>OY759222.1:2023001-3223001 GCA_963662175.1 Aradus depressus
ATTATCGAGTATCTGACATTCAAAAGGCCCTGAATCATCGCTTAAAGTCCCATCCGAAGGACGACATGCTCAAGGATATTTTTAACTTTCCAGTTAAAACATCAGACCTAAGTGCCTCGGCTAGATTTCCAGGTCGCGATCCTGAGCTCGATAGACACCAAATATAAAGAAAAAATATGTTTCCGTTTGGTCCCAACTAAAATTATCAAGGAAGAAAATCTATATTAATAAAGCTGAAACGGGGTTTGTTTGTTTGTTTGTTTGTTTGTTTGTTTGTTTGTTTGTTTGTTCCAGCATCACGCCCAAACGGCTCGACGAATATTCATGAAACTTCACATGTAGCATCCTTTTGAGCCCGATTGAATAATAGGCTATGTGGCGTCCCAAAATTTTGAAAGGGAGGGGGGGTTGTGGGGGTATGCCTAAGTATAAATATAGTGCTAGCTCATTGACGGTCCGACCAACCGGTTGGGGATCCTAAACACCTACTAGCTGGTGTGTCCGCCGCTGCAAGGCAGATACTAGCTGGGTGTCTGCCGTTAAAGGACTTTAAGCCTTATTCCAAATGAATAATTGAAAATTATAACATCATGAATGTACTGTTGAAGAATTGAATATAATTCGAATGAGAGATATTAGAAGAAATTTCAAAGTTCCCTGGGGATCGACGTTGAGAGGACCATTTTTTTTTTTTTACTTCTCCAGCTTCACGAAGTATAGGGGAAGTTATGTAATCGGTCATAAATTCAATAATGAGTTTTCAACGGAAATTCATGTTTTCCGACCTCCTGTTACTAGAAATTGAAAAAAAAAATGTTTGTATCTGTGAACACAATAACTATAGTAATGAACATAGCAACATGAAATTTTATATCTAAATTCAAAACCACATACGCAACGCACCTATTAATTTTCAGCGAAATCGGTTAAAGGGAAGGGGGGTATCAGAGAAGGGGGCTCGACTCACATAAACTGACAACTGCCGATGTAATTAATGTATCGATACACAATTTAGTATCAGGATTCAGAAAGGAACCGGCAATTCAAATATTGCCCAAATGAGATTGGTTTTGGAGGTAGAGCGAAAACGTAATTGATTAATTCGTGGTGGGGTAGTACATTGTCGGTGATTCACCGGCGACTTTGTTGTTTTGTTGTTTAGGTCTGGTGGAAGAGGACCCATGTTGTACAACATCAACGTCATTCATTAACAGACGTTACAGGATCGGTTATCAGGACCATTGGCTGGCACATTTCCTGACCCTGAATACAACCTCAGGAAGTTGTCCCTGGCAACCAAGTTTCATAGATAATCCCCAAAAATATCTTCAAACCTTTCTTTCTATTTTCTTATTAAGTTTTTATCTTTTATTCCAATATTACACGTTAAAAAAGACGACGATGAACGAATTAATCAATTAACTTTTCATTTCCCTTCCAAAATCAGTCGACTGTTTGTGCTGATATTCAACAGTTGACTTACATAGGGGCTCCTTAATCATCATACTAAATTTTGTATCGATAAATTCATTACATCGACAGTTATTACAGTTTTTGAATTGAGGCCCCTACCCCGGAACTCCCCCCTCCCCTCAGCCGATATCGCTGAAATTTGAATGGTTATGTCCTCAGTGGATTTTAATTTTAAATACGAAATTTGATGTATTTACATTCATTACATCGGCAGTTATTGGGATTTTTGAATTCAGTTTTCTCTCATCTGCCCAATCTCTTCCACCGACTTCTATATTAATAAAGCTGAAACAGGTTTGTTTGTATGTTTGTTACAGCGTCACGCCCAAACGGCTAGACGGATTTTCATGAAATTTCACATGTAGTATCCTTTCGAGCCCGATTGAATAATAGGCTATGTGGCGTCCCAAAATTTCGAATGGGAGGGGGGTTGTAAGGGGGGGCTAAGCATAAAAATAGTGCTAAATCATTAATTAATGGTCGGATTGTCATGAATTTTCAAATATAGTATTCTTAAAGGCCAAATAGAAAAACAGGGTGTGTGGCGTCACAAAATTGTGAACGGAAGGGAGGGTTGTGGGGGTAGACCTGAGTATAAATATAGTGCTATGTACAATCAGCCATACTCCTTTAGAGGGAGCCAGGAGATCAGAGATGCCTGCTTTTCTACTAAGCTCTTTGCGGGTTCGAAACCTGACCGAGGTCTGAGGAGGTTTTTTATCTGGGAAATAAACATTTTTGATGATGCCGTTCCTCGGATAGGGGACATTGATCCTATACGATGTCAGGTACTCGTGTTAAGGACACTTAGTCTAGGTAACTTAAACTGGATAGAGAACATTTAGAATTTCCACAGTAGTATCTGGCTCATGTCCACTTGAATGACAAAAGAGATCTCTGGTAGTCGGCGATATGACTTCGTAAGCCCGGGCATGAGTCACAACAACTAAGTAACCAAAAACCTTGACAAACCTATATTTGTGAAATGTATATTTGTGTATAATAATAATGTATAATTATTTAACGCAGATTTTCAACTTACTCTCTTCTCTCAGTTAAGAAATTTCGAAGTCCCTGAAGATCTTTTCTTTCTATAGAATTGAACAGATGGAAAAGTCTTGGAGGACCAACTAAAACAGAATAAATTAATAAATAAAAAATTTAAACAAAAAAATTTTTTTTTCTTATATATTTGTATATATAAGTACAAAATGTAAATAAATAAACTCAACTCGAAGAAAAATTAAAATAAACTAAGAAATGAGAGAACGGACCTGGGAACAGATTTAAAAGAATGAATAAATAGTGCGTGAATCATTGGCAATAATTGAGATAAACTTAAAAAACTTTCAGATATCATTACAGAGCTGCTAAAAAAGTTTTATGCCACCACCTTTTATTTAAATGGGAAGATAATTTTATTTATGTGACGTTAACTGACCCTTTATTCCAAAATTTATCTGTATAATTCTAATGAAAAGAAACATTTCAAGAATGTTGTCATAAATACCAAATGTGCCTTGCCAAATAACATTATGGTAGCCTATTTGGTGTAGAATGAGATGCTTATAATTTGTTTTTAAATAATGGTACAAATATTTGGCTGACTTCATGGGGGCTTGGTTTAATCTATGGAAAAAAAAAAAAAAAAAACCTTTACCAATCGCTATTTCCCTGAGAGAGTCCCAGTAAAATAATCCATAGTTGTATGCTGTTGTGATTGGAGACAGCAATATAGCCATCACTGGTGAATGTTTGTTTTAAATAGTTTGTAGTTATTTAAAATAGTAATAAGTTGGCCATTCTGTACATAGAAAGGAAATCAACGTCTTGTTTGCACTTCGATGGTGTAGTAAATATATAAGTTCAACGCTATATGTATATATATTGTGATGTATAAAAAAAATAAACACATTAAAATCATTAAATTATTAATATTAAAAAATTAATTATATTTATTTTTCTATAAACAAAAAAAATAACTTTTAAAACATATTAGTGAAAAAGAAAAACATGGCCATCAGCTGTTTTTTTTTTAGTGAGTGTAGGTAGAGACGAGTCGAGGCTTGGGTTCAATGGAGACGGTCTGAGTGAAGATGGACAGTGGTGTAGGCTCAAGTTGTGATGAACTAAATAGAAGTGAATTGTCGGTGAAATTGAGCCGCAAAGAAGGTACTCTTGTTTGTTTATATGTACAGGATATATGCCCAGAAATATATAACTTAAATTTTTAAAGAATGGCCAAAATATTTTTAAAAAAATTTTTAATTAGTGTTAGGAATTTAGTTTTAAAGATTTTTCTTTTGAGTTCTGTTTGTTTCAATGTTTAGTATTTTAAAATTGTATAATGTAAATTTAAGAAAATAAACCCAACATTTGTTCTCGTAAATTCTATTCTAATCATTTCCCCTGTTGGCCCAGTAAGATTATTTGAAAACCTTTGAATTAGTTTTAAATTTATTTGAAAAATTTAGAAAAACATGGCATCTCTTTAGAAATCCAAATGAAAAGTGTGTTAATTGAAATTTTTTAAAAATTTACGTGCACTTTCTTTAAAATTGCACGTCTTGAACTTTTGATGTTTTTTTAGGGCCCTTTTCAAAAAACTGCTGTAGAAATCAAAATTAAATAGAAGACCAGTTATAAAATGTCTACAGGAAATGTGGTAATTTATTGTTTTAATTGTTTATTAAATTATTATTAATTCAATTATTATTAATTATGCTTATATTTTTTGATATTTTCTTTTTTTACCACAATATATATATATATCTGACAAATAATAAAAAATGTCTGACATTTTGGAGAAAACAATGTAACCCTAAAATGAAAATCCGTCCGCCTCGCCTCGGATCTTAAATACTCTTTGTCCACCACTGTTGTACCGGAAGTGTTGTTATAAATCTATTGTAAATTTCTTTCAAAAAATAAGATAACAAATACTTAGTTAATATGAAATGTAAGGTTTACATTTAGTGGCAGCTGGGATGATGTCGCTCCATACCTGCTGCTCTTCAAGACACCGACATACTCCCAGTCTCAAGTAGTACACCTGCTCTGCTCCAAGCCCCTTTATTGTACATTCACTCTTTAAGCCCCTGTTATAAAAATAAACGTATTACATTAATATATTTTTTTAAATTCAACTAATATATATATTGATGCGTTCCAGGCAAAAGGCCCTATCCCTCAATTTTTGAGATTTTCATGTTTTGGCCCTATCCCACACTATTGACTATCCCGCACATTTCTGTTAACTCCATTTTGTAATAATTTTTAACAAAATTTATAAAAATAGGAAATTAGAAATTGGAGGGCCTTTGGCATTGCAAATTGTGGTCCAGGGAAAAGGCCCTAACCCTCAATTTGAAGGCCCTAACCCACATACTCTCACAAAACTTTAAATCATTTGAAAGACCAAAAGACCTATCCCCCAGTCCAAATGCCAAATGATGATCTATATTTTTGCCAAACATTTGTTCAAAAATATTTCTTGTGGTTTTTTGTTAAATATAAATAAATTAAAAAATTTAATAAGAGGTAATTTTCTATTTTACCAATGATAGAAGTGGGTTAGGGCTTTCGTTCTGAACATTCGGGACTTTCCAAAACTGCCAAAGGGCTTTTAGGGCTTCTGGCAGATTACATTAAGAGACAGGCCCCGTTACAAGTCGAGAGCATAAGGATCCCGTGCCAACACCAGCTCCCTTCCAGGTAAGTGGCGCCACCGCGGGAGGGAGTGGGAGGAGCCTACGCCCCCCTCCTTGCCTCCAGTCCCCATCCCGTGAACCGGACCCGGGGAGGGCAGTAGCCCGTCTGCAGCCGGACCAGGGGGCTAATGGATCTGTGGCTACCCACCCAGATAAACCCCCATCTGTACATCGCGAACAGACCCCCCCACCCATAAATCACCCCCCAACTAGTTCTCCACCCGCTTCACCCCCCCTTGATTGTAAAAATTACCCCCCCCCCCCCCCCCTTCAGCCCTTCAAGCCCTCTACATCCCTTATCAGATCCCCCCCCCCTTCCGATTAAACCACCCCCCCCCCCTAGGAAATCTAAAACACCTCTTCTCCCCCCCCCCCCCAGCAATCCTGAAACCACGACCCCCGCCCCCCCGTTAAAGAGAACAGCTCCCCCTGCAATGACCACCCCAACCCTCGCCTTTACCCCCCTCACTCGGGGGAGGAAGAGAGCCCGGAAGGCGACCCCTGAAGAGGCCATCGGCCAGCCAGAGGAGGCCTACTCAATACAAACGTCGATCACAAACATCGTCGCAAAAAGTAGAGTCAGCCTGGCAGGCCGTGATAAGATCAACCGGGGAGTAGCCAGACTGATCGTAATGATAATGGCAGCCCAGGAGGTGGCCGAGGCCAGGACTGAGACGGCCAGGATGATGATGGAGGGTCTTACTGCGACTCTCGCGGAGGCCCTCAGGGCCCGTCCGGCCATCCCCCAGCCCCCGCCCGCCCCCTCCCCCCCCCCGCCGTCTTCCCTCCCCCTCTTGGAGATTTGAACCAGGGAGGGGTGGGGGATGGCCACGGAACGGGGGAGAAAGAAAGGGGAAAGAAGATGAAGAATAAGAAGAACCAAGCGGCCGTGGCGCCCACCAGAAAAAACCCCCCCGGCTCCAGTCAGGGTTCCCCCCTCCGTGCCCGCGGTGCGGGGGATGGAAGTGGACGGAGCTCCCCCCCAGCCTCGCCCCCCACCACCGCCCCTCAAGAAGACAGCGCAACACCCTGCCCCCCTGGACCCTGTGAACTCGGCCCTTCCGGACCCAGCAGAATGGATCCAGGTGGTGAGGGCCAAGAAGAAGAAGAAAGCCGTCCCTCCAGCAGTCTGAGCGCATAGACGTGCAATTGGGCCACTTGGACCACGTTCTGGACGAACTAGCGGGACGCCAAGTCATAGTCATGGTGGACGCCAATGCCTGGTCTGCATCCTGGGGATCGGTTCGCACCGACCGCCGGGGTGACAGACTAATGGAGTTGATCGCCCGCCATGACCTGTGCATAGTTAATGACCAGCATTCTCCGCCCACTTTTCGTGGCCACAATGGAGAATCGCACATCGATGTCACGTTGGTTTCTGGAGAACTATACTGGGCTGTCAGTGGCTGGGAAGTCCGAGGGGTTACGTCTAGTGACCATGAAGTCCTAGACGTGAGGCTCTTTGACGCCCGGCTAACGACAGTCAGGTCTAGGGACCCTCGCTTTGCAACTCGCAAAGCGATACCGGAAGCCTTCGTGGCCGCCGCTGCTGCCTACTCCTGTGACGAGGAATGGGAAGGTCTCAGGGGTTCCGACCCGGTAGACCAGATTGAGGAAGGCGTCGATAGGCTCAGTAATATTTTACTGAGAGCTGCCGACGAAACCATCCCCAAGAAGGTCGACCGGTTGAGGTTCCCCCTAAGGGTGGAGTGAAGACCTCACCCTCGCCAAGAGAGCCGTTTATCGTGCCAGGAGGCGGTACCAGCTGTGCCGAGACCAACTCCATCGGGTTATTCGCAGGGAAGAGTGCCGGCAGCTCAGCGAGGCCTACGGTCGGAGCATCGAAGCCGCCAAGAGAACCAGCTGGAGGAGGTTTGTTGAAGACGAGTCCAGCAAAAACCCGTGGGGGATTCCCTGCCGGGTCGCCACTGGGAGGCTTAAGGCGGTCGCCCCGGTGGCTTCAATCAGGGATGGCATGCAGTATGCCTTGTCCCTGGAGGGGGCCGGCGGGATGTACCTAAGCCAGGCCTTCCCGGAAGACGACCCGGCAGGGGATACACCCACTCAACAAAACATCAGGTGTGCTGCCCGTGACTTGCCGAACACGGAGGATGCCCCTGACTGGGACGAGCTAGACCTGACCCTGGTGATTGGGAGGCAGAAGAGTGGCGGCGCTCCTGGGAGCGATCTCATGGACGCGGCCATAATCTAGAAAGCCTACCCGGTCATTAAGACAGACCTACTCTACTTGTACAATGCCTGCCTAAGGCGAGGCCACTTCCCTAGTGCTTGGAAGCGGGCCATGGTGTGCACGTTTGTCAAGCCTGGGGATAGCGACCTTTCCTTGGCAGGCAGCTACAGACCGATCAGCCTTCTGTCTCTGTTCGGGAAGATACTGGAGGGACTCGTTCTCGACAGAATCCGCACCCAGGTATACGCCTTCGTATCCCCTAGGCAATATGGTTGCTTGAGGGGCAGGTCAACAGAGGACGCGTTGATAACGCTGAGGTCGGATGTCGAAGGGACCAGAGGCAAATATGCCCTCTGTATCTTCTTTGACATCGCGGCGGCGTTCGACTGCGCCTGGTGGCTTGCCATCGTGCAATGGGACCGCCTAGGAATATATTTGGGCTGATATCCAGCTTCCTTGACGGCCGTTCTGCGACTGTGAGCCAGCTGTATGCTAGCACATCGGTGAACATCACCAGAGGATGCCCCCAGGGCTCAGTCCTAGGACCAACACTCTGGAACATACTCTTTGATGGACTGCTCCGTGAGCTCGAGAGTCGTGAATATAAGGCTATTGCCTATGTTGACGATCTCGCAATCACGGTGCACGCTGATAGCCGGGCAGCTCTGACCCGCGTAGCCCAAGCCGCCATCGACTTCGTCGACAGCTGGTGCTGCGCCAACAAGCTGAACCTCTCACCAAGCAGGACTACGGCCCTGCTGATGAGAGGGAAAACCGACGCCCGCCACCCCTTCTCCTTGAGGATCCGGGGGATGCGCGTTGAGTTCCCGGAGGCGGTCACATACCTAGGTGTGAGACTGGGTCCGGGCTTCAGCGCGACTCCCCACGCTGTTGCCATCAAGGAAAGGACCAATGCCACCTTCAACGCTCTGAGCCGCCTAGCTCGCGCAACATGGGGCCTCGACTACTCAGCGTGTAGAACAATCTACACGGGGGTATTCGAGGCTGTAGCACGGTACGCTGCTGCAGGGTGGTGGTATCGCCCCACCAAGCAGCAGAGAACGAGACTGCTACAGGCCCAAAGAGCCGCCCTCCTGAGAGTCACAAAGGCCTATCGTACTGTCTCCACGGCAGCGCTACAGGTGCTGGCGGGAGCTCCGCCCATAGACTTGGTCTTGGACGGGGCGGTCGCCTCGTACTACTGTAGACGCAATTTGCCCCTGAGAGCAGATATAGATGAGCCCTTGCGCCTCGCCCTGGAGGGTGAGCTACGTAGACAGAACGGACCAGAGCGTTGCAGGGACATGGTCCAAGACTGGATAATGAACAAGGGGCAACAGCGATGGTCGCGCTCCTCCGATGGCCGAACGACATTCGCGTACATCCCTGACGTCCAGGTCCGCCTACGCTCCACTTGGGTACAACCCGATCACTGGACATCCCAGGTACTATCAGGTCACGGCGACTTCAACTCCAAACTCTTCTTCTTCAAGAGGAAGGATAGCCCAAACTGCTCGTGTGGCGGCATCGAGACTGCAGAACACGTGGTCCTCGATTGCCCGCTGTACGACAGGTCTAGGGTGGAGTTGATCCGCGCGACAGGATCATATCTGGGATTGAGCCTGCCGGAGTTGATGACGGAGTCGAACTATCCGGCGTTCGGCCGGTTTGTCACCTCCTGGCGGGAACAGAAAAAGTCCGCTTGACCCGGCGCCGGGGGCGATTGACGGGCTGCGGCCCGATGTCTACCCCCGGCGACCGCGATGTAGTAGCAGCCCCCACTCCAAGATCCTGAGCTCTCTCGGCGCCATCTGGCAGCGGCAACACAAGGGGGTCTGGGAGCGCCAGTTTGTCCCGCAAGGGACCAGAGGCTGTCGCCCCCAGACACCCACAGCAACAAATAAATAAATAAATTTAGCATAACCATGTCATGTATCCTCATTCCCCGACGAAAAAAAAAACGGGCCGGGTGATTAACCGGAGCACCCGAGAAAAAAGAAAGAAAAAAAAAAAAAAAGGCCCCGTTACAAAGGCCCTAATCAACAAAGTGGTTCACTTTACTGTTATTTCTTGTAAAGAGATGCAAGTATTGATGGAAAATAATTGTTCTATGTAACATAAAAGATTCTTAAAAATTACAATTAAACTAATGTGGAGCCAACTTGGTTTGTTTAATAATGAAACAGTTTTTTCTTTCTCCTGTAAAGTTAACCTTATGTGGGTTAGGGCCTTTTGCCTGGAGCGCATCGATATATACAGTCATAACCTTGTATAACTATGTACCGTCTATAACAACGGACAGAATGTAAACAAAACATCAAGTTAGAGATAATTGGATACATAATTGTTTCGAGACCTATGAATTCAGTTCATAGAAACATAAGACGTGGTGGTTTTTGTTTAAACTTTATTCTCAGTTACCCTCATTTTCTAAAGGTGTAAACGTGACGTGTAGAAAAAAAATCGTTGACCATGGAAGAAAATGCGAACATCGTTTAGCGGTTGGAAGAGGGTGAGTCAAATTCTACTTATCAAAAGAATTCGAAGTTTCCCACTCAACAATTTCTACCGTGGGATCAATAAAGAAAAAAACAAAAAAAAGTTATGAGGAATCTTTTTTTGTAAAGAAGAGCCAACAACCTGACTTGACAATAATAAAAATAAAGAAAACGTATGTTTTTTAAAAAATATTGTCTATTTCACAAATAATATATAATATGGGAGTACTTTCGGTATTGCTACCATCTTCAGCCACGACTTAACAAATACTAAATTGAAGTTCAACTAGATAGGTAGTTTACAATCTAAGCGGTAGGTAGGCATCCTTTTTCAGCCCCTACGGGGTTTTCCTATCCCTTCTGTACAGTTAATATTTGAAATATGGAAAAACATAAAAAATGACATTTCGTCCCAAATTGGGATCTTAAAAATAAAAAATTTGAAATACTATGTGTTGATTAAATGCATATATGAAGTGAATTAAAGACAACAATTGTTAATATATGAATAAAAATAAAATAAAAAGTTTTATAAAATAAAACATACAGTTTTTTGAGAGAGTAAGTACGTATACACAGAGACTGGAGGATTATATTATTGGCGATAAAAGGGGTGAGTGTTTGAGATTGGTCTGATCGTTCATACAATTTCCTTTTTGTAGCGCTCTGTTTATTTCTAGTTGTTCCAGTGAGTTGAGTAATGTACCTTTGTCACAAAAATATAGGTATTGTATGCCTGTATTTATGTCGAAATGGTGTTTGTTTACGTTGATGTGTTGTGCGAATGTTGATTTTACTGAGTTATGCGATGCGTCGGTGTCTAGCCCTATTTCTGATACGTGTTCTTTTACCCTATTTTTAAATTCTCTCCCGGTTTGACCTATATAAACAACAATTGACTTGACAATGCTTTGCTGCAATGGTTTAAGGCTCATCGAAAGAAAAATGTTCCCGTCAAAGGACCGATTTTTCTTTTCTTTTTAATTTTTTTCCCCAACTTTAATGCAAATAAGTGCTATTTTTTTAAAAATAAATATGATGTTTCTAAGAAATTCAGTTTTTTAAACCCTTATTCCATTGTTGTTTTGACCTTTCATTTGTTATTGATGCGATAAAAAAAAAAAAAAAAAAAGTGTGATTAAAACGAACAGATTTTCCTAGCCCCTTGGAGGTCGTTATAGACGATTTTAACGTATTTTGGTAGTTAATATTAAAATAGCAAAAATATCGTTATGTATTATTACATCTCTCGGTCATACGCTAACTTATCAATAACAGTTCAAAACATATTAATATATCGGTAGTATACAGGGGCGTAGCCAGGATTTTGAGTAGGGGGGGGGGGGGGGGGGGGGGGCAAAGTTAGGCTAGAAGGGTGGGGGGTATAGAGTCCCGGGGGCACAGCCCGCAGTTTCCATGGTTAGCGTTGCAGACTTTTTGTTATTAATTTGGGAGACTCGGATCTCTAGAAGCTCCCCCTGAGGTGACCACTGACTGTAATACTTAAGCTGACTTTACATGAGCAGTAATAATGCAAAGCGGAGCAGCAGCTAATGCACGCTGTGGTTTCTGTGCTTTTAGAATTAAATTACTCACATCCAGTAGCGTGTATTGCTGCTGTTGTGCTTTGAATTTTTAATGCACAATGTGATGTCATGTAAAATCAGCTTTAAGAGTATAAAGTATAACATAAATGACGATTGTGAGCGAAGAAATGAAATGATCGAATTCATGTGTTTTCAAATAAATGTAATATGGCTTGTTTTGTACATGTACATTTATGTAACAGCTGACTGCTGATTTAGGAATCACACGCACGGGAAATTTGAAGACCCTATTGGTAACTTGCAAGCAATCCATTTTTAATAAAAACTATTTTTTTAGTTTATTTAATTTTTATCTTGCTTTTTTACTCTGGCTAGGGAGGGGGGGGGGGGGGAGGGGCGCGAGCGATGGTGCTTCACACCGACTTTTTTTTTATTATTTTTTTCATTATTATCTTTTTTTTTTGTACGTAGCCCCCTGGGTACGCCCCTGTTAGTATATATATATATACATATACAATTTTATACAGCCTATATGTGTTTACGTGTGAAGACATGTTTTCATATTCGACATCGATAACTAGAGTCTCACGTCCACCAGCTCAAATAATTCTATAGCAATTTACATTTTTTTTTTTTTCTTCATACATTGGTTTTATATTTTCATTTTTATTTTATATCTTTCATCGATAATATATTTTTTAAATATACAAAAATCGATATATCACGATGTCTCGCATCAATATCACGACCAGATATATTTTTTTACGCATTTCACCAACCTATCGTTTTCACAGACACAGCATTTTTTTTTTTTTAATTTATGGAATCTGGGGCTGGGAAAACATGACATTTTGTTCAAAACATAAACTGAGTGACAACACAAAATCTCTAATAATAACTGCCATCGTAGTGAATGTATTGACACCAAGTTTTTTTTTTAGCACAAACGGTCGATTTATATTGGAGAGAATTAATTGATTAATTCGTGCTGAGAATGTACATTGATGGTGTTTCAGACCGACGTTTTTTTTTTTTTTTTTTTTTTTTTTTTTTTTTTTTTTTTTTTCCCCCTCGAATAGGCATTTAAGCCTTGAAGACGTAAAGTAAACTTTCTATGGTTAAAATATAATATAAAATGTGTATTTACCAATATTTAACAATCCATCCATAGGTTTTGTCCTCAACTTCTATTTTGTAAATAATTGCTTGCTCGTTAGGCTCCGTTTCACTTCTCAACGTGATGGACTGTCTGGTGCTGTCAACAAAATGCAATCGAGGCTTTTTTAACATTTTTATAAAAATTAATTATTAAATCTTCATATATTATAATAAAGATCAGGAGGCTTGAGAAAATCTTTAAATAAAGAGGAAAACCTGACACTTGTTTGTACTTCTCGAGTCTAAACCTGGCTCTATGGCAATAAGTAAACAGTGCCAAGTCAACCTTATTTAAGTACTTTTGAATGTTCTCTTAATATTTGGTTAAACAACATCTTTTGGGATTTCAACTTTTAATCGACTTCTAATCTATAGTTTTCAGTCAGTTGAATATTGTTAATACGAACAGGATTAGATTGGCCGATTGTGGACCTCTGATGGAAAAGGGTGTAAGTTCAAAAAGTTACATTATTCAGGAAGAGCAATAAACGAATTCTCTGGGATTTAGGACTTACACCCTTTTCCATCGGAAAATTGACAAACCGTGCATTCGGCCCCCCTTACTGCTTCACATTTCACTTACGGAAAAATAAATTCAACTATCTAAGCTTGATTTGGTTTTTATTTTGGCCTTATGTACGTTGCATATTAGCCATATCTCTTGTAAATGTGTTTGTGTCTAGTTATTAGTTGGGTACGTCCATGGCCCCGGGAGGGAGTTCTATCTATGAAATAAAACTCACTCCTGGACGGGATTCGAACCCGCAAACCATGGTGAGACCATGCCACCAAATCCCCTATGCTCTAGCCCTCACGGCCACAGCTATAAGAAGTATAGATGAAGTTATGTAATCAGAAATTCTAAGTAGAGTTTTCAGCGGAATTGCATGTTTTCCGACTTCCTGGTGTCTAAAATGATAACTAAAATCCTGTCTGTTGTGTGTCTGTTCGTGAACACGATGACTATCGATAGGATGAACATATCGACAAGAAATTTTATATGTGTATCGAAAACTCCTTCAGGACACTTATTAATTTTCAGCGGGATCGGCCGTTGGGAAGGAAGGATCAGGGGGAGGGGGACTCAACAACAGCCCAGATAACTACCTACATAGGGAACTTATCGACATGAAATTTTATATGTATATCCAGGACCGCATGGGGACAACTATTGATTTTCAGCCAAATCGGCCAAAGGGAAGGGGAATTAGGGGAGGAATAAACCGAAAAATAGCCTAATAACTGCCGTTGTAATGAATTTATCGATTCAAAATTTAGTATGAGGATTCAGAAATCCCTACGTAATTCGACTATTGATTTTTTTTTTGCCCAAATGGTCAACTGGTTTTGAAGTGGGAGCGAAAAGTAAATACCTTCGTTCTCGGGAAGTACATTACTGGTTATTCGAACCCACGTTCTTGAGCTCAGAAGCCAAGCACGCTTACCAATGAGCTACTGGCGCCCACGCAGTGGAGAGTATGTTGAAATACATTACGACATCTGGAGACCGACCGTTCTTTGTTGGCCATTGGAGATTGTATATCGAAAAATAATATGGCTAAAACTTGTTTACAGTTTTCATAGATTCAGTTCCGCGGGGGCGAGCCCCCCCCCCCCTCTCTTCAGGCTCATTGAAACCTCCGCACCCGCGGGTAGACGAACCCACAATGGGAAACAAAGAGAAAATGGTGGGAGAGACTAGTCTGCCAAGGTGTGTGACTCAGGAAAGGTGGAGGGGATCAGCACAGATGAGAAGAGAAAGGAGGCCTGGAGGTGGGGAGGGCAGTGTGGAATGTGACGTGCAGGGGGCAGTATCGGCAAGTACACCATGTGTTAGCAGCATCTACAGTACAATGCACAGTATGCTAGACAACACAAAGTTCTCCTGATCAGATGATGCGACACTTCCTCATCTCCCTACTAGGTGAGCAAAACATCTTTCTAATGGTCCTATCAACGCTTTATCTCTGTAAATGTTCCACTGGAGTGTTCATTACACCTCCCCATATGTAACAATACCTCCTAGTATGTCCATGTCCCCTAACATCGGTGCCATGAACACTTTATCTCTGTAAATGTTCCACTGGAGTGTTCATTACACCTCCCCATATGTAACAATACCTCCTAGTATGTCCATGTCCCCTAACATCGGTGCCATGAACACATCATCTCTGTAAATGTTCCACTGGAGTGTTCATTACACCTCCTAGTATGTCCATGTCCCCTAACATCGGTGCCATGAACACTTCATCTCTGCAAATGTTCCACTGGAGTGTTCATTACACCTCCCCATATGTAACAATACCTCCTAGTATGTCCATGTCCCCTAACTTCGTTGCCATGAACACTTTATCTCTGTAAATGTTCCACTGGAGTGTTCATTACACCTCCCCATATGTAACAATAACTCCTAGTATGTCCATGTCCCCTAACATCGGTGCCATGAACACATCATCTCCGTAAATGTTCCACTGGAGTGTTCATTACACCTCCTAGTATGTCCATGTCCCCTAACATCGGTGCCATGAACACTTTATCTCTGCAAATGTTCCACTGGAGTGTTCATTACACCTCCCCATATGTAACAATACCTCCTAGTATGTCCATGTCCCCTAACATCGGTGCCATGAACACTTTATCTCTGTAAATCTTCCACTGGAGTGTTCATTACGCCTCCCCATGTGTAACAATACCTCCTAGTATGTCCATGTCCCCTAACATCGGTGCCATGAACACTTTATCTCTGTAAATGTTCCACTGGAGTGTTCATTACACCTCCCCATATGTAACAATACCTCCTAGTATGTCCATGTCCCCTAACATCGGTGCCATGAACACTTTATCTCTGTAAATGTTCCACTGGAGTGTTCATTACACCTCCCCATATGTAACAATACCTCCTAGTATGTCCATGTCCCCTAACATCGGTGCCATGAACACATCATCTCTGTAAATGTTCCACTGGAGTGTTCATTACACCTCCTAGTATGTCCATGTCCCCTAACATCGGTGCCATGAACACTTCATCTCTGCAAATGTTCCACTGGAGTGTTCATTACACCTCCCCATATGTAACAATACCTCCTAGTATGTCCATGTCCCCTAACTTCGTTGCCATGAACACTTTATCTCTGTAAATGTTCCACTGGAGTGTTCATTACACCTCCCCATATGTAACAATACCTCCTAGTATGTCCATGTCCCCTAACATCGGTGCCATGAACACATCATCTCCGTAAATGTTCCACTGGAGTGTTCATTACACCTCCTAGTATGTCCATGTCCCCTAACATCGGTGCCATGAACACTTTATCTCTGCAAATGTTCCACTGGAGTGTTCATTACACCTCCCCATATGTAACAATACCTCCTAGTATGTCCATGTCCCCTAACATCGGTGCCATGAACACTTTATCTCTGTAAATGTTCCACTGGAGTGTTCATTACGCCTCCCCATGTGTAACAATACCTCCTAGTATGTCCATGTCCCCTAACATCGGTGCCATGAACACATCATCTCTGTAAATGTTCCACTGGAGTGTTCATTACACCTCCTAGTATGTCCATGTCCCCTAACATCGGTGCCATGAACACTTCATCTCTGCAAATGTTCCACTGGAGTGTTCATTACACCTCCCCATATGTAACAATACCTCCTAGTATGTCCATGTCCCCTAACATCGGTGCCATGAACACTTTATCTCTGTAAATGTTCCACTGGAGTGTTCATTACACCTCCCCATATGTAACAATACCTCCTAGTATGTCCATGTCCCCTAACATCGGTGCCATGAACACATCATCTCTGTAAATGTTCCACTGGAGTGTTCATTACACCTCCTAGTATGTCCATGTCCCCTAACATCGGTGCCATGAACACTTCATCTCTGCAAATATTCCACTGGAGTGTTCATTACACCTCCCCATATGTAACAATACCTCCTAGTATGTCCATGTCCCCTGACATCGGTGCCATGAACACTTTATCTCTGTAAATGTTCCACTGGAGTGTTCATTACACCTCCCCATATGTAACAATACCTCCTAGTATGTCCATGTCCCCTAACATCGGTGCCATGAACACTTTATCTCTGTAAATGTTCCACTGGAGTGTTCATTACACCTCCTAGTATGTCCATGTCCCCTAACATCGGTGCCATGAACACTTCATCTCTGCAAATGTTCCACTGGAGTGTTCATTACACCTCCCCATATGTAACAATACCTCCTAGTATGTCCATGTCCCCTGACATCGGTGCCATGAACACTTTATCTCTGTAAATGTTCCACTGGAGTGTTCATTACACCTCCCCATATGTAACAATACCTCCTAGTATGTCCATGTCCCCTAACATCGGTGCCATGAACACTTTATCTCTGTAAATGTTCCACTGGAGTGTTCATTACACCTCCCCATATGTGTCAATACCTCAGAGTATGTCCATGTCCCCTAACATCGGTGCCATGAACACTTCATCTCTGCAAATGTTCCACTGGAGTGTTCATTAAACCTCCCCATATGTAACAACACCTCCTATTATGTCCATGTCCTCTAACATCGGTTCCATGAACACTTTATCTCTGTAAATGTTCCATTGTAGTTTTCATTACACCTCCCCATATGTAACAATACCTCCTAGTATGTCCATGTCCCCTAACATCGGTGCCATGAACACTTCATCTCTGTAAACATTCCACTGGAGTGTTCATTACATCTGGGCCTTGGTGGCCTTGCGGGTTAGAGCGTACGGCTTTGGTCGCATGGTCTCAGCATGGTTTGAGGGTTCGAATCCCATTCGGAAGTGAGTTTTATTTCGATGATAAAACTCCTTCCCGTGGTATGGATGTCGTTAATAACAAGATAACACAGGGACCTGGCTAATATGCATCGTACACAAGGCAAAAATAGTATTTTTATTAATTTTATTATTATTGTTGTAATTTTTTAATTAATATATTCGGATAGGCTCTTTGGTCAATAGAGATCCCCACACACTCATGTTATCTTATTGCGAAGTGTATTGCTGTAAGAAGAAATGGATTATTATAACATGTTATGGAGAAATTAACTTAGATTGTTTTGATATTTATAATTTAGGTATGTTGCCCTTGAGCATAATATGGACCACCTTGGCATTAACGTCTCAAGGCTCCAGACAAAACTGGTTAAACCCGTGACACCCTTGAGAGAAATTACAATAGTACTTACTACCTTTTTGTATTTGGTTAGTTTCAACATTTAGGTAAACAGGGGGGGGGGGGGGGGGGGGACAATTTCACGGTGAAAAAACTGTTCAACAAATTGTATTGCGTAATGGTCACAGTTGATTTGCTCGGTGATAACAACACATGGTCCACAATCCGGCCTATTCATTGGGAAAACCTGCTTTTATAGCCTCTATGTTGAAATAATTTCGTGCATAATTCGCTCCTTCATCAACTTTTCGACTCCAATTTTGCTGTTCTCTTGCCCATCTTTTTTTTATTTATGGCTTGTAAAGTCGAACTCACTGATAAAAAGTCTTATGGACTGACGAGTCCTAATTTTAGATTTTTGGATCTCGAATATTATCGGAATTCAAAACAATAATCATAATGCCACTTTTTAAAAAGTAAAATTATTTTGTTGTTCAACATCATTAAGTCTTTGTATTTGTGGAGGTGTAAAACTTTTTGACAATATTGCCGTGGGTTTAGGGTTATCTGCCTTAACGCCTTCACAAATACACCTTAACACAAACTATTAGAGACGCCTACTCTGGCCGCGGTGACATCATTAGACCTCAAAAAAACAAAAAAAAACTACTAGATACAGATGGGGCGAGAAAAATATCTTTGGGTAAACGATGAAAAGAAGAAATTCGGCCTTAAACTACTGACTATGGGAACGTTTCAAGCCTTTCTGCTCATCTTTAGCCCATTCTGTAACATAAGTAAGTATATATTTGGGTTATATTTTATCTGGGAGGTAAAATAAACTTAAGCATGCCGTCCTTCGGATGGGACGTTAAGCGATGGTCCCGAGCCTGTACGATGTCAGGTACTCTTTAAAGACCCCTGCCCTGGGTGAATAAATAAAATTTGGGGTAAGCAAAATTTAGTACTCCCACAGTAGAGTCGGGATAATGTACACCAGAGTGACGAAAGAGCACTCTGGTAGTAGGCGATTATTACTATATTATACCCCCATATACAAGAACCACAGCGTGCATTTGCTGCTGCTTCGCTTTGCATTTTTTCTGCTCATGTAAAGTCAGTGGTTACCTCAGGGGGAGCTTCTAGGGGTCCGAGTCTCCCAAATTAATAACAAAAAGTCTGCAGCGCTAACCATGGAAACTGCGGACTGTGCCCCCGGGAGTCTATAACCCCTTCCCCTGTAGCCTAACTTTGCAAACTGAGAGACCATGAAAGTATTTTCCCTTTAATTTATATTTCATTGAATGTTTTTGGGTATAGCAACTATACTACTGATGAAGACACATTTCAATTTCTTTCTTTATTTATCTAATTCTGGACAAATAATATAATGCCATATAATTAAACACATAAACCAATCTAAAACCACTTCTGACCTCCGTGGAAGGTTTCAAGGATCTTAATGTTACCAAAAAAAAAAAAATTAATATGTATAACATTATTATGTTCTGACGTCATGGTTAGGTTAGGTTTTATGAGTCATGCCCGGGCTTTAACTACGAGGTCATATCGCCTACTACCGGAGCTCTCTTTCGTCGTTCTGGTTGACATGAGCCCGACTCTACTGTGGGAGTCCTAAATTTTGACCCAACATTTTTTATTCACCTAGGGTAGGGGTCTTTAACGAGTACCTGACATCGTACAGGCTCGGGACAATCGCTTAACGTCCCATCCGAAGGACGACGTGCTTATTAAGTTCATTTTACTTCCCAGATAAAATAAACTAAGGGGCCTCGGTCGGGTTTCGAACCCACGATCTTGAGCTCAGAAGGCAAGCACGCATACCACTGAGCTACCGGCGCCCTCATGTTCTGATGTCATTTAAGTCCTTATCTTCGTTGCCTGGTTACTTAGTTTAAGCTGGTTAGTCACGTATTTGAGAGACATTTTATATTAGTTAGAAAGCATTTTATCTGCGATATGGTATAGATATCATTTGATGGAGTTAGAATCGAAATGGTTCAAGTGACATTTTTGAAACATTTTCGTTAAGTGCATAATCGGGTACAAAAATGATAGTTCTTTTCAGAAAAAAAATTGTACAAGTGAAATCCTAGCCAGTGCTGAAATCTATTAAACATATTAACCCTAGAATGACACCGTGGGGTGTCTGACACCCCAATCGAAAGTTAAAGTGTATTACTTAATTTCCTATAGTTCACAGAAGTCCCCCGACCCTATGTAAATCACAGTTATCTCCTCCCTAACCTTACTGGGACTTCAAACACCTTTAGTAGGCCCTTGTGACTTTAGGAATCAACATTGAAGTGATCTTGGGGTGTCTCACACCCCACGGTGTTATTGACGTCATTCTTTTTTTTTACCTATTACAGGTAAGTTCTTTTTGTTATGGCTTTGTTTATAGTTTATGTGTTAAATCGTTATAGTTAATGTTTACTGTGGAGTTGGAAGTGGGTTTTGCGCCAATAGGTTTCTTCATAACGTATATTTATATATTTTAGGAAAGTTATGGCATCTCAAAAGAGGCAATGGACTGATGAGGAACTGTTTGTATATCTCGAAGAATTGAGGAGAGAGGATATTGAGGAACTGGGAGGCAGTTCTTCTGAAGAAGAATATGAAGAAACCCATGTTCATTCAGACTCTGAAGAGGAATTAGATGACACATTCGTGAGACATGAGGAGCCCAGCACATGTGCAGACTCTTCGACTACATTGTGCCAAGACGATGTCCCCGCATGTCAACGCAGGTGTACTGTATGGCATGGTCAATTGGAGGAAGCCAATGCCCAGAAAAGATTTTTTAAATGAACTTAGATTCCAATTACTCAAACCATATTTAGCGGAACGGTCCAAGATCAATCATTTAAGTGGAACTTTGAAAGTACTCATACATGAAATTTTGGGCCAACCCTCAAGCTTAACTCCATCTACTCCAATTGTTATATCATCTGGCAAATATATGAGATGCTCTTTATGCAACAGAGATAAGGATAGAAAATACAAAATGGTTTGCATGAGCTGCCAGAGGCCGATGTGCAACGATCATCGTCTAATGAAGTGCACCGATTGTAACTGAGTGTAACTGTGCAAATTGTATATATTTTTTGTTAAAGTGATTTTTTTTACATAGACACAATTCTTGAGTTAAAAAAAAAAAATAGTTTTTGCCTTTCTTACAAATAAAATTTCGTCCAGTATTTTTATCTATATCTACTTTTTAACTTTTTCAATATGTTACATCCTTATTTGATTTTTTTCCTATTCAATTAAAATAACTTTCTAATTTTGTTTGTTTGTTTTGTATTCATTACATACATTCTAATATATTAAATCTGCATTAATTTTGGATTAATGTGAAAAATAAATTACAAGAAAATTATATAAAGGGCTTGGGGTGTCAGACCCCACGATGTCAATAGTGGTGACGAAATTCACGGTGTCATTCTAGGGTTAGTAGTGACCTTGAAATTAAGATTTTTTATTCAATTTTAGGTTTGCTATCAGCAATTTTCACCATAAAAGCAGAAGACAAAATATTTCCGGTTTCGATAAATTATAGATTTTTTAAATCAGTTAAGAAGTTAATGTACAGTTTCTTCAAATGTTTAAAAATGTCACTTAGACCACTTTGATCCTAACCCCGGCATTTAATTAAACCCTCCACAACTGATTCTCTCATACACAATTTTGAGATGCCACAAAGCCTATGTTTGAACAGGTCGGCTCTGTTTCATTGTTATTCTATGAATGGCTGTGAGATCCCCCCCCCCCCCTCCCCCCCCCCACCACCATCTTTCTTTTGTTCCAAGCAAGTATAAAGACATTTCGTGGAATGAAACGCAATCAGGCTTCAGGCATTCTTTGCCATTGATGAAAACTGAACTCAACCTTAATAGTTGCATGGGAATCTCTTATGAAACAGACAAAAGGGAGAGACTTTGATGTGTTCAGACTGGTAAAAAGAGAAAAAAATAAGTGGTCAGCCAATGACTAGTAATGAACTTCCTCAGAACAAATTAAGTTTTCTCTCTCCCTCCAAAGCCCAGTCAACTGTTGTCTGGGCTAAACATCAATAGTTAATTTACATAACAACATGTGTACATAACAATTGAATATTATAAGTTTCACTTGCAGCATGTAAAATAACAGACTGCTAAATAACATCCCACGACTAGCCTCCACTGCTTGGAGCAGCTGCTGTTACAGTCCACTTTCACTTGAGTTGTATTTTCACGGTCATCTGTCTCCTTGAGGAGAACGAGGCCACCTCCCAGATCCCACCTCACTCACTCTCTTCTCACTCAACCAGCTCAGTTTTACTTTCATGGGAGAGAGTTGAGTACAATTATGTTCTTATTCAGAATTTCCATAATTTTTACTTTCCCATGAAAGGAAAGTCATGTAATCTAAAAAAAAAAAAAAAAATGAAAGTCAGTGTTTTGCATTTTATTTGACGAGGTGTATTTGTGTAGTGATCATGCCTTCCGACCTGCCCCCCTCCCCACAAAAAAAAGGCTGTGAACACTATAATTACCAATTGAATAAACATATTGACATCATGTATACTAGCATGTGATCCGTCGTTGCTGCATTAGTAACTGCAAAGTTTAGTAAATTATTGTAACTATATTAATGTTGAGGTGATTATTGCTCCGCATTACCTCTGTCTGATCTAACGGATGCTAAATATGAAATTTCATGAAAATCCGATTAAACGTTAAAGACCACTCATTTTATGCCCCCATCCCCCCCCCCCCCCCTTATACAGTTTCATGCAACTGAATGTTAGGTTAGGTTAGGTTTTATGACTCATGCCCGGGCTTTAACTACGAGGTCATATCGCCTACTACCAAAGCGCTCTTTCGTCACTCTGGTGGACATGAGCCCGACTCTACTGTGGGAGTCCTAAATTTTGCCTACCCTAAATTTTTATTCACCTAGGGTAGGGGTCTTTAACGAGTACCTGACATCGTACAGGCTCGGGACCATCGCTTAACGTCCCATCCGAAGGACGGCGTGCTTAAGTTTATTTTACCTCCCAAATAAAATAAACTAAAAGGCCTCGGTCGGGTTTCGAACCCACGATCTTGAGCTCAGAAGGCAAGCATGCATACCACTGAGCTACCGGCGCCCTCAACTGAATGTTGATTGTAGAAATTAGGAGTAGGGCTCGTTGCCAAAACACCAATAATCAACATGTATTGCGAATTGCATTATCAATGAGCTGTATGTTGGATACAGGAGCGGAAAGTCGAGTTGATAATCGAAACTTCACGATCGATGTGTTCAGTGTTGGTCACTCGTTCACAAGAAACACGGACAGACTTTCACTTTGAGAATTACTTTCTCTTTCCATGGAAAATTTAGCAGTGCTTATAAAAAAAAGTGTGTCTTAAAAAATAGGGTAAATTACAAATAAACGAGTATGCTTTTATGGCAAAAAGAGAAAATAAATAGAAAAAAAACAATGAAGATGATCTATTTTGACTGTTTATTATTTGTAATTCACATCATTTACAATAAACAAAATAACTACTATTTAGAGTAGATTGGTACTTGAATTGTACTCTTACAAGAGGGATGATTGGTAACCCTCTACATACAGAAAGTATAACTTGCTGTAATTGAGTGTGTTCTTACACCTGACATTTATTCTATTGCAATATATTGTTATCCCTACATGAAACTATAAATATACATATTTTTCTTTGTGTTTTCCAGTGGTACAACTGGGAAGATGTGAGGAGTATCGAGGGAAGCTTATTGGAAAGCTCAACTCGTACCATCACCAGGTGTCCGGAGAAGTGTTTGCGGTGGACAAGTACACACTACTTCTGACCGGGTTCACGTATGACGGGAATGGGGCCGACACGTTCTTCTGGGCTGGGGCCACCAATAGACCCGGACCTCAGGGCTTCATAGTCCCTGACGAACATGGCAAGTGAGTACTCTTCTAGCATTATTCAGTTATACGAACTATTATGTAATCGGTCATCAATTTTATTTTTACCGGAATTTCATGATCTTTGATACGATGAACTTACTAACATGTAATGTGGGTCCAGGACCCCCTAAGTAGGACATTCAAGAGTGTATCAGCAATTATAATTATTGTTAGTTTTTCCTTTATCATTAAGAAGCAACTACTGACTTGGTATAGTGGATGGGGCTAGGAACGGGTAGCTTGGACCGAACAGACAAACAGTACTGATAGCAACTTCATTGTTGAGAAACGCAGACATATTGTCCAAACTTATAATAATAAAATAAAACAAACTTCATTCGTTTGAAATATTATCTTACAAGAGGGCCTTACAATGTGTAGGTCGCCGGTTTCAATGAAACTTTTTCTCGTGTTTCTACATCGATTATGTGTCCGAGCGTTCGTGCCAATGGGTCTTCTGTGTTAAATGTTAGGCGCGAAAATGGCCAAAAATTGCGTTTCCAAAGCTGCCACTGCTCCTAGCTCCCTTAATCAATTTCAATGAAATTTGCAGGGGTGTTTGTACATCAAAAAATATTAGACATGTGTATAAGGGTTTGTCCAAATTAACCCCAGGATGCTTAGAATTAAATATTCAATACGAGGTTTAACTCTGCCACTATGGAGGGCTAAAAATCAACTACAGGATGTATTAATCGACAAATGGTTTCCAAACTTAAATTTCTCACCTCAAAAAACCCTCATATTATCGAGTATTTCAGATTTTAATAAAGCAACTTACACGCTTGTTTCCAAAAATTGCGTTTTTCTTAAAAGTGATTCTCGAGCAATAACGCAGAACGATTATACTTTCCTCTGCGTTATCGCTCGAAAATCACGTTTAAGAAAAACGCCATTTTTGGAAAGAAGCGAGGAAGTTGCTGAGAAAAGAAAAATGTCGATGGTGTTCGTCCGTCCGTAACGCCAAAATTGTAACCGCTTGTCTCCGGAATTCGATGAAATTTGCAGGGTATATATGAGACCAGGCCAACACAATTTTGAATGAGGAATTTTTTGGAGGTTGTTGTGAGCTGTATTTAATAAAAGACACAGAGTTGTTGTCCACTCACACGTTTTATTAGCATAGCCAGCTTTCGGCCTATAAGACGATCTTCAGTGCTAACACTACAATTCTGATTGTAACACTTCTGATTGAGTGGCAATCAGAGACTGGTGGAGACCACTACCTTTGTAAAGTGTTAGCACTGAAGATGGTCTTATAGGACCGAAAGCTGGCTATGCTAATAAAATGTGTGAGTGGACAACAACTCTTGAACAATTTTGAATCTCTACTTTCATATTTTCTGTTTTAATTCGGTAAGTATTCAACGGATATTGTCCTAATTATTGTTATTTTGTTCTTTATTAATGAGAAAATAAAATTTGTCAAATTATAGAAACTTAGGGATATTTGGAGTTTGTGGATTTGACGCCATAAAGTACAGTTGCGATAAAAGTTATTTCTGTTAATATTTCGTCGTCGCACCGACTAGCTTGGGTTCTGGCCGTTGCCTAGCGCTTATTACAAATTTCGGTTTGTATATCATCATAATTCCAAATCAACAACAATAGAACAATTATCAGCTGAACAATGACCATAATGTCGTTATTGTTGGTATAAGTTTAATGAGCTAAAACTCTAGGGGTTGCCCGAAGGCCTCTAAACTGTAGGCTAGTTATCTAGATACCAGTTGGTGTGACAATGTCGCTTTCCAATCACCCGGGTTATAGGTTCACTAATCCCTCCTGGTAAAGTTACTAATAGAGAATGGTTATTTGGTGTCACATTATTAATTTTAAATTTAGGAAAAGGATGAATGAAGGATAATTCTATCTTCCAAACGTTGTTTATGTGGTAAGAAACATACCGCGTATAAATTAGTCAATAAAAATAAAGAAATTCTTCAACATTTATATTGTCTAATTTCATAAAAATGTATACTTGTAGTGTATCGGTTTCGGCTCACACCGTCATCAGCACAATGTTGAGCAGTAACATTCAAATTAGCTCGTTTAGCGTATTTATACAAGACTTAGATGTCCTGAAGCTGGACTCGAGGGACGACACTCCAGAGGAGGGAACTGTTCTAACGGAAAAGTCGAATGTGAAAATGGATAATAGGCTTGTGAAAGTTCAAAAAATAATATAAATGTGAAATTAAATCTTAATAATAAGAGGTACTAAGAAGAAATTCATACAATGTTTCTTTGAATTTCTTCATTTCATCTTGTCTTATTAAGATTTTGTTTCAGATTTCTATCATTTTTTGAACTTAAAGTTAAAAACCATATATTTTCACAGATTTTTTTGTTAACAGAGTAGGATTTCCCTCCTCTGTGGGGTTCTCTTGGGTTTGGAGAGTCACAGCCTTAGGTAAACTCAGAGATGTATAGTTCTTCCTCATTCTGCATCATTCATCATTATTAAGCTCCATCTTTTCATTTAGAATGTGCAATATTGCGGATATATTGTGGAAACTTATAATTAATAAATATAACAATTTTTTTTTTTTTAATATTGTCTATTCAAAAATACATTTAAACATAAAGTATAACTGAACCTGATCACCATCGTGTGATGTCGAAAGCGGTAGTTTATGTTTAAATTTCTTGTGGAATAGAAAATATTTGAAGAAAATGAAGTTTCATATGTGATAGTAAGATGTTGTGGGACAAGATTTATCATTGAAAAAAAAAGACATCTTCCCACTGTTTTATTTAGACCAGAACCGGTTTTCGACGCAACAGCATCATCATCAGTGGTTTATCTATGATAGAATAATAAAATATACAAATAATGAAAAGTGTAAATAATTTAGATGAATCACTGGCGATGACGTGGTTGCGTTGAAAACCGGTTCTGGTCTAAAATAAAACAGTGGGAGGACGTCTTTTATTTCTATGGGAAAATGAAGTTTGTTTCATTTATATATTTTTTGTAGTGCAGCTAAGTCACCTCTGGTCTTTTAGATTTATTTATTATTATTTTTTTTTTTTTTGTATAATTAAGATGAACATACTTTCTTGCTAACCTCTTATTCGGATCGGAACTTGGAATGGAAGAAGATGCTTGAAAGTACCAATAAATCGATAAACAACATGTGGAAGACAACACTGGATCAGTCCTCCTATCATGGATACCAACACGTCTTGGAAGGTGTTCTTTTCTTCACCTCCTTCTCTCTCTAGGAATGTTTCAGGCCCAATTTCAGAAGGAAAATAGCGATAATTAAGTGTTGTAATTAGAAGGATGATAAAGTGGCTCGTCCTCTTGTTCCATGTTTGTCTGTGGACACCTCTCAACTCTCATGTTCTGTTTTGACTCTTTTCCAGAACTAACGTCCTCGGAAGATACTTCAACAAAGACTTCACTCTCACACTTCCTGAAAAAAAGAAACTCACTGATATCAAGTGGTTTGCCATTTATGATCTCTCAAGTCAGGTTCGTATAGTTTTATTTTTTTCACACCATTGAGTCCTGGAAACCCGTAACGTTTTCTCCATTCAAAGACAAACTGAAAAATGTTGTTTTCCAACCACTCTATGGTACTTTTTCAAATTTGTTTTGGAAAAATTGAGGAAATATTTACTTCTAACTATATTTTATATTAATGGCTACAAAGTGATATCATTTACGCGCAAAAATGACCATTTAAGGATTTTCGTCTCAGCACGGTGTCACCGCGGCCAGAGTAGGCCTATTGTGTGTCCTGTATGTGTTGGCTGCAGGTTCCCTCCATTACCTGTTTTGGTTCTATTATAGCAGACCCGAACCAGTAAAATCTCTTACTTTCTAGTGCCTTACACCGGAGTCTCATTTTCCTCGCCACATTTCCTGCACAGAGGACTTCTAGCGATGCCCATATTGTGCAGGTGTTTGCTCATATGACAGTGTTCTGTGATCAGCCCTATCATAGTTCTAAAATCCAAAAATTTGACTCAAAAACGGCAAATTTTCAGAAGAGTCACTTTAAAATTTCAATTTTTCATATTGTTATGAAGTGAATAATTCATGTTTGTCAGTGTAATAACATAGTACAAAAGGTCCAAACAACAACTGACTTTATTTTCCAAATATTTGTCGAACACATGTTAACACAAGTATATTGTATTTTATATAATATAGAAAAACATATTATTTTAATATTAACTAATTTACAACATCTTCCCCCTCGGTCATCTGAGCCTGGAGGCTGGTGCCGTGATCCAGCCGAAGCTGGTCCGCATGTTTTCGAAGCCGGGCCTCCTGCACCTCCACCAGGTAGGACGACACGCCAGTCTTCTTCAATACCTTCCCCCGTCTGTACCCTTTTCCTGACGGATTCAAGACCCACACTCTGTCTCCCTCTTCAAACGTTCGAACCTTAGCTTTTCGGTCATGGTAGAGTTTCTGCTTCACCAGAGCCTCCTCTACATTCGTTGACACATCCGGTTTCAACAGATCCAGCTCTGTCCTTAAGCGTCTTCCGAGTAGTAACTCAGATGGCGTTCTGCCGGTTGTCTTCTGAGGCGAGTTGCGGTACGAAAACAAGAAATCTAGCAACCCCTGATGTAAATCCATCCCGGCTTTGCGAGATGCCGTAAAGCGCTCTTTAAAAGTCCTGACCGCCCGTTCACAAAGACCATTAGTTTTAGGATGGTAAGGCGTCGATCTCACATGCGTAACTCCTCGTTCCTTGCAAAACCTCCGGAATTCATGTGAACTGAACTGGGGACCATTGTCAGATACGATGATTTTCGGAAGGCCAAAACGAGCGAATATTTCTGACAATACGCCTATTGTTTTTGATGTTGTCGTAGATCCCATGGGCACTATCTCCATCCATTTGGACATAGCATCAATTACTACGAACCAATACTTTCCTTGAAACGGTCCCGCAAAATCAACATGAATCCTACTCCATGGTTCCGCAGGGACTGACCAAGAGTAGAGGGGTACCTCAGGTTCTTTCGTTCGTCCTTCTTGGCAGGCACGACACGATTTTACAAACTTATCAATATCCACGTCGATGCGAGGCCACCATACATGCCATCTTGCCATTGCCCGCATAGCTGAGATGCCAGGGTGCCCACTGTGAAGCATGTTAAGTAAGGTTTCCTTGTAGTAGGATGGTACAATAATCCTGCCCATCCAAAGCAAAATATTTTCTTCAAACGAAATTTCTGTACGTTTTTCATAAAATGTAAACAATTGGGATGGTACATTGGCCTTACGTTCAGGCCATCCCCTCGTTACATAGTCCATAACCCGCATGAGCACAGGGTCCTTTCTTGATTGCAGACTTAAGCTTTTCTTCGAAATGGGCAGTTCATCGACTTTCAACTGCAACAGATGACCCCGCTTAGCCGATCCGATGTTTTCTTCACTTGAACATTCACTTGTTGCTAAAGGAAGTCTAGATAATGCATCTGCCGGCGCATTCTTCGATCCACTGTTATAGATTATCTCGTAGTCATATGCACCCAGTATTAGAGCCCATCGAGTAAGACGGTTCGCTGCTAGCTTAGGCACTCTTGATGCTCCCCAAATAGTCGAATTAGGGGTTTGTGATCTGTTCTGAGATGAAAATGTCGACCAAAGAGATATTGGTGAAAATTTTTAACGGCAAAAATAATACTCAGGGCTTCCTTATCTAAAGCGCTGTATCTTTTTTCGGCGGCCTTTAACGATCTAGAGGCGAAAGCAATTGGTCTTTCACTGTTATCTAGGTACCTGTGAAACAATACGGCCCCCAAACCCGTGTCACTTGCATCTGTACATACTATAAGTGGCAGATTTTCGTCATAATGGGCTAGGGTCGGAGAGCTCGTGAGGGCTTGCTTAATCTCCTCTACAATTTTCTCGTCCTCCTGTGACCATTTCCATCTGATCCCCTTCTTGAGCAGGCGATGAAGTGGTGCACATTTGCCTTGAAGACTCGGCACAAACCTGCTATAATAGTTGATAGAGCCCAGGAGGGAGCGGAGTTCCTTAACATTGGAAGGCGACGGCATCCTTCGTATAGCCTCAATGTTGTCCTTGGTCTGATGAATGCCATGTTCATCGATCACATGCCCCAAATACCTAACCGAGTCCTGAAACCATTTACATTTGCTGGTTTGCGTCCTGATTCCCGCTTTACTTAACCTCGTCAGTACTTCCCTCACTCTACTAAGGTGAACATCGTGATTATCCCCAGTGATGATTATATCATCAAGGTAGCATGCTGCTCCTTCTACTCCTGCCAAGATACCGTCCATCGTGCGCTGGAATAAAGCTGGAGCAAATTTTATTCCGAATGGCAAACGTCTATATCTAAAATAGCCTTTGTGAGGGGCTATTACGAGAAATTTTTGTGATTTTTCGTCCACCTCCATTTGCAAGTAGGCATCTCGAAGGTCGATCACGGTAAACTGTTTACCCCCTCTCAATTTAGCTATGAGGTGTTCAAACAGTGGTAATGGATACGGGTCATCGTAGATATACTTATTTATACTAACCTTAAAATCTGCACATATCCGCACCGCTCCGCTGGGCTTAATCGTCACTACGATTGGTGAAGCCCATTCGATAGGTGTTGCGCTCGGATCGACCGGTTCAATAACCCCTTCATTTACCAGTCTGCTAAGCTCAGCCTCCACAGCAGATTTCAGGGCGAACGGAACAGGTCTCGCCCGGTATACTACAGGTTTACTGTTGTCACGCATCTGAATAACAGCTTTCTGTCCTGCTATTGTACCTAAAGATGATGTGAAAAGATTCGAAAATTCTTTTATAAGTCCTGTAATGACGTTGTCCTCTGGTTTGTCCGAAGCTTTGTTTTGTACCGTACAAACCTGCGCCCCAGGCGGCAACTTGAGGCCGAACGCCAAGACCCAATCAAGGCCGAATAATGGAATATCATTTTTTTCAATTACGACAATGTTCAGCTTCTTACTTTTACCAAAAGCACTAACCTTAACCTTCGATTCTCCGAGAGTTTTCACAGACAGGCCCGTGTAGGCCAGCAGGTTGGGGCTGCTTGACAGTTTGGGAGATCCTATGTCCCTCCAGACTTTTGTCCCTATTATGGACCTTGACGCACCCGGATCATATTGCATTCTCATGGGAACCCCGGCTACTCGAACATTGAGCATCACCTTGGAGTATCCCGGACTTGTAGACATTACGTTGTCCACGTTGGAATACTCAGAAACGGAAGTGTTGTCACCGTCCGACTGACTGTGACGGCCTGAATTGACATTATGAACGTTTGAGTTCTCAACAATGATGGCATTGCCTACGGCCCGACAAACTTTCGAAAAATGATTTAGCTTGTCGCATGCATAGCGTTTTTGATTATGCGCTGGACAACTAATTCCTCTTTTGTGCAACTTCCCCCCACATTTCAAACAGTGGGTACCTCTGACGAGCTTTAATACCCTTCTCTTCTTCTTTGGGCGCTCAATCGGCCCCGACTTCTCCACCCGGCACACTTCGCTGTTCGAATGCCGGTGGATAAACGAACTTAGTTGTCTCTGTTGGATTTGGACGCTCTCCAAGAGCAATGCAGATGATTCTACTTGGGAGAATGTCGCGTCACCTGATCCGTGAAGTCTCAACAGTTCGCGCTGCCATATCTCGTCATTCGCCCCGACCAATAGTTGGTCGCGCAGGCGCTCCTCCAATGACGCTCCGAAATGGCATTCCCCAGCGATTGCCCTAAGGCAACTTATATATTCTCGTAGCGGTTCCCCCTCATTCCGGAACCGTTGGGTGAATCGTACCCTTGCAGTCAACGGTGCGGTGGCCCTGCAATAGTAGCGATCTAACACCTCTACGAGTGCCCCAAAGTTCTGATTGGTTACCTGGTTTGGATGGAAGTGGTCTACCAACATCTTGAACGGCCCAGGTCCCATCCTGGACAGCAGCAGGTCCCTCTGTAGCCCCGGGTCCGTCACTCTACTGGTCCTCACGGCTATCTGAAACCTCTGCCTGTAGTACGTCCACTCTTCACCGGCATTCCCATCAAACTGTGGCACTCTGAACGGTTGCTGCCCAAACTCCGCATAGGTGGCTTCCGAAAAACCATTATTGGTTTTTTTCGTTTTTGGCATTATTATTTTTTAATTTTTTTTTAACCTCGATCGCCAATGTACATGTTACATAGTACAAAAGGTCCAAACAACAACTAACTTTATTTTCCAAATATTTGTCGAACACATGTTAACACAAGTATATTGTATTTTATATAATATAGAAAAACATATTATTTTAATATTAACTAATTTACAACAGTCAGTAGGTCATTTCATATATTCATCCTTGATTTAGAATGCCCCTGGACAAGTTTCATTTTGTAACTTCAATATTCGAACTTTGTTCGTTGATAATCTAAAAGATTTTTTTTAGGTCGGTTATCATTTGTAGAGAAAGAGAGTTCAGTTAAAATTTCACCAATGATAATTCATAGTGTTTTAGGCTTTAGAAATTCTATATACATTGGATATGAGAGATTGAGAGAGTCAGTCAGCTGTTCTATCCGTATAGTGAGCAGTGTTTATTTGGTCCAGTTTTCATTTGAGGTTGATCTGTAAAAACGTGGTTGTATAAGAAAATAGAAGAACATGCAAATTGTAGCAGCCTTATTTCAAAACTATATACTATTGCTAAAGTACTTCCAGTTACATCATAGATAGATATTGGGAGGGCTGGTGTGTGTACACCTAGGGACCTAAGCATCCAATGCTATTATCCCCTTCCCTACTGTGACAGACCTAAATTCTGCCTACCCAGGATTAGTTACCTAAAGTAAGGGGTTTTTAACGAGTAACTGACCGCACCATCGCTTAACGTCTCATACGAAGGACGGCGTGCTCAAAGTTTTTACCTCAGATGAAAACCTAAGGGCCTCGGCTGGGTTTTAAACCCCTTAGGCTAGCGCCTTCTTACTGTCAGTTATGCTTGAGTGAGTGTTATCCATAAAAATGTACCACTTTCTTCATTTATTCAAATAAAAACCTCAAAATGGTAATTGTTTTTTGAGTTGTACAAGTTTTTTTAACAATATATTCTTTGTTTTGCAGAATCCGTTCGGGGATGTCTACATGGAAGAAGAGTTTGAGCCTCCAGCCACGGTGATAATGGCTCAGTTGAGCAGGAGGTCCCATGGGGTGTCTTCGGCACCTCTCCAGATCCTGGACGCTAAGACACTCCTCATACCTAACTTTACATATAACGGAGCTGGCAAAGGTAACCTAGTTGTTATTGGTATTTCTGTTACTGCTAATGTTGACAAGGTAGCTATTATCGATAATAGCTGAGACTGGTTAATATCGACAATATGATGATCTCAGCCTTGATTTATGTAGCGTCCTCTTAGTTAATATCGACAGTAGTTACTGACTATGTTAACACTAGAAAAGTTGGGAAACACGGACATGTTGTGGAAACTTATAATTTTATAATATACATAAAATTAAAGTTTTGTGCTGTGGTCAAAATAGTTTTTTGTTCAATCGAAAGTCCATTTCATGTTACACAAAAAGGTCTTTCTTAGAGACCATCAGTTCAAATTTCTATATGTTTGTTTGAGCTTCACTGGAAAACCATCTGATGTTATCTGTCATGAAATTTTTAGGGCCTTTCAAGTATCATCATCTAAAAATACCGACTTTGTGGCATAGCATGATTTTGAACGGGAGGGGGTGGGGGGGGGGGGGGGGGTTGTGAAGGGCCCGAAACCCAAAATTACTGCTAGCTTTTTTACGGTTGGTCGTTTATCCATGAAACTTTTGGGTATTTCAGTATTTCAAAGACGGCCCAACTAAAATTTAGGCTATGGGCCTTTTTTTTCATTGTTTTTTCTTTGTGCAATATTCTAAGGATTTGAAGCTATTTAAATTTAATTATTTGTTTTCCATTTTCTCTGTTTTTCGTTTTTTTCTCAGCTATACAGATTTAATTTTACGAGGGATGTAGTTTAGGAAAATTTGTTTAGGTCAAAATTACTTTCCTCATTATTATTTGCCTAGAAGAATGTAAATGTTTGACATATATGTTAATAGGTATTTTTGCTGGAGATTCTAGCTTCGCTCATACTTGTAATATTGCTTGGCATCCTAATGTTGAAATGTACCTAATATTGTTCGGCATCCTAATAGTGAAATGTACCTAATATTGTTTGGCATCCTAATAGTGAAATGTACCTAATATTGTTTGGCATCCTAATAGTGAAATGTGATCAAAATTGTTTTAATTTTTGTTTTTTTGTTTTAGATACTTACTTTTGGGTCGGAATCGGTCCGCAGCCATCTACCAAAGGCCATAAAGTTCCTGATGAATATGGATAGTAAGTATACATTTTTACAAAGAGCTACCTTCATGATTTTCCGATCTTTTGAGTGTGAATTCGAAATCGCGTTGAAATTCCGAGCCTCCTATAAGCGCCATCTGTGTAAATTCATTTCAAAGTAAATGAAAATAGTGACGCATGCTACTCATTGAACTTTTCATTTTGAAATCCCACCTGCCTAGGAAGAAGAAAAAAATGTTTTTACTCTATTGCGACCCCCTCAAAAAAATGTTTTTGCAAAATTTTGTTATCTTATGTTGGGGTCATAATTTTACACATTCGGTCAAAATTTCAAAATAATTTGGTTAGCACTTATAGCTTAGATAGTATTTTGTTGTGACAGACATACCGTCAGACAAGTAGAGGGGAATTTATGTAATCGGTCAGAAATTCGATGCAGGGGTTTCAACAGAATTTTATGTTTTCCGACCTCTTGTTTCCAAAAATGAAAAACATTTTTTTTGTCTGCGTGTGTGAGTCTGGGAACTCCTGATAGAATGAATGTATCGTTACGAAATTTTATATTGGGTTACAGTCAAACCGGCGAAAGGGGAGGAGGATTAGGGGGAGGCTTAACACAAAAACGCTAATAACCGCTGTTGTAATGAACGTATTGACACGAAATTTTATATATCCATCAACAAAGCCCTATTAGGACGACACATATTACTTTTCAGCGGAATCAACTGAAGAGAAGGGGGCGCTCGAGTAGTGAGCCTGAGCCTGACTCCATTGTGCGAGTCCTAAATCTTGTCAAACCAGGTTAACCGAAACGACCTAGTTCTTGTATACATTTCTTGTGGAATAGACAATATTTCAGAAAACCAAGTTTGTTGTTTTATTTAAGTTAAGGCATCTTATTTCTTTCATAATAATTTCTAGGAAATCATGTGTTTTGTCAGATCCGTCTTCGGTTCATTTCTTCCGCAATTCCTCTGAGAGGTGCCTTCTTTCTGTTCAATATTTGGAGAGGATTATGTCCCTCTTCTTCAGGTCTTAGTGAAGCTCGTTCTCTGGTGACCTGAAAAAGGGACTTGCTAGCCTCTCGAACTATTGTCAGAATAAAATGAAGCAAGAAGCACCTAGGAGAGGCATTAAAAAACATACTCCCACTTAACTGGCCATTTTGCTTTATCGGCGGTACCTCAATCCCGACAACACCGGTTAAGTGGTACCATATAGAGTACTATTTAATTTGAGATATTATAATTCAGTTTCTGTTTGATAGTCTGGAGCCGCTGCGACTTTACTCGAAAGAGACGATCCAGATCGAACTTCCTGGCGACCTCACCATCTTCGATATCGACTGGCTGGCTGTCTATGATGTCCAAGCCAAGGAGAACTTTGGCTCTGTTCTCATTCCCGACAGTCCCAATGTTCCTCCATCACTCGTAAAAATCATTGTAAGTTCGTTTTTAGATTTTTTTTTTTTTCATTTAGTATATAAATAAAACAAACTTATTTTTGAAATATTGTCTATTCCACTAAAATATATATAACTACCGGTTTCGGCTTCACACCATCGTCAGGTCTAGTTATGAACTGTTCATAACTAGACCTGACGATGGTATAAGGCCGAAACCGCGTTCCTCAACTTAGAAGTCATTTAGTATATGTTACTCGTATGTTATAAATGAACATTTGAACTAATTTGGTTTATTATCCTGATACTAAATATTTCAAAACTGTGTCAAACTCGCCTCATGGATTAACTCGTCACTACGATACAATTATACATCCACTAAAGTGGTCAACATGCTTCTTTCTTGACATTTTTAATGTTTTTTTTTTTTTTTTTTTTTTTCTATGAATCGAAATGTTTCTTCAGGCAAGTTTGTTGATCTTATCTAATGTTTTTCTAAATGTTTCCTTAGAAACTTGAACATTTGATTTTCCTATCTGAACATATACACATTTTTTTTTATCTTTTTATTTAATTGGACTTACAAAAGGAAAAATATTTTTTTTTAAATATCTTCAACAGTTGGGAAGCTGTGACTGTTGAATTCAGTTTTAGCCAATAATATTTGGCAACAGCTGAAAATTTAACAAGTGGTTTTAAATATTTTCTCTTACGTAACATATATGAGTTATAAGACTTTAAAATTGAAATTGGGAGCCATACGGCCGTGCGGGCTAGAGCGTAGGGCTTTGGTCGCATGGTCTCACTATGGTTTGTGGGTTCGAATCCCGTCCGGGAGTGTGTTTTATTTAGTAGATAAAACTCCCACTTTCGATTGAATATCGTAACTTGGATTGATTTTTCAGCCGTTTCCGAGTTATTTACGTGAGTAGCTAAAAAAAGAAATAAGTGATATTTTCCTGTTTCGACTAAAGCTCACTTCAAACAGCCATATCTTCCGAACTAGTGGAGATATTTAAAAAAAAAAAAAATTTGACATTTGATTCAAAATTGAAGATATGTTGATATAATAATAACTTACTTATAATAATAACTTACTTACCAAATATGTGCAGAAAAACCATTGCGATTTAAAAATAAAGCTTCCATATTTTCAAGAGTAAACATGTTTTGGGGTGACCCACTTTAGTTAAACACCCAGTCAGTTTTAGGAGGCTATTCCATGGGAAAAAAAAGGACAAATCTGCTCTTACAATTTTGGTCTAATGTAGGACTCATTGAGGTACAATTTTGTACAAAATATTTCGCACAGAAAGATTCAAAACTCTTCAAGTTATGTACTTTTCAATTTTTATTAAAATATACATATCTCCTCCACTGTCGGTCGCGGCTTTGCAATCCAAAGGTCCTTGAGTTTATGTACAGTTGTAGTATTCTATTAACATTTTTTTAAACATTTTTGCCGTACTTATTTTTCGCTAGGTCCATCACCCTCGTGTGTAAAGTTTCAGCAATATAAATTCAATAGTTTCCCAGGTATCGACATCCCAGAAGACACTTCCACTCTGATTGATACAGTTTGAAGGCCCATTGTAAAATATTCAATAAAAATTATTTATGATTAATATTTGTTTGTGTCCACAGCCTCATAAGAAAGCTCTTCCAAACTGCATCCAGCTGCATAAAGACCTGCAGGCGAGCTGGGCCATATTCGGACCTCAGATCACCATACAGCTAGCTGGACGAGTGGGTCAGTTCTCCATTTGCATAGAAAACTTATATATATATTTTTTAATTACCCCGGCTATTGCGGAAGTTATCAGTCAGAAACTTGATGTTTTCACCGGAATTTCATGCTGTTCGACCTCTGTAATCCAAAATTTAGACGTCTGGCTTTATACACTCGACAGTTATTATTTCTGTACCCAGAACCCCGTAAAGACGGAACATATTGAGATCATAGGAGGTGGAGACCAACTCAAAAACCTTAATAACTGCCAGTTTAGTGAATATATCCTGACGACATTTCATATAAAGTCCCTGAGTAAGGCATCTATCGATTTTCTGCCAAATTGGCCAACAGGAAAATAAATTGGAGGGAGAGTGAAAACTAGAAATAATTCGAGGTGGGGAAGTATATTTCCACTGAATGTTTTCGTGTTTGTTTTGCAAATGCAGATAAACAACAGATAGAACTGTGGACCTAGAGACTACAAATGAATGAAAAATACGTAAAATGGCTGAAAAGCAATAGGTGTTTTATTCTTGGACTTCTCACAGTACATATTAAATTCCATATCCACGGGCTGATATAAGGGTTTTGCCTTTATCTCCTCCCTACAGCTAACATCCTTCCCATCGGTCGATTTGGCTGAAAATCAATAGGTTTTGTCCTTATGTACATCTGGATCCACACATAAGATAGTGTGCCTGTCGATACATTTTTTCAACCCGGAGTTGAGGTGAATATTAATTGAACCTTCAATATTTTCATATTATTTTTACAAAAGCACTACAAACACTGCGTGGATCTGTATGCCTCCAATTAGTTTGATAATTGTGGCTGCCTTCGAAGGGACGGACCTAATGCCTAAATTCTCCATTTTGGGTTTTGGTCGCAACCCACATTATCAATCAACAATAGCTATGCTTTTGACTCAATCCAAGACTTCAAAAACTCTCATTTTTATTCAAAAAACAGTTTACTTGATAGTTTAAAACAACGGGAAATAAATAAAGCCACTAAAAATAACATTTGTCAACATTTATTTAACTACTTCCCTTTGATAACAGCTTAGAACTAGTTCTGATTCTAAGTTTGTATTTACAGTGCCGTTCATTTACATTCCATAAATCATACAAAAAGTCAATATATATCATCATTATTTATTTGGTACATTTTTTTTTTTTTTGTTACAATTTCAATTTATATATATTTCATTTCTTCAGTTATTTTAAAAATAGGGCAATCCATCGATTTTAATTTTATTAATATTCTCATAGCAGAAGGTTTTTAAATGTATAAACATCATTTCAGGCTTATCTCATATAAATTAAAAAATAAAGAAAAACGTATGTTTAAAAAAAATATATTGTCTATTTCAAAAAATATATAAGATATATGGGAGTACTTTCGGTATTGCTACGATCTTCAGCCATGACTAAAGGGTTTAGTATTTGTTAATTCGTGGCTGAAGATGGTAGCAATATTAAAAGTACTCTCATATATTTTGTGAAATAGACAATGTATTTTTGTTAGTTAATTTTAGTTTATTAGACAGGGATGAAAATATCCATATCAAAGAAGTTGCTAACTGTACAGCCGCGGGGGAGGGGGGGGGGGGGGGGGGGGGGGTTCCAATATGACATTCCAACCCATTCCTTACCTGATGTATAAGAAAGGTTCGCACTCAAACTGACTTAGTTTATAGCTAAACCCGACGATGGTCCATTGCCGAAACCAGTACTATATATATAAACTTCTTTTGGTGTGGGTAATATTTAAAAAAAATATATATTTTGTTTATTTATTATAAGTTTGCATAATATGCCAAACTGAAATAGGTAATGTGTGTTGTTGTTGTTCCAGATGAAGACCAATATATTGCTTTTGGGCAGAGTGGCTCGGATCACAAGGCGCAAATGGTAGGCTCTGACGTGACAGTGGCGTATCAGGACGGGTACAGGGGCTTCGCAGAGGACTACAACATCACTGCCAACTCTCCAGTAGGCACTGCTCATTCAGTTCATAAGTATATCTAAATCACAGAATGGTAACACATCTGTTACGAGATGGGCTTTTTCACAAAACATTTTCTTACATGATCACACCAATCTCTAATTTAAATGGAGAACAATAGTAAAACTGGCAACACATGTTACCTTTAGGGGTGGATAACCTTCCGATTTGTTTATATTGTTTATTATGTGAAAATGGAGTCGAATATTGAAATATTCGTTGTCCACAGTTTAGTATTCACCATATTATATGCAGGGAATATATACACAAAATTGTAATGATAATTATCATCATTATATTATCATTATTATTATAATGTAGTTAATATCGAACAACGATTGGCTTGGGAGGGAGAGCGGAAACGTAATTGATTAATTCGTGCTGAAGAAGTGCATAGCCGGTGATTCAACGATTTTTTAATGTTTCTCTGTGTGATTTCAGTGTGTGAAGGTGCTTGGCCAGTACAAGGGGGTCTGTAAAGATGGTCTGGTGGGCGGCGCGGAAGACAACCAGCTACACACCTCCGTCAGAGAGGATGGGATCAACGTCATCACCTACAGACGGATACTCAAGTCCGGTGTGTATCTCAGGATCTGTCATATTCAGGGTGTCACAAATATTGTAAATCGCAGTCCGACTGTAATAGCAACAGCCTCTAGGAAAATATATATCTGATCAAGTCATTTTATGATATAAAGAGGGCGCTCAGTGGTTTGCGTGCTTGTTTACGATCGTTCGAAACCCAGCCGAGGCCCTTAAATAAACTAAAGCATGCCGTCCTTCGGATGGGACGTTAAGTGATGGTCTCGAGCCTGTGAGATGTCAGGTACTCGTTAAAGACCTCTACCCTAGGGGAATAAAAATTTAGAGTAAGCAAAATTTAGGACTCCCACAGTAGAGTCGGGCTTACTTCCACCAGTTACGAAAAAGCGCTCTGGTTGTATGACCTTGTAGTTAAAGCCCGGGCATGAGTCATAATAACTATCTAACTATGTATATATGTGTGTTTTGTATGTACGTTGTCGGAACGATTTGTTTGTTTGTTCAGAAATCCGTTTCATGTTATATAAATGCCCTAGAAACTGTGTATTTATGTACGTTTGTTCGAGCTTCACGAGACAATGGCTGAGTGTTTGCTGAGCTTTTCAAAGATCGAGTAACTTAGGATATAGGCTATGTGGCATTTCAATATTTTGAACGGGAATTGTGGCGGGAGGGGCCCAACATGTAAATTGAGTACTAGTTTTTTAATGGTCGGATTTTCATGAAATTTTAGATGTAGCATCCAGTTCAAACATAGACCATGTCGGGTACGCTGTGTGAGAGCGGAGCTAGAGAGATTGATGACAATAGAATGAATTTATCGTCAAGAAATTTTATACATGGGTTGAGAAATCTATAAGTAAGGCACCTACATATCTTCCAGACAAAGCAGGAGAACAGGTTAGGGGAAGAGCGAAAACATATATATTATTAGAAATAATTCGAGGTGGGGAAGTGTCAGTGATTCACAGACGTCTTCTATTATATATAAAAATATGTTATTTATATTATTGTATTTGAAGGAAAATAAATAAATGTCAATATTTAATATTTCAGCTGATCCTGGGGACAAGGAGTACAGGGCGGAGGGACTGACGCAGCTAGTGTGGGCGATCGGGAAGCTAGACTCGAACAAAGAGCCTTCGTTCCATAGTCTCTATCCAAGGAGTGGTTCGGCGGCGGTAGAATGGGGCAAGTCGACCGACAACTGCTTCTCATTCACCACATCGAACAAGGAGGTGGACCAGCCCTGGGACCGACCCAAGATCATCGACAAGGCACTCCGGGTGTACACGGCCAGCCTTGGGCCCTCCGGAGGCCGGCGGGGCTACCAAGGCATTACAGGTCAGTTGGCAGGATCCTCAAACGTTACACCAATAAAGAAAAATGCTTCATCTTTATTTTAAATACAAAAAGCTTTTCTCTTCTTATATATTATTATAAGGCTACTTTAATAAGAATGAAACATCCAAAAGTTTTATCTGGAAGGTAATAAACCTTGAGCACGCTGTCCTTAATAAATATATAAGAATACATGAGTACAAAAATAACAACTTGAGCACCTTAAACAAAAATCTTTAAAACAATAAAACCAACTTAAAAAGTCAATTTTAGCTACATAATGTTCTATCTGTTAGTTTACTTAAATTTACAAAATTAAATCGTTACACTCACAATAAACATGTTTTTAAAATATTGGGGAGGCATAACTACGCTCCGACCGGCCTGGAGCGCTGTTAGACTGCTCCTGTATTTGTTTATATTTTTCGTTCTCTGTTCAGGAATGCCCTCTGGAGGTTTGTCCTGGTACATCAACGGACATCTCATCCCGGAGATCTGGATGAAACGGGGTTTCACCTACGCCATCCGGATATTCGGGGGTAACAATCCACACAGCGCAGAACTGTACAATCCATTCATAATCACGGATGAACCACACGGAGGCTTGGAGCGGCGAACTGACGATGCGAACCGACAGATAAGGGTGCTGGCCGGGGTACAATACACTCTGAGGGGACAGCCCAGACCTACCACAGGTGAGACACTGATGTGAAGGGAGACATCACAACATGGGATATGATTGGATGTTTATCGTGTTATTTTTTTAATACGTTTCAACATTGCTCTTACCCTAGATACTTCTGGCTGTCTGTCTGTTCATTGGATATTTTTCAAAACGTTTCCAACTCATGTTTATCTGTTCGTACCCTGATCATGGGAAAATAGCTGAACATATGTCAACCAAACTTCGAATTTTGAATTTGTCTATTGAGAATATGTTGAGCTCTTGTCCCCAGCCTGTACGACGTCAGGCACTCGTTAAAAAACCTTACTTTAGGTGAATAAACCTGTATAGGTAACATTTAGGACTTCCACTGTAGAGTCGGGCTCATGCCCGCCAGAGTGACGAAAGAGCGCTCTGGTAGTAGGCGATATGACCTTGTAGTTAAAGCCCGGGCATGAGTCATAATAACTAACTATTCAATATACATATGATTTCAAAATAAATGAACTGAGAGGTTTCTTTGACAGAAACAGTTATTTCATTTTTTCTCAGCAACTGTTGATGCTACGAGGTGTGTTCAAAAAATAACGGGAATTTTCGGTTTTTGTAAATAATTTCATTTATTCGTCTACATCAATGTTATCCCCTTCAAAATAGTCCCCATTAGATATTATACACTTATGCCAGCGCTTCTTCCAATCCCCGAAACACTTCTGGAACTCAATCTTTGGGATAGCATTTAGCTCTCTCAGCGATGCGCTTTTAATCTCATCTATGCTTGTAAAACGACGGCCCTTTAAGGTTCACTTTAGTGTTGGGAACAGAAAAAAGTCACACGGAGCCATGTCTGGCGAATATGGAAGCTGGGGCATCATTACAGTGTTGTTTTTGGCCAAAAATTCACGAACAAGCAATAAAGTATGTGCAGGTGCATTATCCTGGGGCAAAAGCCATGAATTGGTTCATAATATTGTTACAAAACACTTGTAGGCAGTACTCCTTATTGATGGTTTGACCTTGTGGCAAGAACTCATGGTGCACTAGGCCGTTAAAATCGAAAAACACAGTGAGCATGACCTTCGCATTCGACCGCACTTGTCGAGCTTTTATACTACTCGTAAACCCCAGTCTTACTCATAGCAGACTCACCAAAAGTAATATTTAAAATTTCTAAAACTTTGCTGCACTTTATTCCATTCTTATAGCAAAATTTAATGCAAATTCTTTGATCGATTTTGTAAACAAATAAATAATCGCCAAAACACATGTAACCTCTTTAACACATGTAACAGCTGACAGCAGGCTAAACATCCAGTTTGGCTAACAATGTACAGATACTTGTCAGACACATTTTGCAACACAACAACGAAAAAATCGCGCGAATCGGACTAATACAACCCGCGAAATTACAAAATTCCTGTTACTTTTTGAACACACCTCGTACATAGAAACATTTCAGAATCAATATGGAAGACATTCTCATTTTAAATATTTTTTGTTCTCTACATCTTTTCGCTAAAGTTAGAAATAACGGAGATAAGTAAGATTTTCGAATTGCGAAAGACGCCGCAAAGAGAGTGGGCTGTTTGTTCTTTGTTCGGATATGGCGGCAGGTAAGAGCCTGTAGCTAAAATAATACAACAAAAACTAGCTTGAAAACATGTTAGTATTGTATGTCTTCTTACACGACGAAATTTCGGGACGTTCTTACCTCCTTTCCTTAGATCACAATATAGAAATAATACAGAAAAAAAAGTAATGAATAAACCAATTGAAAAAAAATGAACTAGTAAGTAACTAATAATAAAGGGAGCCATGATTTGCTGGTTCGAATCCCGTCCGGGAGAGTTTTATTTCGTAGATAGAACTCCCTCCCGGGACCATGGATGTCGTAAGTAACTAGTTAACACAGTGACATGGCTAATATGCATCGTACGTATCGCCAAAAAAAAAATTATAATAATAAATATTGATATATTAATGAAAGTACTAAGGAAAAAATAATTCCGTTGGACTTCATAAGAGGGGGCTAGAAGCAAAGGTTGTAAGTGACAAAAATGTCATGTCGAGATAATTACCTTCAAAGTTATAGTAACATCGTAAATTCAGGTATTACTCATGTATTTTCCACTAGTAATAGCATTACTGGTACTAACAATCGTTCTGATCTTTAGCCAGTAGTAAGGGTAGGTGTCAAGGAAGATATTGACACACATATCTCAATTTCAGCCGATTTGTCACTTACATCCCTTTGCTTCTAACCCCCTCATATGATATGTATTTGTGGAGCTGAAGTAATGTTCTTTCTGATCAATGAGGATAAAATTATTTTTCTGGATAAAGAAGATATCCTCTGATAGATATTGTCAAGATGTATGCAACTTAATTGGTTAGGCATATTCTTAATTTCAGATAAAAATGTTTTACACATTAACAAAATATCATATGAAAAAACAAATTGGTTGTTATGGAATTATTTCCAACAAATAAGGTCACAAAAACAAACACAGTAAACTAAATATAATCAAAATATACTTATAATGAAAGAACTTGTATTTTGATTCACCGAAATATACAAGGGATATAGAGAAACCTACATGAAAGTTTTGTTGAAATATCTGTTCGAAACGTTCTTTTTTCCTCAAATCGTACAGTAAAGATATGTACTTATATTGCAAAAAATATATAAAAATTGAAAAATGAAATTTCCTCAAATATTATAGAAATTTCAATTAGTAAATTAAAAATAAATCATTTCAGGCTAATCATATGTTTCCTGCAGAAATGGATTTTTTAAATAAAAACCATTGGCCCAAATTGCATTACTAAATCATGTAATTTATTCACAAAATTTTAGTAAAATATTCCAAAATTTTAAAAAATAAATAAATACAATTATATACATGAATTTAATGTTATTTCTCTGGTGGATTGTAGTCGGTATTTTACTAACATTAATTGTTTTCACAGTTCTCTATATGATAATGATTTTACAATTTTCACGAACAATATTTTGAATAAAAAAATTAGATTTGAATCGTAAAATAGTGTTTAAGACAAGAGGTTAATCATTTTGTTCATGATATTATATTTCCTTGTAATAATGTTGATGACAAATATTAATTTTTTCTGATATTTTCAGCTGGCCCTCTGTGTCTTGCGCGTCACAATGGAGTCGATCGCAGACTCGACGACGATTTTCCTAATTTTAGAAGTTTCAACAAGACTCTCATGGTCACATGTGAACCAGGTCATTTCAAATTTATTATTTATTTATCTTACATTTTGATATTAATAATAATTGTTTTAGTGAACCATTGGTTTTGTTTTTTAAAAATAATTCTGCTTGTCACTAACTTTGGCTCCCATGACTGCAATTGATTTTACTCAAACACAAAAAGATTTTTCCAAAATTAGGGGTCAAAATTTCTTTAGAAGATGAAAAATCCTTGTTTTTACTTCCCCAGCTAAACGATGTAAAAGGGCAGTTATGTATTTGGTCCGAAAATCGATCTTGATGTGTTTTCCGACTCCCTGATCCCAAACATTTAAAAAAAAATCCTATGTGTCTGTGAACACGATAACTGCCGGTAGAATGAATATATCGACTCGAACTGTTATATGTATTTCCCGAACCCCATAAGGACAATAAATTGATTTTCAGCTAAATCGGCCGAGGGGGAGGAGGGATAAGGGTAGGCAGAGTGGGGGGGGGGGGGGGGGGGGGGGGGGGAGAGTTAACACATAAACCCCAATAACTGCCAAATTAATGACTTGATATTTCAAACGTGTAACCAGAATCCCACAAGGACGACTTCTATATTGATTATAATTAACTTCTATAGTTAATTATAACTAACGAAGTAATGAATGTACCTATATGAAATTTTACATCGACATTTAAAATTAGAGTCACTTTAAAGAACAATATTTTTACTGTGTAATTTCATAGATAGCAGCACCATATGACCATTTTCTTCGATAATACGATATTTGGCGATTACACATTTACTCTAGCCCACCTTAACTTTATTTAATTATCATGGACAGCAAGTATTAATTACGTTTTCGTTAACAATTATGTACTGCGGCTGTTTATTTTCTCTCTATTTAGAGTATATATTTAAATTAAACGCAGGTACAATCAGAGTTGGAGTTTTAGTTGAAGTTTTTGTGGCATTTTTAATTCTTTGGGTGGGGGGGGGGACTCAAAATCAAATTTTACACTGGCTGGGGGAGTAAAATCATAGTATATATATCGGGTTGAAGGCGCTGCAATATTGCCGCATCAAAATTTCGTAGAACACCAATATGAAGTACTAGAACCATTTATAGTAGATTTGTGTTGTGATAAGGATATGGAGCGGTAGGGGAGAGCCCGACTGTCTTTACCCCCTCTCCTCTAACACTTTGTCCGTTGTATGCTTGCAGGAGAGGCGGCCATCCTGGAGGTGACACCGAACACTACCTGGCCTGACGTTGTCTACTACAACAGTTACACTCATATGAACACTGGCTGGAAGATCCACATAGTTGACACTTTCACCGCTCAGTATACCGACAGCGCCACCTCCACACACCCACTTTGTCTTACAATCTTCTTGTCAATAATTTTTATACAATGGCTTAGATAAATTTTGTATTTATTTATATATATATTTTTAAAAAACGTAAGTGTAATAAAGACATATTTATATCTTATGAATTGTTATTTACATATTGATCTTTCATTACTTAGGGTAGGTTTCAACGAGTAACTGACATCGCACAGACTTGGGACCATTGCTTAATGTCTTATCCGAAGGACGGCGTACTCAAGGTTTTTTAACTTCTCAGATAAGACACTTAAAAGCTTCGGTTATCTCAAGTTGATAGAAATTGAAATGAAAAGAAATTTTATTATTCTGGGACCGAGGTCCCCAAAGAATAAATACATCCAGAATAAAGAACAGGAAACAATGAAATATAGTATCAGTACAAAGAAATAAAAAGATAGGTAAATAAAATTAGTGCTACATTGGAGAAAAAAACTATACAATTAAAAAAATAGATAAACAAAAGATTAACAGGAAATGTGAAGAATCGGTGCCACAAGGTCTTTTCATATTCCATATTTCTTCCTCGGCCGCTTTGCATAAAACCAACCACAACTCTTCATCCTAATTATAGTTGGCCATCTTGGTATCTAGTTGACTTCTATCTACCGATATTAATGTTTTTTTTTCCAGAAAATATGAAGAATCGGCGCCACAAAGTGCTCCTATCTTGACAATCGTAGTTAGAGCCAACTTCATTTTATTTTTTTTTCAATTCTTATGGTTGACTATCATTGCATCTATTGGAAGGCTATCTGCGAACGTTGTTGTTTTATGTGTTTTTAAGAAAATATGAAGAATCGGTGCCACATGGACGATCTATATTCAATTTTTTCTCCTTCGACAATCTTAGTTAGAACCAACTTCATTATAGTGAATTATTATGACTCATGCCCGGGCCTTAACTATAAGATCATCGTATTATCATGTATCGCCTACTACCAGAGCGCTGTTTCGTCTCTTTGGTGGACATGAGCCCGACTCTACTATGGGAGTCTTAAATTTTAAAATGTGTACCCTAAATTTCTATTCATCGAGGGTAGGGGGTCATTAACGAGTACCTGACATCGCTTAACGTCCCATCCGAAGGAGTAAGTGCTTATGTTTATTTTATCTGGGAAGTAATTAATAGAGTGGTTAATAAGGGCTTCTGCCGAGTTTCGAACCCGCGGTCTTGAACTCAGAATCAAGCACGCATACCACTGAGCTAAAGGCGGCCTCTCCAGCTGGTTGTTAAGATCACTCTTCTATATGCTCCATATTGTTTGTAGATATCCCATGGCAACAGTTCGAATGTTGTGAAGATTAGTAAATTTTATAATGGAAAATTTAGGAACTGGGAAAACTGAGAAGTCATCCAAAGACAAAATTTCAGGGAAGCGAATAAAGAAAAGAAAGTTATTCAAGACAAATAATGCAACAGTCTCACCGTTTATAAAGAAAGATGAAATCATTGTGAACCGCGACCATATTTCTTATTCCTATCAACAGTTGACTAAATTTAATCTTTCAGAGTTCACGCATCTTCAGAATTTAAAAGTAAGATATCATAATATGTAATTATAACAGAATTATCTATTTTCTTTTTCTAATTATATAAATATTATTCTTTGATTAAAATTAACCTAACTTCCTTAAAAAGATAATGAATACTAGGTACTATCTTTTCTACATAACGATTAAGAACCAGCCAGAGTAATTTTTCGTTCAATAGTATTGGGAACAAAAAGGTTATAATAAATACTCTTTACATTATATAACAAGTTGTCTGTTTAGTTAAATATAATTTTTTACTTTTATTTAATTGATTAATTTAATAATAATAAACAAGGAAACGTTTAAAAATATTCAAAATTTTCCTCTATTAATTCCCACAGAAGAATGGGGAGTATTTAAAAAATAAAACTGCTTTTTTAATCAATGTTGCCACAAATATTGTGGAAGTTTTACGGATTTTTTTTTTTTTTTTTTTTTTTTTTTTCTTTTGGCTTTATGAACGGTGCATATTAGCCATGTCAATGTGTTATGTATAATTATTTAAGACATCCATGGCCCCAGGAGGGAGTTCTATCTACGAAATAAAACTCACTCCCGGACGGGATTCGAACCCGCAAACCATGGTGAGACCATGCGACCAAAGCCCTACGCTCTAGCCCGCACGGCCACCATGGCCCCCTAAGTTTTACGGATTAAAGAGATAAAATTAAGCACTACAGGTGTATTAGAAGCGTTAAAATTACAACATGAATATTATTTTTAAACTTCCACTACCATCATTAACTTATATTTGTGCCTCCTCATGGCGTAGTTATTTGTGAAGGTTATGTTGAAGGTCGGAGACTTCCCATGCGGCTCTTTATTGTGTGTATGGTCGATCTGTGTATAATTAACTCCATTCAATTTAATGAAAACATTTTATTCTGGTGATTTTATTGGAACCTTACAGAACATTTGTTTCATATTTATATACAAATAAATAATGGAACATTACTTATTAAAATAAAATGAATGAAAAAAATTCGTTATAATAATAAATTTATTTCCGTTAAACCAATACATGGTTATAGGATACGTCAAAAGAATTTATACATTAAGATAGCTTATAAATTAGATTTATAACTACTTGAGTCTAACAAACTTATGATTAGTAGTAATAACAAAACTATTTAAAAAAGTAAAATGAGATTAATAAAAACTGAGCAAATAAATACTAAAAAATATATGAGTATATAAAAAAATAAATAATACAAGATACGTTTATGATAAGTAGACACATTTTTCAATTTAATAAAAATTAAGATAACTATTTTTCAAAAAAACTCTTCGGAAGTGTCTTTATCCCAACGATGTTTCGGGACGTTCTTACGTCCCATCATCAGGTCCCAATGTGCGAGATATAGAAAAGAAAGAAAACAATGTAACTATAACAATATATGAAAAATAATATTAATCAATATATAAAAAAGTCTAAATAAATAAAAAATTATAAATGAATAAATAAATTAATAACGTACATTTGACTGAACTTTAAGGTGTGGAGGAACTCTGCCCAAAAAAGAAAAATGAAAGCTTTGTATCAAATTATGTTTTCTAGATATGAAATACGAAACACGTTTTTTTTTGTTTTTTTTTTTTCATGAAAGTTTGATCAACCGTTAAAAGTTGAACATTTTAATTTTTATTATCAGATATACCTACATTAACGAGCCTATTCTATGTTGAATGAACTAACGAAAATCTAGGCTTGCAGTGTATTTGTCCTTTTGTGCATAGCTCAAAAAACTAATTTATATTTTCATTTTTATTTAATTAAGTTTTTTTAATTTATTTGACAGTATCTAAATCTGAGAGGTAACGACTTGCTTGAACTAAACGAGGAGTTATTTTCAACATTCCCCCGACTGACATGGCTGGATCTACGAGACAATCGGCTGAAAACATTTCCCAACACAGTTGTGAACCATGGTTGTCTGGAGGTGATCCTTATCGGAGGCAATCGGATCAAGGAGTTGCCCATCGAATTGGGTAAGTTGACTGTATGTTGTTTACTTTCAGTAGTAGCTGACTGCTACAGGGTAACGTATCATGGCTTTGAAATAACCTGTTATTCTCCTTCCTGTTACCAATCTGTAGTTTTGTTACCAAGCCTAACAGAACTGTTTTTATACTTATCTATATTTACACTGCTTTGCCTTGTGAATATCGAGTAAACAATTCAATTCGAGAATCTAAACGAATTTGTTCCTAAATGTGACTTTTTTTTGTGTGTGTGTTTCTTCCCCTTTTTGTAATTTCACCTATCATTTTTATGTAGGCAGTCAGTTATGTTTATGTCAGGCAGTGTGAACATTTTTTAAGGAATGACAGTACAGCTCCAGATGAACAAAAAAGTCCTATAAGCCATGGTCTCATTCTCACTCATTTCCAAGTTATTAGATTGTTTCGTATTTATATTTAGAAGTTTGTTTTTGATTAATAAATCGCTTTCTCTCAGCTATCATTCACTCTAAACTTACTTTTGATACCACCCTCAGAAAGTTCGTTGAATTTATTATAAAAATTATTTATCCAAGTGTCTGAAGTCTTTACATGTGCCACACAACACTTACTGAAATGATGAAAAGAGCTTCTCAATTTTTGTAAATGATTCAAGGCTTGTTTCAACTCTCCACTAAATTTATACTTAGAATATTTTAACTTTGAGAGGAACTTCGGCATTCAATATGGTTCAAAATGATAACACCAGATAACCTTATTATTTGAAATGGCTAATCTATTGTCATCATTTAAATATGAAAAAAGTAGTCTTATGAGAGGGGAGCAAGAGAAGTCGAAATTGTTCACAGTTTATTTATCTTTTTGATAATATTTAACGTTAAGCCAACTTAATAAAAATGTTAAAAATGGTCATCCTGTAACTGGAACTATTTTTGGAGTGACTGAATTATTTCATCCTTCATCATTTTGACAAAAACATCTCAGACAAACGTTGTTCCGTTACATAAGATCTTGGATATGGTGAACTACTCGACCTCACTACTTAAGAAGACCTATGAAAAAATTGTTGGTAGGAGGGGGTCCTCCAAATTTGTTGAAAAGTGTAAAGTACCTACCACTGTATTTGTATTTCAAGGGCTTTCAAAAACAAAAAGAGTTAACTCATTTGAGAGTATATATGAGGATTCTCATAAAATCAATATTTCTTTTTATTGGGTAACCATTTTTTAACAATATAAGATGCTTCGGACAAAAATGTCCTCTTTTTGAAAGAACTTTAAAGTGACGTACAACTTGACCCCTGTTGAACATATTGTATCCATAACTGTTACAAAATGCTCTTTCCGCAAATAACAACACGTCACAACCACGTATATTGTCCCTTGATATGATGAAGAACTCGCTTTTCCCCATCTTGTTACAGTCACTCCTCCAATTTACGTTACGCAATGGTCCCGAGCCTGTACGATATCAGGTACTCGTTAAAAGACTCCTACTCCAGATGAATAAAAATGTAGGACTCCCATAGTAGAGTCGGGCTCATGTCCACCAGGGTGACAAAAGAGCGCTCTGGTAGTTGGCGATATGACCTCCTCAACCTTTAACTTATATTACTCATTTTCGCATCTTTGTCATAGTCATTATTATAATTTTTATTTTATTCGTTCTCTTTTTATTGTACTCCCCGATTTTATTAAGATTTAAACCTGTTCTTTTTTTTACTGCGATTTTTGTTTATATTTTGTTGCTTCGTATTCTATTTTTATTTTATATTTACCACTTATATTATCTTGTTATTATCATGTATTTATTTATTATATTCATTAGTTTATATTTCTTTTCTCTATATTTAGATACAATTTTTTTTGTGTGTTATAATTGTATTTTGTTGTAGGACCAACCTCCATTTGTATATAAATAAATCTAATCATACAGTTAATGATAAATTAGTTGAAAGCTCTTTTGAATTAAAATATGAGTTTATAATATATTTATAATTATAGTTAGTTATTGTGGTTCATGCCCGGGCTTTACCCACGAGGCCATGGGGATTTCAACCTCCTTTCTTACCTGATGTGAATTCGCACTCAGCAGACTTTTTTTTTATAACTAAATCTGACGATGTAATGCCGAAGCCAAGTTCTGTAAACGTTTTTTGTGTTAAATATTTATATAATATTTTCAAATGATGTTTATTTTATTTATTTACTAGCAGTAATACCCGGCGTTGCCCGGGGAACTTTGACTTTTCTCCCAATATCTCCTATAAGGCTATTCAGTTCCTCGACAGTACATTCATTTTTTTTTTTTCAATTATTCATACGGAATAAGGCTTATAGTCCTTCAACTGTAGTAACGCTAGCTTTGGAGCTAAAACTAATTTATTCAAAAAGATTTCTCATTAATCGTTGCAATGGTTTTTGAGTTACAAAGATTGCGTGAGTGGATGCTGGGATGGATCAGGGGTTGATTAAAAAATAGACCTTAACCTTCCGGTAGATAAAACTTATCTATTCAAAAAGATTCCTCATTAATCATTGCAGTGGTTTTTGAGTTACAAAAATTGCGTGGGTGGATGCTGGGATGGACCAGATATTGAGGTACTAATACGCCTATAACCTTCCACAGACGATGACGAACAAATTTAAAAAAAAATTAATCAAATCCATCAAGCCGTTCGTGAGTAATAGCGGTACAACGCACAGACATTTTCAGCTTTATATATATGATTACAATTTTCCTCAATATAATTATATAAATATATTTCTATAAAAAAAGGTAGATAATCTGAAATATATATTTTTCAGGTTCGCTTCCACGATTGCTCTGTGTTCAAGTGACAGCCAATCCTCTTGTATTTCCAAAACGTTCAATATTTAACCAATTCAAATGTGACTTGGTTACATTCCTGAAAATGTGCTGGGACCAACAGACTACTAATCCCATTCAGCAAAACGGTTAACCAACTTTCATTCATAACTATTAATTACTTTAAATAATTTACTGTATTTGGTTTATATATTTTTTGTATATCTTGCAATAATTTCGTTGCTGGAAATCTCTTTAAATAAAATTGTAAGAAAGTGTCTGTAGGTTGGTCATTTTTGAAAACGTTTTTGAATTTTGTTGGGATAGGCACGTATGTTTTCGAAATCATAACAGAGGGACAAAAAATGCTATTTCATGTTTTCGCTATCGATCATTGATCCTACGTGAAAAAAGTTAGGAAATCAGCATGAAAGACATTTTAATTTTAAACATTTTTTGTTCTTTATGTTTTTTCGCTAAATGTAGAGATGACAGGGATAAATATTATTGTCGAGTAACGAAGGAGGCGAAAGTTAGGGAGGAGACTGCTTCACTCCAGATTAGCGAATTTAAATACTCGACTTGTTACATCGCATTATTCTTTGTACGGATATCGCACGTTATCAGCTTCAGGTAAGGTATACACTTATAAGGATGCTCCTTGTGCAATTTCATGAAAATTTGATGTCGTTATCAAAAAACACTTTATTAATATAAATTTCTATTACACAAAAATCAACTGAGGTAAAAGTTATATACATTTCTTTAACATAGAGTATTTAGTAATAAAAACTCAATTTTCATAGATAAATAAATTCATTTAATGCCCTTTTCTCAGAGGGTGCCAAACGTAAACTATTTTGTACCTCTCTTTACGTACTATTTTCGAAAACTCTAATTTAATTCTTAAAAAATATACCTATTTTCGGAATTCGAATCCAGTGCATTTTGTCAACCATCTCGAACTTTACATGTTTTTTTTTTGTGACAGATGAGCTTATAAAGCCTACTAAATGTATAAAAAAAGAGAAAAGATCTGCCTGTTTGTCGCCTCAGAATAGAAAACCTGTTTATTTGTCCCATGAGAATAGTTTTTTGGTTCTCAAAATGAAGTCAAACGACCCTCAAGAACGATACGACGCCGAAGAGACACTCAACGAATTGAGAAATATAGACAAAGAACTGCAAAAGATCAAGTAAACTTACCTTTTACTGTAAAAATTAATTTGCAATAGTTTTACTTTGAATATGTAGGATTTAATATCAGAAGGGTTTAGAAATAGAAAAAAATTATTTACCGAAATCATAATATTATGTTTACTTGCCTAGAGTCAATTGAGTTTTGACTCTTCCTTCAAACCCAATCGACCGTTTGGGGTAAAAGTCAAGAATCCTCATACTAAATTTTGTGTCGATACAAGCCACACACAAACAGAAATAATTTGGGAGCCCCCATGTAAGTCAGATGTTGAATATTAGCGCAAACGGTTTGCTGGTTTTGGAGAGGGAGCGAAAAGTTGATTAATTCGTTTTGGGGAAGTACATGCCGGTGAATCATTTTTTTATTATTGATTTTGCAAAATTATACACATATTTTTGATGTACAATTAAATATTTGTGTTCTTTTGGAAGGGACAGAGAAACATTGCGACAATGGAGAGACAAATACAAAAAAGGTTTGGCGAAACCGAGCTTGGAGCGTTTTGGCGAAATACCTTTTGGACTTGATCAAGACTACTTGAAGATGTTGAACAGAGATGAAGCGAATAGGATGCATCCCAACGAGAAGGTACCCAGGGGCACTTTGGCAAATAGTTGGGGGTCTTATACCAAGCAAACAAAGTGAATCACCGGCTGTGTACCTCCCCAGCACGAATTAGACAATTACATTTTGGGCAAAAACTCAATATTTTACTTACATAGTGGCTTCTGAATCCTCAAACTAAATTTTGTGTCGATGCATTCATTGTATCGGCAGTTATTAGAGCATTTGAATCGAGTTTCCTTTTATGATCGCCCTCTTCGATTTCGTGGAAAATGAATACGGTTTTGAATTTAAATATGAAATTTCATGTCGATAAATTCATTACATTGGCAGTAATTGGGATTTTTGAGTTGATCCCCGTTCTGATCCCCTCCCTTCCGTTCGTTCGATTCCGCTAAACATTTATAGGTTAGTTAGTTATTATGATTCATGCTCGGGCTTTATTTTCGATGTCATATCGCCTACTACCAGAGCGCTGTTTCGTCACTCTACTATGGGAGTCCTAAATTTTGCCCATCCTAGATTTCTATTCACCTAGGGTAGGAGCCCTTAACGAGTACTTGACATCGCATGGGCTCGGGACCATCGTTTAACGTCCCATGCGAAGGACGGCGTGCTTAAGTTTTTTTCTACTTCCCAGATAAAATAAACTAAAGCCCTCGGCCGAGTTTAAAATTGATAAGTGTTGTTCTCATAGAAACTTAAAATTTCCTGTCAATACATTCATTACAACGCAATTGTCAGAGTTTTTGTGTTAAACTCCTCCCCCCCCCCCCCCCCCCCCCCCGCCCCCTTCCCTCCAGCCGATTGGGCTGATAATCAATCTTTGTGGTTCTGGATACAGATATACAATTTCGTGTCGATACATTTATTTTATTGATAATAATACGAGTAGTACAAAAAAGAGAAAAGCAAGAAAATTAAATTAGTATATAAATAATAAAAAAATATTGATTAAAACGTAGATTCGACGGACCTTAGAGAGGATTCTACGGAGAAACTCTGGCAAAAAAATAAAAATGAAAGCTATGTATCAGAATGTTTTTGAATATGAAACACGATTTTTTTTTATTATGGTTATTTTATTATATGAACATTGAGAGAAAAATTCCGTTTCCGAATATATATTTTCCTCTGACCGGATAGATCCCCCACTGAGTTGCGACTGATGTCGCTCTGAGCATAAGATCAATAATGTTATTTATTTTATAATATCGATTTTTTTTTTTTTTTTATTTAGAAACAAACGGTGAGAGTAAGAAGAAAAACGATGTAAGTGTCAGTTTATTTAATTGTTGATCCTTAGCTAAGTTTTGTAATTGACTGACTTTTTAATGTATTTTTTATTGTTCTTTCAGAGACGTTAATGAAGAATTAGAGAAATTACAGAAGACATTGAATAGTATCAGAACTCGAAATGAAACGGAACTGAATCCAGCTGAACAAATGGCAAGACGAGCTCAAGAAATGAGAATGGTAAGTGTTAGCCCCAGAAGCCGAATTAAGACAATTTGCAAAGTGAAGTTTAACAATCAGGATCGATGGGAGGGAAATCATTTTATTATTTCGTATAAATCATGATTTTTATCTGATTTGTTCTTATTATGTCTGATATATGAATCTGATATAACAAAATGTTGACTTTCCCATCGGTCATTTTTATTATAAGAAGCGAAGCATTACATAATCTTAATATATTAACACTATACTACGAAAAGCAAGCAATAATCGGTTCGTATAGTGTCTGCGGTCGTTAAGAGTTTCTGGTTTCGCCTAGTTATTATAGTTATATATACAAAACTTGCTATATAGTTCATTTTATAAAAACCAATCCCATAAAAAAAAACATGATTTTCAAATTTACTTTGTGTCCCATAAAAAAAATAAGAAATAAATGTCTATATTCGACAAAATATTGTGGTTAGGTTACATAGCTTGTGCATTATCTTTTCACTTATTCTATTTGATATTACGGATGATTTGCTATTTTACGTGTATAAATGGAGATGTCAAAACGCCATTTCGATGCACCAAAATCATAGATGTTGTGAACTTCTGAGATATAGGCGTTTAATGACAACTTTCTTCCTCAAATAAAATCAAAAAGGCAGCACCAAAATATTTACAATGAATTTATTATGTTTTCACTAAGAAAAACCTAATTTTAAATGTCAAAAAAATATATATATATTGAGAAAAATGGCCTAAAACTGAGGGCGAGTCCCATCCCGTTCAATTATTCAACGTCAAAATTGGATATATTTTCTGCATCCGGATAAACAAGATTTTTCGTTCTCTACTTGGGGGTAACAAAAAACAATAAGTTACTTTTATATCTCCCGCTGTCTAAATAAATTGTGAGACTTACTTCAATACAAATTGTTTTTATATTAATTATTATAAGATGCATTCATTATTCTTTTCGTTATTTGTATGTAAAAACACTATCATAAAACATTTGTAACACCAATAAGAAATGTATACATTGAATAATTATACTTAAAACACCTCAATTGAAAATATTTGCACAAATAATTAATTGTTTAGCTAAATATTGTAATTATTTAATGCAACTTACAATTTAGGTAAGATATATTAGATAAATAACAGGGTGCACGTAGTTCAAAGTTATGCGGTAATTGCCTATGGAGCTTAAGGTCGCGGGTTCGGAACCCACCCCTTAGGTTTTTTATCTGAAATGTAAATAACCTTGAGCATGCCATCCTTCGGATGGGAAGTTAAGCGATGGTCCCTGAACTTGTGTGATGTCAGGTACTAGTTAAAGACCCCTTACCTTAGATAACTAAACCTAGGTAGATAAGATTTAGGACTCCCAGAGTTGAGTCGGGCTCATGTCCACCAGAGCGACGGAAGGGATATTACCTCTGGGCTAGTTATGTTGTAGCATTTATGACGTACTTTTAACATCCCAGCCGATTATTTTCCCTTATAGTAATTCCGGAAATATTATAAATATTAAATTAAAGCATTTTTGGCTGAGTATAATAAAAATAGATATTTGAAAAAAAATAATTATATTTTACAAATGCTCAGATTGCAGGCCCCCGACGTCTCACTACTCCCTAAGAGACGGAGTTGTTGAGTGTTCATATTGCATTCTTATTTTTTTTTTTCAGATCCTTCAAATACAAAAGAAAATTAAAGCACTCCAGTTACGGAACTAATTTTCTTTATCGGATGAAAAAAATATTTAAGTAAAGAAAAATTGGAATTTTTGAAGAAAGGCAGAAGAAAATGGGTCTCACCTCATCATCAGAAGATCGCTTTTCGACCTTCAATCTATGTAGACATTTGTTTCATAGAGGTGATACTTTCTCTAGGAATCGAACCCACAATTATCTGTTGTAAATCAACTTATTGAAAATTGTATAATGATAATAGTTATATTTATTGATGAAAAGAAGGAATATAAATAAACAATTTAAAACAGTATTTTATAGTATTTTATTTGATAAAATTTCATATTACATATGAAAGAATTTTATAATATACAAAAACTTTCTACAAATACAACTAGAAATTAAACAAATAGAAAATAATAATTAGTAATACTCGCACTATTGAAAATGATAAATTGACAAATTTGAGCTGGCTAATACAGGCTATTCATTGTTTTGTTTTTATTTCTTATTTATATTGTATATTACCACACTTACACTAAATTTATCGAAGACAAGTAAAAAAATTATACATTATTATTATTTTTTTTTAAAAATATTTATATATAAATATACAAGGAAAGTTTATTTGATAAGACAAAAATAAAGTTATAAATGAATCATCTCAGCTTGAATTTTTCCCCATTTATTCCCAAGTTTTGGCTGAAAGTCAGGGCGATGTCTGACTTCTAAGTCCACATATATAAAATTTCATATCGATATGTTCACACTGAATTGAAGTCATTAGTTGTCAGGGACCTCTCAATAATATAGTATTTGATGTCGATGCACTCATATTGGCAGTGATATTTACTGTATATTGAAGTATAGGGAAAAGTTATTTAAACGATATTCTAAGGATGTATACCACTGAGCTACCGGCGCCTTCTGCGACAGATACATGGACGTTCCTGAGATATTCTGCACAGGAGATATGAGCAAAATTGATAATTCCATATCAACAAATTGATAAATCCGTATCAACTATAACCGCGGAGAAGCAATGCATCAATGTTTTTCCGGGGTCAGTGAGGTGAATAGTGAACGCATTAACTGCAGTTATCTTTGAGAGAATGCAATAAGGAAAATTGTAATTTTGCATACTTATAGTTTGAAAAATTTACAAAAATTTTTTTGAGAAATTTACAAAGACTGAAAGGAGTACTAATCATCCAATTTTATTCATTTTGGTACTTAACATTATTGCACGAATATGACTATAAGATACTATCGATGCAGAGAGGGAAATAAGGTTGTGGACGATATATGCTCACGAATTGTCAAAAAACCAGAAATGAGAGACAAAACGAACCACTTCCGAATGTTTTGGGTCTGATTAGAGTCAAGAGAGGAATGCCGCTTGCACTTATATTTGAGGCGTGTAGTTTCAAAACCGGCTCAATCCACATTTTTTCGAATTACACTTTTTTCCGTTTTTCGCAAGTTCACGATCCACTCTATCACCCTGTGAAGTCTTACGGACCAAATCCGGTTCAATCCAGTAGAAAAACCCCCCTGAAGTGGCGGTTTCGCATCAAAACTGGCTCAATCCATGCTTCTCTGTTGAACCGCTAGGAGCGCGCCTGCCATTGGCGCTGGGAGACCGGCGCTCGGGATGGTATTCACATTGCTGTTCCTGTGCAACACGGTCCTGTTTCCTATGTTTGTGTACTAGTCTTGATTGTGTTTTATTTGTGTTACCATGGAAGTGTATCCATCGGAAACCGACCGTCCTCGCAAAATGAAGAGAAATCCCCAAAACTGGATGATATCAAGGGAGAAGCTTCACAGGTACGTTCTGTGTTTGACGAGTATTTTTTCGTTCGCCGTTACCATTGCTTATGAATGTCTCACTGAGAAAGAAAGTTTACCCTTTACACGCCAGAAGAATACTCCGACGTGTTTTCTGAGGAAGGAACAACCATTTCACTGGCTGGAAAGGTGAGGGATTTCAAAACTTCATTTGCTTCAGTGCTGCGGTTGCCAGGACAGTGGTACTTCAAGTTCTCTGCTGCAAAACGATTTGCGCTGAGAATAAAAAATGATTACGTCGAGGTGAAAGGAGAAGAGAATTTTCTCCACGATATAGGAGCTTTCAAAACAATCACGAAAAAAAACAAGAAGATCAGTGACATCGCACCGAATTACGTACCTATTGGAGTCCCCATAAATCCAGCAAAAATCACGGATGTGAAAAATCTTCTGAAGAAACATTTCGGTGACATCTGGAGCGAATTGCCAGTTTTGGAATTCTACAGAGACGCAGTGAACAATCCCACCGCAGACGACTCAGGGGATGACGAAGAGAGGTGCGAAAATATTGATGCATCTGAGTCAGCTTACATCTAAGAAACGTTTTTGTTCTGGTGTACAATGTTTCAACCATTTTCCAGCTACGAACACATTCGTCATTTTTTTGCAACCTACAAGCTTCTTACCATATAAATACTGAAAAGAATGAGATTTGCGACATGAATAATATAATTTTAGAGGATACTCTTAGTAATATGGCAAGAGAGCTACGTCAAACTACCCGAATTGCAACAAAACCGGTTCAATCCAAACTTTGATTTTGAATTTTGGAAAACCAGACCATTTTGAAAGTCAAAACTTGTGATAGAACACTCAAGGGCCTCCAGTCTAAACAATGACATCAAATTAACGTGGCTAAAATGAAGTGCTTCACAGGGAAACGTTTTTTGTGTTTCCTGAAAAATTTTTAAGTATGGATTGAGCCGGTTTTGAATCTACACGCTTCATTTATCCAATTTAAGTTCCGGTCGCTTCCATTGAAGGAAAATTATAGACATTTATCAATTTTGTGGTTTAATAAAAGTTGTTACCGGAACCCCCTATATTTAAAAATGAAAAAAATATATATATATATTTTATACGTGTATCCAGAACCCCATAAGGACACCAACCGATGTAATAAACATATCGACAAGTATTTATATGAAGATTGAGATTTGCCTGAGTAAGGCATCTTCTGATTTTCAGACAAATTGGTTTTAAAGGGAAAGGGAAAACTTAGTTGATCAATTCGAGCTGGGGAAGTACCTTTCCATGCGAACCGCTGACTTCTTAATTTGTTAGATTTAGAAACTCTATTTAGAATTTTCCACATTTAGAAACTCTATTTAGAATTTTCCACAGATTACGTAACTTGCCGTATACTACATACGACTGGAGAAGTAACAAAATATTTGATTTTAAAATCAGGATTCGCAAAGTGACAGAAACAAAGAAATGCGCACATTTAGCAGTTAGTAGAGTATCATTTGACTGAGGATATGATGACATTACGTTTGTGCTCGCCTTTCGCGTGTGAGAACAGGAACAGTGATGAGAGAGACCTTAGCAGAGCAGGTGTCCCAACCTTATTTTTTTCATCTCCCAGCTTACAGTTATTCTAGATGTAATTTTATTTGGGCTAAGAAATTTAATCGATCAACTACTAAAATTACGACTGATTATTTGTTGAGCGAAAACATTTTTGTCATTACACATTTTGCGATATTTTCGACAAAAAATTAGTAAAAAAAAAGTCGTTGCAGGTTCACTACAACACCATTATTGATCGATTTTGCAAAATTGAAAATGTGAACATCTATATGGCAGTCGAACAGTCTTATATAGCAAGGTTCATAAGAAATCTGCGTTCTGTGGTTCTTGTGTTCGGCGAGTGACTGTGTTTAGTGGATAGCAGTTAGATGTGGAACACAGTGTTTATTTCGATCCCAGAAGCAAAGTTTGAAATCCAACACCAAAAAATTGTTGGCTTTCAAAATGAATCACAAAACTTCCTCTTTCCTCCGGGTATCCAAGGCAAAAATATTTGACCTACATTGACAGAAGCCGGAAAATATTTTTAAAAATATAGTCAAGTGAACACTTTCAAACCTCAGCACAGTAGGCAAGTACGCTACGAGCGCCCTCATGTAGCGAGTAATGTAGAGTTAAATATCTAAAATTAATACAAATATTTTCGGTTACGCGAACTTTCATAAAAACAAGCCTAAACTGTTAAAAGAAATTTCATGAAACTTAGGTAGGTTCGCAAATACAAATGTTTTTAAAACCGAACAATAACGTTATTGTTAATGTTTTTATGAATTTGGATAACGGCATGAGAATCACGAATATTTATAGCAATGTCAGAACAGTTCAGGGTTGAGTAAAGTCTATAAATTGGCTGAGAGTACTTTCCCGGCTAACGCTGAGCACTACAACTAGTAATCGATACAAAACAATAATATTTTTTGCAGATTTTTTTTTTTTAAATTTAATCGAGTTTTTAAAGTAAATTTTTATATTTATATACATCGCAATACTTAAAAATTAAATAAATAAAATTTATCCGTGGGCAGTAAGTATCCTAATAGAATTTGTATAGAGTTATGATATACAAAAGAATTTGTATGTGGCAGGAATATAATGATAAGGAGAGGGGGAGGGGGGGGGGGGGGGGGGGACTTCGAGCGAGTTCCAATATCTGAGGTTAAACCGAGCAAATGTACCTTTTTGTCTGATACTCAAAGGCCAGAGATGCATAAGGCGGAATCAGCCTTAGCCAACAATTCGACCGATGTTTTTTTTTAATATCACTTTCTATCTAACTTCTAACCTAAGCAAATATTAGTTTTCATTCAGATTTCCTGCTCGAAAAGTTAACCGTAAAATAAAAAAGTGAAAAGTGGAAATATATAATTGAAATTTTCTTAAAAACAAATTTTGTACATTTTTTGATAAGCAGCTACTAGTTTCATAATACGAGTATGAACTTGAATACATTTGCGTTCAATACTGATAGATAAATGGATACCAGGTTAAGAAGATTAATATGTTTGTATATATGTTTATATAAATATGTTTGTATATATCAAATATGTTTGTATACTGTTGAAAGTTACGATATTTGATTGATGCTAAAATCTCGAACCTGAATGAACGTTAAAATCTAGCCAAATAACTTAATTTATAATTCATTTCATTAAAACCGACGTTATGATAGTTGGTTATTGTGACTCATGACCGGGCTTTAACTACAAGATCATATCGCCTACTACCAGAGCGCTCTCTCGTCGATCTGGTTGACATGAGCCAGACTCTACTGTGGAAGTCCTAAATCTTGCCTAACTAGGTTTATTCACCTAAGGTTTTTAACGAATATCTGACAAAAATACACCCATATACCTTATCACCGGAGTTTTGTCACTTTTGTATAAACAAATAAACTTGTTTAAAACATATATGATCTAATTCCACAAAAATATATACATTAGGTTTATAAGGACTTAGCCCATCGTCAGCACGAAGTTCAAAGTTGATGATATTTATTTATTGTGGAATTAGGACAATGTTGATGTTAAGCAAGTTATAAGTTTTTATTTAGTTTTCCATTAGATTGACACAGATAGCAAAAATGTATTCGGACATCTATAGATGTCTTCTTGCATGGTCGCACAGCTCAGTTTGTAACAGATCATGATGGGTGAAAAGAGGAACTCGCTCTATGAGGAAACCGACAAACAGGCGAGTTATGATCCGAGATCTCCGCCGACAATGTGACGTATAAGGGCGGTAAGAAAGAAGACGATCCGACAACAAAAAGAGAAGGACATAGGATCCAGGAGACTGGAGATTGTGGAACATGGACAGAGGTGGGTGGGACAGGAGGAGGTCCCGAAGCCACAGCCACATCCACTTCCAGAGTGACCCTGTTAGAAGAGCCGTCCCAGGTAGGTGAGATGAGTCTTCTCGTCGTGAGAGAGATCCGTGAAGCCCAACTTTGTGTAGAACTCCACCACTCTCTCACATCCTCCCCCCACCACTGTGTAAACTCCACTCGAGCCTGCTAACAGAAAACTAAATTAACAACTTTACTATGAAAAAAAAATATATATATATAATATCTGTACCTCGGAGGTAAACTACACTATGTCCGAATTTCACTGAAAATGTGATATTTAGGTAATTCTTATTTTTTTTAAATCTCTTTACAAGGTATACTCAGTTGTCGAATCTTATTTTTTTGATCTCTTTACAAGGTATACTCAGTTGTCGAATCTTATTTTTTTGATCTCTTTACAAGGTATACTCAGTTGTCGAATCTTATTTTTTTGATCTCTTTACAAGGTATACTCAGTTGTCGAATCTTATTTTTTTGATCTCTTTACAAGGTATACTCAGTTGTCGAATCTTATTTTTTTGATCTCTTTACAAGGTGTACTCAGTTGTCGAATCTTATTTTTTTGATCTCTTTACAAGGTATACTCAGTTGTCGAATCTTATTTTTTTGATCTCTTTACAAGGTATACTCAGTTGTCGAATCTTATTCCAGAAAGATTTTAGGAGAGTTTAAAGTAACTCTGTATGCTCTGATGTGTTTAGAAGCTAAAAAATGTATTTTATATGGATTTTTTTGAAACAATTACCGCAATGTCTCTTATCAGGTACATGGACTAATTTTATTTTAAAAAGATATTGAACTAATGTTAAGAAGCTAAGAAGAGATAACTCTAAGGCGCACTGACCTTCTTAAGGCTCTCCTGAAAAATATGGTAGTTGTGACGTAGTGTAATCTCCTTCAGAGGTACAAATATATAGATGAATACTTCACTAAAACGTGCACTTACATATATATCTAGTAAACTGACTAAGGCTAGGACAGTCTGTCAGGAGGGAAAGTGTTCATGAAATATTTTAAACATTAAAAAAGTAATAATATTAGGTATACAAATAAATAATGGAAATAGTTGAAAATAATAAGTAAAACAATTGGAGAAAATACTAATATCATACCAAAAAGATACATAATAAATAAAATAACGAGAGAAATAATAACAAAACATATTAGCAGAGAAAAATACAAATAATGATAGTAATAAAATGGAGCAATAAATAAGAAACAATAAAGTAATGAAAAAATTTCATTTATATGCGCGAAGAAGAAAAAAAAAACAGAACAACATGGAGTACTGTAACGGGCTTTTTTAATACCAAAAAATTGTTTTTTAAAATTTTTAATTGAACTTTTTTATTTAAAAATATTCGTTAATAATTAAATTGTTCTATAAGAAATTTCCTATATATAGCAGAGTAATATGTGACCAAATCATATACGAAAGGGTTCCGTAGGTGAACAATGATTTTTAGTTATGATTCCATGGTTTCTAATAAAAAAAAAAATTCGAATACAAATTTTTTGTAGAGCATTTTAATTTTAGAGAGTTCAACTATTTCATAATAATGTTTACTTTTTTTCAAAGAAACATTATTCAACAAAACTCTTCCGAGTCCATTTTTTTTACTGTTAACGGCGATTATTGCCAATTTACTCGTGAAATATATATCGAATGTATAATATAAATAAATTGAACCTTTATTTTTAGGAATTTAATACTCTTTAATATTGATAATAATTAATTTTCTACATAAAATCAATGGTTCATGATATTCGCAAAACAACTTCCTACTCTCAACCCAGATTTCTACTTTTGTTAACAGAGATTTTCGTTCTCAGCAGGGTCGAATTAGTCTAAAAAGGCATAACAAATTGTTAAATGTAATTCCATTGGCATTGTTAAAACTAAGATTTCTGGCGACAGGGAACTGATTTAATATTTTGCATTTTAGCTGATGCTCACTTGCCTTCTACTTTTATCTATATGCATACGTCTTTCTGATTTATCTTCTCAATAAAGTCCTGTCTAAACCGTTTCTAATAAGTCTAGATGTATTTTATTTATTATAACTACACCTAACGTGTTTTGCTATGTCGCTCAGTTACCAGGTCTCTTGGGATAGTTTCCGTGATTTTGTTTTATTTATAACAAATATAGGTGTTATAATTTGACGCAGAAGAGAAATTCTGCAAAATCTAGCAAATATACGAATTATTTTTCAACTAAAAAAACTCAGTACTTTTCTTCTTATATTTTTCCTCTCATTGAAAATTTTCGTACTATGTACATTCAATTCGGAATATAAGAAACAAAAAAAAAAAAGACACTTGAATGAAACGGCTGAACACCATCATATATGTTTAAAGTAAGAATATCAAGAAGTGTTAATAGCTGACCATTGGCCCTGAGCGCTGCCAGCAGACAGACGATCAGTCGTTTGGCCACAGACTGGTCCGTCACTGACTCCTGTAGTCCACAGCAGACTACTGAAGGGTTCTGGGACTTACAGCCTCCCAACACAACCCCCACCACTGGATCCTGGAAAATGAGAAAACAGGTTTTTAGTTTATATACATCTACATTAAAGTCAATGGATTTATTGAGTAAAAAAGAAGTGAATATTAAAGTTGGTTAATTACGCTAATTAATAAATTAATACAATAAACGTTATTACTTAATTTTAATCGAAAAAAATGTACCTTAATTAAAAACATTAACTTCACTGAAAGTATTCTCGAGAATTATACTTAGCATTTGCTTAGATATCAAACTATATTAATTGTTTTCGTCTAATATATATATATATTTTTTTTCTTGGCCTTATGTACGATGCATGTTAGCCATGACTTACATATTGGTGTTTACCCTAGTTATTTATGACATTCATGTCCCCGGGAGGGAGTTCTATCTACGAAATAAAACTCACTCCCGGACGGGATTCGAACCCGCAAACCATGGTCAGACCATGCGACCAAAGCCCTACGCTTTAGCCCGCACGGTCATCATGGCTCTCACATTCGTCTTAGTTCCAATATGATTTAACATTTTTTATTCACTCATTTAGTTATAACTGTGTGTTGAGATATAACATTTTAGTTTGTTTTGGTGTGAATAATTTAAAAGTTATTTTGTTGATTTAGTCACATTTAGTTTTAATGTTTTATCTTTATTCAATTCTATTGTATATTAACTCATTGATAATGTATTTATGTCAATACAGGCCCTGAAGAAGAAATTCTACAAGTTCTTATCAGCCACAAATCTGATCTCTTCCCCTTCCTATTATGTACAATATACTCAATTTGTAAACCTATATAGGTAAATACTAAATATATTTGTAACCTGGTATAGCCCAGAACCTACCTCTTATCAGTATGTTATCATAATAGATTAAGAATAAAAGTTTGACCAGTTCTGCGCATTTTATTTACCTCTATTCTATAACCTCCTGACTCGGAAATGAAATAAAAATGTTGGGTCTTTGTGTGTCTGTGAACACACAATAAATGTAAACACGACAGAATAATAGTGATAATATCCGACAGAATGAATGTATCAGAACGTAATTTCTTATGTGTACCCGACTCTACTATCGGAGTCTCAAATTTTGCCTGTACTAAATTGCTATTCACTTAGGATAGAGGTCTTTAACGAGTACCTGACATCGTACAAGCTCGGAAGGATGGCATGCTTAAGTTTATTTTACCTCCCTGATAAAATAAACTAAGGACCTCGGCCGTGTTTTGAACCCGCGATTTAGAGCTCTGTAAGTAAGCACGCATACATTCCACTGCGCGACCGGCGCCCTCTTTGAATAATGTATCTGTATGTAAAATAAAATGGCAAGCTAAAGTGGATATCTTTCCTTTCAATTTTTTACACATCTAGTTTTTTACTAATAAATGAATTCACATAAATATACCACATTATAGATACTTTGAAATTCGAAAATAAATCAAAAAGATTGAATATTGATTCATTAAATAAGAGTAACACTCGGCACTGCGAAGAGTTGAGCTGAAATAATTCCTCAAAGAAGTTTACCTGTTGGAGATTCTGGTCAAGGTTGGCTGCCCTGGAGGGAATATCTTTAGCGTTAATGATGGCCATAGCGTAGCCAGAGACAGTCTTCTGTGATGGGGGAGCCCCCTCACACTCCTCCTCCACCACAAAACAGAGGTCGGGGCTGAGTCGGAGCAGACACTCTGTCAGCTGGTACTGGGAGATGTGGCTACCAAACCAACATAAATACAGCCTATGATTAAGTAATTTGAATCATTGAGGGTACGAATTCAGTGATCTTAGAGGGTGTCCAACAGAACATGATATGTATTTGAATTCTGTGATATCACCCTTATAACATTAACAAATAAAACAAACTTAATATAAATATTGTCTACTTCACAAGAAACGTATACAAAACGAACGTTACGGCGTCAAACCATCGCCTCGTTTAGTTATAAACTAAAACAAGTTTAAAAAATAAAGTGAAACGTATGTTTTAAAAACAAAATATTGTCTATTCCACAAAATGTATGGGAGTACTTTCGGTATTGCTACTATCTTCAGCCAAGAACTTGACAAATACTGTATTTGTTAAGGGACCATTCATAAATTACGTAAGGCTTTTTTAAAGCTAATTTGCCCCCCCCCCCCCCCCCCCCGAAATTTTCTTAATAAATGATCGTATTGATAAAATAAAAGACAGTTTGAGCAGCTTGTACCCAAGCTTTAAATAATAGTGGATGTAAATATGCAGACATGTCAGGTATAATAAATAAATGATACTAAAATGACAATTATTTTTCTAAATTCAAGCAATAGGGAAATCCTTAGTCAGCGAGACAATAGAATAAAAAAATGTCTAGAAGCACTGAGACCATATGATTTGTGTAGGGTTCAATACTGAATTTGAGAACTAAGTACAGATGGCGCTATCCAATAATATTGGATAGCGCCATTTCTTAGCGCGAAAGTAGTAGATTTTAAATTCAAAAACTTACATAAGATCAGATTTTTTACTCCGGGGGGGGGGGGGGGGGGGGGGGGGGGTTGTATTAAGACCTTTGCTAGATTTGTTCGAAACGGTTAGTTCTAACGAAAAAAAGCTCCTTATTAAATTATAGTTATAGCGCTAAAAAGAAGGAAGTTGTTCTGCCCTCAAAATGTTCTTCGTAGTTTTTTTTATTGAAAAGTATAACAAATAAAGAAATAGATATATATTTAATGTAGCCACAACAGGACTTTCTTATACTAACCACGTTTTTACAGAACACCCCTTCGCCCTCTCCCACCTCCATTTTAAACTGCCATTACTGAATATAAAAAAAGTCATTCTCACATACAATGAAACGAAGAAAACCTTACATTCTAGTATCTAGTAATGGGAGCTTGGAATGAATTTGAGGGATAAAAATTATCCCTGGAAGGGAACCAAGGAATATGTTGACTGTAAAAAAGTGGTTGGTATAATAGTCCTATAATGGACACATGAGATTGAGCCCATGAGGCTGTTCCTTAGATAACGGTTCCTCTACTGTATCCTCACTAGTGGTAGTGGTAGTGGTAAACTGACCTGTCTGGAGAGGAAGGTTGTGACTGACTCATACTGAGTATAGCTGGCTGGTCAGCGACTGTCAACTCTCGAATCGTGTACATAGTGTTGGACACTTCCTGAGGTACTTTGTATACAAACAGATCCGATCCACCATCAACTGGAATGAGTCGCTGTCACAACACAATATCAACAACAAAACAAAAAACAAAAAAAAAAAAAACAAGACTAAATAATAGAAACAACCAATTTTAGAAAATCGGGCGACTATGATCTATGGTGACATGTTCACCTGACAACGACATATTACGTCGTCATCAATATATTTTCGCCAAGCCCACAATGCCCTTCTCTCCCCCCCTCTAATACATCATACAAATATTGATAAACAATAATCAATATGTTATCGGAATATGATTTATAAATCCATATGGAATTTGAAGTACTATCAAAGTTATCAAAGGTTCAAGACTGTGACAGAATGTGTCCGTTGTTGAAGACTAAGGTCCTTAAAATCAGGGAGTTATATAGATGTAGGGCCTACCACCTAAGTAGGGTCATCCTTAAAATACCCTGAAAGTTTCATGGATATACGATCAACCCACGAACTCCTTGAAAATGTTAAGATCTCATATGGTTTATAGTTGAATAGGATGCATAAGGATGTTACTAGTAAAATTTCATGAAATTTGGCCAACCCCACCACACCTACTTCCTTTCAAAATTATGTCGTTGATTGAATTCATTTCTAAAGCACTTGAAGCATTAAACGAATGGCTGCGAATATATATACAACTCTTAAAGTATGTATTTTCTAAGAAAATAAAGGTGAACAAATACTTTTGACCGCTAGTCAATATATATATACATTCTTTTCTAAATTCCGAGACGAAAAGGTTTGTCCATTCTAATTCTTAACACTAATATTTTTAATCATGTGCATATAAATATAATTAAGTTTATACTAAAATTCAATATTATATATCAAAAACTTAGTAATGAATTGAAATAGAGATAAACTCATACACTCAGATGCTGCAAAATTTTAGTGATTTAAAATTAGCCAAGAACAAGTTATGACTCCACCAGCCACTAAACGTACATGGGGCGGGTGTTTCGTTAGGGTGTATCTTCACTATGTTATATAATGGAATAATCCAGAGGTATAAAGATGCGTTGAGTATTCCCAGAAATACAAACGTTGAATGAAATTTATATATATGTTAACGTGAAAAGCCAAATTTAAGAAATTGCCGAATCAGCTTAAAAAATGTTAAAAAATAAAAAAAAAATACTAAAACAAACCTTAGAAAAAGGCGAAACTTCTAGCGCAAGAAATTACGGTCTTCATTAACGTTAATAATGTAGGACAGGACCGAGAATTAGGTATTGGAATGCGGAAGTACTCGAGTACTTTTCAGAACCGAATAATTAAGGTCACAGTATTAATTATATAAATAACGGTTCACAGCACTTAACGTCCTTCTTTTATTTATTTTATTATTCCTGACGTTTCGACCCTTCGCTCATTTTCACAGCTGTTATCCCTATATAAAAATTAAAAATTAACATTCATTTCACATTTAATTATAATCAAGCATTGCGTGCATGTCATACTTACTTTAATTTTTCTTTTCATAATTTTCTATTGTTATCAAAATAATTTGTCCATTCTGTAAATTATTCATGGATTTTAATTACACTATTTCTACTTAAGATATTTTGTAAGGTTGTGTTATCTAATATAAGTTATTATTAGTATCAATTTATTTTAATTACCTTAAAATATTTAGTCGACCCGTGTGTTCTAGGATCTTGTCAAGACTGATCTCTACTATCGATGTTAGTGGTCGTTTCGTATTTTATTTGGTTATGTTTTGCATTTGTTTTTAAACAAATTTTGATAACAATAGAAAATTATGAAAAGAAAAATTAGAGTAAGTATGACATGCATGCAATGCTTGATTATAATTAAATGTGAAATGAATGTTAATTTTTATATAGGGATAAGACCTGTGAAAATGAGCGAACGCTCGAAACGTCAGGAATAATAAAAGAAGGAAGTTAAGTGCTGTGAACCGTTATTTAATGTAACAACACTTCCTCAACACATACAAAGAAGTATTGATTATGATTTGTGTGGGCAAAAACGGGTTCTGCATAGACCAAACGCGAATCTCCTGAGATAGGAGTTTTGTGTCTTCTCTAAGGTTTGTTTCACATTCTTCTTGAACCTCCTAAGCTGTTCCGGCGACTCGCAAAAAAGTACGGTCGTTAAGAGTTTCACAATTTCTCTAGTCACTCCGCAAAGTTTCCTAAATTCAATTTTTGACGCAAACTAATACTTTATTGACCTACCACTTTTTTTTTTTCAAGGGCTGACACTTTCTTTGGCTGTGAGGGATATTATGGCTGGCATGAATCTTTAAGTTTGATTTAGAAACAATTGCACCAAATAAACACAGTTTCAAAGAAGATAAGCAAATCTATAGCTCGTTGCAAACATTTTCGCCTTTAACGTTGGACGGGTCATTTTAGTTATTAACTAATTCTATTAGCAGAAGTAAATATAATAATTACTTGTAGATCGGCTGTGAGTCCCCCCCGGAACACCCAAGGCTCCTGTTCTCCACTCATGAAGCTCTCCTTCCATCCTTTTGAAAACCCTGCCAAAAATAAAATAAAACAATAGAAGACAAGCATACATATTTGAAGGGTTGAAAGCCATAGTGGGGTAAGTAAATTTTTTTGTATTTTTGACTTACTTCTTATACGAAATTTTTATAGGGATAACTGTTGAGAGGAAGAGTGAAGTAAGTCCTAGTTTACTTTACTAGCCGACAGATTGCAACATTTTCCAAACATGTGAATGGAACAGCTATTTTGATACCAGGAACAGTGGTGTGGTTCTGACACATCCAGTGACACTCTCAAATGACTTACACCACTATGGCTTTCCACCCTTCATTTAATTCCCCTAATTATATGTAGTATAGGGGAAGTTATATAATCGGTCAACAATTCCATGTTGAGTTTTCACAGGAAATTTTTTCTGGCCTCTAAATTTAATACAAAAATCATGTCTATCTTAGATTGCCCACTTATCCTTCGAAGAAATTCCCTGATTTTTCCCTTTCTTGATTTAGAGGGAGATATAGAATTTCAATAAATATTTTAAATTCAATAAGAAATAGAAACACTTTAAATTTTATATCGCTGAGATTGTTGAAAATAATGTTTTTAAGCGTGATTGTTGAAAATAATGTTTTTAAGCGTGATTGTTGAAAAAATGGTTAAGTCGTTAAGTTAGAAATATGTAAAACATAAGACGATGCTCCTTTCTATTAGGTTTTCTATTCGATACTAATTCAAAACCGTCAACTTTAATTGGTTACCTGTTATGGTTACCGATACTATTTAGTAAGACTATCGATACTTTCTATAACGTATCCTTGGATAAAATAAACTTAAACACGCCGTCCTTCGGATGGGACGTTAAGCGATGGTCCCGAGCATGTACGATGTCAGGTACTCGTTAAAGATCCCTGCTCTAGGTGAATTAAAATTTAGGGTAGGCAAAATTTAGGACTCCCACAGTGGGCTCATGTCCACCAGAGTGACGAAAGAGCGCTCTGGTAGTAGGCTATATGACCTCGTGGCTAAAGCCCGGGGATGAGTCATAATAACTAACTGGATGAACCAGGAGCTCCCTAAACCATCCTGCACTTCAAGTCTGAACTAGGTTCCCTAGTCTGGTCAAATTTTTGTTATATCATAATTTTTCTAACGTGGACTCTTGGTACTAAAATTTGATAGCGTAAATATATATATACACACACACACATATATATATATATATATATATATATAATAAAAAAAAGGAGATATTTCCCGTTTCTGATTGCGAACACGTGAGTGTGTGAGTGCGTCTGTATGTACGATACGATAACTTCATGAATATATAAGCACTTATAGACCTCTACTCATTTTCAGTCAAATCGGATATAGAAGAAGAAGAAGGGAATGCGATAACATGATTCCTTTGAGCTGGGAAAGAACTTTTCTTTTCACAGATTAGCGCAAGAAAACAACATGAATTTTTACAACTTACATGTGTAGTTTCCAACTGCTGGATTTTCTGAAGTTTGACCAAGTTTTCCAGTACCTGAAAAAGTAAATTTTATTATATGGAGATTATGTTCAATAAGAGATAAATTCATTTGTGATATGAACCATTCGCTCGTCGCGATCTTTGTGGGTTTTTATAGGAAAAATAGAGACTATTTTATTTTGGAGCCTATGTAATAAGAAATAGGTTGAGTGGAACGCCGTTCATGATATAACCTACTTTTGACCGGGTATAAACCCAGTAATACCAGTTCGAAATGAGGGAGAAATTTGAGAGGGTGGAAAGGGAAAAGGACGAGTGACATATAAAAACGTGATGGGTATAAGAAAGTCATGTTATAGTCACTTAATTTTCCGTAGGTTTTAGATTTTGAACTAATATAAATAATATCCTAAGCCAGTTCTGTAAAGTAATGTAATGCTAATTAAAAGTTGAACCTATATTTGTGAAATTCGGAGGGAATTAAACAACACTTTTCACATTTTTAGGGAAACATTTTCCGACATCTTAAAACAGATTGCAATAATTGTTTCAAGGTTGACGCTATTATAAAGCGAATGCAAGGTGGAAATTTTTCAAGAAAGTTTTGGGTTGAGATAGTTTCTTTAAACTACAGTATGCTAAATTAATAAATTACTTTAATGAATCAACTTTTATCTCATTTTGAGAGTAGAGAACAATTCTAGAACATATATATATATATTTTCCAAGAAAATAATAAAATATGTTATTTTTTAGGTAAAAAATTAAGATAAAAAACAATGTTAGGCCTTTAATGGCGTCACCAATAGTACCACGTGGACTAAAAAAAAAAACTAGAGGACTAAAAAAATACCACTAAACTTTTTTCAATGCAGTTTCCAAATTGTTTTTATAAATTTTAAATGGGACATCCTGTATATGGAACAACTCTTTAGTGATAATTATCAAATATAAATACAATAATATATATATATATATATATATATTACTGTATTTATAACAATCAATATACAATTTTAAAAACAAAATTCATTGCCACGTGTTGTTACTTAATTGCTCATCGATAAATTCATTAATTTGAACTATTTCTTACAAAAAATTCATTGTACATTCTTTGCAGCGCTATGACTTTATTCCTATTGATCCTATTTCAAATTTGAGGAACTTTTTTTTCATTAGAACTAACCGTTTTCGCATAAATCAAGAAATGTGTCATTTGTCCCACTTGCTCGCAAAAACGGGAAGCATTCAAAAAAATATATGTGTTAGTTCTAGTACAAAATGTGCCTCTCAGCTTTCTGCAGAAATTTTACATGAAGAAATTTTTGATAAAGTTTTAAGTAAAAGCGAGATCTTGTAAAATGAACTTAAGCCTCGAAGTAGCCGTAAAATTCTGTTGAAAACTCGATCTCAGATATTTACACGATTACAATACTTGAGTGTACAAATGGTATAAGAAAGTAAACAAAAAGAGATGTATAAAGAGTTGACATACTGTAAGATTCCATACTTGTATAAACTTATGTAACCTTACCAAGCCAGTTGATGTAAGAGTTGAGTGTAGACACAACAGCTCTCATCTCCCACACATAAGGATATAATTCGTACATTAGCTCTTTGTTGTTAATCGTGTTCAATTTTTGAAACAGTCTATTTACATTTTTGCTCATTTCTTCTAATTTTTTCGCTCTTTCGTGCCATTCATCTTCCTTTAAAAAAAAAACAAAACAAAAAAAACATGATAAGATGGTAATAATGATTGAAAAAAAAACAGTGCAAAACATATCGCTGTTGAAAATTAGACAAAAGTGAAACCTCAACAAAAAACATTCAAGAAAATTAAATCTTGAGGGTGTTTTTTTACTTGATGACCCACCCCTATAATTTATATACTAATATTGTAAATTCAAAATACCGATAACAAGTGTGCAACTACTAAGCCACTATATTCAATTTCATCAAAGCAGACGATCTTGACTATAATATATGGAGATGTTCTCCAAAATATAGTAAGGAGATACATAAAATATACAGGGTGTATTTTACTCGATAATCTTCTAACTTCCTCAACATTTAGTTTATGACAGTACAAATAATTTTTAATTATGTTTTCTGATTCTAACATAATATAAAACGTGTTCCAAATCTATTTTACCTATCCAGGTTCTGTTGGGCTTAGGGCTATCGCTTAAAGTCCCATCCGAAGGACGATGTACTCAAGGTGTTATTACAAAGGTTTATAGTTAAAAAAAAAAAAAAAAAAAAACTAGGATATATTTATATTATGATATGCTAAATATTGTTTAATTTGTCAGGTTAGTACAAACATACAAAGTTGTCTCCACTTCACCCCTACTAGTATTTACAAGTTCCTTTCAATTATTAATAGCTAGCAGTAATACCCGGCGTTGCCCGGGGAACTTTGACTTTTCTCCTAATATCTCTCGTTCGAATCCATTTCAATTCTTCAATAGTACATTCATGATGTTATAATTTTCAATTATTCATACGGAATAACGCTTATAGTCCTTCAACGGCAGACATCCCAGCTAGTAAGTTTTTAGGACCCCTGGGCACCATGGCTAGTACGCGCCATTCAACTAAAAACTAAAACTAATTTATTCAAAAAGATTTCTCATTAATCGTTGCAATGGTTTTCGAGTTACAAAGATTGCGTGAGTGGATGCTGGGATGGACCAGATATTGAGGTACTAATACGCCTATAACCTTCCACAGACGATGACGAACAAATAAAAAAAAAAGTAATCAAATCCATCAAGCCGTTCGTGAGTTATAGCGATACAACGCACAGACATTTTCAGCTTTATATATATGATAATTATTACTAGGTGTGCAATACATTCTGCTATTTGCAAAAACTGAGCTGAGTCAGTCTAAATTTATTGAATCATACTGTTAATGTGGTCGGTTAACGTACAAGTAGTGCATTTGAAATGGGGCATATGAACCGGTTTGTGATCACTGGATGGAACCGCAGGGTTTTCAAGTTTGCGAACTTTTACCGGAACTTTTTCTCGGTGTTTAACGTGAACATCTGTTCGACCAAACGACACAGTTTCTAAATCACCAATGATACGTTTTCTTAGGTTTGAAGTCAGTTGACACAGGCGTTATGGCCTTATGGTGAACGGTTTGAGATGTGGCTGTGGTGCATGATTCCTTTGAATATCTCGGATATTCAGACCATCAACCAAATTTGTAGCGATTTTCTTCAATTTATAGGCGTTTTCTTTCTCCGATTTCTTTGACATGCGCTTAGTTGGCTTTCTTTTCGCTACAATCATATCCCCACTTCTCGTCTTCGTGCTTCTTGGTGATTTCAACGAGTTTTGACGAGTAAGCACTCATTCTTGCCATTTTCCATGCTTTCGGCACATTTGCAAAGTTTTTCGCCCTATTCTATTTTGCGCGAGAATTTTGTCTCTCAATTGATTTCAATGGGGATTTCGTTTTTCGGTCATTATTCCTCCGTGGTATGTTCGATTTCAGATTTTTTTAGTAGTAAACCATCGTCACCGTGTCCACTACCATCGTGGCGAATTTCAATGTGATCGGTAAAGGGGTTTAGGAGTACGAGTACAACGAAATACATGAGTCTCGTAAGAAAGAGCTTCGTAAACTCAGCTCAATTATTGCTCAAGATAAATTATTATTCTTCAGTCAATTTAAAGGCTTTAGCCAGTTAAAAACAAAAGTTAGGAAGTAAATGTAGTTTCTTCGTCGACAGTAGCTAGATACAGCTGATATAGGATGATAATGAAATAAAATAAGAAGGTACTTAGATACTCATAAATATTTATATGAGTACAAGTACTGGAGCGTGTTGGCCTAATGAGCTCAAGATCGCGGCTTCGAAACCTGGCCAACGCCCTTAGGTTTTTTATCTGGGGAGCGAAAAAACCATGAGCGATGGTCACAAGCATGTATGATGTCAGATACTCGTGCGCTCTGATAGAAGCAATATAACCTCGTAGTTGAAGCCCGGTCAGTAACAAACTTTAACAAAACAACCTAACCAGCCAGGTTTGAACCCGAGATCTTGATCACACCAGGTTACCTCTGTACCACCGGCGCCCATGTGACAAGAGGCCTACCTCGGATTTGGTTTGAGAGGAGGATGCAACGAGATGTGCATTAGTGTGCAGCCAGTAGAACTCCTGGAGCAGGTGAATCCCCTGGGTTCCATGTTCGAACGGCAGGTAGAAGAGGTCGCAGAGCAGGCCGATGTCATCTGTCGTCAGCTGTTGCCCGTTCCATTCCGTTCTGAAACATACATCAAAGGGGCAAAACACTCAATTAGAGGGCGTCGTAAGATTTCGTGTCCAAACATTCATTATATCGACAGTTAAAGTTCACAGATATAGACAGCATTTTTTTTTTTTTTTTTTTTTTCATTTTTGGAATCAAGAGGTTGGAAAACATGAAATTCGTTGAAAACTCCGCATCGAATTTTTAACCGGTTACATACTTTCCCCTATACTTTCTATAACTGGGGAAGTAGAAGTTGTTGTCAGCCTACAGAAAGGGAAAGCGCCAATTATGCGGTAATTAGTTAAGTCCGAAATAAAAATAAATAGTAACTTACATATCCGAAGCAAAAATAAATAGTAACTTACATATCCGAAGCAAAAATAAATAGTAACTTACATATCCGAAGCAAAAATAAATAGTAACTTACATATCCGAAGCAAAAATAAATAGTAACATACATATCCGAAGCAAAAATAAATAGTAACTTACATAGGTATTCAAAATAAAAATAAATATTAACTCACATATCCGAAATATAAAAAAATAGTAACTTACATATCCGAAATAAAAATAAATAGTAACTTACATATCCGAATTAAAAATTAATAGTAACTTACAAATCCGAAATACTGTTCTCCGGTGAGTTTGAATCTATGACCATCTTGGCGTTGTTCTCCTCACAACCCGAGTACACCTCTTCTGCAGACTTAATATTTCTTTCTGCATCAGCCTGTAGACACATCAAATTTGTTCGTTACATAAATGAAAGGCAAAAAACATCTACACAGTCAATGATCAAATCCTGTGGCATAGAAATCTGAAAAAGAGAATGGAAGTTCCTTTATTAGAAATCAAAAGAAAGCTTTTTTTATTTTTTTTTTTATATATATATTTGGAATCTAGACATCGGAAAACATGAAATTCCATTATTTGTTGTTAGATGCCATCGGAAAGTTAAGAACAAATATAACCTCCCCGAGTGGTTACCTCAACCTTCTCCCAATAACAAGGAGGCCTAATGATATATTTTATATTGAACGAAAAATGTACACCGATTATAAGAATTAACAGTTTTTCGATTTGTCCATAATTCCAATAGTATTCAGATTTTTGGTACTTCTAGGTGTTACCTTTTATAATAACAATAACAATAATAATATTTATTTTCGATAAACCATAACATGGTAATAGGATGCGTCATAAGAATATAATTAATTTATAAATTTATATTTGTATGAGTGTACTTGTGGAGTACCTGAATGTTGGTTGAATTTTTCTCAATTGTGGCGCCTCCTAGAGACTCGGAAGGTGAAGGAGATGGCGATGGGGTAGCGTTACAGTCCATCGGCTCGGTACACACCTTCGTCTCTGAGAGGAGCGAGTTCATCACCAGCGGCCCTGTGTTACCGTTCACCTAGATCACCGTAATACACATATCATCAACTAGAGCTTGGTAACTCAGATAATAAGACTCGGATGGTGATGGGGTAGCGTTACAATCCATCGGCTCGGCACACACCTTCGTCTCTGAGAGGAGCGAGTTCATCACCAGCGGCCCTTTGTTACCGTTCACCTAGATCACCGTAATACACATATCATCAACTAGAGCTTGGTAACTCAGATAATAAGACTCGGATGGTGATGGGGTAGCGTTACAATCCATCGGCTCGGTACATACATCCTTAGCTCACTTCCCCCTCCACTCACCATCCCATCCTTAGCTCACTCCCACTGACCATCCCATCCTTAACTCACTTCCCCCTCCACTCACCATCCCATCCTTAGCTTACTTCCCCCTCCACTCACCATCCCATCCTTAGCTCACTTCCCCCTCCTCTCACCATCCCATCCTTAGCTCACTCCCTCTGACCATCCCATCCTTAACTCACTTCCCCCTCCATTCACCATCCCATCCTTAGCTCACTTCCCCCTCCATTCACCATCCCATCCTTAGCTCACTCCCCCCTCCACTCACCATCCCATCCTTAGCTCACTCCCACTGACCATCCCATCCTTAGCTCACTTCCCCCTCCATTCACCATCCCATCCTTAGCTCACTTCCCCCTCCATTCACCATCCCATCCTTAGCTCACTCCCCCCTCCTCTCACCATCCCATCCTTAGCTCACTTCCCCCTCCATTCACCATCCCATCCTTGGCTCACTCCCCCCTCCTCTCACCATCCCATCCTTAGCTCACTTCCCCCTCCATTCACCATCCCATCCTTAGCTCACTTCCCCCTCCATTCACCATCCCATCCTTAGCTCACTCCCCCCTCCTCTCACCATCCCATCCTTAGCTCACTTCCCCCTCCATTCACCATCCCATCCTTAGCTCACTTCCCCCTCCATTCACCATCCCATCCTTAGCTCACTTCCCCCTCCATTCACCATCCCATCCTTAGCTCACTCCCCCCTCCTCTCACCATCCCATCCTTAGCTCACTTCCCCCTCCATTCACCATCCCATCCTTAGCTCACTCCCCCCTCCTCTCACCATCCCATCCTTAGCTCACTCCCCCCTCCACTCACCATCCCATCCTTAGCTCACTCCCCCCTCCACTCACCATCCCATCCTTAGCTCACTCCCCCCTCCACTCACCATCCCATCCTTAGCTCACTTCGCCCCGTTCCCCTTACTCCTTTATTTAAACTTAAATATGAATAGCTCTCTAATAGATCTCAGATAAGAGTGATACATACAGATGTGCAGACATCAGCGAGGGCTGCCAACTGTGGAGCAACCACAGAGGTGACTGTACTGACTGAGGAGGTGGTAGTGAGAGCGATACAAGTGTTGACAACTGCAGGGGTTGGTACCACTGCTAGGACAGATGGAGCCACCGCCAGAGAGGTCAATACTTGGGGCTTGGTGACGAAACCTCAACAGAAAGAAACAAAAACAGGCATAGTTAGTATAAATAAATAAAACAAACTTATTTTTTGAAATATTGTCTATTCCACTAAAGATATTTATAAAAATAAAACTACCGGTTTCGGCCTCAAACCATCGTCAGGTCTAGTTATGAACTAAGAGGCCTGACGATGGTGTGAGGCCGAAACCGGTAGTTTTATTTTTATAAATATCTTTAGTGGAATAGACAATATTTCAAAAAATAAGTTTGTTTTATTTATTTATTACAAATTCCACAATATGTCCGCGTTCCTCAACTTAGAAGTTGTTCATAGTTAGTATAGACTGAAAAGGGCATATTCATCCTAGAGGAGGTGGCATTCTACTGTTTGTTCCAAAAACATCTATCGCTTTCTCATTACAATAAAACTAACCCGACTGAACTAACCCGGCATAATCAGTTGCCAAGAAAATTAGAAGGAATTGAACGGCTTCAATCTCGCTGAAATTTTTCGATAACCATGAAAATTTCGAAGAATCCAACTAATTGGTTATTCTCATGTATTAATATAATTTTCTTGAATGGGCCTATGGAGGTTAGCGCTAACATCGGATCGCTGTGTCTCGAACTGCCACTAACTGAGCAACTAGTAGAGAAAGGAGGCAATACAGGAACACTCCCATTGGGTACTCGTCGACCACGCCACCTCCCCACCTCTAGAACCCTACCTGCCATGATTCAACGGTTCTACACTAGATAGGATATGTCCATCCACAATTATCTCTCGAGGAAATTCCCTGATTTTTCTCTTCGCCTTGATGAAGGGGGGGCCAGTCGAGGATGCCATTCTTAAGGGCTCTCTAGCGTGGTACATGTTGACACTTTGCTAGTGTAGGGAAGAATGAGCTGAAAAGTACCTGAGGCGTGCCTGATCCGGTGAAACTCCGGGAGCCAGTCGAGGATGGCATTCTTGAGGGCTCGTCTAGCGTGGTACATGTTGACAGGAAGCCTGGTCGGAACATCTGCTGCTTCATCAGTCTCTGTCTCTAGTTTGATGTCAGAACAGACGCTCTCATCTGGCAACATCACATTTTATGAAACACTAAGGTTCTAGCAGGTTACCCAGTGCCTTCTTGTAACTAACTCCAAGTTGATGATTTTAGAAATAAGTTAAAATTTTCAATAATTCTGAGATAGAAGAAAAGTGTGTCATTTACTCAAGTCCCATGGCATAAATGAAAACATTGGATTCAAAATGTTGAGATGCCGTAGATTCGAAAATGTACGATCTTTGAAAGATGCTGCAAATGTAATGACGACTTTCATACACCTTTAGGGAGTAGACCTATAAAGGAATTTGAAAAATAAAATAAAACTTGTTTATTTAATATATTGTCTAATTTCACTAACTATATATACATGGGAGTACTTTCGGTATTTCTACCATCCTCAGCCAAAAGCATAAGAGATAAGACTGCTTTTGGCTGAGGATGGTAGAAATACCGAAAGTACTCCCATGTATATATAGTTAGTGAAATTAGACAATATATTAAATAAACAAGTTTTATTTTATTTTTCAAGTCCATTTGAATTATTTCACAATATCTCTGCAATAATGTCAGTTTTCACTATAAAGGAATATAATAGTGAAAAAATCTAGATGGAGATTGCAACGTAATTTGACTTTTCAAGGTCTCTTACCTCATCTTATGACGTCTGTTAGTGGGTATTCACGTGTGTTTGTCTACATGTGTGTGATTAGAACTTTGTGAGCGCATGAATCAGAGAACGAGTGTGACACTGAACTTGAAATTTGGAGTGAAGATGTCAAATGTCATAAAATAGATCTGATTAGATTTTTGCCGAAATCAGCCAAAAATTAATACCACTTTACTTCAGGGGATTATTTGAGGGTATATTCGAGATAGGACCAATAATGTCAAAGTTACGCTCCAATAAATGTACTGTAAACAAATTGCTATCGGAAGTAGTAAGGAGACATATAAGCATGGCAACCAAGTAGTAAGGAGACATATAAGTATGGCAACCAAGTAGTAAGGAGACATATAAGTATGGCAACCAATTTAAAAATGTTTTTTTTTTCAATAGCTTTGAATTTTGTTCATTCAAAGATTAATAATGAAGAAAAAATAGGATAAAATATAGCCTGACCAACACAGGACTTTCTTATAACACGTTTTTATAGACAACCTTCTGTCTCCCTCATCACAAATTCATTTCAAACTGAAATTACTAGGTATAAGACAGCTGACGACAACACATGTCTTATATCTAATGTTGCCAGTCTGGAATGAGGTAGAAAAGAATTCGAGATGGGGGGAGCAAAGTGATCTGTAAAAAAGTGGTTGGTAGAAGAAGATCCTGTGTTGGCCATTACCAATATATATATATATATATATATATATATATATATATATATTTCTTCTTTTAAAATATATTTTTAAATTCGTTATGCTTTAAAATTTAAATTTTACTTTGAACTATTTCTATAGCAATTTATCGGAGCGCTATAACTTTTTTCATATTGGTTCAATTTTTGTGTATTTAGCAATGAAGATTAGCTCCATCCAAACATCCGAGGCTAACCTCTCACCGAATCAGCTACAGACTCGACATATTATATATATTGGGGAGGTGAAACTTACTTCGGTCTCGTTCCGCCTCAGAGTTACAGCGTGACCACTGGGCCAGGGTGTGGATGGCGACGAAGTTGGCCCAGAATTCACAATTTGGATTGGTGAGAACACCCCGGAGGCGGGGGATGAGGTCTGGAGACCTGCCCTGATATGGGCCAAGAAACACCCGCTTTTGGTCGTAGTCATTGGCGTGGAGGTTGTCCCAGATGACAGGTGGCCGCTTGAGCACCTCTGTCACTTCATCGATGGAGTCCACCGTCAACACCCTAGAGATCACCTTCCCTCCTGCACTCACATAATCAATCATAATAATCATAGAGTGCATTTATGGTCCTCCAACCTACCTTATTGGGCTTCCTCCAACCTGGTCTAGCTGGGTCAGCCTCCCTCCCACCTGGTCTAGCTGGGTCAGCCTCCCTCCCACCTGGTCTAGCTGGGTCAGCCTCCCTCCCACCTACTCTAGCTGGGTCAGCCTCCCTCCCTCCCACCTACTCTAGCTGAGTCAGCCTCCCTCCCACCTACTCTAGCTGGGTCAGCCTCCCTCCCACCTACTCTAGCTGGGTCAGCCTCCCTCCCACCTACTCTAGCTGGGTCAGCCTCCCTCCCTCCCACCTACTCTAGCTGAGTCAGCCTCCCTCCCACCTACTCTAGCTGGGTCAGCCTCCCTCCCTCCCACCTGGTCTGGCTGAGTCAGCCTCCCTCCCTCCCACCTACTCTAGCTGAGTCAGCCTCCCTCCCACCTACTCTAGCTGGGTCAGCCTCCCTCCCTCCCACCTGGTCTGGCTGAGTCAGCCTCCCTCCCTCCCACCTACTCTAGCTGGGTCAGCCTCCCTCCCTCCCACCTGGTCTGGCTGGGTCAGCCTCCCTCCCTCCCACCTACTCTAGCTGAGTCAGCCTCCCTCCCACCTACTCTAGCTGGGTCAGCCTCCCTCCCTCCCACCTGGTCTGGCTGAGTCAGCCTCCCTCCCTCCCGCCTACTCTAGCTGAGTCAGCCTCCCTCCCTCCCACCTACTCTAGCTGGGTCAGACTCCCCATCTGCGCTAGCTTGACCAGCCTCCTCCCTCCTACCCGACCATGTTATAGTTGACTCAACACCCCCAATCACCTGTCCACATGATGTCTATGTCTGGAGCTAGTTTGGAGCCCAAGGTGAGCAGGTACTCCGAGTTGTGAACGTTGGGCACCGCCCTAGCAGCGCAGTACTGGGTGGGACATACGAGGAACTTAGGCTGGTTCAAGTGGTGGTATACATCGTTCGTTACTGACACCTAAACAAACATAAATATTGTTCAAGAAACAAAAAAGTTCACTACTATAAATATCATCTATGATTTTCAATTTATGTTTGACGAGATAACTTCTAAATAATTCAATATGATGAATCCAAAATGGACCGAATTTCCAAGTAAAATATATCTGTCTACGCACAACTTTGTAGACACGGCAAGCTTTCTGAAGTGGACTGTATACGATAGGTGCTAGATCAATACAATCTAGCTAACACAAAACGAGACAAACTTCTATTCTTTTAACATTTCTTAAAGCTACTATATACTTACGATTTGTAGCGTTCTTGTCTGGAACTAGCCGCTTCTGCAAGTACAAAATCACATGGGGGGGAACACAAAATGGGTGTTGGTATAGTGTGCCTGGCCAGGCTTATACTGCTTGTTTGACTATAAGCAAACATAAATAGATAAGCATAGGTAACACTTATTAACGTTTCCCACAATGGAAACCACTAGTCTTAGACTCACACAAACTTGAGCCTAACACATGAGTTGGCTGGGGTCAATCTACACACTAATTGATGCTAAAGCTGAACTCTACACACACATGAGCTGACTGCTGTGGTCGAACTCAGACAAACTTTGAGCCTAACACACGAGAATGACCGGGTTCAACACACGTTGAAGCTGGAGTCATTACTGAAACTCTGGTCTCAGGACCAAGTTGGTCCAGAGGGTGGGGGTAAATTCAGGGATTATCTACTCCCTGACCACAACAATGCAGGCCCAAACAATATACAATAACCACCCACGGAGAATAATTCAATTTATTTACAAAGGCAGTCCCCACGCGTTATCACTAAAAATCATAAGATATCCTATAAGTTTTCATCAAAAATGTCTCTGAAACTAAATCTACTCTAATTTAAGAACAAACTGTCAAATTCAACCATATAACAGAAATACTGACCTCTTCTTATTGACGACGGCCATTTCGGGAATCCCAGCAAATTGAATTCAGATTCATGCTAGAGTTACTATATCATCCATTTCATACCCCATTCGTAATTGTTAAAACTATTTTGATTCAAATTTACCTCAAGGGTTGCATATTTCTTGTTCAGAATTTGTCACGAACTTGTACGTTCCTGTCTTTGAACTACCAAGATAACTATTAATCAAATCTGATCATTTTCGAAAAACTTATTTTCTTTTACAGGTTTACTGTTAATTTTTCATACGTATCAAGGTTAGTTAGTTATTGTGAATCAAACCAACTACCCAGTATTCAGCTGGTTTGTCGGCTCTGGCGGGAGCAAAGAAGAGCGGTGTGACGGGCTGGGCCGACCACCGATCGACACACGTTGGTCGACCGGTGGTCGCCCCCGGCCCACCATAACCTCACTTTCAGCTCTAGTCAGATCCCGAGCTCCCTCTACAGACACGACGGGTCATGTTGCACACCAAGGTGCACCCGACACAATAAAGTTAATGTGAATCATGTCTGGGCTTTAACTACGAGGTCTTATCGCGCACTACCAGAACGCTCTTTCACTTTTAACGAGTATCTGACATAGCACAGGCTTGGGACCGTCGTATAGCGTCCCATGAGATGAACGGCGTGCTCTCAGATAAAAAAACCTAAGAGCCTCCGCCGGGTTTAGAACCGACGATCTCCCTCTACGCTACCGGCGCCCTCCCTAAAATATATACAATTTTTAACTAGTAACCATCATTACAATGTTCGTTACTAATTTGTTGTTTCTATATTATACTTGATATTCATATTATTGGAGTGTCAACTTTACTTAACTGTTACTATTTTCCAAGTTGAGGAACGCGGACATATTGTGGAAACTTGTAATAAATGAATAAAACCAACTTATTTTTTGAAATATTGTCTATTCCACTAAAGATATATATACATATAACTACCGGTTTCGGCTTTGTACCATCGTCAGGTCTAGTTATGAACTAAGTCAGTTTGCAGAGAGCGACCTTTCAAATACATCTCAGGTCAAAGGGTGCTATTAAAACTTGGGAGTCCCCCGGCTGTACCGTTAGCTAGCTCATGAAATATTTCTTAACAAAACCTAGTTCTAAATTTACATAAAACAATATCACTAGACTAATACGGGGAAAATAACAAATAAATAAGAACAAATACAAGTAAATAATAAAAAATAGAAATAAAATTAATAATAATATTAAGATTTAGATAACATTAAATATATATGTGGAACCAAATATTAATAACAGATAATACAAACATATATGTGGAAACAGAACTGGATCAGGGTGTTAACACAGGGGAATAGTTGAAATCAATTTGGTCATTCATGCAAATGTTCCTTTTGGTAGCTTTATTTATTTCTAATTGCTCTAAGCTATTAAGTAGCCTGCTTTTTGAGCAATAATGGAGATATTTGATGCCTGTGGATGGGTCGAAAGTGTGGCTATTGTCAATTATGTGGGTCGCGAATGTAGAACGGTTTCCTCGGTTCTTTAATTCTTTCCTTAAAACGACGTATAATTGACTGCACGTCGCACACTCTAGACTATAAACTCCGCTTCTATTTTCAATATCTGTTTTGTCCCTACCTCTCTCTAGGCACTGGCTTATGGGATTGATAGTTTTAAACCCGATATTGAAACCTTCTTTTTTCAACTCTTTACCTATTTTTTCAGAAATTTTTCCGTGGTAAGTTAAGCTGACCCATTTATTATAAACTTTATTTTGTGTTTCTAATTTGGTCAGTTTGTTCCTAAAATTATGATTTTTGACCTTATTTTCAATTTTATTTATTGTTTTTTGTGGGTAGCTATTGTTTTTGGCTATTTCCTTAATAATCTTAAGTTCTTTATCTTTTGATTGTTGTGTCATTGGAATTGAGTAGGCTCTGTGGAACAACGAATAAAAGGCCGCGTATTTGAAACTGGAAGGACAGTTAGAAGATGGGTGTATTACCGTGTCTGTTGTAGTCGGTTTTCTGTGAATGCTAAATTCGAATTTCTTGTTATTAATTTTGATCTCCAAGTCCAGAAAATTTATGGTTTGACCTCCTATTTCCAACGTGTTACTATTTTATTTAATATCTTCAATATATACTATAATTTACCAATTATTAGAGTCGACATATTTGATGAAAAATTCATTCAGAACTCTAAAATTCCAAACAAGTAAATTAATTTTAAAGATTAGTTATTATGACTCATGCCCGGGCTTTAACTGCTAGCTATACTACATATCGCCTACTACCAGAGCGATCTACGTTTCAAGGTACCATTCGGGTTAGGTACCACCCCATCGGCCCAATTGGAAATGAGCTTTGAATGTATTCTAATTATACCTGAGCATGAGCGAATGACTGGAAGACTTCCTTGTCGGCCTCAGACATCTCCGGATCAATGTCATCAAAGAGAAGTGCGAAGGCGACACAGCCGAACTGTGACACTTGTTCCAACTTGCGCTTCAATGAGAGTACCTCCTTGCTGTTCGAATAGGTGACGTCTAGTCCTGGAGAGAGGGCATAATAGAAGACAATCCCATTCTCACTGGCGGCTGTGATCAGACTCGTCAAATGTTCCGCTTCTTCCACCGTGTACAACTCTCTCCAGTTGGCCCGGTGTTTTGAGTCATCTTTTGGCGCGTAAACGTACGAATTCATACCCCACTTTTTCAATCTGAAAATAAAATTGATTCAATTAAAATGTGAGGGGGTGTATTTTTAATTGAATACACTTTAAGACGCTTTGAGGTGGGCCCTCAAAACGAGCGAGCTTCGGCAACCAACACCTACATACAATGGAAGTCAAGAACAGCCCTAAAAAGACGAGACGGTGAAATGTGATTTTCGGTTCTAGAAGATTAAACCTTGGGAGAACTCTTAGATTTGGTAAATAAACTGGGAGACTAGGTCCTTCTTGAAGGATTAAATATCTTCAGGTCCAAGAGACAAGACGACAAGGCAGGTTGTTCAGGGACTCACACGCATCCAGGATATACATACATGTCTTTGGGGCACAATACTACACCTTTGTGAATTTTCGGTCTGCAATAAAAAAATGGAGGCCAAATGAAAGAATGGACAATGAATTGTACACATCACCAAACACTTCTTTCCCGATTCGGATGAAATTCTGTATGTCATATTTATGGACGTTTGAAATTATATATAAAGTTTCATATTGATATGTTCATTGCACTGAAAGGTATAAGGCGATTTTGAATTTAAGCCCCTTATTTTAACTGATATTTCTGAAGATAGACAGGTGTCGTCCTTAAGAGCTTCTGGATTTCTTTATAAAATTTCGTGACGACATATTAGAAGAAGAGCAGAAACATAGTATACTAGAAGCAGCTGGGGAATGTCGGTGATCTACCTAAGATATAAACATAGGTTAAGCTCCCATGTCCTTTTTATTCAACTAACATTGTTTCTTATGACTCTATTTTTCAGGTCGACAGAATGCTAGCTGAGAAACAGAATCAAAAAGGTAAAACTCATATTGTAACTGTCTGTAACGCATTACCAAAGCAGTCTAAAAATCAGATATTAAAAACTTACTAAAGAACTTGGTGTTAGAGTCCTCGAAAATAAAAGATCTTATTAATTAAAATAATATTTTCATTTTACGTTTAAAAAACAAACAAACGACAGATTATTCTGATCAACTGAATAATATAATACGTTACTATTAAACAGCAAAAAAAGAATATTTGAAAGGGGAAAAAAACTTACTTTTGAAACAAATCTTTCCTCTGTTCTGAAGTCCATGGTCTTCCGTAAAAACCTGAATAAAAAAAAAAAAAGTGTGTCACAAGGGAATTATATTACGTTACCATGGAATATCTGTGTTACAATAATTTCTGCTAAGCGAACGATCATTTAACAGAAGGAACATAAAAAAGACAATTCTTAAGAATTATTGAGGGAGAATACACATAGTACACAGAATCAATGACAAGCAGTAATAACTAAGTAGCTGAGGAGTATAGAAATATTAAACATTTGGAATAAACTTACTGAGAAAACAATATGAGAAAAAATATTATTAAAAAACTAATCAAACCCGATTTATTTCTTCATCAAGTGGGTGTTCCACTACAAAACTATTTTATGTTAAAAATATTATATCCAAATTAAAGAAAAATAAAACACATGCTCAAAAATATTTTTTTATTTTACCTTCAACGACTCCACATATAAAATTACCATTTTTTGTATTCATATTATTGATAATAGGGCAGTCGTCAGCCATTTTCTGTATACATCGGTGTAGAATTCGATCGACTTTAGTTTTGTGAAAGTCGACAGATATATAAATGATTATGAACTAATAACAAACAAAAAAATCAAAAATAGTATTAATTTTGTAAAATTAAACGAAAGACAATTTTATATCTTATTACTGTTTCAATTATTTATTTATTTTTTTTTTTTGTAAATATATTTTTTCAAGTCATATGACAGATGACATTTGGGGAGTGGATGTTGGCAATACTTAGGTAGTAGGTGGATCAACAGCTGTTATAAATACGGAGATTGTATATCCAATTTTATTTATCGATATTTGTATTAAATATTTTTATAATTTTATGTGTTTGTACTAATATATACAGTAGTAATGGCAGTAGTTGATGGAAATTTGGAGTTGAAAGATATTTTTGAGAAAGAGAGGTTCTGTCACTTTTTTTTGTTGTACAAATTATACCTATTCAATTTATGTTAATTTTCTTTTCAAATTAGGTTAGGAACTTATATGTCAATTTTGTTTTCAGGTTTCCTAAATCCAATTGGCAATTTTTGTCTTTGGTGGTTTATTTTCCGTTTGGACTTCTGCTTGCCGTTCTTAGAATTTTTATTGGGTTCCATGCCTGTATTGTTGGACTTGTTCTCACTCATACACCATTTATTAGAAGGTAGATTTCTTTTATTATTCCATTTTCTTCTTATATCATTTTAAATGACTACTAATTATCATGATTTATTATGTTTTCAGTATAGTATTGCGAATGCTTTGTCTTGTACTGGGTATTAACGTTGAACAAGATAATAAACATGAACGTGATAAATCAACAAGGGTGATTGTTTCAAATTGTGTCACTAGATTTGATCATATAGCTTTTCATCTTACTACAGACTGTGTCACCGTAAGTTGTATATTGTTATCACTATTATTATTATTATATTAACAACTACTAACTTAGGGAGACATGGTCCGTTCCAAGCTGAAAGTGACCATTTACATTTCTTCTTCTCAACATACAATAATTAAACTTTTGGAAACTAGAAGATATTACAGGCAACCTAATGTTTACATTTCTCCAGGCTGTTCTTATCCGTAGAACATCTGTCAACATTTACAGTTTAGAAACTCAAATTTGGGGCTGGTTACTTCCCGTTTGAATTGTCCAACTCTTACGTTTTTTAATATTATTATTGAGACAGTATTTTACTCGATTATTTAGTGAGTAATACTTTTGAGATAAACCTTACTGCTTTTAACTATTAAATAAGGAAAAGTCAATATAATTGTTAGGGTTAGGTTATCTTTCTGTTACCAATCACTGCCTGAAGGTCGTACCTGGTAAAAGTTATTCTGACCTATTTAACAGATAATTTTTTAGATGGAGCCTTATACTTTTTTATTATTAAGAAAAATATATATATATATGATTTTAAAATAATATTTCACAAGATATGGTTGACTATTAGAAAAATATCATTGTTTATTCTTCTTTGTCAGTTTTTAATTTTGGATGTGAGTTTTCTAAATACTAAAACCGCTATCACCGTTATCATGCGGAAATCCCTATTATTGGTTAACTAGTCTTCGCTTTGGGATGGCGCTCTATCTGCATTTTGACTATTTAGTAGCCTGCCCCTTTTCGACTTTTGTTACTCAAAATATTTTATTACAAGAAAATACAAAGTGATGAAAACAAAAACTTTTTAAAAGAGTTGCGAACAACAATATGTGTTACTGCCATAGATTTTTGCCCGGACTTTAACTACTGGGTCATATCGCCTACTACCGGAGAGCTCTTTCTTCGGTCTGGTGAACATGAGCCCGACTCTTCTTGTGGGAGTTCTAAATGTTGCCTACCTAGGGTTTTATTCATTTAGAATCATCTCAAGAGAAGACATCTTCTTATGTCTTTAACGAGTACCTGACATTATACTCCAAGCCTGTAAACCATCGGCTTACATTTCATTCGAAGGACGGCATGCCAAGGTTTTTTCTTTTCACCTCCCAGATAAAAAAAACCTAGGGGCCTCGGCTGGGTTCCAACTCGAGATTTCGAGCTCTGAAGACAAGGACGATAGATACGAGCTACCGAGGACCTCACTACAGTCCCAAAGGACGGCTCCTTGCTTTTATTACAAATACCACAATATGCCTGCGTACCTGAACTTATTATTAAAAATTATTGATATATCTATATAATATTGGTGTATATATCTGTGCTGTTTGGGTAAAGGGGTATATGTCAATTTTTTGTGAAAATGGGTTACACCTATCTAAAGCAAATCATAACTTGCTTTAGATAGGTGATCTCTATGTTGGGGTAAAGAGAAATAAGTCAGAATCTTATGACGTCATTGAAAAAAAAGGAAGTGAAAAGGGGGACAACTGAGAAACTTGGGAGCTCTCTGAAAACTGAAAACAGAACAACTGACCTTTACTCCAACACCACAGAGATATATCTATATATCAAGCTAATGTATAATTTATTTGTTGATTTATTATTTTGCAGCATAAAGAAAGAGTTAGTGGATTTCCAATACATTTTATACCTGGTTTTCATGATTTTAAACAAGCTGGCGGAAGTCTTATGGACAATTTAAAAGCCCACGTTGCCAACAGTGATTTGCCACCTTTATTTCTGCAACCGGAAGAAACTACGTCTGGAAAAAATTGTCTCCTAAAGTAAGTTACAATTTTTATATTACTAAGAATGGTTTATGACATTTTCGACCAAAACAAAATCTGAATGTGTTACTTGATCAAAACAACATCTTTGTAAATTTTTGATCAATTTAAAGCGATATGCTAAAGGTCACAAGTTCGATCCTCGCACCTGCATTTTGTGGCAGTGACGGTAGAACGGCCTACCTGGGCCATCACTGCTTCCGCTGTACTAGACCTCTTCTGGTTCCTCATTTCACCCTACAGTTTCTGTTGGCTGTACTCCCTGTTAACTGTCCTATATGACCTAGGTTCTGTACCGGTCCTGGAGAGATGGCCGACAAAGTGCAGCCTGTGGCAGTGACGGTAGAACGGCCTACCTGGGCCAACACTGCCCCTACTGTCCTCGGTGCTTCCGCTCCGCTAGACCTTTTCTGGTTCCTCTTCTCACCCTACACTGTTTTTAAATTAAAGTAAGTTGGTTATATTTCTATACCTTAAAGTCATCACAAATTCTATTGGTAATTTTCATATCTCCACAGAAAAATTTTGAGTCATAGGCATAACGAATCGATTAAGCGAAGTCAATCGAAGTAGAGTGCCAAGATGGCATCAAGTTTAAAGATTAGTTAATCACTATTTCCCTCTTCTGCTACTAGACTCGGAGGAGGTGGAAAAAGTATATTATAACAGATATGTTGGACACGTCATACAATTCAACAATAAAGTTCCTGGAGCTTACCTTTATAAATACACATAAACTATAAGGAATACTTTTGCTAAATAATTATAGCCTTGTTTAGTTAGTTATTATGACTCATGCCTGCGCATTAACTATCTTATCGCCTACTACCAGAGCGCTCTTCCGTCACTCTGGTGAATATGAGCCCGTCTCTAATATGGGAATCCTAAATTTTGCCTACTTTAAATTTTTTCGTATAGGCTTGGGACCATCGCTTAATGTCCCAACCGAAGGACGGCGTTCTTAAGTATATTTTATCTTACAGATAAAATAAACTAAGGGCCTCGGCCGGGTTACGAACCCGCGATCTTTAGCTCAGTAAGCAAGTAGACATATCACTGAGCTACCGGCGCCCTCCAGCCTTATTTATAATTATAAGTGGTTTTTTCTACTTATTTTGAAAGAACTACAATAAAGCCGTATTAGCTAATTTCTAGTTGATATTACTGGCTAGTTGCGGGAAGCAGCTGTCTTGGCAGCCTATATATAGTCTCTCTCCTTTAGACCCTTCAATGTGTGTTCCTCTTTTTATGGTAGTGTACGGCTTCTGGCCTATACCACTTTTTATGGTAGTGAATGGCCTCTGGCCTATACCCCGTAGTGTACGGTCTCTGATCTGTACTCCTTTTTAAATAAGTGTGTAGTAACGTCTGCTCGTTTGTCTCTGTCCCTAGAATTGAAATATTATATGTAATAGTTATTAATGACTATCTGACCCATTTCGTACCGCCTAACAGTCAATGAATGTCGTGTTCACTTTTAGCTAAACTTAATTTAGGATTGTATTAACGTAATCAAATGAATATAAAAAATTTATTAAGTTCAATAGTTTATTAGGATAATTATAATAATATATATAAAGAAAATAAAAATTCAATAAAAGTACAAAAATCAAGTATTTCCATGGCGAGTCAGCAAGTCATTTGCTTTATTGAAGCTATGTATTTTGTATCACACACCCTATTTTTCTATTTGGCTTTTAAGAATACTTCATGTGAAATTTCGTGACAATCCCTCCATTAGTTAATGACCTATCACTATCTTCATATTTAGGCCTACCCCCACAACCCCCCCTCCCGTTAAAAATTTTGTGACGTCACACACCCTATTTTTCTATTTGGCTTTTAAGAATACTACATATGAAATTTCGAGACAATGCCACCATTAGTTAATGAGCTAGCACTATATTTATACTTAGCCCCCCCCCCCCCCCCCCACAACCCTCCTCCCGTTCAAAATTTTGGGACGCCACATAGCCTATATTCAATTGGATTTTAAGAATACTACATGTGAAATTTCATGATAATCCGACCATTAGTTAATGAGCTACCGGTATCTTTATATTTAGGCCTACCCCCATAACCCCCCCTCCCGTTCAAAATGTTGGGACGCCACACACCTTATTCTTCAATTGGCTTTTAAGAATACTACATTTGAAATTTCGTGACAATCTCACCATTAGTTAATGAGCTAGCACTATCTTCATATTTAGTCCTACCCCCCCCCCCCCCCCTCCCGTTCAGAATTGTGTGACGTCACACACCTTATTTTCTATTTGGCCTTTAAGAATAATACCTGTGAAATTTCATGATAATCCGTCCATCCGTTAATGCGCTAGAGCAATTTTTATGCTTAGGCCCCCCTTACAACCCCCCCTCCCGTTCAAAATTTTGGGACGCCGCATAGCCTATATTTCAATCGGGGTCAAAAGGATGCTACATGTGGAGTATCATGAAAATCGGTCCAGCCGTTCTTGACTTATAAATGGTGTAACTAACCCGACTTTGTTTTATTTATATAGATTTCTCAATCTCAGAACTCGTATAATACTCTAGTGGCGCCGTTAGGAACTGCTTCATATCGTCGTTAAGCATTGTAAAGAATTGTGCTTATATTGCCCAGTATTAGTCAGTATTTCTATGGCGAATAAGATTCGAAACCTTGTGAAATCGTTGAATTTTTGAATGTTTCACTTTTAACGATATTTTTGGCAGAAACTCTATGTAAGGATTATTCAAATAAAAATGTGTATTAATTAATACATGGAGGCAATGTCCGCCTACGGAACGCTTCTGTGTGTCACCTGATAACACTTCTGTGTGTCACCTGATAACACTTATGTGTGTCACCTGATAACACTTCTGTGTGTCACCTGATAACACTTCTGTGTGTCACCTGATAACACTTCTGTCTGTCACCTGATAACACTTCTCTTTAATATGTTTAAAATAATTTTTCAGATATTTGAATGTACTTCATCGAGAGAAGCGGGAGTCTACAGAAGACTTCGCAGCTAGAATGCAGACCTGTATCGCTAACGCTCTCTCCGTTAACGCCTCATCTTTTTCTCTATTGGACAAGGTAACTCGTCTCCTTCTATATTCTCTCTTTATATATGAAACATTTTTTCGCAGTATTATAGTTTATTTTTAATTTCCTGATATTTTCAAAATCCGAGAAAATACTAGAATATGGAGAGAAGTGGTCGGTGAATGACAGTCAATGTACTTTCCCCACAACGAATTATTCAATTAACTTTTCGCTCCCTCTCCAAAACCAGTCGACCGTTTTCCTAATATTCAACAGTTGACTTACATAGGCGCTCCTCAATCCTCTTACTAAATTTTGTGTCGTTAAATTCATTACATCGGCAGTTATTAATGTTTTTTGAGTTGAGCCCCCTCCCCTGACCCCCTCCCTTCATCTGATATCTCTGAAATTTGACAAGTTGTGCCCTCAATAGGTTTTGTCTTTAAGTATGAAATTTCATCTCGATATATTCATTACGTTATTGGGGTTTTTGAGTTGAGCCCCCCCTCTCTGATCCCAACTTCCCCCGCTCAAAATAATTAATTGAGGGGGTTAGAAGCAAAGGGATGTAAGTGACAATTCGGCTGAAATTGAGATATGTGTGTTAACATCTTCTTTGACACCTACCCTTACTACTGGTTAATGATCAGAACCATTGTTAGTACCAGTAATGCTGTTACTAGTGGAAAATACCTGGATAATACCAGAATTTACGATGTTACTATAACTTTGAAGGTAATTATCTCGAAATGACATTTTTGTCACTTTTGAATTCACCTATGAAATTTTGTGTCGATACATTCATCACAGCGACAGTTATTAGACTTTTTGAGTTAAGCCTCTCCCCTAATCCCCCGATTTGACTGAAAATCAATAGGTGTTGTCCTTATGGGGTTTTGGTCACACGTATAAAATTTCGTGTCGACACATTTATTCTATCGGTAGTTTACAGACAGACATTTTTTTTCATATTTGAATTCTAGAGGTCGGAAATCATGAAATTCCATTGAAACCTCCTTTGTTTTTGACTTCTTATTTCAACTAAAGTTTAGCATAAATAAGAGACAAAAAAGTCATTGAAGAATATTTACTGATGAAGCTTTTATCCTGTTGTCGATAAAGCATTTTTACACTAAGAATTGTAAAAAATACTAAAATTTCGCTAATTTTTAAAAAGACAGAAATTCTTACTGGAATCACGTACAGTATTGAGTGGGACCTCATTTTAAAAGTAAAATGTTCTATTTTAAGCAAAAGTAAACTAACACGTCAGACGTATTGCGGCGATATAACCCGAAAAAGTCGGTTCAGTTTTGTGGGAAATTCATGAAAAGCGTGAGAAATAGTGATTTCAACACATATTGTAACGTCTGTCCAGATTTTTTTTGAGGCTTCAGGCTTTTGTTATTTCTTTGCATGATGCAAATTGATGTATTATACGAGATGAAAATTAACATTTTTTTTTTAAAATTATATTTTGATTTTTGGCTGATGAAAATCAAAATTTGGACTGATGAAAATCGAAATTTGGACCACTCCGCCGGTTAAGAGAGAGTCTACTGTATTCACATATTGGTTCACATGTGGCCCATTTGTGATTGTTGCAGGCGGAGTATGAGAAGCGGTACCTTTCGGAGCTACGCAGAGCGGTCATGTCTTCCGCCCCCTACCAGACTCGCAGCCCACCTCCCGAGCTGCTCAGGATGGCAGCCCAGGTAGCTGAAGTGCTACCCTATGTTCCCCGGGAGGTCATCCTCAGAGATCTAGGTCAGACTTGACTTTTAAATATTATTGAGAGAACACATAGAATCTTACACATTTCCCATGTAGTCTCACTTCGTTCAGCGGTTTGCTGCAGTGCCATGTTCTTAGCTAAATGTGCTTAGCAAGATGATGGTACAAAGCTTTCACGTCTTATAGGGAATATTATTCCCTAAAAAAAATATAGTATTTTATTCGATGAACTAATTAACATTTATTCAAAATTTTGCGTAAATCTGAGATCAAATGCAGGAGATTTTTCATATAACACACAAACTCACAGCCTGCTGATCCAAAAGGGAAGATCTCGCTTCATTTGTTTACATCTTACTAACTTTATGCAGCCGTAAGCTAACTTGGTCGTAAGCTAACTTGTAATAAATAAATAAAACAAACTTATTTTTGAAATATTGTCTATTCCACTAAAGATCTTTAGTGGAATAGACTTGATCTGTGCCATCATAATTATATTCATTTTATTTTCGTTATATCATGAAATGGTAATTGGATACGTCATACAATTGTGAACATCAAATTGCATACATCAACCTATATTATTAATAATACTATAACCGATAATAATAATAATAATGATAAACATAAATTACAATAATACAGGTGGCAGCGATATTATTCTCCCATTTATTTTCTGAGTTCAAAACATACTTAGTATACAGAGGTCTGGCGTGTACTCTCCCAACATCAGTTCCTAAAATCGTATTTAACATTTAATTAGTAACCATCATTACAATTCTCGTCATTAATTTAATATAAATAACATTTTAAAATACGAACTGACCTCATTAATCTCTTGTTTATGTATTCAAATAGATATTTTTTTTAGATTATTTATAATCTTGGTCATTTTTTTAATTTTTGATAGAGATCTTTGGAAATTTATATTATTTTAGTGTTAAATTATTTTTACTCCATTTATTTCTCTAGATTAACTTAACAGAAGGTTACACATAGTTTGCATAAACGGACCAACAGATATAAAAAAAATAGAATAACAATTAGATAAAAAAAATTATAATAATAATTTAACGTTTAAATTAAATATTAAATCGTCACCTTAATACTACAACTCGAAAATCGGCATGTATGGAATAATTGTACCATGTATGGAATAGTTGTATTTTGCAGGTATCTTTGTTGTACTAGAAGTAGACAACTCTAAGAAAATATGTTGAGAACTTATGTAAAAATGTCAGTAGTTCAATTTGGGTCATTCTACAACGGCTGATTAAAAAACAAAAAAAAAAATTTGCGTTTTTCTCAAAACTATAATTTCGAGATGTCTAGTTGTAGTATTAAGGTGACGAAATGTTGTCTGCAGTCAACACTCACACTTGAGTAGTGTGCATAGCTAAATGTTATTTTTAGTTTTATTAACAAGGATGATAATTATCATTTTTAGGATGGAATAAAGTAGTATAAAAGAAATAAAAAAACAATATTGATAGTATACTTAATATTTTCAATATATATATATTGAAAGAAGGCGCTGGTAGCTCAGTGGTATGCGTGCTCGCTTACTCTGCTGAAGATCGCGGGTTCGAAACCCAACCGAGGCCTTTTTTATTTTATCTGGTAGGTAAAATAAACTTAAGCACGCCGCTCTTCGGATGAGACGTTAAGCGATAGTCCCGAGCCTGGTGCTCGTTAAAGACCTCTGCCCTAGGTGAATAAAAAGTTAGGGTAGGCAATATTTAGGACTCCCATAGTAGAGTCGGGCTCATATTCACCAGAGTGACGGAAGAGCGCTCTGGTAGTAGGCGATATGACCTCGTAGAAGGGCATGAGTCACAATAACTAACTAATTACAATTTTAGAAATTGGTGTTGGGAGAATGTTCCCGAAACGTTGTGTTGAAGTGCGTTTTGAACTAAGGAAATAAGTGGGAGAACAGTATTGCTGCCACATATATTATTATAATTTTATATTATATATTATTATAATTTTAGTTCTTGATATTAATATCGGTTGAGGTGCAAAATTGTATGACACATTCAATTACCATTTTTTGGTTTAACGGAAATAAATGTTATTATTTTTGCACAGATGTAGTGTGCCTTACAGTTAGCTGTCGAGGAGGAAGGGGATACCAAAAGATCTGTGCAAATAAATGGGAAAATTATATGAAATCTGCTTACACAGCCATCAACAACAATTAATATAACAATAAAATAAATGAATATCTGATGATGTATTGTAGCCCGAACGCGGTCTGTGGATCTGACCATATCCAACATCCTGGAGGGATCTGTCAACTTGAGTCCGATGACAGGGGGAAGTCATCAGTCACAAGCCTCGAGCAGCAGTGGCAGCACTGCTATTCACCAGTACACTCCTGATCCCTCCACACCTCTTGTAAGTCCATGCCCTGTAGTATACTGCTACCAAGTATAGGTGAAGTTTATTTATTTCTACAGGCAAAGCCTATTATTACACAAGAAAAAGGTATATAATATAAAATAAATAAAACAAAATAAAATGATTTACAATTAACCTCATAAAGTACCTCATAAATAAACAGAAAGTAAAATAAAATTATTTTGATATGTACAAATATAATAATAACAATTATTTAAAATTTACTCTTATTAACAAACACTTAAATAAGTACTATAATGCTTTATATCACCATTTCTACACAATTGATTTGATAGTATTTATCTATATAACTAAGAAAGAAATAAAATTGATAATATAAATATAAATCGACCGAGCATAGTACTAAGATGGTTGATTATAAAAGAGAAGGAAGGAGCCAAGGTTAAAAATAAAATTAATTTAGAAAGCAGAAAATAAGATAAGATAGAAAATAAATAAATGCATAATAAAAATATATTAATGTGTATTCCAAAAAGGAATATTATTGATTATGATCGAACAATTTAGGAAATATAATAAAAAAAAATATAATAAAAATAGAGAATGACAAAGACAAAAAAGAGAGAAAAAAATGGGAAAAGTAATTTGAATGATTAGATAATAAGGTTGACGAATTAGAGAGTACGGGGGTCAGATCAAAGAGGAGTGGATTGTTTAATGAAGAGGAATTGGAATAGTGAGGATTTGTAGGAAGCGACAGAAGGAGAGTGACGGATTGGGGGAGGCAGGGAGTTGCAAAGAGAGGAGGCCTGGACAAGAAATGAATTGTGGAAGGCCGAGGAGCGATGGGAGGGGATGAAGAGGTCTGAAGGAAGCGACGGAAGGAGAGTGACGGATTGGGGGAGGCAGGGAGTTCCAAAGAGAGGAGGCCTGGACAAGAAATGAATTGTGGAAGGCCGAGGAGCGATGGGAGGGGATGAAGAGGTCTGAAGGAAGCGACGGAAGGAGAGTGACGGATTGGGGGAGGCAGGGAGTTGCAAAGAGAGGAGGCCTGGACAAGAAATGAATTGTGGAAGGCCGAGGAGCGATGGGAGGGGATGAAGAGGTCTGAAGGAAGCGACGGAAGGAGAGTGATGGATTGGGGGAGGCAGGGAGTTCCAAAGAGAGGAGGCCTGGACAAGAAATGAATTGTGGAAGGCCGAGGAGCGATGGGAGGGAATGAAGAGGTCTGAAGGAAGCGACGGAAGGAGAGTGACGGATTGGGGGAGGCAGGGAGTTCCAAAGAGAGGAGGCCTGGACAAGAAATGAATTGTGGAAGGCCGAGGAGCGATGGGAGGGAATGAAGAGGTCTGAAGGAAGCGACGGAAGGAGAGTGACGGATTGGGGGAGGCAGGGAGTTCCAAAGAGAGGAGGCCTGGACAAGAAATGAATTGTGGAAGGCCGAGGAGCGATGGGAGGGAATGAAGAGGTCTGAAGGAAGCGACGGAAGGAGAGTGACGGATTGGGGGAGGCAGGGAGTTCCAAAGAGAGGAGGCCTGGACAAGAAATGAATTGTGGAAGGCTGAGGAGCGATGGGAGGGAATGAAGAGGTCTGAAGGAAGCGACGGAAGGAGAGTGACGGATTGGGGGAGGCAGGGAGTTCCAAAGAGAGGAGGCCTGGACAAGAAATGAATTGTGGAAGGCCGAGGAGCGATGGGAGGGGATGAAGAGGTCTGAAGGATGTGACGGATTGGGGGAGGCAGGGAGTTGCAAAGAGAGGAGGCCTGGACAAGAAATGAATTGTGGAAGGCCGAGGAGCGATGGGAGGGGATGAAGAGGTCTGAAGGAAGCGACGGAAGGAGAGTGACGGATTGGGGGAGGCAGGGAGTTCCAAAGAGTGGAGAGCATTGTAGGTATTATGTGTATAACGTGAACAACAAAACTAAACTATTATAACACTACACACTGTCTATTATATTTGAAAAAAGTAAATAAAGTGAAATACACCAATATCCAATTAATTACGGTTGTACGATTATAAAAAAGTTGTCGGTGAATCACTGGCTATGTGCTTCACCAGAGCGAATTATTCAATAATCTTATCGTTCTCTCCAAAGCCCATCGACCGTTTGGGCTAAAACTCAATATTTGTCACGTCGCACACTGGGGCAAAATGAACAAATTTCTGACAAAAAATTATAAAACTTATATACTTTATGTTTTTTGGTGTGCTGAACACGAAAAAAATACTGAAAAAATTCCCCCCACCCTTCATTGAGAACTGTATTTTGACAAATACATCAGCTTCTCATGAGGATAGCTCATTCAGCTTATGAGAAATATACAATTCATATTAGGTAACTGACATTAGAAATTGCAATAGCTTCATTTTCTTCGTAAATTAGCTAAAATTAAATGTTTGCGTCTGCTTCGGACGAATTTATAACTTTAAAATTAAGTTTCTCCCAAGTTCGCAAATTTTCTCAAAAACTGATTTCATTTTATAGTTATCTGGTGAAATACTTTAAGAAGGTGAAAGAGCGAGTGCCCGGCAACAACAACAAAAAATTAGTTCTTATAAAAAACTACATGTTGATATGACAAACTACAAAAAAAAACTGATTTTTTTCCAGTAGTTTTTTTATTAAATAGTGACGCTAGGGTACTAATTATAATTCAGTACACTTACCTTGAGAAGAGATCTCCATATTTAAGACGATAAAAGAATTAAAAAGATTGGATTTTAACATGTCATAAATATGAACTGAGGCAATGTAGAGGGTATTAAAAGGCTGCAATGATGTTGTTTCTGTTTGTTCAGGTGTATGCAAGTAAACCCACCTCCTTGAAATTGTTTTTTTTGTATTTTGGCCAGGTTTTGAGGTCTTTTGCCCCAACGTGCGTCGTGACTTCGGAATTGTCATACATATTGTATCGATACATTCATTATATCGGCAGTTATTGGGGTATTTAATCGAGCACCTCTTCTCTGATCCCTCCCCCTTCCCTACGACAGTATAGTTTATAGGTATAGGGATTTATAGGCCTTATGAGGTTTTAAATTTAAATATAAAATGTATAAACTCTCAAATAATAATGTATCCAAGACTCCTTAGAAAGTAATGTAAGTAACCATGACATCAACAGATGTTTGCGCTCTTTATTTACGGTCGGTTCTTACCAACTATTATTTAAATCAACTTACGAGTTTTGTGTTATGTTTGCAGAGAGGCAGAAGACGACGCTCCAGAAGCAGACCCCGGAGCAGATGTTCTTCCTCTTCATCACCTTCATCTTCATCCTCATGTCTTCAGCAGCAGCAGTTGTCCAATACTTTTGCCAAATCTTCTCAGGATCGAATGAGTTCATTTCAAGAGAGAAAAGCCAAAATGATTGCGGAAGCCCGAAAAAAGTACATTGAAAAGAAGGGATTGAGTAGTCTGACCGCCGAGTGATTGTAATATGACACGTGGCATACTGTGTACAAAGGTTTGATAATGATGGACATACTGTGTACAACATGTGATGATATAGACATACTGTGTTTGTGTTAAACATTGCTCACTTAGCAGCCACTAGCCACCCATCCTACCTCCTCCCTTCCTCTCGGCGCCCCTCCAACAAATTACAACACAGAACATGTTAACTATAGAAAATGTGACGACTCTTGCGGAAGGAGCGGTGGTTTGAAGTCTGAGTGTCGTGCCTTTTCTCCAAGATGGTTAGCAGTGGTGGAAAGCCCGAATGTCTTCCCTCCCCTTCTGTGAAGGAGTCGAGTCGTGGGGGAGAACGACTGTTTCCCCCTACCCTCTTCTCTGTAGCCTTTGCGCACTCTTCAAGATATGCTACCCCTGAAACCTGTTTACCATATAAAATTGATATTTCTATATTATCCTCCTCACTCCGTATTTATCGCCTAAATGTATCCCTTCCGCTTAACTACATTGATTAGTTGATTGTGTGCGCTCAGACGCGTTTTTCTAACGTTATTAACCAAATTGCTATCACTTTCGGATTTTTTTATGCGAAATGTAAATAAATTAGTAATTAATGAATAAATAAATAGTTTTCTGAAGAAAAATAAAGTATAAAGCAGAGACCTCGATTTGAGGGCGTAAGGCAATCAACTCTCTTCTATCACGGGGAGGGGGGACATACAGCTGAGTTTTTCCAGCATCAGTGGCATAGGCAGCAGTCTACCCCTCCCAAATTATGTGGCTTTGTTTAACTGAGAAGAAGGAGGAGGGCAAGAATATACCCCCCCCCCCCCCCCCCCCCCCCTCCGTGCTCCCCTTGAATTATTTTTATTTTTTTTAAGGAGGTTCCTTTGTGTCCATAATATAATTTATATATATAATTTTATTTATTACATCTCTAATCACTTTTGAATAATCCCATTTCTTCTATTTAATTTCGTATTATTGATAGAATTTATTTTTATTTAAACCCCATAAAATATTTTCATGGTAGCAAATTTACCGTTAATGATACATCAAGAATGCCCCCCCCCCCCCCCCCCCCCCCTGGCAATGAGTTGAGGGAGTGGAGCGGTGGAGGGAGGAATCCCCTCTCTCTTCTCGCACCCCACCGTCCTGACAGAAGAGAGAGGGTAGCTTCAAGTCCTTCAATTCGTGGCCTCTGGTATGTATACTGTCCCTTAGATATCTCGCTCCTCTACAATATACTTGTATGTACTTATCTAAATTTGAATTTATAAAACACATTTTTATACTTAAAAGTGTAAACACATATATAATGAGTACATTTTAAATGAAGGTAATAAAAAGAGTGTTTTTTTTTTGTTTTTTTTTTCCTTTGAAAAGACGAAAGGAATACACTCTAGGATACCCTATTTCCAGGATGCTTTCTGATGACCCCCCTCCCCCAGAATAAAGTCTTCGGGTTATGGCGCGAAACCAATAATTATTTTTATTTTTATTTAAATTTAGTACAAGAGACCGTTGAGCTCAACTGGATGTGAAAATAGCAGTTGATAGGACTCGTCGGTCACACCGAAATACCAAATGAAGACGTTGATGACTTATCGGGAATATTCCAAAATAGTTTGAACTTGAATCATTTTCAATTACTTCATACCCTTAGATCATGATTAAAAATGAAGGAACTAACGCTACCCTATATCAGATGTATATACGACTAGCTGTGCTACTCGCTAGATACAAATGGCGTGGAAACCCATCAAATTCATTCAAGCGAAGGAAATAGTTGCATATAATTGGTCATTTCAATTTCATATTATTCTTAATGAGGAGGTAAGAATTCTTTCAGGGTATGCTGTAAAATGAGAAGGCGCTCCTCCCCTCCGCTTTCACAACCTCTCCCCTCCCTCCCTACCTCTCCCCTCCGCTTTCACAACCTCTCCCCTCCCTCCCTACCTCTCGCCTCTTTCGCTACTTGAAAATATTATCTCCCTTGTTTCTAACTTTAGCAAAAAAAAAAAAAAAAAATTATAAAACAAAAATTGTATAAAATAAAAATGTCTTTCATATTGGTTCAGTAACTTTTTCTTTTAGGATCAATAATAATTGAGGACACATGAAACATGTTTCTGCCTTCAAGTACCCCCCTCCCCCCTCTATATAATCAAATTATATGTGTTTGAAAATTGATATTACGATTATTACATGTATCGAAATAGAGGTAATTTAGCTACGGAACGTAGATACTCAGTTACTGTTAACAGGCTTTCTTAAAATGAAGTGATAACATACAACATAATACTATGTGCAGTGTCGACTTAACCGCTCCTTTAGTAACTTGATAATAGTTTGTGGAGATTGTCTCGGGTGCAGCGAATGGTTGGTTCCCCCAGTTAAGGAACCTTGTCTCGGGTGCAGCGAATGGTTGGTTCCCCCAGTTAAGGAACCTTGTCTCGGGTGCAGCGAATGATTGGTTCCCCCAGTTAAGGAACCTTGTCTCGGGTGCAGCGAATGGTTGGTTCCCCCAGTTAAGGAACCTTGTCTCGGGTGCAGCGAATGATTGGTTCCCCCAGTTAAGGAACCTGCCTGCAGCCTAGTGAGAAATTACATAACTAATCAGATTTTGTTTTTAATTGACTTTCTTTTGGCGTGATATCAGTTTTTATTTTCAGACTGCAACAATTTATTTATCTACTAAGTTTTGTTAAAGTTAGGCTTTTATTTGTGGAGTTTTTTTGTTTCAACATCACGGTTGATCGGATTTCCATAAGCCTTACTAAACTTGCCGGTACTCCTCCCTTTTTGTTTCAACATCACGGTTGATCGGATTTCCATAAGCCTTACTAAACTTGCCGGTACTCCTCCCTTTTTGTTTCAACATCACGGTTGATCAGATTTCCATAAGCCTTACTAAACTTGCCGGTACTCCTCCCTTTTTGTTTCAACATCACGGTTGATCGGATTTCCATAAGCCTTACTAAACTTGCCGGTACTCCTCCCTTTTTGTTTCAACATCACGGTTGATCGGATTTCCATAAGCCTTACTAAACTTGCCGGTACTCCTCCCTTTTTGTTTCAACATCACGGTTGATCAGATTTCCATAAGCCTTACTAAACTTGCCGGTACTCCTCCCTCCGTACCACCCTTTGGAGTGGGTCTCGGCACCGCTGACTCCTGCCACGATAAACGGCGACGTTAAGGTCCTCACTCCATCAGGGTACCTTCTGAAGCCTGACATTCTTGGAGATGTTCTCGTCGGGAATTGCCGACCTCAATCTGGTCAAGCGGGCCGGAACTCATGTCTGCCCATTCCTCATGTAATAGGTGGCAACGGTGGTCACGAAGGCGTCTCAAATTCCTTTGCGGGTGGTTCAGTGGGCGCTGCGGGTGGTTCACTGGGCGCTGCAGCTGCTGCGGATATCACCTTCTTCGTCTCCTTTCCATTTCTCCCCACTACCTGACTTACTGATCATGTCGTCGGTGGAGGAATTAGGGTTGGCAACAAGTATGCCTTGGCTGTTGGCGGAGGGGCGCTTGGGATCATGTGTGCTCGTTTGTTAAGCCTCATGATACGGACATATCAAGCCGCCAAAAAATTGTATTGTCAAATGATGCTGCGCCAACAAACTGGCCCTCTCACCTTCAATCATCTCGGCTTTGCTGATGAAGGGGAGAACTGACGCCCGACAACTTCTGCTAATCAAAATCCATGGAACTTTGTGTCTACACAAACTAAAACTGCACCCTTGAGCGTATGCTGAAACATTTCAGTGATATCCAAAAGGTGGTTTTTGACAAGTCCGATCACAAGAAGCGACTGGATTGAGAAAAAAACGGAATATAGCTCTTTAAATTACATTTCGGTAGGTATACACAAAAATTTGAAGAAAATTCTTTATTTTATAATTGAAGAAAACACAAAAATCATTACAAGCTGAATAAAAATTCATAATATAATAATAATTCACAACAATAAGATCAATAATACATTAATTCATTTCATAATTGAAGAAAACACTGAATAAAATAACATAAATAAAATGATTACAAATAAGTATGTGGGCAATAACAAAGTGAATTTGTCCCACATAATTGAAGAAAATACTGAATAAAATTACATAAATTTATTACAAATAAGTATGTGGGCAATAACAAAGTGAATTTGTCCCACATAATTGAAGAAAATACTGAATAAAATAACATAAAATGATTACAAATAAGTATGTGGGCAATAACAAAGTGAATTTGTCCCACATAATTGAAGAAAATACTGAATAAAATAACATAAAATGATTACAAATAAGTATGTGGGCAATAACAAAGTGAATTTGTCCCACATAATTGAAGAAAATACTGAATAAAATAACATAAAATAAGTATGTGGGCAATAACAAAGTGAATTTGTCCCACATAATTGAATAAAATAACATAAAATGATTACAAATAAGTATGTGGGCAATAACAAAGTGAATTTGTCCCACATAATTGAAGAAAATACTGAATAAAATGATTACAAATAAGTATGTGGGCAATAACAAAGTGAATTTGTCCCACATAATTGAAGAAAATACTGAATAAAATGATTACAAATAAGTATGTGGGCAATAACAAAGTGAATTTGTCCCACATAATTGAAGAAAATACTGAATAAAATAACATAAAATGATTACAAATAAGTATGTGGGCAATAACAAAGTGAATTTGTCCCACATAATTGAAGAAAATACTGAATAAAATAACATAAAATGATTACAAATAATTATGTGGGCAATAACAAAGTGAATTTGTCCCACATAATTGAAGAAAATACTGAATAAAATAACATAAAATGATTACAAATAAGTATGTGGGCAATAACAAAGTGAATTTGTCCCACATAATTGAAGAAAATACTGAATAAAATAACATAAAATGATTACAAATAAGTATGTGGGCAATAACAAAGTGAATTTGTCCCACATAATTGAAGAAAATACTGAATAAAATAACATAAAATTATTACAAATAAGTATGTGGGCAATAACAAAGTGAATTTGTCCCACATAATTGAAGAAAATACTGAATAAAATGATTACAAATAAGTATGTGGGCAATAACAAAGTGAATTTGTCCCACATAATTGAAGAAAATACTGAATAAAATAACATAAAATGATTACAAATAAGTATGTGGGCAATAACAAAGTGAATTTGTCCCACATAATTGAAGAAAATACTGAATAAAATAACATAAAATGATTACAAATAAGTATGTGGGCAATAACAAAGTGAATTTGTCCCACATAATTGAAGAAAATACTGAATAAAATAACATAAAATGATTACAAATAAGTATGTGGGCAATAACAAAGTGAATTTGTCCCACATAATTGAAGAAAATACTGAATAAAATAACATAAAATTATTACAAATAAGTATGTGGGCAATAACAAAGTGAATTTGTCCCACATAATTGAAGAAAATACTGAATAAAATGATTACAAATAAGTATGTGGGCAATAACAAAGTGAATTTGTCCCACATAATTGAAGAAAGTACTGAATAAAATAACATAAAATGATTACAAATAAGTATGTGGGCAATAACAAAGTGAATTTGTCCCACATAATTGAAGAAAATACTGAATAAAATGATTACAAATAAGTATGTGGGCAATAACAAAGTGAATTTGTCCCACATAATTGAAGAAAATACTGAATAAAATAACATAAAATGATTACAAATAAGTATGTGGGCAATAACAAAGTGAATTTGTCCCACATAATTGAAGAAAATACTGAATAAAATAACATAAAATTATTACAAATAAGTATGTGGGCAATAACAAAGTGAATTTGTCCCACATAATTGAAGAAAATACTGAATAAAATGATTACAAATAAGTATGTGGGCAATAACAAAGTGAATTTGTCCCACATAATTGAAGAAAGTACTGAATAAAATAACATAAAATGATTACAAATAAGTATGTGGGCAATAACAAAGTGAATTTGTCCCACATAATTGAAGAAAATACTGAATAAAATGATTACAAATAAGTATGTGGGCAATAACAAAGTGAATTTGTCCCACATAATTGAAGAAAATACTGAATAAAATAACATAAAATGATTACAAATAAGTATGTGGGCAATAACAAAGTGAATTTGTCCCACATAATTGAAGAAAATACTGAATAAAATAACATAAAATTATTACAAATAAGTATGTGGGCAATAACAAAGTGAATTTGTCCCACATAATTGAAGAAAGTACTGAATAAAATAACATAAAATGATTACAAATAAGTATGTGGGCAATAACAAAGTGAATTTGTCCCACATAATTGAAGAAAATACTGAATAAAATTACATAAATTTATTACAAATAAGTATGTGGGCAGTAACAAAGTGAATTTGTCCCACATAATTGAAGAAAATACTGAATAAAATAACATAAAATGATTACAAATAAGTATGTGGGCAATAACAAAGTGAATTTGTCCCACATAATTGAAGAAAATACTGAATAAAATAACATAAAATGATTACAAATAAGTATGTGGGCAATAACAAAGTGAATTTGTCCCACATAATTGAAGATAATACTGAATAAAATAACATAAAATGATTACAAATAAGTATGTGGGCAATAACAAAGTGAATTTGTCCCACATAATTGAAGAAAATACTGAATAAAATAACATAAAATGATTACAAATAAGTATGTGGGCAATAACAAAGTGAATTTGTCCCACATAATTGAAGAAAATACTGAATAAAATAACATAAAATTATTACAAATAAGTATGTGGGCTATAACAAAGTGAATTTGTCCCACATAATTGAAGAAAATACTGAATAAAATAACATAAAATGATTACAAATAAGTATGTGGGCAATAACAAAGTGAATTTGTCCCACATAATTGAAGAAAATACTGAATAAAATAACATAAAATGATTACAAATAAGTATGTGGGCAATAACAAAGTGAATTTGTCCCACATAATTGAAGAAAATACTGAATAAAATAACATAAAATTATTACAAATAAGTATGTGGGCAATAACAAAGTGAATTTGTCCCACATAATTGAAGAAAATACTGAATAAAATAACATAAAATGATTACAAATAAGTATGTGGGCAATAACAAAGTGAATTTGTCCCACATAATTGAAGAAAATACTGAATAAAATAACATAAAATGATTACAAATAAGTATGTGGGCAATAACAAAGTGAATTTGTCCCACATAATTGAAGAAAATACTGAATAAAATAACATAAAATTATTACAAATAAGTATGTGGGCAATAACAAAGTGAATTTGTCCCACATAATTGAAGAAAATACTGAATAAAATGATTACAAATAAGTATGTGGGCAATAACAAAGTGAATTTGTCCCACATAATTGAAGAAAGTACTGAATAAAATAACATAAAATGATTACAAATAAGTATGTGGGCAATAACAAAGTGAATTTGTCCCACATAATTGAAGAAAATACTGAATAAAATGATTACAAATAAGTATGTGGGCAATAACAAAGTGAATTTGTCCCACATAATTGAAGAAAATACTGAATAAAATAACATAAAATGATTACAAATAAGTATGTGGGCAATAACAAAGTGAATTTGTCCCACATAATTGAAGAAAATACTGAATAAAATAACATAAAATTATTACAAATAAGTATGTGGGCAATAACAAAGTGAATTTGTCCCACATAATTGAAGAAAATACTGAATAAAATGATTACAAATAAGTATGTGGGCAATAACAAAGTGAATTTGTCCCACATAATTGAAGAAAGTACTGAATAAAATAACATAAAATGATTACAAATAAGTATGTGGGCAATAACAAAGTGAATTTGTCCCACATAATTGAAGAAAATACTGAATAAAATGATTACAAATAAGTATGTGGGCAATAACAAAGTGAATTTGTCCCACATAATTGAAGAAAATACTGAATAAAATAACATAAAATGATTACAAATAAGTATGTGGGCAATAACAAAGTGAATTTGTCCCACATAATTGAAGAAAATACTGAATAAAATAACATAAAATTATTACAAATAAGTATGTGGGCAATAACAAAGTGAATTTGTCCCACATAATTGAAGAAAATACTGAATAAAATGATTACAAATAAGTATGTGGGCAATAACAAAGTGAATTTGTCCCACATAATTGAAGAAAGTACTGAATAAAATAACATAAAATGATTACAAATAAGTATGTGGGCAATAACAAAGTGAATTTGTCCCACATAATTGAAGAAAATACTGAATAAAATGATTACAAATAAGTATGTGGGCAATAACAAAGTGAATTTGTCCCACATAATTGAAGAAAATACTGAATAAAATAACATAAAATGATTACAAATAAGTATGTGGGCAATAACAAAGTGAATTTGTCCCACATAATTGAAGAAAATACTGAATAAAATAACATAAAATTATTACAAATAAGTATGTGGGCAATAACAAAGTGAATTTGTCCCACATAATTGAAGAAAATACTGAATAAAATAACATAAAATTATTACAAATAAGTATGTGGGCAATAACAAAGTGAATTTGTCCCACATAATTGAAGAAAATACTGAATAAAATTACATAAATTTATTACAAATAAGTATGTGGGCAGTAACAAAGTGAATTTGTCCCACATAATTGAAGAAAATACTGAATAAAATAACATAAAATGATTACAAATAAGTATGTGGGCAATAACAAAGTGAATTTGTCCCACATAATTGAAGAAAATACTGAATAAAATAACATAAAATGATTACAAATAAGTATGTGGGCAATAACAAAGTGAATTTGTCCCACATAATTGAAGAAAATACTGAATAAAATAACATAAAATGATTACAAATAAGTATGTGGGCAATAACAAAGTGAATTTGTCCCACATAATTGAAGAAAATACTGAATAAAATGATTACAAATAAGTATGAGGGCAATAACAAAGTGATTTTGTCCCACATATTTGAAGAAAATACTGAATAAAATAACATAAAATGATTACAAATAAGTATGTGGGCAATAACAAAGTGAATTTGTCCCACATAATTGAAGAAAATACTGAATAAAATAACATAAAATGATTACAAATAAGTATGTGGGCAATAACAAAGTGAATTTGTCCCACATAATTGAAGAAAATACTGAATAAAATAACATAAAATGATTACAAATAAGTATGTGGGCAATAACAAAGTGAATTTGTCCCACATAATTGAAGAAAATACTGAATAAAATAACATAAAATGATTACAAATAAGTATGTGGGCAATAACAAAGTGAATTTGTCCCACATAATTGAAGAAAATACTGAATAAAATATCATAAAATGATTACAAATAAGTATGTGGGCAATAACAAAGTGAATTTGTCCCACATAATTGAAGAAAATACTGAATAAAATAACATAAAATGATTACAAATAAGTATGTGGGCAATAACAAAGTGAATTTGTCCCACATAATTGAAGAAAATACTGAATAAAATGATTACAAATAAGTATGTGGGCAATAACAAAGTGAATTTGTCCCACATAATTGAAGAAAGTACTGAATAAAATAACATAAAATTATTACAAATAAGTATGACGGCAATAACAAAGTGAATTTGTCCCACATAATTGAAGAAAATACTGAATAAAATGATTACAAATAAGTATGTGGGCAATAACAAAGTGAATTTGTCCCACATAATTGAAGAAAATACTGAATAAAATAACATAAAATGATTACAAATAAGTATGTGGGCAATAACAAAGTGAATTTGTCCCACATAATTGAAGAAAATACTGAATAAAATAACATAAAATTATTACAAATAAGTATGTGGGCAATAACAAAGTGAATTTGTCCCACATAATTGAAGAAAATACTGAATAAAATGATTACAAATAAGTATGTGGGCAATAACAAAGTGAATTTGTCCCACATAATTGAAGAAAGTACTGAATAAAATAACATAAAATGATTACAAATAAGTATGTGGGCAATAACAAAGTGAATTTGTCCCACATAATTGAAGAAAATACTGAATAAAATGATTACAAATAAGTATGTGGGCAATAACAAAGTGAATTTGTCCCACATAATTGAAGAAAATACTGAATAAAATAACATAAAATGATTACAAATAAGTATGTGGGCAATAACAAAGTGAATTTGTCCCACATAATTGAAGAAAATACTGAATAAAATAACATAAAATTATTACAAATAAGTATGTGGGCAATAACAAAGTGAATTTGTCCCACATAATTGAAGAAAATACTGAATAAAATAACATAAAATGATTACAAATAAGTATGTGGGCAATAACAAAGTGAATTTGTCCCAAGTACAGAGTACCTCGTACAAGCTCTCGGCCATCGCTTAACGTCCCATCCGAAGGACGTTAAGTTTTTTTTTGGCTCCCAAATAAAATAAACAAGGGTCTCGGCCGGGTATCGAACCCGCGATCTTAATCTCAGTAAGCAAGCACACTCATCATACAACTGAGCTACCGGTGCCCTCAGTAAAGACTACATGACATAATATTAAAGTTAAAAAAGGAAATAAATATAAAAAATGCCTACCATCTTTATAGTAAAAATAGACAATATATTATATTAACTTAGAGCGTTAAAGAAAACTCATCCAAAATAAGGTAAAAAAAGAAAAATGTACATTGGCTGAACATATCTACGACGTTCAACGAAGCAACGGGAATAAAGACCTCCTTGTTTATGAAAAAGACAGCTTGACTCCCTGCAACAGCCAGAAATTAATAGGTCTATAAAAAATGGTTAAAGCTTGAACGACCAAACTCACATAACGTTCTCACGCCTGTTAACGCCACTAAGTTAACAGAATATATTGTATAGTTTTATTATAAAGATTGTATGTATTTTTTATATTATGTCATGTAGTTATTATAGGTATATAATTTGTATTCTACTATAATTTTTTTTTATAAAATTACTATTATATTTTCTTCATTTTATTAGATTATTGACAACTCAAATATTTGTTATTGTTATGTTAAGGTAAGACTTGCCCCGCCCCTAACCCAGGGTCAGGGGCACTATTTTAGATAATCTCAGCTATGCTGAAAATTGTATAAATATGACAGCCCAGCGAACTTAGATGTTGTGGCGAAGTCGCCACATATATCCCCCCCCTCCGTAGATTACGTATGTGAGTTGGGGAGCCTGCCGCTAGGGCACCTTGGGGGACCAGGTCTCGTCCCCTCCACCTACTCTCTCTCTATCCCCAACCTTTGTGGGAAATACACACCAAGCAGGTTGTAGATTTTTTTATCGTTACAAACATGTGAATATAAAGTTATTGTTGATAGCAAAAACAGTTAATGTTGATTTTTTTATCGTTTTCCTTCCCCGTTAGTTGTTTGTTCCGATATTCCAATACGACCACCATCACAGGGATACATCGTTACAAATACATGGAGGCACCGGCGAGATAAGGTTTGTAATTATTTGTTATAGTTCTGACTATAACATTATATTGTTCCAAGGGGTAATTAAGGGATTTTTACTACGTCGAGTAAATTTATTAGTGAGAATATATTTTTTTTTATTTTTGGTTATTTTTGATACATTATGGAGGATAAAGTAGCTACGATTTTGGACACTCTGAAGGAGTTGGTGGAATCAGTAGCCGCTTTGAAAACTTCTCAGGAACAAGACAAGGCTAGATGGAAAGGTGTGAATGAAAATTTTCAATTGTTTGATAGGAGAATTAAGGAGCAGGTCGCAAAATTTAGTAGTCTGATTGAGGAAGTTAAATCGCAGAAATCTGTCGAGATACACGGTGCTGGTGGTGAACGTAAGGGTGAGAGTATTTCCCAGATTCAGTCAGGGGTAAGTCTGTTGAATGAAAATATCTCTGAGAGAGACATTTCACATATATTGTATCGAGCAGAGAAAGTCCCATCCTATATTGAAAAAAGAATAGATTCATTTCCCAGATTAGTTGCGTCAAATCCTGACTCCATTTTGGAATTTTTAGATAGACTATATGAGACCCAACTAGTAGAAAAGGAATACCTGCCGCAGATTATCAAACGTTTAGCTAGTCTTGATCCTTATAACCGAATGTTAAAAAAGTTAGTAGAAGAATCAATCTTTGACTTTGCATCAATTAGAGAGAGATTTTTTAAGGAATTAACTACTCCTAAAATTAGGTTAGTGTATCAGGTTAATAGAATTTTCCGTTTGCAGCGAGACAACGAAACCTTCCGAGAATTTTCCGATTCGATTTTGAAATTTGGGAAGATATTGGATTCACATTCGGAACAGGATTTAGTGTCGATTATTCTTGAAGGTATCAATCAGAAAACGAGAGGTTATTGCCAGTTCAACAAAAAACCTTCGACAATAGTAGAATTATATGACCTAACCTCTGGTGTGGAAAAATTGTCCTTAATTCAAAATTCAGAAAATTTTACTAGGCAATTGAATCCTGTGGAAGGTCCGTTTAGTTCATTTGAATCTCGATTTAGAGAACAGTTGTTGTCTAATCCTGCGGGAGGCAGAGATAATTCTTACAATCATAATAATTATGTCAATAAGCCTTTTCAGAGATATCAAAATTCAAGGTTTAGTGACAACCGGCCCAATAACCGAAAAAGGGACTGGAGAAATAAGGATTATCAAAATCAACAATCCAATTACAGGCAGGATCGGTATGTGAAAAGTTCAAATAGTTATAGGAGAAACAGTCATCCAACTCAAAATGACAAGGTAAGTGGCAATTTTAATAGTTATAACCATAAGTCTTCTCCAAGAGAGAATTTTTTTGTTTTGGACAAAGCGGGTATTAATGAACTGATGTCTAGTTTAAGAGAAGAAAGTAAATCAGCAGAAAGTACTTTGAATAAGAATAATAAACCGAAAGGTAAACATACGTCCAATAATAATAATGGCAATTGTAAGGCAACCACTTCAAAAAACTAAGTGTGCCCCGAGTCGACATTTCTAACAGTGTTTTAAATATTAATAATGGAGAGCGTTCTGTCTCAGGTACCAAAAATACTATAGCTGACTTCCTATCCAGAAATCCAGCCGAATTACCCGGTCCCACTAGCAGTGACCTGGCGTTACCTCTGGTTGGGACGGTTCCAGAGATATTCCGCAGCTTGGAGTCTTCACAGCGCGAAGACCCTGGTCTTCGCGACATTTGGTCCAGCCTGAATGGAAGAAAACCGTCGGGAAGGTATGGTATAGTGAGAGGTAAACTTGTGTATAAGGTGAGTCAGAATAAATCCTTATACGTGGTGCCAAATAATATGAAATATGCTATCTTTAAGTATTTCCATGAGAGCTATTTCGGGGCACATTTTGGCATAACCAAGACGTTCAACGTAATTCGACGGTGGTTTTACTGGCCTCGTTTATATAAATTTATTGTACAAAATATTAAGGAGTGTGTTATTTGCTGTAAAAGCAAGCTAGAGATGAGAAAGAAATCAGGGCATATGTCTTCGTTCAGTTCTACGAAACCGTACGAAAAGTTATTTATTGACGTAATTGGGCCCTTGCCAAGGTCCAGTTTGGGTAATGTTTATATATTGATTGCTGTAGATGCATACAGTCGTTTTACATTTATTATGCCAATGAGAAATTGTACGTCGAGCATTATTATTAAAAATTTGGAAAATTTTATTTTTAAGAACTTTGGTTATTGGTATAGTATTTACTCAGACAATGCCCAGTACTTCAAATCGACGATGTATAAGAATTATTTATTCAATCATGGTATGAGTGCTAAGTATTTGATCAGATTCTATCCGAACCCGTCTTTGGCTGAAAGGCAAATTAGAAACCTCAAGTCTTGTATGGTTTCCTTTCACGCCGACGAACAACGTCATTGGGATACGAATCTGGGCTATTTTCAGATTGCGCTGAACAATTCGGTACAGGGAAGTACCGGATTTTCAGCGGCTCGTTTATTTTTGGGTCATGAATTGTCGACACCCTTAAGTCTATTGTGGAATTTTGATAGCCTACAACAAATTCACTTTGTTATTGCCGTCATACTTATTTGTAATAATTTTATGTTATTTTATTCAGTACTTTCTTCAATTATGTGGGACAAATTCACTTTGTTATTGCCCACATACTTATTTGTAATCATTTTATTCAGTATTTTCTTCAATTATGTGGGACAAATTCACTTTGTTATTGCCCACATACTTATTTGTAATCATTTTATGTTATTTTATTCAGTATTTTCTTCAATTATGTGGGACAAATTCACTTTGTTATTGCCCACATACTTATTTGTAATCATTTTATGATATTTTATTCAGTATTTTCTTCAATTATGTGGGACAAATTCACTTTGTTATTGCCCACATACTTATTTGTAATCATTTTATGTTATTTTATTCAGTATTTTCTTCAATTATGTGGGACAAATTCACTTTGTTATTGCCCACATACTTATTTGTAATCATTTTATGTTATTTTATTCAGTATTTTCTTCAATTATGTGGGACAAATTCACTTTGTTATTGCCCACATACTTATTTGTAATCATTTTATGTTATTTTATTCAGTATTTTCTTCAATTATGTGGGACAAATTCACTTTGTTATTGCCCACATACTTATTTGTAATCATTTTATGTTATTTTATTCAGTATTTTCTTCAATTATGTGGGACAAATTCACTTTGTTATTGCCCACATACTTATTTGTAATCATTTTATGTTATTTTATTCAGTATTTTCTTCAATTATGTGGGACAAATTCACTTTGTTATTGCCCACATACTTATTTGTAATCATTTTATGTTATTCTATTCAGTATTTTCTTCAATTATGTGGGACAAATTCACTTTGTTATTGCCCACATACTTATTTGTAATCATTTTATGTTATTTTATTCAGTACTTTCTTCAATTATGTGGGACAAATTCACTTTGTTATTGCTCACATACTTATTTGTAATCATTTTATGTTATTTTATTCAGTGTTTTCTTCAATTATGTGGGACAAATTCACTTTGTTATTGCCCACATACTTATTTGTAATAATTTTATGTTATTTTATTCAGTATTTTCTTCAATTATGTGGGACAAATTCACTTTGTTATTGCCCACATACTTATTTGTAATCATTTTATGTTATTTTATTCAGTATTTTCTTCAATTATGTGGGACAAATTCACTTTGTTATTGCCCACATACTTATTTGTAATAATTTTATTTATGTTATTTTATTCAGTGTTTTCTTCAATTATGAAATGAATTAATGTATTATTGATCTTATTGTTGTGAATTATTATTATTATAATAAGTATGTGGGCAATAACAAAGTGAATTTGTCCCACATAATTGAAGAAAATACTGAATAAAATAACATAAAATGATTACAAATAAGTATGTGGGCAATAACAAAGTGAATTTGTCCCACATAATTGAAGAAAATACTGAATAAAATAACATAAAATGATTACAAATAAGTATTTGGGCAATAACAAAGTGAATAAAATATCAATATATTTCATAATCGAATAAAACTTGAATTATTGCAAATATGTAAGTGTATGGGCAAGGAGAACATAAATATGTCTGAACACATTTCTGCGGTCTGTTGTCGACATAGTGGAAAGCTAATAAAATAAATAAAAACAGAACTTGTTTACCTTTATATATGTTGTCTAATATCACTAATATATATTATGCCATCGTCCGCACGAAGTTTAAAAGTGACATCTAAGTTCGCTGGGCTGTCATATTTATACAATTTTCAGCATAGCTGAGATTATCTAAAATAGTGCCCCTGACCCTGGGTTATGGGCGGTGCAAGTCTTACCTTAACATAACAATAACAAATATTTGAGTTGTCAATAATCTAATAAAATAAAGAAAATATAATAGTAATTTTATAAAAAAAAATTATAGTAGAATACAAATTATATACCTATAATAACTACATGACATAATATAAAAAATACGGCTTCGAGAGGAAGGAGTACTCTGTGGGACTCTTCCTCGATGTGGCTGCTGCATTCGACAGCGTATGGCACGACGGCCTTATCTTCAAGCTTTGGAGGACGGGAGTTCCTCTGTACCTCCAACGGATCATCATCGGGTTCCTCTCTGAACGGACGTTTCAGGTCAGAGTGAACTCCTCCATCAGTGGGAAGACGTCCATACATTCCGGAGTACCACAGGGGGAAATTCTAAGTCCGATACTGTTCAACCTCTACTGTTACGACATGCCAGACTCTCCATCTACGCTGTTGGCTACTTATGCCGACGATACGATGCTTGTGTCTCAACACAAGGATCTGTCTTTGGCCGCAGAAGCCCTTCGCCGGAGTGTGGAGAGTGTGACAGAGTGGTTCGACAGGTGGAACTTGAAGCTCAATACTGCCAAAACGGAGGCCAAAGTTTTCTCACTTCGTAAAATTAACACTAACACACTAACACCACTTAAAATCAATAATACAGACATACATTGGACACCCAATGACCAAACAGTCAGATATCTCGGCATACACTTCGACACTAAACTTACTTGGACACAACACATAAACAAACAACTCACACGAGCATACACCCGACTGACACAATTATACCCACTCATAAACAGAAACACTCCACTCAAGCACAAATGTACTACACTTCTTTACACCTCATTACTCCGACCACTGCTCACATACGCTTGCCCTGTCTGGCTGGGGGCCAGCAAAACAAACATTAACAAATTAAGGAAGTTTGAAAACAAGGTTCTCCGATTGGCAGTAAAGGCCCCTTGGTTCGTCCGAAACAGTCAAATCCGGCGTGAGCTGGGAGTGCCGGAAGTTGCAGTCCACCCAGGTTACACAGCAGTTCCACGATGGTCTTGTCGATGTGCCGGCCGCTACCTTCTTCACCCTCGGTCGGACCACCCCCAACAGGCGACTCAAACCTCGGCTATACCAGGACATTATATAACCCCTCTATATAATATGCTTTGTTTCTCTTTTAATGTGTAGAGCACTAAGTGTGCTGAGCCAATAAAAATGTTTTTTTTTTTTTTTTTTTTTTTTTTTTTTTTTTTTTTTAAATACATACAATCTTTATAATAAAACTATACAATATATTCTGTTAACTTAGTGGCGTTAACAGGCGTGAGAACGTTATGTGAGTTTGGTCGTTCAAGCTTTTACCATTTTTTATAGACCTATTAATTTCTGGCTGTTGCAGGGAGTCAAGCTGTCTTTTTCATAAACAAGGAGGTCTTTATTCCCGTTGCTTCGTTGAACGTCGTAGATATGTTCAGCCAATGTACATTTTTCTTTTTTTTTCTTTATTTTGGATGAGTTTTCTTTAACGCTCTAAGTTAATATAATATATTGTCTATTTTTACTATAAAGATTGTAGGCATTTTTTATATTTATTTCCTTTTTGAACTTTAATATGACCTTGTAGGTAAAGCCTGGGCATAAGTCATAATAACTAACTAGTCCTTATTTCTTATAGGTTAGGGTTAGGTTTTTGACTCATGCCCGGGCTTTAACTACGCGGTCATATCGCCGAATAAATTTTTATTCACCTAAGGTAAGGGGTCTTTAACGAGTACCTGACATCGTACAGGCTCGGGACCATCGCTTAACGTCCCATCCGAAGGACGGCGTGCTTAAGTGATAAAATAAACTAAGGGCCTCGGGCCTTATATATAAGATGTATTCTACAATAAAACTTTTTTTATAAAATTACTATTATATTTTCTTCATTTTATTAGATTATTGACAACTCAAATATTTGTTATTGTTATGTTAAGGTAAGTCTTTCCACCTTGGAGAATCTCAGGTAGCCTCAGAATTGTCTAAATATTACAGCTTAGCAAACTTAGATGTCACTTTTAAACTTTGTACTGGCTATTGCGTAAGCCGAAACCGGTACACATTAAGTATATAGTATATATTTTTGTGATATTAGACAATATTAAAGTTAAACAAGTTCTTTGGTTTTATTTGTTCAACGCGAATACAATAATAATGTAAGCAGAGTGAGGCCACATGGACGTGGACTTTCTCCCCTTCTCAAACAGCTCTTCAGTTAGAATTATGTCAATTACTTGCGAACATAACCCGTTACTGTCACTGATAGTTCTTCATACAGAAATTCATCGTTGATGCATCTCCTGAAACAAACAATGTTTCATTACTGTCTACTTTCCAATCTCATGTTATGTAATAATAACAAATGTTTTTACTTTCTTAGAGACCAATAAGACCAAAGTTATAGTGCCCCTAACAATGTATAATATTTAGTTAGTTATTATGACTCATGCCCGGGCTTTAACTACAAAGGTCATATCGGCTACTACCAGAGCGCTCTTTCGTCACTCTGGTGGACATGAGCCCGACTCTACTATGGGAGTCCTAAATTTTGCCTACACGAAATTTTTATTCACCTAGGGTAGGGGTGTTTAACGAGTACCTGACATCGTACAGACCCGGGACCATCGATTAACGTCCCATCCGAAGGACGGCGTGCTTAAGTTTATTTTACCTCCCAGAAAAAATAAATAAGGGCCTCAGCCGGGTTTCGAACCCACGACGTTGACCTCAAAAGACTTGCACGCATACCAATGACCTACCGCAGGAAATATCTCAACGACATTTTTTAATTTTATCGCATAGCAACAAATTATAAAGTATAATTTTATTATTGGTAGTGAGGGTGCCGGTAGCATGCTTCCTTAAGGCTAGTACAGACATGCGAGCAACGAACCGAGCACTGTTCGGCTCGTTTTCAGTTTTCAACGAACACACTCCAAGCCGAACAGAGACGAGCCGAGCATTTGGATGCTCCACAACCATACTAACGAACATAACCTGCACAAGTTAACCTGCAGATAACAAATTTACGTTTATTTGGATATCATTTTATTACTATTCAAAATCTTCACTCAGAAAATGCTCAAGGTAGGTAGCTACTTACGTAATTAATTTACATATTTGTAGTGCAATTAATACGGATACGAATTTATTATGATACGTAATTTATTTTTACATGTAAATTGTTTAAAATGAACACTTTTTTAGGAAAAGTGTTTGAATAATTCCTCCCAAGCATCCAATCTCTTTATTTTATTGAAATGTAATTTGTGTTTTAAATCCCATATGACTGGGTACTGTCTCATAGCCTGAGCAAACTGAATTTGAAGCTCCTGAGACCAGTCTTCAGAAGCCATCATAAAATATAATTTATTGAATAATATTTAAATATATATTTAATTAAAAAAGAAAAAGAACGTGCAATTCCAAAAACCTAAATATTTGAGAAGGTTATAATATTGGTTATAAACAACAGTGCTCGGGACGGTTCGGCTTGGTACCAGTCCACACACATCGCAGCCCGAGCCGAACATTCCTTTGATGGTTCGTCAAAAAACCGACAACAGGTGGAGCAGACCCCGAGCCTCCCTTGTTCGTCGAGCACCTGCGCACTTCATCCCCAGGCATGCGCACTGACTAATGTTCGGCTCGTTGCTCGCGTGTCTATACGCCTCTTTACTGAGCTATCAAGGTCGCGGGTTCGAAACCTGGCCGAGGCCCTTAGTTTATTTTATCTGGGAGGTAAAATGAAGTTAAGCACGCCATCCTTCGGATGGGTCGTTAAGCGATATTGAGCCTCAACTGTGTCAGGTACTCGTTAAAGACCCCTGCCCTAGGTGAATAAACATTTAGGGTAGGCAAAATTTAGGACTCCCACAGTAGAGTCGGGATCATGTCCACCAGAGTGACGAAAGAGCGCTCTGGTAGTAGGCGATATGACCTCGTAGTTAAAGCCAGGGTATGAGTCATAAAACCTAATCTAACCTATAGTTTAATATGGTAGGGATTTTTTTTTAAAGACACTTTATTTTTAAAATTTTTTTGTTCAATATGTTATTTTACCTATTTTTATTATCTTCCAATGAGCCAAATACTCTCATGGTATACTATAGAGTCCGGCTCATGTCCATAAGTGACGAAAGTGCGCTCTGGTAGTAGGCAATATGACCTCGTAGTTAAAGTCCGAGCACGAGTCATTATAACTATTATTGGTAGGTTTTTTTAATTAAAAAGGATACAAATAAAACGTATGTTGTAATAAAATAGCTGTTGTTCGCATTTTTAATAATAATATATAATTTATCTCTACTTTACTTTAATTCAAAGACGCGGAGATTTTCTCAAAATTGTATAACTGACTTTTTACTAAAATAAAATATTCGTGGAATGCCAGATCGCCTATCTAATAGAACGATACTTAAATTTACTGATTTTAATATATAAATTGGATTTCTATTAACCAAAGGCGAAAGTTCGTTCAGCGAAGAAAGTTTCGAAGAACTAAATTGTTAAATCACTATTGACTAGGTTTCAGCATGGGAAACAAACTACAAAAATCTAAAAACTCATATATATTTACAAAAAAATGACTTATAATTAAGATAAATACTATAAAAATGAACCTCGAGTTGATAATATTGTTGGATGGGTTTCTCGACTCTTTTCAGCGACTTCTTACAAATTCTTCTATTGTATGGTTCCCCAGTCTGAAAAACGTTGACTGGCTGCTGGACGGGGATGCTGTGGGGCTGACGAGTGGAAGGACGACTAGTGAACCGGAATCACATACGGGGACTTCTCGGGAGACAAGGGCAACAACTAACCCCAAAACAATTCACGTTCCATACTGAATACTGACTGAAGACTCCTTGAATACTGACTGAAGACTCCTTGAATACTGACTGAAGACTCCTTGAAGACTGACTGAAGACTCCTTGAAGACTGACTGAAGACTCCTTGAATACTGACTGAAGACTCCTTGAAGACTGACTGAAGACTCCTTGAATACTGACTGAAGACTCCTTGAAGACTGACTGAACTCTCATCTAGACTTTCTTCCACGCTATTTCTAGACTCTCCCCCCACCACTTTTCGATCTCCTCTTCTCCTCTAGACAGCTCAAGGGGGAAGTTCCCATTTCGCAACAGCGGACACTCGATTGGACCTTGTCAAATTCTAGATGGACACTCGAGACAAATTTATATGAATTCGACAAAGGAACTTTTGGGTCCAAGCCAGGTATGGTTACTTGTTACTGTCAAATCTGTTAACTTATTCCTCTGCGGGTACTTGACGAAGGTAAAAGGACCCCTTTTCCTAATCCTTGGTACCTGGTTCCAGCCTCCAGAGATATTATTGTTCCTTATACCTTAATTAATATATTGTTATTTATTATGAAGAATATATTTGGACCGCGTCGCATATCCATTACATTACAACGTGTTGTGGGCATAACAGGAGAACAAATGTTGATTTGTTTTAAGTATTTATTGATATCATTAAACTACATACTTGAATACATAATATATTAAAATACATTCACTGTTTACGAACAATATCTGTTGTGGGATTGTATTCGACAGTTTTTTTGGCTTGGTTCACAGAAAAAATGAGTAGCATATAATTAGAGAACAAATATTGGGTTTATTTATCTTAATCTACATTATAAATAAAATCAAAATATCAATATCAAAAAATAAAAAAATAAAATTACATACAATAAAAAATCTTACAAACTAATTTCTACAACTACTTTAGTCTTTTATTTTTTATTGTGGCCATTCTTTAAAATTCTTATATTGGGCATATAGGTAGATATACAAATAAATAAAAAGGATCTTTTCGCATCTGCGTACTTCACTGTTATTTTTCACTGCTACTCACGACTCCTTAACCCTTAAACATCTCTCTCTAGATTGTCCACAATACATCTTAACCCTAACAACGCTCTCGATTGTCTCTTTCTATTTAAAACAGCTGTTCGTCGGCATTTGTTCTCCATTCTTTGGTTGTTCACCATTCGTTTTTAAACAAAATGTGACTAGTCTGTATATTTATTCACTATTTAGTTTTATTACTTCACTCCTAACAGCTGTTTTTATACAAATCATAATAATTGATTTTGTAATATATTAATAATTTTAATGTGTGTAATTTTTTACCTCACAGCTCTCACACTGATTTGAACAGTCAATTACAACTATAGGGCCCTTCGCAACAAAACTCCTCAACGATAGAAAGAGAGAAGAAGACGTATTGCCGTCTTAACTCTTTTGAAAACGGAAATAGACTTCAAAAAAAATGAAATTCTTATAAACCCAATTGAAAAACGGACTATGTGGCTACTGAAATTAGTGTAGAGGGGGTAGGTTGTGCGGGAGAGGGGGGGGGGGGGGAACATAAAATGAGTGATTGCTCATTAACGAATGATTGTATTTGCATAGAATTTAAAAAATAAAACTCTTATAAGCCCGATTGAAAACCGGACTATGTGGCGTCTGAAAATTGTGAAGAGGGGGTAGGTTGTGCGGGAGAGGGGGGGGGGGAAGCATAAAATAAGTGATGGCTAGTAGGGTAATTTGGCCGGACCTGGGCCTGTTAAAGGGGCGCTATGCTGGTCTAGTAGTGCCTCGAGTGTTAGGAAGGGTCATGAGTTAAATGGACCAGGTCAGGTTTTAAAGTCCAGTGGGTTGTGTCAAATGATTGTGTGTCAAATGATTGTGTGTCAAACAGATGTAAACCTATCATTTATATATTTATTTTGCTATCTCAGTGATTCGAAAAAAAAATCGCTAGCGTCTGAGAGGTCATTCAACCGTGTATGTAAACAGGCGTCATCCAACCTTCAGTGAGTGTGTCTTACAGATGTAATTCATATATTTTGCTATCTCAAAAAATCGCTAGCGTCTGAGAGGTCATTCAACCTTATATGTATACAGACGACGAGATTATACCACCACCTCATTCAACCTTCAGTGTGTATGTGAAAACTTATCATTTTGGTATCTCAGTGAAATTTTTTCGAAAAACGCGAGCGTTATATGAAACGCTGAGAATTGTAAACAAAGGACAGTCAATGAACTTTCAGTTCGAGTGTTGAAATCGAAAGTCAGAACTGGTTTATCCTTCACCTGGAAGTGTCCGATGAGAAGTCGGAGCCAAGATTTGCATAATCACTTGGAGACTAATTTGCATACCAGTCTGAGGGGACGTGTTCTCTTTTGCATAATTCACTTTTTCCTTTATGTATGATATCTTTTTTTGACTAGTATTTCGAATTTTCTAACTTCGAAGCGTTCCTTGATATTATAAAAGAAGGGAATCTAGCGGGGTCCTCTCATTATCCACTCAAACATGGACCCCGAAACTACTAACGAAAGCGATTTGAACGCTCTAGTCCAAAAACTAAATACATCTAGGGCGGAATTCATACCAATAAATGAATTAATAATAGATGAGAAATATTCGATTCTTGCAATGAAAAGAATAAATACAATTTATGGACCCAGTATAATCGCGACTTTCATTGAGAGGGGTCTCGACGAGCCCAGCGACAGCTTGAAAAGCATTTTTTTGCCGAAGCGCTATACCGAAATGTTTTCCGATGAAGAACTACTTCAAGCCTCAGGTTACTTTAAAAAAAAAAATAATAATTAAAAAAAAAAGTCACTTTTTAAGAAAAACTAAAAATTTTTTTTTTTTACAGGCAATTTGAAATTGGCGTACAAAGGCCGAAGAATCAATAAGGAGCATTTATTTGAATTCTCAGTGTAATCTAATGTATTTTTGAAAAATATATAATTTGTAATCAAGTGTTGACTTTATTTACACAACCAAAAATGATGAAATCTCACCCCCCCTCAAACACAAATTTGTGCCAACCTACTTTCTAAAAGAAACTTGTATGAATTTGAAATGTCAAATCCGAGTATATAAACCCTCTGAGATCCCCGAATTGGTATCAGTCTTTCGTCTGAGAACATCACATCTCCAATAATGAACACTTCTGCTGTTTCTTCTGCTTCCAAGGTATATTCTAAAATTCTCTTAGAAATTTTTATACTCTAAAAAAATTCGATATTAATTTCATGATGGCACAAATATTTCATCATCTTGTAGATTTCATCTCTTGTAAAGAAATTAAATGCGAAAACATTGGGTGGAGTGGTCTCAATAAGTGAATTAGCATTAGGAGAAAAATATAAAATCATGACAATGAAAAGAGTAGAAACCACTTTTGGCGGATATGTAGTAGCAGTTATCGCAAACGATGATCAAAACGCTCAGAGGTGGGATAATGAATTGAAAGGTGTATTTTTACCGATGAGATACACCAAGTTATTTACTGACGAAGACATGGTATTAGCAGCTGGTAATAAAAAAAGCTTAAGCCGTAATTTTTGACTTAGAATTTTTTTAAATTATTTAGTATCTCATTATTTTTATTTTTATTTTTTGTAGGCAAGCTAAGAATGATTTACAGAGGTAGAGGGTCTCGCCACGAATTTCTAATAGAATTTACAATGTAGAGAATTCAATGTAATACCGATATTTTGAAATAATAAAAATCTGATTAAAAACTTATTGATATTGATTTATAAGCACCTTAAGGGAAGGGGAAAAAAATAATAAAATAAAATAATTTGAAAAGATTTTATTTTTTTATATTCACACTAATTGAGATAAATTGACCCAACTCTTTTCTGACAGTCTGAACCACTTCACATTTATACGATTCCCTTTTCGTCGAAGAACTTTTTCAATGAGATAAACACCAGGGTCCTTTACAATCTGTAATTCTTCTTTATAAAATGCGCCAAATATGTCTTGATTATTCGCATCTTGTAAAAGGTATGTGATGGGGTTTGTAAATTGCACCTTGACAACTTTGAAGATCTCAGGTGAGAATTGAGCAAGATAGCCTTTGGCAAATGCATTGCGTAATTTCGATATGCGGACATAATCCCCCTCCTTGAATTTAGGTTTAGTAGTGGTAGCCGGGACTGAATAAACAGTGGCAATTAGCTCATTTTGAAGCTTCTTATTAGCGACAACCTCAGACGGAGTGGCTTGTATTGTACGGTGCTTTGTATTATTATATCTTGATAGCAGAGCAGGTAGCAAGTCGACATATTTATGATTTCCATTCAAGGTGAACATTTTCCACATATGTCCTTTTAATGTTCTATTGAATCGTTCAGCAATCGAAGCCTTCTTTCCAGAATATGTAGAATAGTGGTGAATATTATTTTTTTTCATAAGAGACTGGAAGTTAGTATTGTAGAATTCACGTCCTTCATCTGTAAGCAATAATTGAGGTATACGTTTACTCTCGAGAAATATAGTCTCTAGCGCTTTTGTAACTTCTGGTCCTGTCTTTCGCTTCAATGGTATTGCCCAGGCATATTTCGAGAAGCCATCGATTACGGTCAATAAATATTTAAAGCCTTTATTGACTCGCCAATATGGCACCATCTCGACTAAATCTGCCTCCCACAAATCGTCCACTCCTTTTAAAAGCACTTTACGTCGAGGATAATTAACACGAGCTGGTTTATGGAGTTCTCTAACGACAACTTCTCTTGGTGTGTAAGGTTTTGAAAGTATATTCCCCATGACAAACTCTATCAGACTAATACTAAATCAATTGTCTCACTTTAATTTAAGCATCATGGTTCTGCTTTTTTAGCATATATTTCGACAGTTCTCGTTGAAGATGCTGAAGAGTTACATATCCAGAATTATCAATTTTCTTGACCAAGTAAGCCAATTCTCTTTGAAGATAATTCAGTGTGACTACATCATTAGAATCTATGGGAGGGCTGACATTTACTAGTCTTTTCTTACTCCCATTGATATATGCTCCAGGCCAATTTTTGAGATCAGTGTAGAACCTTGCCGATCTGTCCACATATCCTTTCGTAGCTGCATCAGAGGGGTCCGATGGATCCTCTACATGTATTAGCCTTTTAGCATTAAAGTCAATTTTGCTTCCTGACTGAGAAAAATGTGAAATTCGAGAATCGACATAATTTCTGGAAGCAGCATCTGATCCCTCCAATCCTTCTCCTAAATTGATTATTCGCCTATGGTTGACATCGAGAACTCCTCCAGCTTCAACCTGTCTGAATCGGTCCTCTCCTTTTAAAGCTTGAACTGTATTGTATAATTTTTGCTGATTGCGGTAATACCGCTTACCAACATGCCGTCCGAACTTGTCAATGGTCATTTTAGAACTGAAACCCCTCAGGTGAAATATACTCTATACACACCATTTTTTGAACTTCTACAATATGGACAAAAAATACAAAAAACAGAACAGTCCATACAGGTAAAATGACCACATGGTAATATGACCGTATCTACAATGGTATCGAAACACACCTTACAACGAAGATCTACCAAATATTCCTCTGAATTTTCTGATTCCTCCTCATCTTCACTAGAGCTCATGATTAATATATAATATTTGCTTCTCTCAATTCTTCCAATATTGACGCGATTTCATTCGAATGAGGTCCACCTCCTGCTGCTTCGCTAGCATAGAGCAAGCTTAACCTCGTACAGAGTTCATTGGGATCGTCCCAGCGCTCATATATAGGTCTTGTACAATTCATCCATAAGCCCGAGCCAGAAAAATGAGATTTTTTTGAACGGGTGTGATATTGTCTGGTAGTAGGAGTAAATAATTTTGCAATTATATTTTTATACTTGAAACTTTTATTACCACTCAAACTTTTAGCATCACTGAAATGTCTTTTATGAGCATTTGTAACCGTCAGTAGTTCCTTATATATGGCTAAATCATCATTTTTGTATGTCATAGGTTCTTTTAAAAACAAAAGTTCATAGAGTCCAGGTGTACCTTCATAAAATTTGTCTTTAATTTCTAAATCATTGTGATCCACCCGAACGCTAGCGTCACCTAACGTTAACCCACCACTGGGTAGAAAGCGAAGTCCATAGCGAGTGTCAAAGTCCTTTGTATCTCCACTAAGAAATTTTCTAATATATGGGCGCAAAAATGGACCAATATTGGATGATTCAATCATTCTTTCTACTGCATCTCTGCCTAGCGCAGTCTGAGACAAAAGTTGCGCTTCTTCTACAGGTGTAATAGGAGGTGATGAACTTTCAAAGACTTCTTCTTCAAAAGGGACTTCTTCCCTCCTAGGTGTAGTGAATGAAGGAGTATAGAGTTGAGTTTTTGGTTTTCCACTGATTGGTGTGATGATTTTTTCTTCTTGCGGATATATTTCAGATTTCTCTATGTTTGGGAATGGTGGAGTCTTGATTATCGATTTGGTAGGTGCTTGTTTCAGAGTTTCCGTTATTTGTAGCAGTGGTTTTGTAACTGGTTCGAATGTTTTTTCTAGTGACTCATGAGTCTCTAGAGCCCCCTTCTTGAAAGATTTCAACTTTTTTCTCAAACCTTTAGAGGTCTTGATAATATCTCGTACTACTGAACGTTTCATTTTAAACTGAGCTGCTGTGGTACACTTACATCAATATAAAGGTGTCAAAGCCCTGTCGGTACCTCCCCTTGTCTGCCTCTCGAGTTTTATCAAGGACAAAGAACCCATAGGGGTCACTGTCCCAACATAGTGCACACATCTTTTGAAACATATCAAATGTAACATCTGTCGAACTAACGTGATCCTGATAAATATGTTTTAAATTTAACAAATTTTGTCTGAAAAGTATTAAAAAATTTGCATTGTCTCTAATTAAGTGCTTTGGTATATGCGCATATGTCTGCCCAATGTAAATAGGGAATATAGACTTGTGTCGTCCCATACTAAAATACTTTCTTATTATATTATGGTTATCGAGGCTAATATCATCAAAAATAAAAGCAGAATTATGTTTTGCATCTTCCAGCTGTATCACACTTTCGGAATCATGAAAAGTGTAATATCCTATTTCGGGAACCGTGTCCATTACCTTTTTTAAATAGGTGTATTTCGCCTGTGATAAAGATCGAGAGTAAATGTAGAGATTTTCGAAACAAAGTCCATTTTCATCAAGAAGGAGGCTAATGACCAAATTGGTTTTCCCCGATCCTGTAGCTCCACAAACAATGATTAGAGGGTTTGGTGGTAAAAGTCTTATGGTTTCATCTTTTTCCTGGTGAGGAAGAAGGTCAACAACTTTCAGTTGTAAAGGTTGAGGCTCCAAATGCATTTCGGTAAATGATACCTTTAGTGAAACCGCTGTATATATAAATTGAGAGCATGATCCTTTCATTTCAGTATGAAACGAAAGATAGGAGGCAGTGTAGTAAACGCTCTAATCAACAAGCTACCATTTGAAGCACACATTCCAGGATATAATTATTGTGGACCCGGCACCAAGTTACAAGATCGCTTAGCTCGAGGTGATACGGGTATTAATCCATTAGACGAAGCCTGTCGTGAACACGATATTTCCTATTCAAAAACTAATAATTTATCTCAGAGACACGCAGCAGACAGAATCTTAGCAGATAAAGCTTGGGAGAGAGTCAGATCTAAGGACGCAAAGTGGGGGGAGAAGGCAGCTGCTTGGACTATAACAAATACCATGAAGGCTAAAGTCAAAATGGGCTCTGGACTTCGAGGATCCTTTGGTAAACTTATAAAAGCTGCACGAGTAGGTCGTCATTTACCTATTGATAGGGCTTCTGCTTTATCATTGAAAAAAGCAAAACGGTATTTGCAAAAATGGAAAATAACAAAAACGCCGAGGATACTCCCTTTGCCTAAAACCGGTGGGGTATTACCATTTCTCGTACCACTATTTGCAGGATTATCTGCTCTCGGTAGCTTAGCAGGTGGTGCGTCAGCTATAGCAAAAACTGTAAGCGATGTCCAAAATGCAAAGGCTAAATTGGAAGAGATGAAAAGACATAATAGGACAATTGAAGGACAAAAAATAGGTCAAGGACTTTACGTAAGACCATACAGAAACGGATACGGATTATACGTGAGACCATATAAAAATCAGATGTGACTTCCAAATAGAGCTCTTACAAATGTAGATCTTGAAAAATATGCTAAAAACTTGTGTCATTTCAGAGGTGTCTTTATGAAGGATACCTTACCGAGGACACCAAAAAAATATGAATCGGGCATTGTGAACCTTAATAGAGTCAGTGAACCCGGCTCACATTGGGTCTGCTATGTAAAGCGTGACAATAAAATAAAGTATTTCGACTCGTATGGTAATCTACCACCTCCACTCGAAATACTCAAATACCTGAAAGGATGCTCAATTGAATACAATCGAAACCGGTATCAGGATTGGAACACTCCATATTGTGGACACTTATGTATTCAGTTCCTTTATATTGAAAACTTGTGTTAGTCTTAGATGCAGTCATGAGTTATACCTTTACCCTTACGGGCACTGAGAACGTATTAAGTGCAGACATTTTTCCTACAATAGACCTATCAAATGGAGAGTACTCGATTGGGCTTTTAGGTTTTACAACATATAATTCTATTCCCAACATTATTGATGGTGAGAATGATATGTTTTATTTTGGTGATGAAAAAATTAAAATACCGATGGGGACATATGAGTTGGAAGCACTTGGGGATTATTTACAAGAACAGATGATGTTTAGAAGAAAAGGCGATCATGTTATAATCCGAGCTAATAATAATACATTAAAATCAGAATTACGGTGTACAAAAACTGTATATTTTAATAGAAAAAATTCTATTGGACCCTTATTGGGATGGGATGACAGCTTGGATGAAGATAAGCGTACTTTACACCCCGGAGATGGCTATCATACCTCACCAGGGATCGTAAACATGGTTAAAGTCAATACAATTGCTATTGAATGTAATATAGTTTACGGTGCATATCGAAATGGAAAACCGGTTCACACATTGTATGAATTCTATCCAACTGTCGAGGCAGGGTACAAAATTGTCGAAACACCATCACCCATTGTATATTTAGGAGTTAGCACAAAATCCGTTGACAACATTACATTACGGATAGTAGACCAAGACGGTCATCCAATCAACTTTAGAAACGAAACTATAACGATACACCTACATATAAAGAAGAATGGCGATTGACTTTAGACCTCGGTATATAAGTATTCGACCACATCCAAGACCCATTAGTACGAGACCGTACATGAGACACTTGACACCAGGCAACATTCGATTTTTGAAAAGTTTAGGCTTGAAAGTGAAACGACAATGAATGACATTTTAGATATTACAGAGGACGTTCGGGTTGATGATAGTATCACTCAGCTACAGTTCCACACTTACAACCCATTTAATTCTACAAATTTAAAGAATTCTGATGAGATTCGAATCCCTATTCACCAGCAAGATTTGTATATATTACCATGTGCTAGTTATCTTTATTTGGAAGGCTCTATTCAGAAGGAGGGTGCTGATAAAAGAATGACTACATCGAGTGCAAAATTGTCAAATAATGCCTTTGCATTTATGTTTGATGAAATTCGCTATGAATTGAATGGAGTGGAAATTGATAAAGTCCGAAATCCAGGAATTGTGAGTACTCTAAAAGGGTATGTCTCTTTATCACCTAACCAAGTGAGTGGGTTAGGCAATGCAGGATGGATGATACCGAAGAAAGATGGAGCTATTTCAATAGATAAAGACGGTCATTTTAATGTATGTCTCCCCCTCAGCACTCTTATTGGTTTTCTCGAAACTTTCAAAAAAGTGATAATCAATTCAAAGCATGAACTGTGTCTTATCCGTGCAAAGAGCGACGCTAAATTTATTTTGGAAGACAAGGTACAACTTACACTAAACAAGGTAAATTGGAGAGTCCCTCATATTAAAGTATCTGATGAACAGCGACTGCGACTATTGAGAATATTAGACAGAGATCAGACACTTACTATCCCTTTCCGCTCATGGGAATTGTCGGAATACCCTGCCTTACCGGAAAACACACAAAATACATGGAGTGTCAAGACTAGTTCAGCTCTAGAAAAACCCCGATATATAATCGTAGCCTTTCAGACAGACAGAGTCGACAATAAGTTAAAAGATACCAGTCAATTTGACGCTTGTAACTTGTCCAATGTTAAACTATTTTTGAATAGTGAGATGTTCCCGTACGATGATTTAAACCTTGATTTCAATAAGGGTCGATATGCTGTTCTCTATGATATGTACCAAAGATTTCAAATGAGCTACTATGCTAAGGATCATAGTGAACCCCTACTGTCGAGAAAGGACTTTGGTGAAATCGCCCCCATGATAGTTCTTGATGTATCACGTCAGGAAGACACATTGAAGGTAGCTACGGTCGACATTCGTCTAGATCTTCATGCAACCCAACCGTTTCCACCTCACACTCGAGCTTACTGCCTTTTAATTCACGATAAATTAATTGAATTGAATCCTCTTAGCGGTCTTGTAAGGAAGCTATAAAATGAGTGTGTATAAGATGAGGATCATCATTAGATTTCTAACCCTCAAACATGGAACACCAGTTCGCGATTGTGGATTTTCAAGGTTTTCAAGGGGAAGGTGGCTTTATTGTGAAGGAGTTGACAGTTCTCACTCACAGTCAGTCACTCCACTGGTTTTTTCTCCCTCCTCAAAATGTTGATGAATCTGATAGTCGTGTGAATCTATGGGTTAAAAAACACATTCACAATATTCCATGGTGCTATGGAGATACAGAATATTCACGTCTGGAAGAACTCTTATGTACTTCAACTGCTTCATGTAAATTTATTTGGGCGAAAGGACTAGAAAAATGTACATTTCTTGAAAATATTGTTAAAAAGCGAGTTTATGATCTGCTCGACTATGGGTGTCCGAATTTGAAAAAGTTACCCCAACATGAGACTACCTGTCATTTTCATGGAGGAACCTCTTATACTTGTTCACTTAATCAAGCCTTCAAGTTGGAGGAGTGGATAAGTAAACACCCATCCAAGACAGATTTGTACAATGAAGAGGTTCGCCAAAAAACCTTCCGTAAATCTAATAAAGTGTTGGCATTTCATGGCTTTGTAAGACATTTGAATAATTCTGCAATGTGTGTATATTGCAAGCTAAAATGTGATATAGATCAGACGGTATGCCCACACATGTACCATAAAAGACACAGCCCCCGATGTTACTGGTTTAGTCAGTGCTAGAATGGATCAAGCTTTGGAAAAACTTTCTCAAACTAATATCTGGAATATGGATCCAGTACATCTTCAAAACTTACCACCTGCATTACTGCTTCATCTCTATGACTATGCAATTGAATATTTATGGGACAACCTACCTGAAGAGTGGCGTGAGGATCCAAGATTCCAATTGTGTCGTCGATGCAACCATCACTTCAATACATCTCATGATCAAATCGATGGTCCACCACCGATGAAGAAAAATTGTACTTATTGTGTAAAATAATGTTGATAATAAATTTAAATTCAACCATATTTTTTTTCTTTTTTTTAAAAACCCTTAAAAGTTGTAAAAATAATAGGAAATAAGAAAATAAACAAGTATGATTATAATCATTTATTCATAAATAATGCATACATTTCATTCCAGTCTACAGTGTTTAAATTCACTATAGACTCTTCAGTTGATGTTGGTAATGAAAAAAATTCAAAGCATTTTGATATTACTGATAGTAAAAGTTTTAAAGAATAGTCTATTTTCTCACAAGACTTGAGCATAAATATCACTTCACTTTTATTGAGCTTGATTTCTGGCTGAGACGACACCGACATGTAAGGAGAAGGGCTATTCAGACACATTGTGACCCAAGGGTATGAATTTGATATACTCACACTTCGGTTTCTTCCAGTGAGTCCAAATTTGAATACTATGTTGCGTATTCGAAGTGAGTCTTGGAGAGGTCTTTTTCTTCCTTTGGGGTTGATGTAGTTTTGAATAGGTCCTATGTTGGTGGAGAGTCCTGTCCAATCTGCCGTGTCCAAATAAACTGATACCTTCTTGTGGCAAAATACCACTACTGGTGACTGGTTGAGAAGTCCTACCTTGATGACCTTGGTCTTGGACTTGTTGAGAGCAAACTCTGTTACTAGATACAACACCATTGCGACAACTGGTCTCTCTACATTTTTTCACTTCATATCATCTTCTTACCCCCACCTAGTTCCCCCCTCTCTGGTTTTTTTTTAAAAACCTGTTTTCATGAGCGGGTTCACAATCTTCTCTCACAATTGTTTTTGTTTTCTTTTGATTATATATAGGCAGACTCCTCCTTGGACTATTACAACATGTTCAAGTGTACAAAGTGTGACACCATTTTTCCATCATGGAAAAAACGCAATGTTCATCAGTTCAACTGTAAGAGAAATATCGACGAGATATTGGATGTAGAACCACCAAGGAAAAAAATATTTTTATGTTCCTCTTGCGGAGGACGGTTTGAAAACGATTATCATGGACAACGACATGAATCAGTCTGTCATGGGGAATATTCATCCTCAAAGGAACCGACCAAGGACGCAATATTAGCTCTGGTGCCTTCTGATAATATTGTACAATATGAAAGTGCCTTTGCTAGTCGTTTGGAATCCTATTTTATTCGCTCAAACAAATGCAATGATTTGACGTGTTTCTTACTGGATGTGAAACCAACATTAATACACAAAGTATCCAACATACTACAAATGAAATCTGCAATTAAAATTAATTTGATGGTTGAATGTTTATTTGGAAATGCTCTTGGTGAGCGGACAGATCGAGCCTTTAAGACTATGAATAAACCAGTTTTTCGAGCAACAAATCTTGAAAAATTCTTTGACAATGCATTTGAAAAAATACACTCGGAGGTGGAAAATAGTGCATTGAAAGGAAGTGGGTGGAAAATATTAGCCGTAGACGGAATTCGTCTACGGGTGAATAGATATGATCCACTACGTGCTTCTACATACATACCATTGCCAGCTAGTCTTGAAAATAAAAAAGCATGTGTAAATGTACAAAATAATGATGAGAAATGTTTTGCATATTCAATCTTAGCAAAATTCGTGACATCGCATTCTTATCGACCACAGGAATATACTGATTTATTCAGTTTATATGATTTTTCATGTGTTTCGTTTCCAGTCGCTCTAGCGGATATTTCAAAATTTGAAAAGGTCAACAATATGTCTATAAATGTATTTGGAGTTGATGAAAACGAGAAAATATACCCCCTCAAGGTTGCAGCAGAAGAAAAATCAGATCATCGGGACATTCTCCTTTTGGACAATGAAAATAAACAACACTACGTCTACATAAAAAACTTTAATCGGTTGATTAGTCGTCAATTACGAAAATCTTCTCTGCGAAAATTTTACATCTGTAAAAGATGCTTCATAACTTTTGAAGAAAGAAGAGGCGGATCTGATAAGCTGGAGATGCATAAAATGTATTGCAAAGATCAGAAGACTGTACGAGTTGAATTACCATCTGATCCGAAATGACATTTACAAATGTTGAGCGTCATCACAGAGTTCCCTACGTTATTTATGCGGATTTTGAATCTATCTTGGAACCTATTGCTGGATGTCGTCCATCATCTGAGTCATCATTTACTACTCCTGTTCAAGAACATATTCCAATGTCGTTTTGTACGTATGTGAAAAGTTCTTCTGGTCTTCCACCAATCTCTACAGCTCCGTATTTGTATAGAGGACCTGATGCAGCCAGAGTTTTTATAGAACACATCATCGAATTGAGTAAAGCTATATCAGCTGTCTACAATGATAACCCTGTGGCTATTAATATGAATTCTGATCAAGAAACCCAGTGGGATTTAGCAACTACATGTTACCTCTGTGAAAATGAATTCACAGAGTCGAATTTGAAAGTACGTGATCATTGTCATCTCACTGGGGATTATACAGGTGCAGCATGCAATAGTTGTAATTTGAAATGTTGTATTCCTAAATTTATTCCAATTATTTTTCACAATCTCACAAACTATGATTCAAAATTTATAATTAGACAGCTGAGTAATAAAAAATGTGGTAGAGTTACAATTATACCTCACACTCAGGAAAAGTTTATATCATTTTCAGTTAAGATTGGCAACATTTGGATGAGGTTTATTGATTCTTTTCGTTTTATGTCCTCCAGCTTGGATCAGCTTGCTCGAAATTTACCATCTGATGCATTTTTGGAAACATCACGTTTCTTTCCGAGTGAGCATATGTCTCTCATGACCCGAAAAGGTGTGTTTCCGTATGATTATGTAGATTCTATGAAGAAACTGGATGAAACTCAATTACCACCAAAGGAAGCATTTTTCAATTCGTTAACACAATCACATATTGATGAGGAAGACTATGCACATGCTCAGACTGTCTGGAAAACATTTCAATGTACTACGTTGGGTAGTTATAGTGATATCTATTTAAAATCAGATGTGTTAATTTTATCGGATACGTTTGAATCATTTCGAAATATGACTATGAAAAACTATGGAGTTGATGCGGCTACCCACTACTATACGACACCAGGACTCTCCTTTGATGCTATGTTACGATATGCAAAGACTAAGCTAACACTATTACAGGATTATGATATGATAATGTTTTTCGAGAAAGGTATAAGAGGGGGGATATGTCAAGCATCACATCGATATGCTACAGCAAACAATAAATACATGAAAAATTATGATCCACAAAAAGAATCATCATACATCACTTATCTGGATGCTAACAATCTATACGGATATGCCATGAGCAAATATTTACCATATGGCGATTTTCAATGGGTGGAAAGACCGGAAGAGGTTGACATTCTTAATTTACGAGAAGACGATGATACAGGCTATGTATTTGAGGTGGACGTGATGTACCCGGCAAAACTTCACGAGATGCATGACGATTTACCATTTTTGGCCGAGACGATTCCTCCCCCAGGTGGCAAGGTTAAAAAATTGATTCCTCATTTAAATTCACGCGAACGATATGTGGTACACTATGTAGCTCTAAAACAGGCTCTACAGCATGGACTCGAGATTGAAAAGATCCATAGAGCAATCAGTTTCAAGCAATCACCCTGGCTGCGGTCGTATATAGATCTTAATACACAACTTAGACAAAATGCACAAAATGATTTCGAAAAAGATTTCTTCAAACTCATGAATAACTCCATATTCGGGAAGACGATGGAAAATGTACGAAATCGACAGAATATACAGCTAGTCAAGACTGCAAGACAAATGATGAGACTAATAGTAAAAGCTAATTTTCTTGAGAGAATTATCTACGACGAGGAGCTAGCAGCGGTTGTAATGGCCAAGACAAAAATATACTTTAATAAGCCCATATATGTGGGTATGTGTATACTCGATTTGTCCAAGGAACTCATGTACAGATTTCATTATGATTTAATGTTGTCTAGATACGGAAAAGAAAGATTAAAATTGATGTATTGTGATACTGACTCTCTCATCTATCATGTGATAACACAAGACCTCTACTCAGATATGCATTCAATGCTGGATCATTTCGATACGTCCAATTATCCTCCAGACCATGTGCTATTTTCACTCATTAATAAGCAGGTAATTGGAAAATTCAAGGATGAAGTATATGGAGAAATTATAGAAAAGTTTATTGCATTACGAGCAAAGGTGTATGCATTTTCCATTGCCTTTAAGAAAATTGTAAAAAAGGCAAAAGGTGTGTCACGTGCTTCACTGAGACATTTTATTTCTTTGGAAGATTACGAAAGGACACTATTTGATTCTACATTAATGTTTACATCCATGAGAAGTATAAGATCATACAAGCATATACTGTACACCATCGATCAAAATAAATTGGCACTAAATCCATTTGATGACAAGCGGCACATTCTTGAAGATGGTATATCTACTCATGCACATGGTCATTTTTTAAACTAATTCACTTTTCCCCCTCAAACTCGAGAATTATCATCTTGTGAATTACCTACTGAGTTGACCCCCGAATCACTAGAAGAATTTTAAGATTGTATAAAAATGATATGCAGATACATATGATGAAGAAAATGTGTAAAGTTCATTCTGACCCCTAAATTTCCTCTGCCATCGTTGGTCCACATTTCATCGGACCTCTCTTATCCACCCCACAACTTCCTCAAATGTGCTTCCGCTTTGACGTAGCGAGGAGGCTTAATTGATTTATATGATCAAGAACCAAGAGAAGCACTATTTTCTTTTTTTAATTTTATGTCTAATTTTTTTTTTTTTTTTTTTCAGATCTGTCCCGCATGATTGAGGGAGCTGAGAATAATTCACTAATTTTTTCTGTTTATTGTTCCAGTTGTGCCGCCGCCATCAGGGCTTTTTGAGGCGGCTCCAATCACTCCCCATCCCCTACGTCCACGAGGTGAGGGAACTCCCTCTATGGGAATCATTCCCCATTAAACGATTCGGCGGGTCGGGGAAGGAAACAACCGTTGCCCTCCATGTGAGGGGGGACCTGTGGGAGGTGCGACTCCCAGAAAAATATAATGATATAATTGATGACAACCTTTTCTGGGAGTCACCCGAATACGGGTTTACCATAACATACGAGGGCAATATTGGAGGAGTGGAGAAAATAATTTTCAAGTATGATTTTAAATATATCCATTAACACACATAAATTTAATTTTAATTTTGTATTTATTCTTCTTTTTTTTCTGTTATAGAGAAAACCCCGACTTCGAGCCCCCTGAAATATATTACACCGCCCCTCACGCTGACACGGAAGATGAATTTTGGGATTAATTTTATAAATACATTTTTATTTTTTTCTATATTTTTTTTCATTGACTTCCTACCTCACTGAATATTATAATATGCAAATCTTGGTGTGGTCTGGACCAAGGTCGACGAGATTGGTGACTCACTGAAGGTTGAATGAGGTGGTGGTATAATCTCGTGTGTTTATATGCAAGGTTCAATGACCTGTCAGACGCTAGCGATTTTTTTTTCGAATCACTGAGATAGCAAAAAAAAATATATAAATGATAAGTTTACATCTGTTTGACACACAATCATTTGACACACAATCATTTGACACAATCCACTGGACTTTAAAACCTGACCTGGTCCATTTAACTCATGACCTTCCTAACACTCGAGGCACTACTAGACCAGCATAGCGCCCCTTTAACAGGCCCAGGTCCGGCCAAATTACCCTACTATGGCTCATTAATGAATGATTGTATTTGCATAGAATTTAAAAAATAAAACTCTTATAAGCCCGTTTGAAAACCGGACTATGTGGCGTCTCAAAATTGTGAAGAGGGGGTAGGTTGTGCGGGAGGGGGGGGGGGGAAGCATAAAATAAGTGATTGCTCATTAATGAATGATTGTATTTGCATAGAATTTAAAAAATAAAACTCTTATAAGCCCGATTGAAAAACGGACTATGTGGCGTCTCAAAATTGTGAAGAGGGGGTAGGTTGTGCGAGAGAGGGGGGGGGGGGGGAAGCATAAAATAAGTGATTGCTCATTAATGAATGATTGTATTTGCATAGAATTTAAAAAATAAAACTCTTATAAGCCCGATTGAAAACCGGACTATGTGGCGTCTCAAAATTGTGAAGAGGGGGTAGGTTGTGCGAGAGAGGGGGGGGGGGAAGCATAAAATAAGTGATTGCTCATTAACGAATGATTGTATTTCCATAGAATTTAAAAAATAAAACTCTTATAAGCCCGATTGAAAACCGGACTATGTGGCGTCTCAAAATTGTGAAGAGGGGGTAGGTTGTGCGGGAGAGGGGGGGGGAAGCATAAAATAAGTGATTGCTCATTAACGAATGATTGTATTTGCATAGAATTTAAAAAATAAAACTCTTATAAGCCCGATTGAAAAACGGACTATGTGGCGTCTCAAAATTGTGAAGAGGGGGTAGGTTGTGCGGGAGAGGGGGGGGGGGGGAAGCATAAAATAAGTGATTGCTCATTAACGAATGATTGTATTTGCATAGAATTTAAAAAATAAAACTCTTATAAGCCCGATTGAAAACCGGACTATGTGGCGTCTCAAAATTGTGAAGAGGGGGTAGGTTGTGCGGGAGAGGGGGGGGGGGGGGAGCATAAAATAAGTGATTGCACATTAACGAATGATTGTATTTGCATAGAATTTAAAAAATAAAACTCTTATAAGCCCGATTGAAAACCGGACTATGTGGCGTCTCAAAATTGTGAAGAGGGGGTAGGTTGTGCGGGAGAGGGGGGGGGGAAGCATAAAATAAGTGATTGCTCATTAATGAATGATTGTATTTGCATAGAATTTAAAAAATAAAACTCTTATAAGCCCGATTGAAAACCGGACTATGTGGCGTCTCAAAATTGTGAAGAGGGGGTAGGTTGTGCGGGAGAGGGGGGGGGAGCATAAAATAAGTGATTGCACATTAACGAATGATTGTATTTGCATAGAATTAAAAAAATAAAACTCTTATAAGCCCGATTGAAAACCGGACTATGTGGCGTCTCAAAATTGTGAAGAGGGGGTAGGTTGTACGGGCTGGGGGGTGGGGAGCATAAAATGAGTGATTGCTCATTAACGAATGATTGTATTTGCATAGAATTTAAAAAATAAAACTCTTATAAGCCCGATTGAAAACCGGACTATGTGGCGTCTCAAAATTGTGAAAAGGGGGTAGGTTGTACGGGCTGGGGGGTGGGGAGCATAAAATGAGTGATTGCTCATTAACGAATGATTGTATTTGCATAGAATTTAAAAAATAAAACTCTTATAAGCCCGATTGAAAACCGGACTATGTGGCGTCTCAAAATTGTGAAGAGGGGGTAGGTTATGCGGGAGAGGGGTGGGGGAAGCATAAAATAAGTGATTGCTCATTAATGAATGATTGTATTTGCATAGAATTTAAAAAATAAAACTCTTATAAGCCCGATTGAAAAACGGACTATGTGGCGTCTCAAAATTGTGAAGAGGGGGTAGGTTGTGCGGGAGAGGGGGGGGGGGGAAGCATAAAATAAGTGATTGCTCATTAACGAATGATTGTATTTGCATAGAATTTAAAAAATAAAACTCTTATAAGCCCGATTGAAAAACGGACTATGTGGCGTCTCAAAATTGTGAAGAGGGGGTAGGTTGTACGGGCTGGGGGGGGGGGGGGGGAGCATAAAATGAGTGATTGCTCATTAACGAATGATTGTATTTGCATAGAATTTAAAAAATAAAACTCTTATAAGCCCGATTGAAAACCGGACTATGTGGCGTCTCAAAATTGTGAAGAGGGGGTAGGTTGTGCGGGAGAGGGGGGGGGAAGCATAAAATAAGTGATTGCTCATTAACGAATGATTGTATTTGCATAGAATTTAAAAAATAAAACTCTTATAAGCCCGATTGAAAACCGGACTATGTGGCGTCTCAAAATTGTGAAGAGGGGGTAGGTTGTGCGGGAGAGGGGGGGGGGGGGAGCATAAAATAAGTGATTGCACATTAACGAATGATTGTATTTGCATAGAATTTAAAAAATAAAACTCTTATAAGCCCGATTGAAAACCGGACTATGTGGCGTCTCAAAATTGTGAAGAGGGGGTAGGTTGTGCGGGAGAGGGGGGGGGGAAGCATAAAATAAGTGATTGCTCATTAATGAATGATTGTATTTGCATAGAATTTAAAAAATAAAACTCTTATAAGCCCAATTGAAAACCGGACTATGTGGCGTCTCAAAATTGTGAAGAGGGGGTAGGTTGTGCGGGAGAGGGGGGGGGAGCATAAAATAAGTGATTGCACATTAACGAATGATTGTATTTGCATAGAATTAAAAAAATAAAACTCTTATAAGCCCGATTGAAAACCGGACTATGTGGCGTCTCAAAATTGTGAAGAGGGGGTAGGTTGTACGGGCTGGGGGGTGGGGAGCATAAAATGAGTGATTGCTCATTAACGAATGATTGTATTTGCATAGAATTTAAAAAATAAAACTCTTATAAGCCCGATTGAAAACCGGACTATGTGGCGTCTCAAAATTGTGAAAAGGGGGTAGGTTGTACGGGCTGGGGGGTGGGGAGCATAAAATGAGTGAATGCTCATTAACGAATGATTGTATTTGCATAGAATTTAAAAAATAAAACTCTTATAAGCCCGATTGAAAACCGGACTATGTGGCGTCTCAAAATTGTGAAGAGGGGGTAGGTTGTGCGGGAGAGGGGTGGGGGAAGCATAAAATAAGTGATTGCTCATTAATGAATGATTGTATTTGCATAGAATTTAAAAAATAAAACTCTTATAAGCCCGATTGAAAAACGGACTATGTGGCGTCTCAAAATTGTGAAGAGGGGGTAGGTTGTACGGGCTGGGGGGGGGGGGGGGAGCATAAAATGAGTGATTGCTCATTAACGAATGATTGTATTTGCATAGAATTTAAAAAATAAAACTCTTATAAGCCCGATTGAAAACCGGACTATGTGGCGTCTCAAAATTGTGAAAAGGGGGTAGGTTGTGCGGGAGAGGGGGGGGGGAAGCATAAAATAAGTGATTGCTCATTAACGAATGATTGTATTTGCATAGAATTTAAAAAATAAAACTCTTATAAGCCCGATTGAAAAACGCACTATGTGGCGTCTCAAAATTGTGAAGAGGGGGTAGGTTGTGCGGGAGAGGGGGGGGGGGGAAGCATAAAATAAGTGATTGCTCATTAACGAATGATTGTATTTGCATAGAATTTAAAAAATAAAACTCTTATAAGCCCGATTGAAAAACGGACTATGTGGCGTCTCAAAATTGTGAAGAGGGGGTAGGTTGTACGGGCTGGGGGGGGGGGGGGGAGCATAAAATGAGTGATTGCTCATTAACGAATGATTGTATTTGCATAGAATTTAAAAAATAAAACTCTTATAAGCCCAATTGAAAACCGGACTATGTGGCGTCTCAAAATTGTGAAGAGGGGGTAGGTTGTGCGGGAGAGGGGGGGGGGGAAGCATAAAATAAGTGATTGCTCATTAATGAATGATTGTATTTGCATAGAATTTAAAAAATAAAACTCTTATAAGCCCGATTGAAAAACGGACTATGTGGCGTCTCAAAATTGTGAAGAGGGGGTAGGTTGTACGGGCTGGGGGGGGGGGGGGAGCATAAAATGAGTGATTGCTCATTAACGAATGATTGTATTTGCATAGAATTTAAAAAATAAAACTCTTATAAGCCCGATTGAAAACCGGACTATGTGGCGTCTCAAAATTGTGAAGAGGGGGTAGGTTGTGCGGGAGAGGGGGGGGGAAGCATAAAATAAGTGATTGCTCATTAACGAATGATTGTATTTGCATAGAATTTAAAAAATAAAACTCTTATAAGCCCGATTGAAAAACGGACTATGTGGCGTCTCAAAATTGTGAAGAGGGGGTAGGTTGTGCGGGAGAGGGGGGGGGGGGAAGCATAAAATAAGTGATTGCTCATTAACGAATGATTGTATTTGCATAGAATTTAAAAAATAAAACTCTTATAAGCCCGATTGAAAAACGGACTATGTGGCGTCTCAAAATTGTGAAGAGGGGGTAGGTTGTACGGGCTGGGGGGGGGGGGAGCATAAAATAAGTGATTGCACATTAACGAATGATTGTATTTGCATAGAATTAAAAAAATAAAACTCTTATAAGCCCGATTGAAAACCGGACTATGTGGCGTCTCAAAATTGTGAAGAGGGGGTAGGTTGTACGGGCTGGGGGGTGGGGAGCATAAAATGAGTGATTGCTCATTAACGAATGATTGTATTTGCATAGAATTTAAAAAATAAAACTCTTATAAGCCCGATTGAAAACCGGACTATGTGGCGTCTCAAAATTGTGAAAAGGGGGTAGGTTGTACGGGCTGGGGGGTGGGGAGCATAAAATGAGTGATTGCTCATTAACGAATGATTGTATTTGCATAGAATTTAAAAAATAAAACTCTTATAAGCCCGATTGAAAACCGGACTATGTGGCGTCTCAAAATTGTGAAGAGGGGGTAGGTTATGCGGGAGAGGGGTGGGGGAAGCATAAAATAAGTGATTGCTCATTAATGAATGATTGTATTTGCATAGAATTTAAAAAATAAAACTCTTATAAGCCCGATTGAAAAACGGACTATGTGGCGTCTCAAAATTGTGAAGAGGGGGTAGGTTGTGCGGGAGAGGGGGGGGGGGGGGAAGCATAAAATAAGTGATTGCTCATTAACGAATGATTGTATTTGCATAGAATTTAAAAAATAAAACTCTTATAAGCCCGATTGAAAAACGGACTATGTGGCGTCTCAAAATTGTGAAGAGGGGGTAGGTTGTACGGGCTGGGGGGGGGGGGGGAGCATAAAATGAGTGATTGCTCATTAACGAATGATTGTATTTGCATAGAATTTAAAAAATAAAACTCTTATAAGCCCGATTGAAAACCGGACTATGTGGCGTCTCAAAATTGTGAAGAGGGGGTAGGTTGTGCGGGAGAGGGGGGGGGAAGCATAAAATAAGTGATTGCTCATTAACGAATGATTGTATTTGCATAGAATTTAAAAAATAAAACTCTTATAAGCCCGATTGAAAACCGGACTATGTGGCGTCTCAAAATTGTGAAGAGGGGGTAGGTTGTGCGGGAGAGGGGGGGGGGGGGAGCATAAAATAAGTGATTGCACATTAACGAATGATTGTATTTGCATAGAATTTAAAAAATAAAACTCTTATAAGCCCGATTGAAAACCGGACTATGTGGCGTCTCAAAATTGTGAAGAGGGGGTAGGTTGTGCGGGAGAGGGGGGGGGGAAGCATAAAATAAGTGATTGCTCATTAATGAATGATTGTATTTGCATAGAATTTAAAAAATAAAACTCTTATAAGCCCAATTGAAAACCGGACTATGTGGCGTCTCAAAATTGTGAAGAGGGGGTAGGTTGTGCGGGAGAGGGGGGGGGAGCATAAAATAAGTGATTGCACATTAACGAATGATTGTATTTGCATAGAATTAAAAAAATAAAACTCTTATAAGCCCGATTGAAAACCGGACTATGTGGCGTCTCAAAATTGTGAAGAGGGGGTAGGTTGTACGGGCTGGGGGGTGGGGAGCATAAAATGAGTGATTGCTCATTAACGAATGATTGTATTTGCATAGAATTTAAAAAATAAAACTCTTATAAGCCCGATTGAAAACCGGACTATGTGGCGTCTCAAAATTGTGAAAAGGGGGTAGGTTGTACGGGCTGGGGGGTGGGGAGCATAAAATGAGTGAATGCTCATTAACGAATGATTGTATTTGCATAGAATTTAAAAAATAAAACTCTTATAAGCCCGATTGAAAACCGGACTATGTGGCGTCTCAAAATTGTGAAGAGGGGGTAGGTTGTGCGGGAGAGGGGTGGGGGAAGCATAAAATAAGTGATTGCTCATTAATGAATGATTGTATTTGCATAGAATTTAAAAAATAAAACTCTTATAAGCCCGATTGAAAAACGGACTATGTGGCGTCTCAAAATTGTGAAGAGGGGGTAGGTTGTACGGGCTGGGGGGGGGGGGGGGGAGCATAAAATGAGTGATTGCTCATTAACGAATGATTGTATTTGCATAGAATTTAAAAAATAAAACTCTTATAAGCCCGATTGAAAACCGGACTATGTGGCGTCTCAAAATTGTGAAAAGGGGGTAGGTTGTGCGGGAGAGGGGGGGGGGGAGCATAAAATGAGTGATTGCTCATTAACGAATGATTGTATTTGCATAGAATTTAAAAAATAAAACTCTTATAAGCCCGATTGAAAACCGGACTATGTGGCGTCTCAAAATTGTGAAAAGGGGGTAGGTTGTGCGGGAGAGGGGGGGGGGAAGCATAAAATAAGTGATTGCTCATTAACGAATGATTGTATTTGCATAGAATTTAAAAAATAAAACTCTTATAAGCCCGATTGAAAAACGGACTATGTGGCGTCTCAAAATTGTGAAGAGGGGGTAGGTTGTACGGGCTGGGGGGGGGGGGGGAGCATAAAATGAGTGATTGCTCATTAACGAATGATTGTATTTGCATAGAATTTAAAAAATAAAACTCTTATAAGCCCAATTGAAAACCGGACTATGTGGCGTCTCAAAATTGTGAAGAGGGGGTAGGTTGTGCGGGAGAGGGGGGGGGGGAAGCATAAAATAAGTGATTGCTCATTAATGAATGATTGTATTTGCATAGAATTTAAAAAATAAAACTCTTATAAGCCCGATTGAAAAACGGACTATGTGGCGTCTCAAAATTGTGAAGAGGGGGTAGGTTGTACGGGCTGGGGGGGGGGGGGAGCATAAAATGAGTGATTGCTCATTAACGAATGATTGTATTTGCATAGAATTTAAAAAATAAAACTCTTATAAGCCCGATTGAAAACCGGACTATGTGGCGTCTCAAAATTGTGAAGAGGGGGTAGGTTGTGCGGGAGAGGGGGGGGGGAAGCATAAAATAAGTGATTGCTCATTAACGAATGATTGTATTTGCATAGAATTTAAAAAATAAAACTCTTATAAGCCCGATTGAAAAACGGACTATGTGGCGTCTCAAAATTGTGAAGAGGGGGTAGGTTGTGCGGGAGAGGGGGGGGGGGGAAGCATAAAATAAGTGATTGCTCATTAACGAATGATTGTATTTGCATAGAATTTAAAAAATAAAACTCTTATAAGCCCGATTGAAAAACGGACTATGTGGCGTCTCAAAATTGTGAAGAGGGGGTAGGTTGTACGGGCTGGGGGGGGGGGGAGCATAAAATGAGTGATTGCTCATTAACGAATGATTGTATTTGCATAGAATTTAAAAAATAAAACTCTTATAAGCCCGATTGAAAACCGGACTATGTGGCGTCTCAAAATTGTGAAGAGGGGGTAGGTTGTGCGGGAGAGGGGGGGGGGGGGAAGCATAAAATAAGTGATTGCTCATTAACGAATGATTGTATTTGCATAGAATTTAAAAAATAAAACTCTTATAAGCCCGATTGAAAAACGGACTATGTGGCGTCTCAAAATTGTGAAGAGGGGGTAGGTTGTGCGGGAGAGGGGGGGGGGGGGAAGCATAAAATAAGTGATTGCTCATTAACGAATGATTGTATTTGCATAGAATTTAAAAAATAAAACTCTTATAAGCCCGATTGAAAAACGGACTATGTGGCGTCTCAAAATTGTGAAGAGGGGGTAGGTTGTGCGGGAGAGGGGGGGGGGAAGCATAAAATAAGTGATTGCTCATTAACGAATGATTGTATTTGCATAGAATTTAAAAAATAAAACTCTTATAAGCCCGATTGAAAAACGGACTATGTGGCGTCTCAAAATTGTGAAGAGGGGGTAGGTTGTGCGGGAGAGGGGGGGGGGGAAGCATAAAATAAGTGATTCCTCATTAACGAATGATTGTATTTGCATAGAATTTAAAAAATAAAACTCTTATAAGCCCGATTGAAAAACGGACTATGTGGCGTCTCAAAATTGTGAAGAGGAGGTAGGTTGTGCGGGAGAGGGGGGGGGGGGAAGCATAAAATAAGTGATTGCTCATTAACGAATGATTGTATTTGCATAGAATTTAAAAAATAAAACTCTTATAAGCCCGATTGAAAAACGGACTATGTGGCGTCTCAAAATTGTAAAGAGGGAGTAGGTTGTGCGGGAGAGGGGGGGGGGGAAGCATAAAATAAGTGATTGCTCATTAACGAATGATTGTATTTGCATAGAATTTAAAAAATAAAACTCTTATAAGCCCGATTGAAAAACGGACTATGTAGCGTCTCAAAATTGTGAAAAGGGGGTAGGTTGTGCGGGAGAGGGGGGGGGGAAGCATAAAATAAGTGATTGCTCATTAACGAATGATTGTATTTGCATAGAATTTAAAAAATAAAACTCTTATAAGCCCGATTGAAAAACGCACTATGTGGCGTCTCAAAATTGTGAAAAGGGGGTAGGTTGTACGGGCTGGGGGGTGGGGAGCATAAAATGAGTGAAAGCTCATTAACGAATGATTGTATTTGCATAGAATTTAAAAAATAAAACTCTTATAAGCCCGATTGAAAACCGGACTATGTGGCGTCTCAAAATTGTGAAGAGGGGGTAGGTTGTGCGGGAGAGGGGGGGGGGGGAAGCATAAAATAAGTGATTGCTCATTAACGAATGATTGTATTTGCATAGAATTTAAAAAATAAAACTCTTATAAGCCCGATTGAAAAACGGACTATGTGGCGTCTCAAAATTGTGAAGAGGGGGTAGGTTGTGCGGGAGAGGGGGGGGGGGGAAGCATAAAATAAGTGATTGCTCATTAACGAATGATTGTATTTGCATAGAATTTAAAAAATAAAACTCTTATAAGCCCGATTGAAAAACGGACTATGTGGCGTCTCAAAATTGTGAAGAGGGGGTAGGTTGTGCGGGAGAGGGGGGGGGGAAGCATAAAATAAGTGATTGCTCATTAACGAATGATTGTATTTGCATAGAATTTAAAAAATAAAACTCTTATAAGCCCGATTGAAAAACGGACTATGTGGCGTCTCAAAATTGTGAAGAGGGGGTAGGTTGTGCGGGAGAGGGGGGGGGGAAGCATAAAATAAGTGATTGCTCATTAACGAATGATTGTATTTGCATAGAATTTAAAAAATAAAACTCTTATAAGCCCGATTGAAAAACGGACTATGTGGCGTCTCAAAATTGTGAAGAGGGGGTAGGTTGTGCGGGAGAGGGGGGGGGGAAGCATAAAATAAGTGATTGCTCATTAACGAATGATTGTATTTGCATAGAATTTAAAAAATAAAACTCTTATAAGCCCGATTGAAAAACGGACTATGTGGCGTCTCAAAATTGTGAAGAGGGGGTAGGTTGTGCGGGAGAGGGGGGGGGGGGAAGCATAAAATAAGTGATTGCTCATTAACGAATGATTGTATTTGCATAGAATTTAAAAAATAAAACTCTTATAAGCCCGATTGAAAAACGGACTATGTGGCGTCTCAAAATTGTGAAGAGGAGGTAGGTTGTGCGGGAGAGGGGGGGGGGAAGCATAAAATAAGTGATTGCTCATTAACGAATGATTGTATTTGCATAGAATTTAAAAAATAAAACTCTTATAAGCCCGATTGAAAAACGGACTATGTGGCGTCTCAAAATTGTAAAGAGGGAGTAGGTTGTGCGGGAGAGGGGGGGGGGGGAAGCATAAAATAAGTGATTGCTCATTAACGAATGATTGTATTTGCATAGAATTTAAAAAATAAAACTCTTATAAGCCCGATTGAAAAACGGACTATGTGGCGTCTCAAAATTGTGAAAAGGGGGTAGGTTGTGCGGGAGAGGGGGGGGGGGAAGCATAAAAGAAGTGATTGCTCATTAACGAATGATTGTATTTGCATAGAATTTAAAAAATAAAACTCTTATAAGCCCGATTGAAAAACGGACTATGTGGCGTCTCAAAATTGTGAAAACGGGGTAGGTTGTACGGGCTGGGGGGTGGGGAGCATAAAATGAGTGAAAGCTCATTAACGAATGATTGTATTTGCATAGAATTTAAAAAATAAAACTCTTATAAGCCCGATTGAAAACCGGACTATGTGGCGTCTCAAAATTGTGAAGAGGGGGTAGGTTGTGCGGGAGAGGGGTGGGGGAAGCATAAAATAAGTGATTGCTCATTAATGAATGATTGTATTTGCATAGAATTTAAAAAATAAAACTCTTATAAGCCCGATTGAAAAACGGACTATGTGGCGTCTCAAAATTGTGAAGAGGGGGTAGGTTGTACGGGCTGGGGCGGGGGGGGGGGGAGCATAAAATGAGTGATTGCTCATTAACGAATGATTGTATTTGCATAGAATTTAAAAAATAAAACTCTTATAAGCCCGATTGAAAACCGGACTATGTGGCGTCTCAAAATTGTGAAAAGGGGGTAGGTTGTGCGGGAGAGGGGGGGGGGAAGCATAAAATAAGTGATTGCTCATTAACGAATGATTGTATTTGCATAGAATTTAAAAAATAAAACTCTTATAAGCCCGATTGAAAAACGGACTATGTGGCGTCTCAAAATTGTGAAGAGGGGGTAGGTTGTGCGGGAGAGGGGGGGGGGGAAGCATAAAATAAGTGATTGCTCATTATCGAATGATTGTATTTGCATAGAATTTAAAAAATAAAACTCTTATAAGCCCGATTGAAAAACGGACTATGTGGCGTCTCAAAATTGTGAAGAGGGGGTAGGTTGTGCGGGAGAGGGGGGGGGGAAGCATAAAATAAGTGATTGCTCATTAACGAATGATTGTATTTGCATAGAATTTAAAAAATAAAACTCTTATAAGCCCGATTGAAAAACGGACTATGTGGCGTCTCAAAATTGTGAAGAGGGGGTAGGTTGTGCGGGAGAGGGGGGGGGAAGCATAAAATAAGTGATTGCTCATTAACGAATGATTGTATTTGCATAGAATTTAAAAAATAAAACTCTTATAAGGCCAATTGAAAAACGGACTATGTGGCGTCTCAAAATTGTGAAGAGGGGGTAGGTTGTGCGGGAGAGGGGGGGGGGGGGAAGCATAAAATAAGTGATTGCTCATTAACGAATGATTGTATTTGCATAGAATTTAAAAAATAAAACTCTTATAAGCCCGATTGAAAAACGGACTATGTGGCGTCTCAAAATTGTGAAGAGGGGGTAGGTTGTGCGGGAGAGGGGGGGGGGAAGCATAAAATAAGTGATTGCTCATTAACGAATGATTGTATTTGCATAGAATTTAAAAAATAAAACTCTTATAAGCCCGATTGAAAAACGGACTATGTGGCGTCTCAAAATTGTGAAGAGGAGGTAGGTTGTGCGGGAGAGGGGGGGGGGGGAAGCATAAAATAAGTGATTGCTCATTAACGAATGATTGTATTTGCATAGAATTTAAAAAATAAAACTCTTATAAGCCCGATTGAAAAACGGACTATGTGGCGTCTCAAAATTGTAAAGAGGGAGTAGGTTGTGCGGGAGAGGGGGGGGGGGAAGCATAAAATAAGTGATTGCTCATTAACGAATGATTGTATTTGCATAGAATTTAAAAAATAAAACTCTTATAAGCCCGATTGAAAAACGGACTATGTGGCGTCTCAAAATTGTGAAAAGGGGGTAGGTTGTGCGGGAGAGGGGGGGGGGGAAGCATAAAATAAGTGATTGCTCATTAACGAATGATTGTATTTGCATAGAATTTAAAAAATAAAACTCTTATAAGCCCGATTGAAAAACGGACTATGTGGCGTCTCAAAATTGTGAAAAGGGGGTAGGTTGTACGGGCTGGGGGGTGGGGAGCATAAAATGAGTGAAAGCTCATTAACGAATGATTGTATTTGCATAGAATTTAAAAAATAAAACTCTTATAAGCCCGATTGAAAACCGGACTATGTGGCGTCTCAAAATTGTGAAGAGGGGGTAGGTTGTGCGGGAGAGGGGTGGGGGAAGCATAAAATAAGTGATTGCTCATTAATGAATGATTGTATTTGCATAGAATTTAAAAATAAAACTCTTATAAGCCCGATTGAAAAACGGACTATGTGGCGTCTCAAAATTGTGAAGAGGGGGTAGGTTGTACGGGCTGGGGGGGGGGGAGCATAAAATGAGTGATTGCTCATTAACGAATGATTGTATTTGCATAGAATTTAAAAAATAAAACTCTTATAAGCCCGATTGAAAACCGGACTATGTGGCGTCTCAAAATTGTGAAAAGGGGGTAGGTTGTGCGGGAGAGGGGGGGGGGAAGCATAAAATAAGTGATTGCTCATTAACGAATGATTGTATTTGCATAGAATTTAAAAAATAAAACTCTTATAAGCCCGATTGAAAAACGGACTATGTGGCGTCTCAAAATTGTGAAGAGGGGGTAGGTTGTGCGGAGAGGGGGGGGGGGGAAGCATAAAATAAGTGATTGCTCATTAACGAATGATTGTATTTGCATAGGAATTTAAAAATAAAACTCTTATAAGCCCGATTGAAAAACGGGACTATGTGGCGTCTCAAAATTGTGAAGAGGGGGTAGGTTGTACGGGCTGGGGGGGGGGGGGGAGCATAAAATGAGTGATTGCTCATTAACGAATGATTGTATTTGCATAGAATTTAAAAAATAAAACTCTTATAAGCCCAATTGAAAACCGGACTATGTGGCGTCTCAAAATTGTGAAGAGGGGGTAGGTTGTGCGGGAGAGGGGGGGGGGGGGAAGCATAAAATAAGTGATTGCTCATTTAATGAATGATTGTATTTGCATAGAATTTAAAAAATAAAACTCTTATAAGCCCGATTGAAAAACGGACTATGTGGCGTCTCAAAATTGTGAAGAGGGGGTAGGTTGTACGGGCTGGGGGGGGGGGGGAGCATAAAATGAGTGATTGCTCATTAACGAATGATTGTATTTGCATAGAATTTAAAAAATAAAACTCTTATAAGCCCGATTGAAAAACGGACTATGTGGCGTCTCAAAATTGTGAAGAGGGGGTAGGTTGTGCGGGAGAGGGGGGGGGGGAAGCATAAAATAAGTGATTGCTCATTAACGAATGATTGTATTTGCATAGAATTTAAAAAATAAAACTCTTATAAGCCCGATTGAAAAACGGACTATGTGGCGTCTCAAAATTGTGAAAAGGGGGTAGGTTGTACGGGCTGGGGGGTGGGGAGCATAAAATGAGTGAAAGCTCATTAACGAATGATTGTATTTGCATAGAATTTAAAAATAAAACTCTTATAAGCCCGATTGAAAACCGGACTATGTGGCGTCTCAAAATTGTGAAGAGGGGGTAGGTTGTGCGGGAGAGGGGGGGGGGGGAAGCATTAAAATAAGTGATTGCTCATTAACGAATGATTGTATTTGCATAGAATTTAAAAAATAAAACTCTTATAAGCCCGATTGAAAACCGGACTATGTGGCGTCTCAAAATTGTGAAAAGGGGGTAGGTTGTGCGGGAGAGGGGGGGGGGAAGCATAAAATAAGTGATTGCTCATTAACGAATGATTGTATTTGCATAGAATTTAAAAAATAAAACTCTTATAAGCCCGATTGAAAAACGGACTATGTGGCGTCTCAAAATTGTGAAGAGGGGGTAGGTTGTGCGGGAGAGGGGGGGGGGGAAGCATAAAATAAGTGATTGCTCATTATCGAATGATTGTATTTGCATAGAATTTAAAAAATAAAACTCTTATAAGCCCGATTGAAAAACGGACTATGTGGCGTCTCAAAATTGTGAAGAGGGGGTAGGTTGTGCGGGAGAGGGGGGGGGAAGCATAAAATAAGTGATTGCTCATTAACGAATGATTGTATTTGCATAGAATTTAAAAAATAAAACTCTTATAAGCCCGATTGAAAAACGGACTATGTGGCGTCTCAAAATTGTGAAGAGGGGGTAGGTTGTGCGGGAGAGGGGGGGGGGGAAGCATAAAATAAGTGATTGCTCATTAACGAATGATTGTATTTGCATAGAATTTAAAAAATAAAACTCTTATAAGCCCAATTGAAAAACGGACTATGTGGCGTCTCAAAATTGTGAAGAGGGGGTAGGTTGTGCGGGAGAGGGGGGGGGGAAGCATAAAATAAGTGATTGCTCATTAACGAATGATTGTATTTGCATAGAATTTAAAAAATAAAACTCTTATAAGCCCGATTGAAAAACGGACTATGTGGCGTCTCAAAATTGTGAAAAGGGGGTAGGTTGTGCGGGAGAGGGGGGGGGGGGAAGCATAAAATAAGTGATTGCTCATTAACGAATGATTGTATTTGCATAGAATTTAAAAAATAAAACTCTTATAAGCCCGATTGAAAAACGGACTATGTGGCGTCTCAAAATTGTGAAAAGGGGGTAGGTTGTACGGGCTGGGGGGTGGGGAGCATAAAATGAGTGAAAGCTCATTAACGAATGATTGTATTTGCATAGAATTTAAAAAATAAAACTCTTATAAGCCCGATTGAAAACCGGACTATGTGGCGTCTCAAAATTGTGAAGAGGGGGTAGGTTGTGCGGGAGAGGGGGGGGGGGGAAGCATAAAATAAGTGATTGCTCATTAACGAATGATTGTATTTGCATAGAATTTAAAAAATAAAACTCTTATAAGCCCGATTGAAAAACGGACTATGTGGCGTCTCAAAATTGTGAAGAGGGGGTAGGTTGTGCGGGAGAGGGGGGGGGGAAGCATAAAATAAGTGATTGCTCATTAACGAATGATTGTATTTGCATAGAATTTAAAAAATAAAACTCTTATAAGCCCGATTGAAAAACGGACTATGTGGCGTCTCAAAATTGTGAAGAGGGGGTAGGTTGTGCGGGAGAGGGGGGGGGGGGAAGCATAAAATAAGTGATTGCTCATTAACGAATGATTGTATTTGCATAGAATTTAAAAAATAAAACTCTTATAAGCCCGATTGAAAAACGGACTATGTGGCGTCTCAAAATTGTGAAGAGGGGGTAGGTTGTGCGGGAGAGGGGGGGGGGAAGCATAAAATAAGTGATTGCTCATTAACGAATGATTGTATTTGCATAGAATTTAAAAAATAAAACTCTTATAAGCCCGATTGAAAAACGGACTATGTGGCGTCTCAAAATTGTGAAGAGGAGGTAGGTTGTGCGGGAGAGGGGGGGGGGGGGAAGCATAAAATAAGTGATTGCTCATTAACGAATGATTGTATTTGCATAGAATTTAAAAAATAAAACTCTTATAAGCCCGATTGAAAAACGGACTATGTGGCGTCTCAAAATTGTAAAGAGGGAGTAGGTTGTGCGGGAGAGGGGGGGGGGGAAGCATAAAATAAGTGATTGCTCATTAACGAATGATTGTATTTGCATAGAATTTAAAAAATAAAACTCTTATAAGCCCGAGTGAAAAACGGACTATGTGGCGTCTCAAAATTGTGAAAAGGGGGTAGGTTGTGCGGGAGAGGGGGGGGGGAAGCATAAAATAAGTGATTGCTCATTAACGAATGATTGTATTTGCATAGAATTTAAAAAATAAAACTCTTATAAGCCCGATTGAAAAACGGACTATGTGGCGTCTCAAAATTGTGAAAAGGGGGTAGGTTGTACGGGCTGGGGGGTGGGGAGCATAAAATGAGTGAAAGCTCATTAACGAATGATTGTATTTGCATAGAATTTAAAAAATAAAACTCTTATAAGCCCGATTGAAAACCGGACTATGTGGCGTCTCAAAATTGTGAAGAGGGGGTAGGTTGTGCGGGAGAGGGGTGGGGGAAGCATAAAATAAGTGATTGCTCATTAATGAATGATTGTATTTGCATAGAATTTAAAAAATAAAACTCTTATAAGCCCGATTGAAAAACGGACTATGTGGCGTCTCAAAATTGTGAAGAGGGGGTAGGTTGTACGGGCTGGGGGGGGGGGGAGCATAAAATGAGTGATTGCTCATTAACGAATGATTGTATTTGCATAGAATTTAAAAAATAAAACTCTTATAAGCCCGATTGAAAACCGGACTATGTGGCGTCTCAAAATTGTGAAAAGGGGGTAGGTTGTGCGGGAGAGGGGGGGGGGGGGAAGCATAAAATAAGTGATTGCTCATTAACGAATGATTGTATTTGCATAGAATTTAAAAAATAAAACTCTTATAAGCCCGATTGAAAAACGGACTATGTGGCGTCTCAAAATTGTGAAGAGGGGGTAGGTTGTGCGGGAGAGGGGGGGGGGAAGCATAAAATAAGTGATTGCTCATTAACGAATGATTGTATTTGCATAGAATTTAAAAAATAAAACTCTTATAAGCCCGATTGAAAAACGGACTATGTGGCGTCTCAAAATTGTGAAGAGGGGGTAGGTTGTACGGGCTGGGGGGGGGGGGGGGAGCATAAAATGAGTGATTGCTCATTAACGAATGATTGTATTTGCATAGAATTTAAAAAATAAAACTCTTATAAGCCCAATTGAAAACCGGACTATGTGGCGTCTCAAAATTGTGAAGAGGGGGTAGGTTGTGCGGGAGAGGGGGGGGGGAAGCATAAAATAAGTGATTGCTCATTAATGAATGATTGTATTTGCATAGAATTTAAAAAATAAAACTCTTATAAGCCCGATTGAAAAACGGACTATGTGGCGTCTCAAAATTGTGAAGAGGGGGTAGGTTGTACGGGCTGGGGGGGGGGGGAGCATAAAATGAGTGATTGCTCATTAACGAATGATTGTATTTGCATAGAATTTAAAAAATAAAACTCTTATAAGCCCGATTGAAAACCGGACTATGTGGCGTCTCAAAATTGTGAAGAGGGGGTAGGTTGTGCGGGAGAGGGGGGGGGGAAGCATAAAATAAGTGATTGCTCATTAACGAATGATTGTATTTGCATAGAATTTAAAAAATAAAACTCTTATAAGCCCGATTGAAAAACGGACTATGTGGCGTCTCAAAATTGTGAAGAGGGGGTAGGTTGTGCGGGAGAGGGGGGGGGGGGGAAGCATAAAATAAGTGATTGCTCATTAACGAATGATTGTATTTGCATAGAATTTAAAAAATAAAACTCTTATAAGCCCGATTGAAAAACGGACTATGTGGCGTCTCAAAATTGTGAAGAGGGGGTAGGTTGTACGGGCTGGGGGGGGGGGGGAGCTTAAAATGAGTGATTGCTCATTAACGAATGATTGTATTTGCATAGAATTTAAAAAATAAAACTCTTATAAGCCCGATTGAAAACCGGACTATGTGGCGTCTCAAAATTGTGAAGAGGGGGTAGGTTGTGCGGGAGAGGGGGGGGGGGAAGCATAAAATAAGTGATTGCTCATTAACGAATGATTGTATTTGCATAGAATTTAAAAAATAAAACTCTTATAAGCCCGATTGAAAAACGGACTATGTGGCGTCTCAAAATTGTGAAGAGGGGGTAGGTTGTGCGGGAGAGGGGGGGGGGAAGCATAAAATAAGTGATTGCTCATTAACGAATGATTGTATTTGCATAGAATTTAAAAAATAAAACTCTTATAAGCCCGATTGAAAAACGGACTATGTGGCGTCTCAAAATTGTGAAGAGGGGGTAGGTTGTACGGGAGAGGGGGGGGGGAAGCATAAAATAAGTGATTGCTCATTAACGAATGATTGTATTTGCATAGAATTTAAAAAATAAAACTCTTATAAGCCCGATTGAAAAACGGACTATGTGGCGTCTCAAAATTGTGAAGAGGGGGTAGGTTGTGCGGGAGAGGGGGGGGGGGGAAGCATAAAATAAGTGATTGCTCATTAACGAATGATTGTATTTGCATAGAATTTAAAAAATAAAACTCTTATAAGCCCGATTGAAAAACGGACTATGTGGCGTCTCAAAATTGTGAAGAGGGGGTAGGTTGTGCGGGAGAGGGGGGGGGGGAAGCATAAAATAAGTGATTGCTCATTAACGAATGATTGTATTTGCATAGAATTTAAAAAATAAAACTCTTATAAGCCCGATTGAAAAACGGACTATGTGGCGTCTCAAAATTGTGAAGAGGGGGTAGGTTGTGCGGGAGAGGGGGGGGGGAAGCATAAAATAAGTGATTGCTCATTAACGAATGATTGTATTTGCATAGAATTTAAAAAATAAAACTCTTATAAGCCCGATTGAAAAACGGACTATGTGGCGTCTCAAAATTGTGAAGAGGGGGTAGGTTGTGCGGGAGAGGGGGGGGGATGCATAAAATAAGTGATTGCTCATTAACGAATGATTGTATTTGCATAGAATTTAAAAAATAAAACTCTTATAAGCCCGATTGAAAACCGGACTATGTGGCGTCTCAAAATTGTGAAGAGGGAGTAGGTTGTGCGGGAGAGGGGGGGGGAGCATAAAATAAGTGATTGCACATTAACGAATGATTGTATTTGCATAGAATTTAAAAAATAAAACTCTTATAAGCCCGATTGAAAACCGGACTATGTGGCGTCTCAAAATTGTGAAGAGGGGGTAGGTTGTGCGAGAGAGGGGGGGGGGAAGCATAAAATAAGTGATTGCTCATTAACGAATGATTGTATTTTCATAGAATTTAAAAAATAAAACTCTTATAAGCCCGATTGAAAACCGGACTATGTGGCGTCTCAAAATTGTGAAGAGGGGGTAGGTTGTGCGTGAGAGGGGGGGGGGGGAGCATAAAATAAGTGATTGCTCATTAATGAATGATTGTATTTGCATAGAATTTAAAAAATAAAACTCTTATAAGCCCGATTGAAAACCGGACTATGTGGCGTCTCAAAATTGTGAAGAGGGGGTAGGTTGTGCGAGAGGGGGGGGGGGGGAAGCATAAAATAAGTGATTGCTCATTAACGAATGATTGTATTTCCATAGAATTTAAAAAATAAAGCTCTTATAAGCCCGATTGAAAACCGGACTATGTGGCGTCTCAAAATTGTGAAGAGGGGGTAGGTTGTGCGAGAGAGGGGGGGGGGGAGCATAAAATAAGTGATTGCTCATTATTGAATGATTGTATTTGCATAGAATTTATAAAATAAAACTTTTATAAGCCCGATTGAAAACCGGACTATGTGGCGTCTCAAAATTGTGAAGAGGGGGTAGGTTGTGCGAGAGGGGGGGGGGGAAGCATAAAATAAGTGATTGCTCATTAACGAATGATTGTATTTCCATAGAATTTAAAAAATAAAACTCTTATAAGCCCGATTGAAAACCGGACTATGTGGCGTCTCAAAATTGTGAAGAGGGGGTAGGTTGTGCGAGAGAGGGGGGGGGGGGAAGCATAAAATAAGTGATTGCTCATTAATGAATGATTGTATTTGCATAGAATTTAAAAAATAAAACTCTTATAAGCCCGATTGAAAACCGGACTATGTGGCGTCTCAAAATTGTGAAGAGGGGGTAGGTTGTGCGGGAGAGGGGGGGGGGGAGCATAAAATAAGTGATTGCACATTAACGAATGATTGTATTTGCATAGAGTTTAAAAAATAAAACTCTTATAAGCCCGATTGAAAACCGGACTATGTGGCGTCTCAAAATTGTGAAGAGGGGGTAGGTTGTACGGGCTGGGGGGTGGGGAGCATAAAATGAGTGATTGCTCATTAACGAATGATTGTATTTGCATAGAATTTAAAAAATAAAACTCTTATAAGCCCGATTGAAAACCGGACTATGTGGCGTCTCAAAATTGTGAAGAGGGGGTAGGTTGTACGGGAGAGGGGGGGGGGAAGCATAAAATGAGTGATTGCTCATTAACGAATGATTGTATTTGCATAGAATTTAAAAAATAAAACTCTTATAAGCCCGATTGAAAACCGGACTATGTGGCGTCTCAAAATTGTGAAGAGGGGGTAGGTTGTACGGGCTGGGGGGTGGGGAGCATAAAATGAGTGATTGCTCATTAACGAATGATTGTATTTGCATAGAATTTAAAAAATAAAACTCTTATAAGCCCGATTGAAAACCGGACTATGTGGTGTCTCAAAATTGTGAAGAGGGGGTAGGTTGTGCGGGAGAGGGGGGGGGGAAGCATAAAATAAGTGATTGCTCATTAATGAATGATTGTATTTGCATAGAATTTAAAAAATAAAACTCTTATAAGCCCGATTGAAAACCGGACTATGTGGCGTCTCAAAATTGTGAAGAGGGGGTAGGTTGTGCGGGAGAAGGGGGGGGGGGGAAAGATAAAATAAGTGATTGCTCATTAATGAATGATTGTATTTGCATAGAATTTAAAAAATAAAACTCTTATAAGCCCGATTGAAAACCGGACTATGTGGCGTCTCAAAATTGTGAAGAGGGGGTAGGTTGTGCGAGAGAGGGGGGGGGGGGGAGCATAAACTAAGTGATTGCTCATTAATGAATGATTGTATTTGCATAGAATTTAAAAAATAAAACTCTTATAAGCCCGATTGAATAACGGACTATGTGGCGTCTCAAAATTGTGAAGAGGGGGTAGGTGTAGCGAGAGAGGGGGGGGGAAGCATAAAATAAGTGATTGCTCATTAACGAATGATTGTATTTGCATAGAATTAAAAAAATAACACTCTTATAAGCCCGATTGAAAACCGGACTATGTGGCGTCTCAAAATTGTGAAGAGGGGGTAGGTTGTGCGTGAGAGGGCGGGGGAGCATAAAATAAGTGATTGCTCATTAATGAATGATTGTATTTGCATAGAATTTAAAAAATAAAACTCTTATAAGCCCGATTGAAAACCGGACTATGTGGCGTCTCAAAATTGTGAAGAGGGGGTAGGTTGTGCGAGAGGGGGGGGGGGGGGGGGAAGCATAAAATAGGTGATTGCTCATTAACGAATGATTGTATTTTCATAGAATTTAAAAAATAAAACTCTTATAAGCTCGATTGAAAACCGGACTATGTGGCGTCTCAAAATTGTGAAGAGGGGGTAGGTTGTGCGAGAGAGGGGGGGGGGGAAGCATAAAATAAGTGATTGCTCATTAATGAATGTTGTATTTGCATAGAATTAAAAAAAATAAAACTCTTATAAGCCCGATTGAAAACCGGACTATGTGGCGTCTGAAAATTGTGAAGAGGGGGTAGGTTGTGCGAGAGAGGGGGGGGGGGGGAAGCATAAAATAAGTGATTGCTCATTAATGAATGATTGTATTTGCATAGAATTTAAAAAATAAAACTCTTATAAGCCCGATTGAAAACCGGACTATGTGGCGTCTCAAAATTGTGAAGAGGGGGTAGGTTGTGCGAGAGAGGGGGGGGGGAAGCATAAAATAAGTGATTGCTCATTAATGAATGATTGTATTTGCATAGAATTTAAAGAATAAAACTCTTATAAGCCCGATTGAAAACCGGACTATGTGGCGTTTCAAATTGTGAAGAGGGGGTAGGTTGTGCGAGAGAGGGGGGGGGAAGCATAAAATAAGTGATTGATCATTAATGAATGATTGTATTTGCATAGAATTTAAAAAATAAAACTGTTATAAGCCCGATTGAAAACCGGACTATGTGGCGTCTCAAAATTGTGAAGAGGGGGTAGGTTGTGCGAGAGAGGGGGGGGGGAGCATAAAATAAGTGATTGCTCATTAATGAATGATTGTATTTGCATAGAATTTAAAAAATAAAACTCTTATAAGCCCGATTGAAAACCGGACTATGTGGCGTCTCAAAATTGTGAAGAGGGGGTAGGTTGTGCGAGAGAGGGGGGGGGGAAGCATAAAATAAGTGATTGCTCATTAATGAATGATTGTATTTGCATAGAATTTAAAGAATAAAACTCTTATAAGCCCGATTGAAAACCGGACTATGTGGCGTTTCAAAATTGTGAAGAGGGGGTAGGTTGTGCGAGAGAGGGGGGGGGGGAAGGATAAAATAAGTGATTGCTCATTAATGAATGATTGTATTTGCATAGAATTTAAAAAATAAAACTGTTATAAGCCCGATTGAAAACCGGACTATGTGGCGTCTCAAAATTGTGAAGAGGGGGTAGGTTGTGCGAGAGAGGGGGGGGGGAGCATAAAATAAGTGATTGCTCATTAATGAATGATTGTATTTGCATAGAATTTAAAAAATAAAACTCTTATAAGCCCGATTGAAAACCGGACTATGTGGCGTCTCAAAATTGTGAAGAGGGGGTAGGTTGTGCGAGAGAGGGGGGGGGGGGGAAGCATAAAATAAGTGATTGCTCATTAATGAATGTTGTATTTGCATAGAATTAAAAAAATAAAACTCTTATAAGCCCGATTGAAAACCGGACTATGTGGCGTCTGAAAATTGTGAAGAGGGGGTAGGTTGTGCGAGAGAGGGGGGGGGGAAGCATAAAATAAGTGATTGCTCATTAATGAATGATTGTATTTGCATAGAATTTAAAAAATAAAACTCTTATAAGCCCGATTGAAAACCGGACTATGTGGCGTCTCAAAATTGTGAAGAGGGGGTAGGTTGTGCGAGAGAGGGGGGGGGGGGGAAGCATAAAATAAGTGATTGCTCATTAATGAATGATTGTATTTGCATAGAATTAAAAAAATAACACTCTTATAAGCCCGATTGAAAACCGGACTATGTGGCGTCTCAAAATTGTGAAGAGGGGGTAGGTTGTGCGTGAGAGGGGGGGGGAGCATAAAATAAGTGATTGCTCATTAATGAATGATTGTATTTGCATAGAATTTAAAAAATAAAACTCTTATAAGCCCGATTGAAAACCGGACTATGTGGCGTCTCAAAATTGTGAAGAGGGGGTAGGTTGTGCGAGAGGGGGGGGGGAAGCATAAAATAAGTGATTGCTCATTAACGAATGATTGTATTTTCATAGAATTTAAAAAATAAAACTCTTATAAGCTCGATTGAAAACCGGACTATGTGGCGTCTCAAAATTGTGAAGAGGGGGTAGGTTGTGCGAGAGAGGGGGGGGGGGGGAAGCATAAAATAAGTGATTGCTCATTAATGAATGTTGTATTTGCATAGAATTAAAAAAATAAAACTCTTATAAGCCCGATTGAAAACCGGACTATGTGGCGTCTGAAAATTGTGAAGAGGGGGTAGGTTGTGCGAGAGAGGGGGGGGGGGAAGCATAAAATAAGTGATTGCTCATTAATGAATGATTGTATTTGCATAGAATTTAAAAAATAAAACTCTTATAAGCCCGATTGAAAACCGGACTATGTGGCGTCTCAAAATTGTGAAGAGGGGGTAGGTTGTGCGAGAGAGGGGGGGGGGAAGCATAAAATAAGTGATTGCTCATTAATGAATGATTGTATTTGCATAGAATTTAAAGAATAAAACTCTTATAAGCCCGATTGAAAACCGGACTATGTGGCGTTTCAAAATTGTGAAGAGGGGGTAGGTTGTGCGAGAGAGGGGGGGGGGGAAGCATAAAATAAGTGATTGATCATTAATGAATGATTGTATTTGCATAGAATTTAAAAAATAAAACTGTTATAAGCCCGATTGAAAACCGGACTATGTGGCGTCTCAAAATTGTGAAGAGGGGGTAGGTTGTGCGAGAGAGGGGGGGGGGGGAGCATAAAATAAGTGATTGCTCATTAATGAATGATTGTATTTGCATAGAATTTAAAAAATAAAACTCTTATAAGCCCGATTGAAAACCGGACTATGTGGCGTCTCAAAATTGTGAAGAGGGGGTAGGTTGTGCGAGAGAGGGGGGGGGGGGAAGCATAAAATAAGTGATTGCTCATTAATGAATGATTGTATTTGCATAGAATTTAAAGAATAAAACTCTTATAAGCCCGATTGAAAACCGGACTATGTGGCGTTTCAAAATTGTGAAGAGGGGGTAGGTTGTGCGAGAGAGGGGGGGGGGAAGGATAAAATAAGTGATTGCTCATTAATGAATGATTGTATTTGCATAGAATTTAAAAAATAAAACTGTTATAAGCCCGATTGAAAACCGGACTATGTGGCGTCTCAAAATTGTGAAGAGGGGGTAGGTTGTGCGAGAGAGGGGGGGGGGAGCATAAAATAAGTGATTGCTCATTAATGAATGATTGTATTTGCATAGAATTTAAAAAAATAAAACTCTTATAAGCCCGATTGAAAACCGGACTATGTGGCGTCTCAAAATTGTGAAGAGGGGGTAGGTTGTGCGAGAGAGGGGGGGGGGGGCATAAAATAAGTGATTGCTCATTAACGAATGATTGTATTTGCATAGAATTTAAAAAATAAAACTCTTATAAGCCCGATTGAGAACCGGACTATGTGGCGTCTCAAAATTGTGAAGAGGGGGTAGGTTGTGCGAGAGAGGGGGGGGGGAGCATAAAATAAGTGATTGCTCATTAATGAATGATTGTATTTGCATAGAATTTAAAAAATAAAACCCTTATAAGCCCGATTGAAAACCGGACTATGTGGCGTCTCAAAATTGTGAAGAGGGGGTAGGTTGTGCGAGAGAGGGGGGGGGAGCATAAAATAAGTGATTGCTCATTAACGAATGATTGTATTTGCATAGAATTTAAAAAAATAAAACTCTTATAAGCCCGATTGCAAACCGGACTATGTGGCGTCTTAAAATTGTGAAGAGGGGGTAGGTTGTACGGGCTGGGGGGGGGGGGGGGGGGAGCATAAAATAAGTGATTGCTCATTAATGAATGATTGTATTTGCATAGAATTTAAAAAATAAAACTCTTATAAGCCCGATTGAATAACGGACTATGTGGCGTCTCAAAATTGCGAAGAGGGGGTAGGTTGTGCGAGAGAGGGGGGGGGGGAAGAATAAAATAAGTTATTGCTCATTAATGAATGATTGTATTTGCATAGAATTTAAAAAATAAAACTCTTATAAGCCCGATTGCAAACCGGACTATGTGGCGTCTTAAAATTGTGAAGAGGGGGTAGGTTGTACGGGCTGGGGGGGGGGGGGGGAGCATAAAATAAGTGATTGCTCATTAATGAATGATTGTATTTGCATAGAATTTAAAAAATAAAACTCTTATAAGCCCGATTGAATAACGGACTATGTGGCGTTTCTAAATTGTGAAGAGGGGGTAGGTTTTGCGAGAGAGTGGGGGGGGAAGCATAAAATAAGTGATTGCTCATTAACGAATGATTGTATTTGCATATTCAAAATTCTGTACGAAATGGGGGAGGGGACGAGAAGCATAAATGTTGATGGAATTTCACATGTAGCCTTCTTGATATGTAATAGTGGCTCGGGTCTTCACCGTTGCTCGGCAATTACTAGCTAGGGAGTCCACCATCTATTTTTCTGGTATTTGAAAAACTGTATGCTTCATTTTCATTTGAATCATTGAAAATTGCAACGTCCATATTGCTTAGGAATCGCACAAGAGATATTATGATAAATTCAAAGTTGCCCGGGCAACACCGGGTTATACTGCTAGAATGAAATAAGGTAACATTCTTCCTAAGTTGTTCTTAAGTTGTAAAAGTTACTTATATCCTCCAAAGTTTTAGAATTTTTTTCTTACTCTATATATACGTATATATAGAGTAAGGAACAAATTCTAAAACTTTAGGGGATGTTGATGTTAACCAAGGTCTCCTTGTGCCTAAATCGGATTATGAACAAGTAATGCATGGAAATTAGTTGAGAGTTTCGCTTTACATTTTACATTTGAAAAATGCACTTTTCTGGTTGATATACTTTTTTTTTCACTATTACAATACTGGTGTAGCGTTCTCGGGTTTATATATATACCAAATAACTCCACTTTATTTTCAACAAGATTTTCTATGTATTTTTTTAGATTTTATATTTTCAACTGAGAGCAACAAATTTTAAGTTATTCTAAAATCCCTCGCATATTTGATGTCTTATACAAATTTATTAATAGTAACAATATTTTAATATAGTTTTACATTTTCCTGCCCACTTCTCGGCCCCTCGGTACCTCCCAGATCCCATATGATACCCTCATCACCTCCATAGAGTGCCCCTTCATTTAACAACCTTTTCTTAAAATTGGAGTCATGGCTGATATGCTTCGTTCATGAGGCCATTCAAAATAAAAAAAAAAAAAAAACTGAGAGCCTTTTTATCAACAATCAATTTTATCAAATGTTTACAACAATACTAGCGGCCAGGCCGCTACACTCTTCCCCTCCCCGGGGAGGCTGAGGTGGGACCCGAGGTGAAGCTCTGTACACCTTCAGCCGGTTGGCATGTACCACGAGTCGCTTCCGTGGTCCCTCCTGAGCCTGGATTCGGAATGTAACATCGGACAAGTTTTTTAAAATATTATACGGTCCCGCCCAGGGTCGGTGCAGCTTGGGAGTCCGACCTCTGCCCACAAAAGGACTCCACAACCATACCTTGTCCCCTTCCTGAAGATGGCTCTCCATGCTCCTTTGGTCGTAGTAATCTTTCTGGACCTCTTGCTCTTTCTTTTGCACTTCCCGTACGAACTGGAAGGCTTCTTCCATCCGCTGGACTCGTCGCGACACAAAATCGTCGAGTGTAGTCTCGTCTTCAGGCTGCCCGTACATTATGTCAATGGGCAGCCTAACTTCCCGACCGAACAGGGCATAGTAGGGTGTAAGACCGGTCGTCTCATGTCTGCTCGACCGGTACGCCATCATCACCTGCGGTAGAAATTGATCCCAATTGTCTTGCCGATCTCTGGCGTAATGGCTGAGCATGCTGCATAACGTCCTGTTGAATCTTTCAACTAAGCCATCCGACTCCGGGTGATAGGGGGTGGTGCGGGTCTTCTTTATTCCCAGCTTGGCTGCCAGCTCGGAGAAGAGGCGAGATTCAAACTGGCGGCCCTGGTCTGTATGCAGCTCGTAGGGAGCCCCATAGCGAGTAAAGAACTCCTGAATGAGGGTGTTCGCCACCGTCTCGCTTTCAATGTTTTTCAGCGGGTAGGCTTCCACCCACTTCGTAAAGTAGTCGGCCGCCACCAGGATGTACCTGTTGTCACCACGTGTTCGCGGTAGCGGCCCCAGGATGTCGACGGCCACCCTCTGGAACGGGAAGCCGGCCACGACTCTTTGCATTGGTGCCCTTCTCCGTGCCCCTTTCTTTGCTCCGCACCCCGGACAAGCACTCACCCATGCCTCAACATCCTTTCGGTGACCTGGCCAGTAGTACCGATTTCTTACCTTGCACAGCGTCCTTGTGATCCCTAGATGCGCTCCCCCCGCGGGGCTATCATGAAGACCCTCCAACACCGTTTCCACTAGCGTCTGAGGGAGCACCAGCTGATGTCGCGAGGGTTTCATTTCCTCGTCCCATCTCCTCACAAGCAAGCCTTCACGCTTCTCTAGCCGACTCCATTGCGTCCACAAGCTGATTAATTTTGGATTCTTTCCTTTGACTTCGCCAAAAGGTGGCCGGGCTCCCTGTGCAATCCACTGGAGCACCGTGCCAAGCAACGGGTCGTTCTCCTGGGCCTTCGACAAAGTGTCATCCGACACCACAGCTCCCAGCCACTCGCCGGCCACTGTGTTCTCCTCAGTGGACCGTTCATCTATTTCCTCTTCGAGCTCCGCTTCATCTTCGCTACCGGCGATCTTTCTTGATCTTTTCTTTCCCTGACACTGCGCACATGATCGGGATAGTCCATCAGCGTTCCCGTGTAGTTTACCAGGACGGTGGATGACGTCAAAATCATAGGGCGAAAGTAATTCGAGCCACCGAGCGACCTGTCCCTCCGGTTCCTTAAACGATCGCAGCCATTTAAGGGAATTATGATCCGTCCGGACGGTGAACTTCTGTCCATACAAGTAAAATCGAAAGTGCCGCACTCCAAACACCAAGGCCAGCATTTCTTTGCGTGTGGTGCAATAGTGACGTTCCGCCTTCGACAGGGCTCGGCTAGCATATCCCAAGACCTTCTCTACTCCGTCTTGCACTTGACTCAAGACTGCCCCTAGGCCTAAGTCACTGGCGTCACAATCGACCACAAATGCTCCTTTAGCTTGCGGCAAACCTAAAACAGGGGCGGATGTCAATGCGGTCTTCAGTTCTTGAAAATATTGCTGCAGCTCTGGCCCAAACTGCAACTTGCTTCCCTTTTTGACGGCCCCATATAAAGGCGATGCCAGCTCGGCAAAGTTGTTCACGAAGCGCCTATAGTACGCAGCAAACCCAAGGAAAGACCGCAGAGCACTCATGTTCGTAGGAACGGGCCAGTTGCGCACTGCTTCAATCTTTCCCGGGTCTGTGGCGACACCCTCAGCCGACACGACATGTCCCAGAAAAGAAATCTGCCGACGGAGGATTTGACACTTGCGGGGCTTCAACTTAAGACCTGCATGTCGAATCCTTTCAAACACTTCGCGTAGTCTGGCTAGGTGTTCTTCCACAGTGGCGCTCCACACAACGATATCGTCAAGGTAGACCATGGCAGTGGTCCACTTCAGCCCTCCCAGTACCAAGTCCATGAGCCTCTGAAATGTGCCAGGTGCATTACAAAGCCCGAACGGCAAAACCCTGAACTGATACAGGCCCTCTGTGGTCACAAACGCTGTTTTCTCTCGGTCAGTTTCCTCCACACCTACCTGCCAGTAGCCTGCCGCGAGGTCTAATGACGAAAAATATTTTGCACCCGTTAAATGGGCCATGGTGGCCGTGCGGGCTAGAGCGTAGGGCTTTGGTCGCATGGTCTCACCATGGTTTGCGGGTTCGAATCCCGTCCGGGGGTGAGTTTTATTTCGTAGATAGAACTCCCTCCCGAGGCCATGGATGTCTTAAATAATTATATATAACACATTGACATGGCTAATATGCACCGTACATAAAGCAAAAAAAAAAAAAAAAAAAAAAAAAAAAAAAAAAAAAAAAAAAAAAAAAAAAAAAAAAAAAAAAAAAAAAAAAAAAAAAATTGTCAAGAATATCGTCGATCCGTGGGAGGGGGTATGCATCCTTTTTCGTGACGTCGTTTAGCTTACGGTAGTCTACGCAAAATCTGATGCTCCCATCCTTCTTGGAGACCAGAACAATCGGGCTGGCCCACGGGGACTTGGATGGCTCGATAACATCTTGCTCTAACATTTCTGACATTAGCCGCCTAACTTCCTGCCGCCGCTGGTACGGGATCCTGCGCACCGGCTGCCTGATCGGCGCGGCGCCCTCGGTCACAATCTTGTGCTGCACCAACGTAGTCAGACCCATGTCCGTGGAACCCAGAGAGTATATGTCGACGTAATCCCGAAGAAGCCGTACGACACCCTTTTTCTGACCTACACCCAGCACCATGTCGTTCACGCGGAACAGGGCTTCAACGTCCACGTCCCTCGGTCCTACCTCTTGCTGTCGACGATCTTCTTCGACCACTGCAATGCCCTCCAGGGTCACCTCCACCTGACCAAGGCATGTCTTAGCGTATAATATTTTCCCTTCGGAACAAGGGTTCAGTAAGCGCAAAGGGATCTCCCCCTTCCGCACCACAGCTGCAACTCGAGCTAGCCGGATACCCGTCTTTTCCTCAGTTCGCTTTCTCGGCTCAAACACAACTTCCCTCCCCTCTTCCACGGAAAGGGGGGCTGTAATGATAATTTCGTGGTGTCCCGGCACCGTAACAGTCTCCCCAAGGACGACGTCTAGATTACGGCCTAGATGGACACCCACAGCACGTAATAGGACTCGGTTGTTTTTCATCTCCTATAAATCCTCTTTGAATGACAGCCGGGCATTGTTTTCCCTCAGAAAATCAACACCCAATATAATATCGAAACGGATGTCACCCACAATGCACCGATGTTCATACGTGGCCCCACCCATCTTTAATTGGGCGTCAATAAACCCTGCAGTTTGGATTTCCTCACCATTTGCAGCAGTGAGCCTGCAACGCGGCTGCTCCTGCAGTCGCAGGCCCAAACGCTGGGCGCAGTTCAGACTAAGCATCGACACGGTGGCCCCCGTGTCAACTAGGGCTACTATTCGTCGGCCGTGTATCTCGATGTCCACACAATTACCCCGCAGACGGGTGCTATCCGAGACAGCTGGAGCCAGATGTTTGCAGACCACCAACTGGCCCTCGTTGGTGGCCCCCTTCAGTTTCCCGGGCAGGAAGCCTTTACGTGCCCCTCTTTCCCGCAGGACCAGCATGTCAGACAACGGCGGACCCCCCTAGGCTGCCTGTTTCCTGCATCCACCCGAGCCGTCAACTTGGACACAGTTTTAGTCAGTTCGGCGAGTTGGGCCCCTTGCGCTAGTATCTAGGCTTTTTGATCTTGGATAAAGTTTCTGAGCGGCACTTGATCGGTTGAAACAGTAGCCGCAGCTCCCTCAACCACACCACCACCCTGCTCCTGCCACTCACCTCGAATCCCCGCGACATCAGACGGCGGTCCATACAAGGCGCAGGTAGATTCTACAACCAGCGCCCGCCTGAGCGCCGAGTCAAGTGAACTGGGGCGCGTCAGGGCAGTATGTAGTCGGGTCTCCTTATTTCTCAGTCCGGATAAAAATTGGTCCTTTAGGGCCTCCTGTTTTTCGGGTCCCTCCCTATATGGGTAGGCTCGAGCATAGAACATCTTGAGGCCCGTTGCAAATTGGGTGAGTGTTTCTGCCTTCTCCTGACGTCTACGACGAAACGCGTCCTTCCGGAGCTCACGCAGTTCTTCTGGCTCAAGGTGAGACCCTATCTCCCGGCAGCAAAGGTCGAAATCAGACCTGACCGCCTCTGGGAGGGAGTTATAAATGCTACGGGCCTCCCCCGTGATATACGCACCCAGGAACAGGGCCTTCCCCTCACCCGTCCAGTTATTGAGGCGACTCACTGTATCAAAATACTGGAGGTACTCACCCCAAGTCTCGGATTCCTCAGTGTAGGACCTCGGCTGGACTACCGGCCTGACAAAGCTCTGGGCTGCGTCCCCGGACGCCCCGTCATGGTCTCCCATAGCCTCACTCAGGCCATCCGCTCCTCTAGTAGCCTGTCTCGCACGTCTTGGCATGGATTCTGGTAATATCTTCTTTGATCCCACCGCTGCCACCAATTGTAGCGTTCTCGGGTTTATATATATACCAAATAACTCCACTTTATTTTCAACAAGATTTTCTATGTATTTTTTTAGATTTTATATTTTCAACTGAGAGCCTTTTTATCAACAATCAATTTTATCAAATGTTTACAACAATACTAGCGGCCAGGCCGCTACACTGGCTTATACTGAAGGTGTAGGAAAATAGGGTCTTTGGCTCGGCATCCTGCCAGGACACTCTGTCTGGGGACCTTGCCTGGGCATCCTGCCAGGACATTCTGCCTGGGCATCCTGCCTTCTGCAGTGGTACGAGGCGACGCACAGTGGTCAAAAACTGACTTTTTCGAGACAAAAGTCTGCCCAGGCTGTTCTACTGATCGAATCAAGACGAGATTAACGTCATTTTATTCACAAATAAATTCACTTTCACCTCATTTATACAAACAATTTTTATCAACTTATAAGAATATTATTTTATAAAGAAAATTATAACTTTTTGGAATTTCAGAAAATACCCTGCCATTCAGCGAATTTTGCAGATATTTTGACCAAATTTTTTTGTTCGATTCAAAATTGAAAGCAAATTACCGCGGTGAAACTCAGGAATAAACATAACAAATATATAATTTTTGGTGATTTTTTTAAAATATTTAATTTTTTTCAAAATATTTTTTATAACTAGAGAAATATTGAAGATAAGTGAGTCCGAGTTGTGCTGAAAATGTTTGTTTATGACCCTCCTTCCATGTATAAAAGTTCATATTTATTTGATTAGGTTCATACTTTTAATTAAATTTTACGCGTTATGGTTTACCAATTTTTTTTAAACATCTCGACCTTAGTAAACTCAACGTAGAAAAATCAATTTTTATCCAACTTAATATCTCCTGTTGCCAAAAGGTAAAGAAGGCCTGCCCCCAAAAAAGTTATATAACAAAAATCCAAAAATTTCATATTTTTACCAATTTATTCATATAATTTGCTGTTAATTATTTATTTTAAAGAAGGCTCTGGACATCTAATGTCATATTAGTACCCTATCAAACTCGTTTATTTTTACTTCTATTTGAAACAATATTATTTTCATTTTTAATAATTATTTGGTGGGTATTTTACAATATATGACTGTAAAAGATGTCAGAAAAGCAATAATACGTACTTTAATCAAAAATTCGCACTCCTAAAAATATCTTAAGAATATCATAGCATGAAAATTTGTATGTATCTGTTATTTTAAAAGTAATTATGTAAACAATTTCAATTTCCTTTTTTTTTTTTTATAATAAAATGAAATACTTTCTAAATTATAATTCCTGATAATGTGATGAAGCATATTATAAAGATCCTTTATAAGACCTCTTGTTGGGTCGCGCGAGGGGAAGCCAGAGCGGGTGAATTCGGGAGCACGCCGAGAATCGATACCTGCGGTGTGTTCCTTGAACGACCTGTGGTGAGTGACTTGTATGATTCATTGAACTACAAGTCAGTCGTCTCTTAACAACGAGAGGGACCAGTTGGTCGCCACGCGGGGTGGACAGAGAGTCTGGGTCGAGCCAGCACGCGGTGTGCGGAATGGATTCGTCCTTATTACCACGCGGGTATAAGGTGAGTCGTTAGTTACCATGCGGAAGTGAGTTGGTTACTACCACGCGGGTATAAAGTGAGTCGTCTCTTAACAACGAGAGGGACCAGTTGGTCGCCACGCGGGGTGGACTGAGAGTCTGGGTCGAGCCAGCACGCGGTGTGCGGAATGGATTCGTCCTTATTACCACGCGGGTATAAGGTGAGTCGTTAGTTACCATGCGGAAGTGAGTTGTTTATTACCACGCGGGTATAAAGTGAGTCGTCTGTTACCAAGCACAGTAAGTGAGTGACTTGTGTAGTTCCCACGCGGTATGGGACTTATTATTGAACAACTGACTTTGTGTTCGTTACCACGCGGTTTTGTAATAAGGGTGTTGACCAAATAAATATATCTGTTGCTCTACTCTAAGTTCTCATTAACCTGTACCCAAACCCAACACCTCTCATTATTGATACTTATAGGTTAGTTGGCCTTAAATGTCCATTAATTGCTGAGTTTTGCTAGGTACCTTAGCGGTTGTCCATTTCTCTGGGCTTGATAATATTATTACTGATCAATCGCTTTTAATGTTGGACCTAACCACCGTAGCCCACTTGAAGTATAAACTGTATTGCTCCAACGGTCGATTTGAACCGCTTTAAGTGTGGCCAACGTTTGTTTAGAACCGTCTTAAAAAGGATTGATCATGAAAAGCAAAAGTGGCCAGGGAGCAATATTATTGTTTAGGTATTTTTGGTTTCTGACTGATATCTGCCTCAATGGGGACCTCTACATTAAATACATTCTTAAGTCCTTTCTTCATGGTTAGTCTTCATCTATTATAATTTGCATACCGAGAGGCATAATTTATGCTCCCGGGTATTCGCATATCCTCGTCAGCGTTAGAGAAGGCGCATCAGCTGTCCAGTGGAATACCACCAACACCTAATACGTGTGGAGACTCACATTAATGTGACTCTACACAAACACTGATTAGGATTTAAGTAACAATTAAGAGGTTATATTTAACATGCTTTCAACAGGCTCTTATGTTATTACATTAGAATCAGAAAAAGATCTATATCGTCTCATCAACTCTGCCTTAAAAATATCGGACATACATACATATTTTATTGATATAATTTGAGCATCTTACAGATTATTATTACACATTGAAAAAAAAAAAAAATGCGGTAATGTTTATGCTCATATTATGAAATGAAATGATTGATTAAGAAAACTATTTTTTAAAATTATTTAAGAAACATTTTTTAATTTAATTACCCTCCATCTTTCCCCGCCATTCAATTGGCGGTGCTGCCACTTTTTAATACTAACCCGAAAAGAAAGTTTTTTTTATTTTTAGGATGTAGGTGCATACATAATACCGTGCCATGCAAATTTACACTTTACCCTATGGATCGATGTTCATCGGCTCTATATTTTTAAGAATTTTAGAAATTAAACTCAAAAAACTGAAGAATGAAGAACCAAATTTTAAGAGAAGTTTAAAAAAAAACATTCAAGAAGAAAAGAAGACTGAAAAAAGGGGATAAAATAAAGGAGAAACGAAGAATTCAATGAAACAAGAAAATTTTTTATAGAATTCAACAGCAGAAGAACTATCTGCGGGAATCTTTTGAAATTTTGCATAAAAGATCCAACATTTAATTAAAGAAGATTGATAAAGAAAACACGAAGAAAAGAGCCGTTTAAGAAAAATTTATAAAACGTGAGAATCTTAACCAATGTTTCAGGTTAGTTCGGATTCTTGCCGCTTGGTGTGTCCAGTTTCCACAAAATATACAAAAGAAGTGTATGTCCTTTTTTCGAGAAACAGAAGTCAAAATTTAAAGTAAACTCACAGGAAATTAAAAGAATAATTAAGAAGACAGAAGAAAAAGAAGAGAAGGAAGAACACGTCGAAAAATGTTCATAATTAAAGAAATATCAAGTTCCGAGGGACAAAACACAGACGAAAAGACGGTCTCAAGCCACCATTTGAAGGTGAAATTCAGTTGTCTTCAGTCTTTGTATAGGTCAAACCTGTGTTCCGAGGTGTCTAATTTAATAGTTATAATTCTTGTAAAGGTTGTGGAAAGTGGTGTTAATGTAAAGTAACATTGAAAAGATGCGAACTGGTGGAGGACATCAATTTTTTGTTTAATATTTCTCTGTAAATGATGTTAATTTTTAATTTAGTTCCATGGCGTCATGTATGTGAGTAACCTTTATATATTTTTTCAAAATGGCAGGTCAGCAAATTATGAATACATTTTTTTAAATTTTGTAAATTCTTTAAAATTTTTTTTTATTCCCCACATCTCTCTCAATGAAGCTCAAGTTTCAAAACTCATAGGTTTGTGGTGGTCGAGTGCGGAACTATTATAAAAAGTTATCGATAGTTGAGTTATATATAATAGATCAGCTTGTAGATAGGTTATTGATGTTAATATTTCTTTTGTCTATTAAAAATATACTATCTTAATTGTGTTAATAAAATAAGTCTTAACGAGCATTAATATTTAGTAAATTAACAATTACTAAAGTGGTGACCCCGATATGGAGGACCTAAAAGAGCACATCACCGCCCTCGAGGCTCAACTCGCCCAGCTCGGAACAACACAGACCCCAACAGTAAGTCATGTTACAATTAAAATTCCGCCTTTTTGGAAATCGGACGCTGATTTGTGGTTCCGACAATTGGAGGCGCAATTCGAATTAGCACATATCACAAATCCTCAGACGAAATACAACCATTTACTATCAGGTCTTGATGGCGAGACCTTGAAAACAGTAGCTGACATTCTCCGGTCCACTGATTCCCCACCTACTTATACTCTCGTTAAAGAGGCCATAATTAAACGTTGCACTGATAGTGATGAACAACGAATTCGCAAATTATTGTCCGGTTTGGAGTTAGGAGACAGAAAACCTTCTCAACTTTTACAAGAAATGAGAGCTCTTAGCGGCTCTACCACCTCTGAGGACATCATTACACAATTGTGGATTCAAAGGTTGCCCATCGCCACGCAAGCGATCTTATCAGCGACGGCGCGAGAATTAAACAAAATGGGTGACATAGCAGACCAATAGCCGACGTCAGCCGACCCCCCCTAGTCTGTGCCGTGTCCGGTAGCAACCAACATACATGTTCCGATCTTAAACTGGAAGTCGAATCTCTGAGAGATGAGATGCGTAACATGTCCTCCCAATTTCGATACAGACACCGTTCACCCACACCGAACAGGGTTAGGTCCAAAGAACGACAGCGCGCACGCCCGAGTGCCTCACCTCGTCGCTTCGATACAACAACGACTCTGACGAATGCTGGTATCATCTGAATTTTGGCAACAGAGCAAGAAAATGCCGATCCCCATGCTCTTTCAACACAAAAAACTAGTCCCAGTGCAGACATCAGCGGCGTGTTCCTGCCACTGTAAGACTAGCCGCCTTTTCTTAACAGATAAAGATACCAAAGTTCCTTTTCTAGTCGACACAGGAGCAGACGTGTCTATAGTCCCTCCAAGGTTTGGCGATAAAAATCAAAACCCTATAAAACATCTACATGCAGCTAACAACTCACGCATAGCTGTTTACGGACAGCGCAAATTAGAATTAGATTTCGGTCTCTCTAAAAAATTTCACTTTTCTTTCCTCATAGCCGATGTCTCCAAACCTATTATCGGGTCAGATTTCATCATCCATTTCAACCTTTTAGTGGATTTACCTGGTCAACGGATTATCGATAGAAATTCATTTCTTCCTTTAAAAACATCGGTTTTTCTTTGCGACTCCGATCATACCGGTACCATCAGCTCGATGGATCCAATCGATCCTATCAAAACATACGGACTGGACACCCCGCCTATTCTACAAGAGGTTTCAAAGGTTAAACATTCGACACAACATCGTATCGAAACAAAAGGGAACCCTGTGAGTTCTAAACCTCGCAGACTGGGACCGGACAAATTAGAGACAGCCAAAAAGGTGTTCGAGACTATGGAGTCGTTAGGCCTCTGTCGTCCTTCGAACAGTTCGTGGGCTAGCCCACTACACATGGTACAAAAAAAGAATGGTGAATGGCGTCCTTGCGGGGATTACCGCCTCCTTAATTCCATCACGGTACCTGATAAATACCCGCTGCCGAACATTCAAGACGCGTCAAATTGGTTACACAAGCAAAAAATATTTTCTACAATCGACCTAGTCCGAGCATATCAACAAATACCCATGGCACCGGAACATGTAGAGAAAACCGCAATAAGTACCCCCTTCGGACTGTACGAATTTCTTTTCATGCCATTCGGGCTGCGAAACGCGGCACAGACATTTCAACGCTTCATCCATAAAGCTCTTCAGAGGCTTCCCTTCTGCTTCGTATATTTGGATGATATTCTAGTTGCTTCCGACACCCTAGAAGAACATTATGGATTCCTTGAAATAGTTTTTGCACGTTTAAGAGATTGCGGCATCAGCTTGAATCCAACTAAATGCGTTTTCTGCAAACCTTCAGTTTCCTTTTTGGGCCATGAAATTTCCGAGTTCGGTACCAAACCAATCGATAGTAAGCTCAAGGCCATGAACGACTTCCCACGACCCAAAACAGTATCTCAACTTCGCAGATTTTTGGGCATGGTAAACTTTTACCGTAGGTTTTTACCGCATGCTGCTCACATTCAAGCTCCGCTGAACGCAGTCACCGGACCAAAACACTCCATCATCACCTGGACAACCGCATTAGTGACTGCCTTTCATGACACCAAGAAAGCGCTGAGCCGTGTGGTAACTCTTCATCATCCAAATCCGCTAGGCGCTCTCCACTTACATACGGATGCTTCCGAAAAAGCCATAGGTGGTGTTTTACACCAACTAGTTAGAGGCGTTTTACAACCGCTCGGTTTTTTCTCACGGAAGCTATCGCCTGCGGAAACGCTTTATTCATAGGGCTTTATGATAGGGAGTTACTGGCTATATATTGTGCTATCAAACATTTTAAATACATGTTGGAGGGACGAACTTTGGTGTGTTACAGCGACCACAAACCGCTTACGTACGCTCTGCATCAAAAGTCGGACAAGGCAAGCCCCAGACAAGCACGCCAACTCTCCTACATCTCGGAATTCACGTGCGACATACGTCATATTTCAGGAAACAGAAACGTAGTGGCAGACACTCTATCCAGGATAGAGTCTATATCACAACGCATTCCTACACACGTCGAACTCGCAATTGCACAACATAGCGATATAGAATTGACTTATCTCCTCCAAAGTGTCCAGTCGCCCAACCTGACACCTGTTGCTCTCAGCACGTCATTAGTTCTGTATTGCGTCATCCTTAATGACAACCGTCGCCCATACGTTCCTGCTCAATTCAGGCACAAAATTTGCGAACACGTCCACAATTTCTCACACCCAGGACGAACCGCGACCGTCAAACTCATCAAAGATCGTTACTTTTGGCCGCATATGTCCAAATACATAACTCATTTCGTACAACATTGCATTGGGTGCCAAAGATCTAAAATTAATCAACATGAGCGGACGCCTTTATCGCAATTAAAAACCCCCGACCAACGATTTGCCTGTGTCCACCTCGACATTGTGGGCCCACTACCTCCTGCTGAAGGCCACAGGTTTCTTCTCACATGTATCGACAGGTATACACGCTGGCCTGAGGCCATACCCTTACCTGATCAGACAGCGGAAACGGTCGCAAAAGCCTTCTGGGACCACTGGATTTCTCGGTTTGGCTCCCCCGTTCAAATTGTCACCGATCAAGGAAGAAACATTGAATCTCACCTCTTCCAAGCATTGTCACACAGGGTCGGCGCGAGAGTACAACACACTACTGCTTACCACCCCCAGAGCAACGGCCTTCTCGAGCGGTGGCATAGGACGCTCAAGGCAGCTCTCACTTGTCGTCTTCAGTCAGTCAACGACCCTTGGACACATCATCTTCCGGCCGTCCTATTAGGTCTACGTTCATGCGTGAAAGAAGATCTACAGTGCAGTCCAGCGGAACTAGTATATGGTACTCAGCTTCGACTTCCTGGGGACTTTTTTCTTTCCTCCGGCGCTGAAGTCCCACAGTCGACTTTTGCAACTCATTTGGCGAACGTGATGAGACAGAACAAGCCTTCGTCACCCGTCTGGCACTGCGGACAGAAGGTCTTCAACCATCCAGACCTCCGAGCCTGCTCCTACGTTTTTCTCCGTGATGACTCTTGTCGACCTCCTTTGACACCAGCCTATACCGGACCACATAAGGTTATTAACCGCTCAGCCAAGACATTTACCGTCAACGTCAACGGCAGGACTGTGGTGGTTTCCCGGGACAGACTTAAGCCTGCGTATACCTCAGATACAGGCACGCCAGGTCTTCAAAAGCATGAGCAACTCATTCCCCCACAACGAAACCAACAACTGCTACAACAGTCTCAGCAGCTGCAGCAACAGCCACATCAACCGCCTGACAGCCCAAAACCCCCTCGTTACAAAGACGTCGTCCGGCCGACCTGTTCGACTTCCCAGCCGTTTTTGGTAATCGTTGACACTGGAGGGGGGGGGGGGGGGGAGTGATGTGGTGGTCGAGTGCGGAACTATTATAAAAAGTTATCGATAGTTGAGTTATATATAATAGATCAGCTTGTAGATAGGTTATTGATGTTAATATTTCTTTTGTCTATTAAAAATATACTATCTTAATTGTGTTAATAAAATAAGTCTTAACGAGCATTAATATTTAGTAAATTAACAATTACTAAAGGTTCTACGGATTCACGACCTATGGAAGTACCAATTGGGGACATACAAGATATTTATTGCAGTTTTTAGAATCGGGACATACAATTTGATAAACATTTAGTACAAGTAACGTAAAATCAATTTCATTTTTTGGATTATTATATTATATTCATTTCAAGTAGAGTTTTATTGTTATTCCATCTAAATTTTTTTTTTAGAATAATAATTTGTAGTGTAATGGATTTGCGCGATCGGAATATATTCCTTAAGATTAATAAAAATATATAGGAAATATATATATATATATATATATATATATATATATATATATATATATATATATATATATATATATTATATTGCTAAATGTATTGCTAATGCTAATTGACTTTAATTACTTGTTTTAATTGAATAATAAAAAAATATGAATTTAATTTGGTTTGACTTTCAGAATAAAAAAATATATATATTTATATCATAACTAACTCTTTTCATTCTTGGAATTTACGTTAACGGTACCAATAACAATCAAAATTATTTCCCGGTATGATTCTAAAATAAAATATTAATTATAACTATTGTGTCCTGAATAATTGGTACTCACCTCCAAAGGTATTGGGGTCCGCAAGGCCTATGAGTTTTGAAATTTGAATTTCGTCGAGAGAGATATGGGGAAATTAAAAAGAAATTAAAACATGTTTATAAATAATCTGGCTTTACTAAGAAAAAAAATTTATAAATTTGAAAATTAAAGTGGCCATATTGAAAATTATATACAAAATGGATATTACCTGGTGACGTCACCCTTGAACATATAAACAATTTACTTTACTTTTTTTAACACAAATTTTGGAGTCCACACTTCCTCCACATCCCTTCAACCCTTTACCGGTCACTTTTACTCACTTTCAATTGTCACTCACAACTTTTTACACATTTTGTCTAAAAAAATTAGAGACTAGTCTCTCACCGGTTCCACCTCTACCATAACCCAGCATAGACTAACTATCTGCCTCCGCACGGAATTATGGGTAGCAGATTCGAGTTTCTTTTTCCTGTCGTCTATTGTTTTACTTCTAAATATTAAAATTTTTTGGTGTTTTCTCTCCTTTCTTCCGTTTCTTCTTTCTTCTAAATTGTCATCTTAATTTTCTGTAACTTTTCTTTTTAATTTTGGCTTCTTCTTTTCTCGAAAATAGCATGTAAATCTTGTGCTATACACCTTCAGATCATTTATACCGCTTTGGATTGGATCCGTCCTCTATAATTGGATCACTCTTGGAACTTGCTTCCTTTTCAAATTTTTGAGCTGACTTTTCAATCTGATGTGGGTAGTTTTTCTCTTCTTTTCCTTTTTCAAATTCTTCTTAATAATTAACTGTCTTTTCCTAAAAATTTCCACAACCTTCTACCGACTCGTTTTTTAATTATTGACCTTTTCTTATTTTTGCTTATAATTTCCTGAAATTTTCTTCATTCCTTCTTCTTTTAGCTGTTTCATTCTATTCCTAAGTGTTAAATTAGTCCCTTCTGAAAATTTGCTTTCATTTTAAAGTCGGTGGATCTTGTAATTGATGTTCAAAATGTTAGTTGATAACTGTAAGGTTAGGCCTAAAGCTACCTTTTCTTCCTTTTAAAGTTGTTCTTACTTTCTTCCTGTTGATTTTCTATTTTATTTTCTTCATCCTTAGGTTTCTTTCTTCTTTATTTTCTTTGTCCTTTTCTAAATTGTTTCAAAAAAAATAATGTTGCTTCGACCTCAGTTGTCTTGGCAACAGGCTTGTTTACATTACATTTTGCCTTCTTCCACTTTTCAGAGCAAAAATTGTGTCTCTGGAAACACGGTTTTTGTTCAACAGGTCCCTTCTTCATGAGTCTGCTCTTAGTCCTCCTCCATTTGGTCGTTGTGAACCGGCACTTTCAGGTGTCTCTATCACTCACAGCAACCTCAAAAAATTCATCTCGCACTTGTCACTTCATTTTTCACCATTCACCGTCATTCAAAAAAATAATTTACATTAACAAAAAAATTTCCTTACAACTAATTATACTGTGGACTTGAAAATAAAATAAAACTGGTTTATTTAATATGTTGTCTAATTTCACTAACCATATATACATGGGAGTACTTTCGGTATTTTGATAAGACTCAGTCTTATCTCTTATGCTTTTGGCTGAGGATGGTAGAAATACCGAAAGTACTCCCATGTATATATAGTTAGTGAAATTAGACAACATATTAAATAAACCAGTTTTATTTTATTTTCAAGTCCATTTGAATTATTTCACAATATCTCTGCAATTATGTCAGTTTTCATTAATTATACTGTGCTCAGTCCTTGACAATTCGGACGAGCGGTAGACAAATCAAATTGTCTTTTAATTTCATATATAAAAAATATTGAACATATGATTAAACTAAAGAATTTACTATTTTTAAATAATATTATAATATATACATAAAAAAAAATTATATTTAATCATCATATTGCCGTTTTACTACTCAATATTTTTATTACTTTCCATCTTTCTTTCCCATCTTAATCGCAAAATTTAAATTTCTATTCTACTTCAAATCATAAATAAAAAAATTAATAATTGGGTTGCTTTTCTAAATTCAGTTCCTCATTCCTCATCATCATTTTCTAAATATTTCTTCACATATCTTTGGTTCAAATAAAATTCAACTTCCTATGTCAACTTCTCAAGTTACAAAATTCCCCCCTACAAAGTATAAATATTCCTTATCTCATTATTTCGACGTTACCTAGGCCTTCGCCCATTCCCTAACTCCTCCTATAGCTCAAAAAAAAAAAACTTCAACTTCCTAATCTCAAAAAAAAAATCCCTATTAACTTCTTATATCATCGTAGATTATAATTCTCATATATCGTCGCAGAAAATGTGGATCCTCCCTTCCTTGGGTAGGCTATCTCACAAAAAAAAAAATATCTAGCTATCTATTCTCTAATAGCTCTAACTTCCTCAATAACTTCCTCAAGTTTTCAGTAACGTCTTGTAAGTCTCCAAGAAAAAATTATCCCCATGTATTCTAATTATTTTATTATTAATTATATTACATCCCCTTTTCTTAAACAAAACATATCTGGATGAAACTATTTATAAAATCCTTAATTCTTCCCGCGAATAATCCTATCCCTTCACTCTCTTTACCCAAAAAAAAAACTAAAAAAAAAATACTTGCCAGCAAATCTACTATTCTTCCACTTCCTACGGACTTACATATATGTATGATAAAGACAAATGTACTAATGTAAGAAACCAACTTATGGGTCAATGCTAATGCATAAATAATAGTGATAGGTATGTTAGAAATGGCTACACAGATCCGTTTATGGGAAAATGCATAATAATAATGGTATATGTAAAAAAAATATGCTGCACAAATCCACTTATGGGAAAATGCAAAATAAATAGTGTTATTTATGTTAGTAAAGACTGCACAAATCCGCTTATGGGAAAATGCAAATATAATAGTGTTATGTATGTTAGTAAAGACTGCACAAATCCACTTATGGGAAAATGCAAAAAAAATAATAGTGGTAGGTATGTTAGAAAGGCTGCACAAATCCGCTTATGGGAAAATGCAAAAATAATAGTGGTATGTGTGTTAGAAATGCTTGCACAAATCCGCTTATGGGAAAATGCAAAAATAATAAAGGTATGTGTGTTAATAATGACTGCACAAATCCGCTTATGGGAAAATGCAAAATAATAGTGGTAAGTATGTTAGAAAAGACTGCACAAATCCACTTATGGGAAAATGCATAAATAATAAAGGTGTGTGTTAGAAATGGCTGCACAAATCCACTTATGGGAAAATGCATAAATAATAAAGGTATGTGTGTTAGAAATGGCTGCACAAATCCACTTATGGGAAAATGCAAAATAATAGTGGTAAGTATGTTAGAAATGACTGCACAAATCCACTTATGGGAAAATGCAAATTAATAGTGGTATGTGTTAGAAAAAACTGCACAAATCCGCTTATGGGAAAATGCAAAATAATAGTGGTATATATGTTAGAATTGGCTGCACAAATCCGCTTATGGGAAAATGCAAAATAATAGTGGTATATATGTTAGAAATGGCTGCACAAATCCGCTTATGGGAAAATGCAAATTAATAGTGGTAGGTATGTTAGAAAAGACTGCACAAATCCACTTATGGGAAAATGCATAAATAATAGTGGTAAGTATGTTAGAAATGACTGCACAAATCCGCTTATGGGGAAATGCAAATTAATAGTGGTATCTGTTAGAAAAAACTGCACAAATCCGCTTATGGGAAAATGCAAAATAATAGTGGTATATATGTTAGAAATGGCTGCACAAATCCGCTTATGGGAAAATGCAAAATAATAGTGGTATATATGTTAGAAATGGCTGCACAAATCCACTTATGGGAAAATGCAAAATAATAGTGGTATATATGTTAGAAATGGCTGCACAAATCCGCTTATGGGAAAATGCAAAATAATTGTGGTATATATGTTAGAAATGGCTGCACAAATCCACTTATGGGAAAATGCAAAATAATAGTGGTATATATGTTAGAAATGGCTGCACAAATCCGCTTATGGGAAAATGCAAAATAATAGTGGTATATATGTTAGAAATGGCTGCACAAATCCACTTATGGGAAAATGCAAAATAATAGTGGTATATATGTTAGAAATGGCTGCACAAATCCACTTATGGGAAAATGCAAAATAATAGTGGTATATATGTTAGAAATGGCTGAACAAATCCGCTTATGGGAAAATGCAAAATAATAGTGGTATATATGTTAGAAATGGCTGAACAAATCCGCTTGTGGGAAAATGCAAAATAATAGTGGTATATATGTTAGAAATGGCTGCACAAATCCACTTATGGGAAAATGCAAAATAATAGTGGTATATATGTTAGAAATGGCTGCACAAATCCACTTATGGGAAAATGCAAAATAATAGTGGTATATATGTTAGAAATGGCTGCACAAATCCGCTTATGGGAAAATGCAAAATAATAGTGGTATATATGTTAGAAATGGCTGCACAAATCCACTTATGGGAAAATGCAATATAATAGTGGTATATATGTTAGAAATGGCTGCACAAATCCGCTTATGGGAAAATGCAAAATAATAGTGGTATATATGTTAGAAATGGCTGCACAAATCCGCTTATGGGAAAATGCAAAATAATAGTGGTATATATGTTAGAAATGGCTGCACAAATCCGCTTATGGGAATATGCAAAATAATAGTGGTATATATGTTAGAAATGGCTGCACAAATCCACTTATGGGAAAATGCAAAATAATAGTGGTATATATGTTAGAAATGGCTGCACAAATCCGCTTATGGGAAAATGCAAAATAATAGTGGTATATATGTTAGAAATGGCTGCACAAATCCACTTATGGGAAAATGCAAAATAATAGTGGTATATATGTTAGAAATGGCTGCACAAATCCGCTTATGGGAAAATGCAAAATAATAGTGGTATATATGTTAGAAATGGCTGCACAAATCCACTTATGGGAAAATGCAAAATAATAGTGGTATATATGTTAGAAATGGCTGCACAAATCCGCTTATGGGATTATGCAAAATAATAGTGGTATATATGTTAGAAATGGCTGCACAAATCCACTTATGGGAAAATGCAAAATAATAGTGGTATATATGTTAGAAATGGCTGCACAAATCCACTTATGGGAAAATGCAAAATAATAGTGGTATATATGTTAGAAATGGCTGCACAAATCCGCTTATGGGAAAATGCAAAATAATAGTGGTATATATGTTAGAAATGGCTGCACAAATCCACTTATGGGAAAATGCAAAATAATAGTGGTATATATGTTAGAAATGGCTGCACAAATCCGCTTATGGGAAAATGCAAAATAATAGTGGTATATATGTTAGAAATGGCTGCACAAATCCACTTATGGGAAAATGCAAAATAATAGTGGTATATATGTTAGAAATGGCTGCACAAATCCGCTTATGGGAAAATGCAAAATAATAGTGGTATATATGTTAGAAATGGCTGCACAAATCCACTTATGGGAAAATGCAAAATAATAGTGGTATATATGTTAGAAATGGCTGCACAAATCCGCTTATGGGAAAATGCATAAATAATAATGTTATGTGTGTTAATAGGCTGCACAACATAAAAATATATATATATATATATATATATCGTCTCCCCCCCTATTTCGCGATCATTCACTCTCAATTTCTTTCATACCAGCATTCATTCCTCTAATCCTAAATTAAAACATCTACACTATATACAAATAAAATCATAAAAAAATGCAAAATAATACAAAATCCCCTCCTGTGTATTGTGTAAGTTGAGTAATGTAAAATGATTTCGTTTCTTAATGTTGTGTTGTCCGTACGGTGTAACATAAATGTATCAAATAAATCATAAATCCCCGAAATAATGTATGTTTTGTGTGTATTAGCTTTGTCTAAGTGTTCCTGAGATTGGCTGGGTGCGGCTCCCACAGGATCAGCTAAAAATCCTTCTCTGGCCCCCAGATGGACGATTCCTCACAGATGCTGGCACCCAGCGCCGAAGAGATGAGGCAATCTGCACTCTTTCTCTTCGACCCAAAGTGACCAACTCCGTCCGGAACCCGTCCTCTAACTCGACTTACAGGGAGCGCGTTAAGCTCCAGGAATTCCAGGCAGGTTCCCGTCTGCTGTTTTAGGCTGGGCAAAGTGCAGACGCCAAATACTGCAAGAGACCAAATTGTCTCCGCTTGCTTATTGGCAGGGGATCAACCTGTCTCCGCTTGCTTATTAGCTACTAAAAAAAAAAACTAATCTACTTCATTTATTCTTCACACATTCTCGATTAATTACCCATTATACTAATGTTGAACAATAAAAAAAATCTGCTAAAAAAATTTTGTCTATATTGACTATGGATCCTTGAGATGGATCCGGTTTCAATTCCCTTAACTGGGTTGTTTATTCCTTGCACTAATTCGCTCTGATAATCGATCTTGCCGGATCGATTCAACACTACTGAACGAACTAACGTTCATCACAACAACAATATAATTCTACATCAATAAACTAACAACATATAGTATTTCCTAAACCTATATTAACCTATTACCATTTCAAATGACAACAATGGTATGTACATCTCACAATAAATTCCGTCTATAAAATATATATATTCATTCATTCTTCATTTCATTTATTCTAAATTTCATTCATCCATAGTTTTGTCAGTGTCAGTCTATAGTTTTATTCAGTTTGTCTGTCTGTTATTGTCTATAACTCATTCGAGTTTCAAAAATGGTTACTTACTTAGTTCGGCTGATATAATTATCATTGCAGAGCCTGAGATGAGCCCCTGCTTTTTTCTAATGCCGCGCCGTATAATGTCTTCAAATATCTTCCCCCCCCCCCCCCCCCCCCCCCCCACTAAATAAAATTTTGCGTAGTCTGTGTGTCAGTACTGCGTCATTTTTTTCATTTCCCCTTATTTTAAAAGTTATCTGTTCGGTTTGTCTGTATTTTGCCCTAAAAATGTTTTCGAACCCGTCAGCTATCCTATATAATATTTCTGTCAAGTCCACTCTCCATCCATACAGCAAAACATCCACACTCTTATATTTTCTTACTTCTGCATTAATTTGCTCTAAATGATAATTCATTGTGATTTCTCCTTTGGAAAGAAATTTTCTGACCAATATTTTCTGACCTTGACACTTATTTTTCACTACTAAATCTATACCTTTATTTTCTAAACTATTTCTATAACTAACTTCCGAAACTATTTTGACTTCCTCTACTATGTGACTATTTTTCCCCCTAATTCTATAACTTCCTTGAATCCTTCCTCCTGAATCCCTTCTACCCGGCTAATCCTTTAAGAAAGTTCAGCTGTTTGGACGCTATTGTCCTCCCTAACTCCTGACAACTTTAACTCGAAATTTTGACAGCGTTCTTCCCATTTCTCTTCCGCGGCATCTATTTTACGGATAACCTCCTTCACCTGACCTCCCATTTCTTCTTTTAAGTTGCTTATTTTTTGATTAAAATCCCCCTTTAAGTTTTCTGCTACTTGATCAATTTTGTCTTCTAAATCTTGATTTTTTATTTCCAAACTCCCTATTTGATCCTTCAAACTGTCCACCTTCTTATCTAATCTCACCTCTAAATTCTGAATGTCACCTCTCAAATTTCCCATTTCCCCTTTTAAATTTGTCTCTACCCCACTCAAATTTGTCTCTAAACCTTCCATCTTTTGATTAAGATTCCCAATGTCCCCTCTCAAATTTCCCATACTCCTCATCATAAATTCCATAAATCTGTCCATCTTGTCTGGTTTCTCTTCTACTTTCTCCTTCTTTTCTACCTCTGTCTCTTTACTAACAACATCAATCTCCTGTACCTCCTCACTAGTACCCTCTTTGGTCTCCATAGCAACGGGTATTTCCCTATCTGTTTCCTCCGAAATCTCTACTTCGGACCCTTCGTCAGAACTAAATTCCTTCCCCTTGTTCTCTTCCTCTAATCTTTTTGCTTCCCCTCTCGTCAATGGCATGATTAAATATTAATACAAAAACAAAATTAAATTTATAGAAATATCGCAACAAACGCAATTGTGTTCAATATTGTTATATATATACTGAAAACAAAAATCATAGAATATTCCCCACTCTCCCAACGAAACTCATATCTCCCCATGGCCTTATTCTTCCTGATTTTAAATAAATGCAACTTTTAGGCATATTTACTCTTTATTAAAAAAAAATGTTTCGGTGACTCTATGCGAGTTATTTATTGATCAAAGAATGCAAAATAAAAAACAAGAAACTATCCCCACAAGGGATGCCATAATGCTAAATTTATTGCTAATGCTAATTGACTTTAATTACTTGTTTTAATTGAATAATAAAAAAATATGAATTTAATTTGGTTTGACTTTCAGAATAAAAAAATATATATATTTATATCATAACTAACTCTTTTCATTCTTGGAATTTACGTTAACGGTACCAATAACAATCAAAATTATTTCCCGGTATGATTCTAAAATAAAATATTAATTATAACTATTGTGTCCTGAATAATTGGTACTCACCTCCAAAGGTATTGGGGTCCGCAAGGCCTATGAGTTTTGAAATTTGAATTTCGTCGAGAGAGATATGGGGAAATTAAAAAGAAATTAAAACATGTTTATAAATAATCTGGCTTTACTAAGAAAAAAAATTTATAAATTTGAAAATTAAAGTGGCCATATTGAAAATTATATACAAAATGGATATTACCTGGTGACGTCACCCTTGAACATATAAACAATTTACTTTACTTTTTTTAACACAAATTTTGGAGTCCACACTTCCTCCACATCCCTTCAACCCTTTACCGGTCACTTTTACTCACTTTCAATTGTCACTCACAACTTTTTACACATTTTGTCTAAAAAAATTAGAGACTAGTCTCTCACCGGTTCCACCTCTACCATAACCCAGCATAGACTAACTATCTGCCTCCGCACGGAATTATGGGTAGCAGATTCGAGTTTCTTTTTCCTGTCGTCTATTGTTTTACTTCTAAATATTAAAATTTTTTGGTGTTTTCTCTCCTTTCTTCCGTTTCTTCTTTCTTCTAAATTGTCATCTTAATTTTCTGTAACTTTTCTTTTTAATTTTGGCTTCTTCTTTTCTCGAAAATAGCATGTAAATCTTGTGCTATACACCTTCAGATCATTTATACCGCTTTGGATTGGATCCGTCCTCTATAATTGGATCACTCTTGGAACTTGCTTCCTTTTCAAATTTTTGAGCTGACTTTTCCATCTGATGTGGGTAGTTTTTCTCTTCTTTTCCTTTTTCAAATTCTTCTTAATAATTAACTGTCTTTTCCTAAAAATTTCCACAACCTTCTACCGACTCGTTTTTTAATTATTGACCTTTTCTTATTTTTGCTTATAATTTCCTGAAATTTTCTTCATTCCTTCTTCTTTTAGCTGTTTCATTCTATTCCTAAGTGTTAAATTAGTCCCTTCTGAAAATTTGCTTTCATTTTATAGTCGGTGGATCTTGTAATTGATGTTCAAAATGTTAGTTGATAACTGTAAGGTTAGGCCTAAAGCTACATTTTCTTCCTTTTAAAGTTGTTCTTACTTTCTTCCTGTTGATTTTCTATTTTATTTTCTTCATCCTTAGGTTTCTTTCTTCTTTATTTTCTTTGTCCTTTTCTAAATTGTTTCAAAAAAAATAATGTTGCTTCGACCTCAGTTGTCTTGGCAACAGGCTTGTTTACATTACAATATTGGGAGTAGGTATCTCAAGGGGCTGAAAAGGATCAGGTATTAGGAGCTTATCCCATTTTGCCTCCGTCAAGTACCTCTACAGGCTACAGGAGAAGAAGCTGACAGGATGCAATAAAAGAGGGACCTTAGCCGGATAATGGACCCATAAAACCTTCGTTTAGAAGCATATAAACTTCCAGATAAATTTGACGAGTCAAATTTGATGTCTACAAGGAAAATGCCGAAACTTCCCAAGATAGCAGAGGAGAAGGTAGAAGGAGAAGGAGAGGAGGAACCAGTCCGAGAGCCTCGGGAAGTCAGGAGTTCATCTTGGAGTCGAGATCCACCAGTCGAAGAGAGCAGTTTTCAAGTCTGGAGTTCATCGACAGTCTGGATCCAAGAGTCAGAGGGTTCACTTCCTGGAGTTCTAGTTGAGAGGGGGAAGTGGCCAATCTCTGATCCACCACTTGAAGTCGGCAGTTCTGATCCAGTAGCCCTCGAGGGAAGCTCCAGCCCTCTTCCAACCCTAGAAGTTCAGGAGGAACTCAGCCACTAGTCTGTTCTTCTTTCACCCTCAAACCCTCGCAGAGCCGTCCAGCCCTCACCATCCGATTAGCCTCCAGCCCCAGCATCCATACACCATTATCAATAAGGTTTAATTTTATATTATGTTTTTAATTTTAAGTTATTTATTTTGTTGTAAATATATTAATTTCAATATGACTTGCTAGTTTTTTTCAGTTTACTTCCCTTACTTATCCTAGTCAATATTGATTTAAGAATTTGGTTTTTCAAAACTCTTTTCGCTGAACGAATCTTTTACGCCTTTGGACTATAGAAATCCAATTTATATATTAAAATCAGTAAATTTAAATGATCGTTATATTGGCGATCTGGCATCCTTTGGACATTTTAAATTAGTAAAGACAGCATTTTTGAGAAAATCTCCGCACTTTAGATTTAAAGTAAATTCAAATATCATTTTTTATTATTAAAAACGCGACGCGTAACCCCTCCAATATTACAAATTAGTAAAATCCATAAAGATCATTTAGTTACAATTTGGCATATCTCTTGTGTGGAAGAATAAATTCAATTAATTTTTATTATTCATAATCATAATAATTACAAATTGATATCCTCCTTGTGGGGATATTTAAAACCATCAGTAAAGATAAGTAAGTTCAATCAAATATATTAATTACAGATCAGAAGATACCAATAAATTGTGAATGAGATCTTCATTATCGGCTATCCTGGAGCTATTTCTAGTACTACGTATATTCTCTAAAACGCCTAAAGTCTTTGTTTCCAGCTTACTGAGCTTCTTCTGACATCATTATACTTGATATATTTTTAGGAGTGCGAATTTTTGATTAAAGTAGGTACGTATTATTGCTTTTCTGACATCTTTTACAGTCATATATTGTATAATACCCACCATATAATTGTTAATAATGAAAATAATATTGTTTCAAATAGAAGTAAAAATAAACGAGTTTGATAGGGTACTAATATGACATTAGATGTCCAGAGCCTTCTTTAAAAAAAAATAATTAACAGTAAATTATATGAATAAATTGGTAAAAATATGAAATTTTTGGGTTTTTGTTATATAACTTTTTTTGGGGCAGGCCTTCTTTACCTTTTGGCAACAGGAGATATTAAGTTGGATAAAAATTGATTTTTCTACGTTGAGTTTACTAAGGTCGAGATGTTTAAAATTTTTAAAAAAATTGGTAAACCATAACGCGTAAAATTTAATTAAAAGTATGAACCTAATCAAATAAATATGAACTCTTGTTCATACAAGGAGGATCATAAACAAACATTTTCAGCACAACTCGGACTCTTATCTTCAATATTCCCGAATTTCACCGCGGTAATTTGCTTTTAATTTTGAATCGAGCAAAAAAATTTGGTCAAAATATCTGCAAAATTCGCTGAATGGCAGGGTATTTTCTGAAATTTTTCCAAAAAGTTATAATTTTCTTTATAAAATAATATTTTTTGAAATAATTTTTAAAGATTGTTTGTATAAATGAGGTGAAAGTGAATTTATTTGTGAATAAAATGACGTTAATCTCGTCTTGATATGATCAGTAGAACAGCCTGGGCAGACTTTTGTCTCGAAAAAGTCAGTTTTTGACCACTGTGCGACGGCCCCGTCCAAGACTAAGTCAATGGGCGGAGTTCCCGCCAGTACTAGCAGCGCTGCGTAAAGTCAGTCCGATAGGCCTTTGTGACCCTTAACAGGGCTGTTCTCTGTGCATGAACGAGGATAACTCGCTGCCGTTTCGTGGGGTGATGCCACCATCCTGCGGCCGCGTATCTCGCAACGGCCTCGAACACCCCGGTGTAGATAGCTCTACACGGGGAGTAGCCGAGACCCCATGTTGCTCGGGCTAGGCAGCTCAAAGGTGCTGGGACTGATGACGGAGGCTGGCTACCTGGCTTATGGTCGGAAAATTAAGAAAGCCGTCTAACCAGGTGCCCGTGGCCCCGCCGACGGCACCGGGACGCAGGCAGAAATTAACCCCCGACAGATCCCGAGCTTACTCGATGTAAAGCACCGAAAATCAAGGACGACCGTGGACCGTAGCCATCGAGCCGGTCCACAGCAACAGGTATATTGTAAATGAATAAACCGGAGAAGGTTACCCATTCCCCCGCCGATCAAATAGGGTGATGATCCCCCTCAGGGGGTCAGGAGCACCCAAAAAAAAAAAAATGCCCGGGCACCATGCTTAGGGATCCTGCCTGGGCGAACCGCCCTCCCGGAAAGCCTTAAATCCAGCACTCAAATATAAGAATAAATAAAAACCTTACCCACAAAACGGCCAGCTTTCGTCTTTTTCATAAAGAACCATTATATTATTTGTTGTTATTTGTCCAATCTAAAATATATATATATTTATATAGATATGAAAAGAACATTAGGTGCATGTATATATTGTAATGTAGTCAATGTGCCACTAATATAAATGTAATTTTAAAATATATATATATATATATATATATATATATATATATATATATATATATATATATATTTATATAGATATGAAAAGAACATTAGGTGCATGTATATATTGTAATGTAGTCAAGGTGCCACTAATATAAATGTGTTGTAATGTAGTCAAGGTGCCACTAATATAAATGTGTTGTAATGTAGTCAAGGTGCCACTAATATAAATGTGTTATAATGTAGTCAAGGTGCCACTAATATAAATGTGTTGTAATGTAGTCAAGGTGCCACTAATATAAATGTGTTGTAATGTAGTCAAGGTGCCACTAATATAAATGTGTTGTAATGTAGTCAAGGTGCCACTAATATAAATGTGTTGTAATGTAGTCAAGGTGCCACTAATATAAATGTGTTGTAATGTAGTCAAGGTGCCACTAATATAAATGTGTTGTAATGTAGTCAAGGTGCCACTAATATAAATGTGTTGTAATGTAGTCAAGGTGCCACTAATATAAATGTGTTGTAATGTAGTCAAGGTGCCACTAATATAAATGTGTTGTAATGTAGTCAAGGTGCCACTAATATAAATGTGTTGTAATGTAGTCAAGGTGCCACTAATATAAATGTGTTGTAATGTAGTCAAGGTGCCACTAATATAAATGTGTTGTAATGTAGTCAAGGTGCCACTAATATAAATGTGTTGTAATGTAGTCAAGGTGCCACTAATATAAATGTGTTGTAATGTAGTCAAGGTGCCACTAATATAAATGTGTTGTAATGTAGTCAAGGTGCCACTAATATAAATGTGTTGTAATGTAGTCAAAGTGCCACTAATATAAATGTGTTGTAATGTAGTCAAGGTGCCACTAATATAAATGTGTTGTAATGTAGTCAAGGTGCCACTAATATAAATGTGTTGTAATGTAGTCAAGGTGCCACTAATATAAATGTGTTGTAATGTAGTCAAGGTGCCACTAATATAAATGTGTTGTAATGTAGTCAAGGTGCCACTAATATAAATGTGTTGTAATGTAGTCAAGGTGCCACTAATATAAATGTGTTGTAATGTAGTCAAGGTGCCACTAATATAAATGTAATTTTAAAATATAAAGTATGTAAAGTAAATAATATATAGACAATATAATGGAGAAATAAACCGTAAACTTTGGAGGCTGGAGAGAGGTATCAGGCTCAGGTATTAAGGGATAGCACAGAGGGGACCATCTAACCTCCATAAACTACCTGTAGAAGTATTTATGAAGATTTTTACAACCCAGCTTGACAGAGAATGGAGCTATTACCGGATTAGAGCCCCAAGCCCGCTGCCAGACTAATATAAAACTGTCTGAAACGCCAACATAAAGATTGACAAAGATCAAATTGGATGTCTCCAAGGAGAAGTCGAAAACTTCCCCTGAGCCAGGATAGCAGAGAAGAGAAGGGGAATCTGGTAGGAGGGGGGAACAAGTCCGAGAGCCTCGGGGAAGAAAGATCAGTCAATTCTAGTTGAGAGGTGGACGTGGCCAGTTCTGATCCAGCAGTCGAAGAGACCAGTGGAAGTCTGGAGTTCTAGTTGAGAGATGGACAGATCAGGAGTTGAGATCGAGCAGCCTTCGAGGGAATCTCCAGTCCAGATGAGCCATTGAGATCCAGAAGTTGAGGAGGAGCCCAGCCGCCAGTCATTCTTCCACTCTAAAGCCCTCGCAGATCTACCCAGCATCCAATGAGCATACAATTAGTCTCCAGCCCCTGTCTCCATACAGCTTAGATCCAATAAGGTCAAATTTTATATTATTTTTTTTTTTAATTTTAATTATTAATTTTTTTATTGTAAATATATTCATTTTAAATATGAGTTGCTAAATTTCAGTAGTTTGCTTCCCATGCTCTATCCTAGGTCAGTAATGGTTTAACAATAAAACTCTCTTCGTTGAACGAACTTTTCGCCTTTGGTCTATAGAAATCCAATTTATATATTAAAACCAGTAAATTTAATGATGGTTCTATTAGAGGCGGCCTGGCATCCTTTAAATATTTTAAGTTAGTAAAGACAAATCATTTTGAGAAAATCTCTGCAGCTTAGAGTAAAAGTAAAGTAAATATATATCTTTTTTTTTTAAGTAAAAAAATCGCGGCGCGAAACCTCTCTTATTACAAATTGGCAACCCCTTGTGGAGATTTTGGTGAAATCATTATTATTCAGCAAGAGAAGTTTTTAAACCAAGATTGACTCGGAGAGCTGGCAACAAAATTCATTTTGATATTTTATATTAATTAATTTTTGAAATTTTATTTACATTTTTTATAGTTAGTTAATTTTTAGTAATTTTTTTTTTTTAATTCTTTAAATATGGATAAACAATTAGTTTTTGAGAATATTGACCAGTCTGAGGAAGCAAGTGTTGAGAGTGGGGTAGAAAGTTTAAATATCCCGGTTTCGGCAGGGACAATGAGAGAGAGGAAACCGAAGTTTTAAATATGGGGGAAATGTTGGAAAAAATATTGAAGGAAATGGGAAATTTAGAAAGTAAATTTGGGTCACAAATAGCTAATGTAGATAGTGAAATGAAATCACAAAGTGCTAATTTAGAAAGTAAATTGGGGTCACAAATAGCTAATTTAGATAGTAAGATATGTACGAACATTTCACTTCCTACATTTAAAAAAGATTTAGAAAATAAAATGGGGTTAAATCAACAAGAAATAGTAAGTCAGTTAGAAAGAGCTGAGGAAAAACAGAATGCCCATATCCAAAGTTTAAAGTTAAAATTATTTAGTGATAAGGAGGAAAGAGAAGATAGGATTCCTACTTCAATTATTCACAGTCCGAATGTCAATATGAGTATTGAAGAAGATTTTTTGGTAGAAGAAAGGGAATTAGGAAATAGTTTCGTAGAATGTGAAAGCACCGAGCGTGAAATCGTTAATTGTGATAAGGTTAGATTCGTTGAGAACGTCAGGGAGGAAAACTGTATTAATGAGGAGGAAGGGAATTTTGAAGTTTTAGAGTCATTATCAGGAGGCATTAAAAGTGATATAAACATTGTGATAATCAGAAAAAGTGAGAAAGTTTATAATTTTTGGAATAAATGAGAAGTATGAATGTGAAAAGAATTTTACAATGACAAACTATAGACCTAATGAAAAGAAAAACACATTTGTTGAAGGAGTTTCAGATGACATTACATACAAACTTACTATTCTTGGGGAAAATAAAAGGATTAGTGACAACAATTTTAGGGAAATTATTCGGCGAGGAATTAGGAAGTCAAATATTTTAGTTTCAGGCCTTATATGTAAAATTGGCCCAACATTATAGTAATAATACCATTTAAGGAAACCTGAACAGGTTAAACAGACATGACAGGCAGAATTTAGACAGAATACGACGAATAAATGAAAATGTGGATTAAATAGTCGAATGAAAGTGAGAATTATTTTTTTGTGTGAGTGAAAATTATAAATGTTATTTTTTTTGAAAAACTGGATTTAATTGAATTTTATAGATGATTATTTTTTTTGTTTATTGGAATATTTAATTATATGATTGATTGAGGATTTGGAAGTGAAGTTAATAGTGAGTTAATCTTCTTCAGTACATATTTTTATAAATAAAAACTTGATCCATTTTAGATTTGGGAAGTTTTCATTTTGTTTGATTGATTTTTATTAATGAGAAGATACATTTTTATGAGTAAGATTAATTGATAATATTTTGAACAATTGGAGTTATTTGAAATTGTATATATTGCTGTTGTCATACCTTTCGGTAGATACCGTCGTCACTGGCTGCTGGTCGAGTACTGTGGGCGAGCGCTTTCGATGTAAAGACATCATCTTCAAGCCACTGTTATATAAGACAATAAACACGGACTAACCTCAGTACAACATTAACAGTGGCTTGAAGATGATGTCTTTACATCGAAAGCGCTCGCCCACAGTACTCGACCAGCAGCCAGTGATGACGGTATCTACCGAAAGGTATGACAACAGTAACATATTTACTGGCGCAACTAACCCCTTAGATTGTATATATTGAATTTAATTATAGATTGATTGAGGCTTTGGGAGTGAACTAAATGGCAAGTTAATTTTTAGTATTTTTTTTTTGGATATTGAATCATTTTTTTTAATCGAACTTAATAGTAAGTTAATTTTTTAGTATTTTATAGATATAGACAATTCATTTTAGATTTCGGAAGATAATTTTTTTATGGGGAGAAGATATTTTTTAGGAATAAAATTTATTGATTATAGTTTGAATTTTGATAAATATTATTTTTGCATATATGGTGATGGTTGTTAGATTAGTATTATTAAGAGTTTGCTAAGTAAATTTTGAAGTTCGTTTAATTTTGTTTATGGACCATTTTTAATTATTTATATAGATTTTGCAGAAGTAAGAAAGATGAAGCATTTAAGAGTTTAGTAGTTGATTTAAGGAAACAATTTCTTTTGAAAATTAGTTAGTGATTTAAGGAATTTATATTTGATTTTTTTTTATATGGGTATTTTTTTTGATAGATAAGAAGTATTTGAGAAAATTTAATGGTTTATATAAGTATATATTTTTTGAATTAATAAGAAGTAATTGAGAAAAGTTAGTGGTTGAAATAAGAATATTTTTTTTAAATTGATAAAAGGAGAGAATAATGAGGTCGAGACCCAATATTGTTTTTAAGAATTTAATGGGAAGAAAGGAATTTGAAAATTTTAAGATAGGAAATTATATTTGAAATTTTTTTTGATAACTATAAATTTTTTAAATTGATAGGAAGATGTTCCATTTTGAGAAAATCTCCGCAGCTTAGAGAAAAAGTAAAGTATATATATATCATTTTTTTAAGTAAAAAAATCGCGGCGCGAAACCCCTTTTATTACAATATATATATATATACCGATTTAGAATACCATTCGCGGTGAACTTGGACTCACCAGTCCACAGGATGTATGGGAGAATGTTTTCTTCTGTTTCCCAAATCGACATTTCTGAAAGGAACAATAATCGCCTATCATAATCAGTGTCCCGAAGCCCCTGGACAAGATGAGAGCAATATGGGTTAAAGCTTAAAGTTGTATGTTCGGAGTTAATCTCTAACCTTATTTTTTGAAAAACCCAAAGCCCTCCCGGTATTTCAAAGGAAGGAGCCCTCAACGGATCCGCAACTTCTCATATTGTGAGCGAAACGAATAAACGATCTGTGGTTCACCCGGGAACGGTTCGGAGTACGACGAGCAATACCGCCACTTTCAATGAAAGTATCGTACATATTAACTCGTTCTTGACGGGAACAATGCACCCTTCGGCTCATAAAACTTGAGCTGTCTTCTCCAATAGTAGGGTCGGTGGAAGCCCGCCTGGTCTCCTCCGGGCCTCGCCGCCTCGACTGGAGGTTTGTCTGGTGAGAGCATGGGCGGCTGAGCTGGAGCTGTCTTCTCCAATAGTAAGGTTGGTGGAAGCCCGCCTGGTCTCCTCCGGGCCTTGCCGCCTCGACTGGAGGTTTGTCTGGTGAGACCGGGGGCGGCTGAGCTGGAGCTGTCTTCTCCAATAGTAGGGTTGGTGGAAGCCCGCCTGGTCTCCTCCGGGCCTCGCCGCCTCGACTGGAGGTTTGTCTGGTGAGAGCGGGGGCGGCTGAGCTGGAGCTGTCTCCTCCAATAGTAAGGTTGGTGGCAGCCCGCCTGGTCTCCTCCGGGCCTCGCCGCCTCGACTGGAGGTTTGTCTGGTGAGAGCGGGCGCGGCTGAGCTGGAGCTGTCTTCTCCAATAGTAGGGTTGATGGAAGCCCGCCTGGTCTCCTCCGGGCCTCGCCGCCTCCACTGAAGGTTTGTCTGGTGAGAGCGGGGGCGGCTGAGCTGGAGCTGTCTTCTCCAATAGTAAGGTTGGTGGAAGCCCGCCTGGTCTCCTCCGGGCCTCGCCGCCTCGACTGGAGGTTTGTCTGGTGAGAGCGGGGGCGGCTGAGCTGGAGCTGTCTTCTCCAATAGTAAGGTTGGTGGAAGCCCGCCTGGTCTCCTCCGGGCCTCGCCGCCTTGACTGAAGGTTTGTCTTGTGAGAGCGGGGGCGGCTGAGCTCGAGCTGTCTTCTCCAATAGTATGGTTGATGGAAGCCGGCCTGTCAATTAACCATGTATCTCTGTAAGAGGCGGTCCTTCAACACCGAGTATAGCCTATTTTTAGGGGTTGATAATACTGGGTCACGTACCGGAGCTAAGGCCAGATGATGCCGAGCCATCTCCTTTTCCAAGCGGGTAACTTTATCTCTCTCACTGGTCGGCTCTCCTCTATCATGCTGGATTCTAGTTCCTGCCGCTTACGTCTTGTCATCACGTCGGTTTCGCCAATTTAGCGGTTACACAAGCTAATTAATTTGATTTTTTTAAAAATATTTTTTATTGACGAGAAACTCACTAACAACATGCATATATCTTGATTGCGTTTTTTTAAACATATGTTTTTTAAATTACTTAGAAATAAATGATCGATTATTAATTAATTCAAAATAATAAAACATATGGGGGCACCACACTTTATTTTTTTTATACAAAAAATTTCCAATTTCTTCCATGTCTTATGGATTACGGGTGTCTTGCCCATAGTCAAATTGTTCTCACCCTTTGCTTACGGAAATGTCCATTTTTTTTTCAATTACTTCGGGAGAGCTGTTGCTACTAGGCCGCTTAAGACTTGAAGGAGAAAAATAACAATGTTCCCATTCATAACTTCAGTTTAATTTTCATAATTTGCAGTAGGAAGGGAGTGACGTGAAGGGCCGACTAGATAAGCTGGTACAAGATTTGGAAGCTTCCGTGCACAAGTCAAGTCCCCCACTCTTCCCAGACTTATCAAATCCTGCCTCCTGTCTCAAATCCCTGCCTCCTGTCTCAAATCCCTGCCTCCTGTCTCAAATCCAGTATATTATTTCCACACTTATTTCGGAACAACTGCTTATCGAAATTTTCTCTAATTTATTATACCAAAGTAATAAAACTTCACTTTTGCAAATTTTCACTTCACAAAACGAACTAGAACTTACTTGGCACACATAAAAAACAGCTACCCTATCATAACTTTGTATTCACTCGCCACTCTCCTAGTAGGCGATAATATTATTATGACCTCGTAGTTGAAGCCTAGGCATGAACAGAATTACCAACTATAGGGTTATGGGTGGGTATACATTAAGCAAGTTTGATACTTATCTTTTTCTGCAGAGATATTGTGAAACACATAATAAAAAATTAAGAAAAACATATGTTTTTAAAAATATTGTCCATTTCTCAAAATATGTATATATAAAATATGGGAGTACTTTTGGTATTGCAACCATCTTCAGCCAGGACTTAACAAATACTAGATGGAAGTTCAACAAGTTTACAATCCAACTCAGTATCAAGCCAAGCTGCCGTTCTATGAACATTTTTGTCTCCCGTGTTCCCACTTACGTATTTTTTTTTTTTTTTTCCTTAATTGTTCTCTTCTTTGGACGTAGGCATGGGTGGGTCTGGGGCTAATGTTAGACGTCGGTTATATATACCACATTCAGCTATTCATTGTTCGCCAGCAGACGAGAAATTACTCGCCTCTGAAAAGTGATTGGAGACTTTTCGAAGCGACACATGACTCTCATCGTGTGTACGTAAGTGAAGACCTCACCCACTAAACAAAAAATATATTATTTGGCCAGGCTGAACAAAAAGGCAGGCAAAATGAAATTTGTTTAAATCTCTACTTCCTCCTTCCGCCGCATCTCTCGGACTCTCTGCAAAGAGATAATGGGACTCCTGTTATCTTAATAACAAAAGACCTCAGGATTTGCCTACTCACTTCCCATAACAACATTGAAGTTCCCCCCAATCCAACTCCCAGTACTTCCTCCTTTCGCCGCTTCTCTGGGACTCTCTGCAGAAGAGATAATAGGACGCCTGTTATCTCAATAACAAAAGACCTGAGGATTTGCCTACTCACTTCCCATAACAACATTGAAGTTCCCCCCACTCCAACTCCCAGTACTTCCTCCTTCCGCCGCTTCTTTAGGACTCTCTGCAAAAGAGATAATGGGACTCCTGTTATCTCAATAACAAAAGACCTGAGGATTTGTCTACTCATTTCCCATAACAACATTGAAGTTCCCCCCACTTCAACTCCCAGTACTTCCTCCTTCCGCCGCATCTCTGGGACTCTCTACAAAAGAGATAATAGGACTCCTGTTATCTCAATAACAAAAGACCTGAGGATTTGCCTACTCACTTCCCATAACAAAATTGAAGTTCCCCCCACTCCAACTCCCAGTACTTCCTCCTTCCGCCGCTTCTCTGGGACTCTCTGCAGAAGAGATAATGGGACTCCTGTTATCTCAATAACAAAAGACCTGAGGATTTGCCTACTCACTTCCCATAACAACATTGAAGTTCCCCCCACTCCAACTCCCAGTACTTCCTCCTTCCGCCGCTTCTCTGGGACTCTCTGCAGAAGAGATAATGGGACTCCTGTTATCTCAATAACAAAAGACCTGAGGATTTGTCTACTCATTTCCCATAACAACATTGAAGTTCCCCCCACTTCAACTCCCAGTACTTCCTCCTTCCGCCGCATCTCTGGGACTCTCTACAAAAGAGATAATAGGACTCCTGTTATCTCAATAACAAAAGACCTGAGGATTTGCCTACTCACTTCCCATAACAAAATTGAAGTTCCCCCCACTCCAACTCCCAGTACTTCCTCCTTCCGCCGCTTCTCTGGGACTCTCTGCAGAAGAGATAATGGGACTCCTGTTATCTCAATAACAAAAGACCTGAGGATTTGCCTACTCACTTCCCATAACAACATTGAACTTCCCCCCACTACAACTCCCAGTACTTCCTCCTTCCGCCGCTTCTCTGGGACTCTCTGCAGAAGAGATAATGGGACTCCTGTTATCTCAATAACAAAAGACCTGAGGATTTGCCTACTCACTTCCCATAACAACATTGAAGTTCCCCCCACTACAACTCCCAGTACTTCCTCCTTCCGCCGCTTCTCTGGGACTCTCTGCAGAAGAGATAATGGGACTCCTGTTCTCTCAATAACAAAAGACCTGAGGATTTGCCTACTCACTTCCCATAACAACATTGAAGTTCCCCCCACTCCAACTCCCAGTACTTCCTCCTTCCGCCGCTTCTTTAGGACTCTCTGCAAAAGAGATAATGGGACTCCTGTTATCTCAATAACAAAAGACCTGAGGATTTGTCTACTCATTTCCCATAACAACATTGAAGTTCCCCCCACTTCAACTCCCAGTACTTCCTCCTTCCGCCGCATCTCTGGGACTCTCTACAAAAGAGATAATAGGACTCCTGTTATCTCAATAACAAAAGACCTGAGGATTTGCCTACTCACTTCCCATAACAAAATTGAAGTTCCCCCCACTCCAACTCCCAGTACTTCCTCCTTCCGCCGCTTCTCTGGGACTCTCTGCAGAAGAGATAATGGGACTCCTGTTATCTCAATAACAAAAGACCTGAGGATTTGCCTACTCACTTCCCATAACAACATTGAAGTTCCCCCCACTACAACTCCCAGTACTTCCTCCTTCCGCCGCTTCTCTGGGACTCTCTGCAGAAGAGATAATGGGACTCCTGTTATCTCAATAATAAAAGACCTGAGGATTTGCCTACTCACTTCCCATAACAACATTGAAGTTCCCCCCACTCCAACTCCCAGTACTTCCTCCTTCCGCCGCTTCTCTGGGACTCTCTGCAGAAGAGATAATGGGACTCCTGTTATCTCAATAACAAAAGACCTGAGGATTTGTCTACTCATTTCCCATATCAACATTGAAGTTCCCCCCACTTCAACTCCCAGTACTTCCTCCTTCCGCCGCATCTCTGGGACTCTCTTCAAAAGAGATAATAGGACTCCTGTTATCTCAATAACAAAAGACCTGAGGATTTGCCTACTCACTTCCCATAACAAAATTGAAGTTCCCCCCACTCCAACTCCCAGTACTTCCTCCTTCCGCCGCTTCTCTGGGACTCTCTGCAGAAGAGATAATGGGACTCCTGTTATCTCAATAACAAAAGACCTGAGGATTTGCCTACTCACTTCCCATAACAACATTGAAGTTCCCCCCACTACAACTCCCAGTACTTCCTCCTTCCGCCGCTTCTCTGGGACTCTCTGCAGAAGAGATAATGGGACTCCTGTTATCTCAATAACAAAAGACCTGAGGATTTGCCTACTCACTTCCCATAACAACATTGAAGTTCCCCCCACTCCAACTCCCAGTACTTCCTCCTTCCGCCGCTTCTCTGGGACTCTCTGCAGAAGAGATAATGGGACTCCTGTTATCTCAATAACAAAAGACCTGAGGATTTGTCTACTCATTTCCCATAACAACATTGAAGTTCCCCCCACTTCAACTCCCAGTACTTCCTCCTTCCGCCGCATCTCTGGGACTCTCTACAAAAGAGATAATAGGACTCCTGTTATCTCAATAACAAAAGACCTGAGGATTTGCCTACTCACTTCCCATAACAAAATTGAAGTTCCCCCCACTCCAACTCCCAGTACTTCCTCCTTCCGCCGCTTCTCTGGGACTCTCTGCAGAAGAGATAATGGGACTCCTGTTATCTCAATAACAAAAGACCTGAGGATTTGCCTACTCACTTCCCATAACAACAATGAAGTTCCCCCCACTACAACTTCCAGTACTTCCTCCTTCCGCCGCTTCTCTGGGACTCTCTGCAGAAGAGATAATGGGACTCCTGATATCTCAATAACAACAGACCTGAGGATTTGCCTACTCACTTCCCATAACAACATTGAAGTTCCCCCCACTACAACTCCCAGTACTTCCTCCTTCCGCCGCTTCTCTGGGACTCTCTGCAGAAGAGATAATGGGACTCCTGTTATCTCAATAACAAAAGACCTGAGGATTTGCCTACTCACTTCCCATAACAACATTGAAGTTCCCCCCACTCCAACTCCCAGTACTTCCTCCTTCCGCCGCTTCTCTGGGACTCTCTGCAGAAGAGATAATGGGACTCCTGTTATCTCAATAACAAAAGACCTGAGGATTTGCCTACTCACTTCCCATAACAACATTGAAGTTCCCCCCACTACAACTCCCAGTACTTCCTCCTTCCGCCGCTTCTCTGGGACTCTCTGCAGAAGAGATAATGGGACTCCTGTTATCTCAATAACAAAAGACCTGAGGATTTGCCTACTCACTTCCCATAACAACATTGAAGTTCCCCCCACTCCAACTCCCAGTACTTCCTCCTTCCGCCGCTTCTCTGGGACTCTCTGCAGAAGAGATAATGGGACTCCTGTTATCTCAATAACAAAAGACCTGAGGATTTGCCTACTCACTTCCCATAACAACATTGAAGTTCCCCCCACTCCAACTCCCAGTACTTCCTCCTTCCGCCGCTTCTCTGGGACTCTCTGCAGAAGAGATAATGGGACTCCTGTTATCTCAATAACAAAAGACCTGAGGATTTGCCTACTCACTTCCCATAACAACATTGAAGTTCCCCCCACTCCAACTCCCAGTACTTCCTCCTTCCGCCGCTTCTCTGGGACTCTCTGCAGAAGAGATAATGGGACTCCTGTTATCTCAATAACAAAAGACCTGAGGATTTGCCTATTCACTTCCCATAACAACATTGAAGTTCCCCCCACTCCAACTCCCAGTACTTCCTCCTTCCGCCGCTTCTCTGGGACTCTCTGCAGAAGAGATAATGGGACTCCTGTTATCTCAATAACAAAAGACCTGAGGATTTGCCTACTCACTTCCCATAACAACATTGAAGTTCCCCCCACTCCAACTCCCAGTACTTCCTCCTTCCGCCGCTTCTCTGGGACTCTCTGCAGAAGAGATAATAGGACTCCTGTTATCTCAATAACAAAAGACCTGAGGATTTGCCTACTCACTTCCCATAACAACATTGAAGTTCCCCCCACTCCAACTCCCAGTACTTCCTCCTTCCGCCGCTTCTCTGGGACTCTCTGCAGAAGAGATAATGGGACTCCTGTTATCTCAATAACAAAAGACCTGAGGATTTGCCTACTCACTTCCCATAACAACATTGAAGTTCCCCCCACTACAACTCCCAGTACTTCCTCCTTCCGCCGCTTCTCTGGGACTCTCTGCAGAAGAGATAATGGGACTCCTGTTATCTCAATAACAAAAGACCTGAGGATTTGCCTACTCACTTCCCATAACAACATTGAAGTTCCCCCCACTCCAACTCCCAGTACTTCCTCCTTCCGCCGCTTCTCTGGGACTCTCTGCAGAAGAGATAATGGGACTCCTGTTATCTCAATAACAAAAGACCTGAGGATTTGCCTACTCACTTCCCATAACAACATTGAAGTTCCCCCCACTCCAACTCCCAGTACTTCCTCCTTCCGCCGCTTCTCTGGGACTCTCTGCAGAAGAGATAATGGGACTCCTGTTATCTCAATAACAAAAGACCTGAGGATTTGCCTACTCACTTCCCATAACAACATTGAAGTTCCCCCCACTCCAACTCCCAGTACTTCCTCCTTCCGCCGCTTCTCTGGGACTCTCTGCAGAAGAGATAATGGGACTCCTGTTATCTCAATAACAAAAGACCTGAGGATTTGCCTACTCACTTCCCATAACAACATTGAAGTTCCCCCCACTCCAACTCCCAGTACTTCCTCCTTCCGCCGCTTCTCTGGGACTCTCTGCAGAAGAGATAATGGGACTCCTGTTATCTCAATAACAAAATACCTGAGGATTTGCCTACTCACTTCCCATAACAACATTGAAGTTCCCCCCACTCCAACTCCCAGTACTTCCTCCTTCCGCCGCTTCTCTGGGACTCTCTGCAGAAGAGATAATGGGACTCCTGTTATCTCAATAACAAAAGACCTGAGGATTTGCCTACTCACTTCCCATAACAACATTGAAGTTCCCCCCACTACAACTCCCAGTACTTCCTCCTTCCGCCGCTTCTCTGGGACTCTCTGCAGAAGAGATAATGGGACTCCTGTTATCTCAATAACAAAAGACCTGAGGATTTGCCTACTCACTTCCCATAACAACATTGAAGTTCCCCCCACTCCAACTCCCAGTACTTCCTCCTTCCGCCGCTTCTCTGGGACTCTCTGCAGAAGAGATAATGGGACTCCTGTTATCTCAATAACAAAAGACCTGAGGATTTGCCTACTCACTTCCCATAACAACATTGAAGTTCCCCCCACTCCAACTCCCAGTACTTCCTCCTTCCGCCGCTTCTCTGGGACTCTCTGCAGAAGAGATAATGGGACTCCTGTTATCTCAATAACAAAAGACCTGAGGATTTGCCTACTCACTTCCCATAACAACATTGAAGTTCCCCCCACTCCAACTCCCAGTACTTCCTCCTTCCGCCGCTTCTCTGGGACTCTCTGCAGAAGAGATAATGGGACTCCTGTTATCTCAATAACAAAAGACCTGAGGATTTGCCTACTCACTTCCCATAACAACATTGAAGTTCCCCCCACTCCAACTCCCAGTACTTCCTCCTTCCGCCGCTTCTCTGGGACTCTCTGCAGAAGAGATAATGGGACTCCTGTTATCTCAATAACAAAATACCTGAGGATTTGCCTACTCACTTCCCATAACAACATTGAAGTTCCCCCCACTACAACTCCCAGTACTTCCTCCTTCCGCCGCTTCTCTGGGACTCTCTGCAGAAGAGATAATGGGACTCCTGTTATCTCAATAACAAAAGACCTGAGGATTTGCCTACTCACTTCCCATAACAACATTGAAGTTCCCCCCACTCCAACTCCCAGTACTTCCTCCTTCCGCCGCTTCTCTGGGACTCTCTGCAGTAGAGATAATGGGACTCCTGTTATCTCAATAACAAAAGACCTGAGGATTTGCCTACTCACTTCCCATAACAACATTGAAGTTCCCCCCACTCCAACTCCCAGTACTTCCTCCTTCCGCCGCTTCTCTGGGACTCTCTGCAGAAGAGATAATGGGACTCCTGTTATCTCAATAACAAAAGACCTGAGGATTTGCCTACTCACTTCCCATAACAACATTGAAGTTCCCCCCACTACAACTCCCAGTACTTCCTCCTTCCGCCGCTTCTCTGGGACTCTCTGCAGAAGAGATAATGGGACTCCTGTTATCTCAATAACAAAAGACCTGAGGATTTGCCTACTCACTTCCCATAACAACATTGAAGTTCCCCCCACTCCAACTCCCAGTACTTCCTCCTTCCGCCGCTTCTCTGGGACTCTCTGCAGAAGAGATAATGGGACTCCTGTTATCTCAATAACAAAAGACCTGAGGATTTGCCTACTCACTTCCCATAACAACATTGAAGTTCCCCCCACTCCAACTCCCAGTACTTCCTCCTTCCGCCGCTTCTCTGGGACTCTCTGCAGAAGAGATAATGGGACTCCTGTTATCTCAATAACAAAAGACCTGAGGATTTGCCTACTCACTTCCCATAACAACATTGAAGTTCCCCCCACTCCAACTCCCAGTACTTCCTCCTTCCGCCGCTTCTCTGGGACTCTCTGCAGAAGAGATAATGGGACTCCTGTTATCTCAATAACAAAAGACCTGAGGATTTGCCTACTCACTTCCCATAACAACATTGAAGTTCCCCCCACTCCAACTCCCAGTACTTCCTCCTTCCGCCGCTTCTCTGGGACTCTCTGCAGAAGAGATAATGGGACTCCTGTTATCTCAATAACAAAAGACCTGAGGATTTGCCTACTCACTTCCCATAACAACATTGAAGTTCCCCCCACTCCAACTCCCAGTACTTCCTCCTTCCGCCGCTTCTCTGGGACTCTCTGCAGAAGAGATAATGGGACTCCTGTTATCTCAATAACAAAAGACCTGAGGATTTGCCTACTCACTTCCCATAACAACATTGAAGTTCCCCCCACTCCAACTCCCAGTACTTCCTCCTTCCGCCGCTTCTCTGGGACTCTCTGCAGAAGAGATAATGGGACTCCTGTTATCTCAATAACAAAAGACCTCAGGATTTGCCTACTCACTTCCCATAACAACATTGAAGTTCCCCCCACTCCAACTCCCAGTACTTCCTCCTTCCGCCGCTTCTCCTGGGCTCTCTGCAGAAGAGATAATGGGACTCCTGTTATCTCAATAACAAAAGACCTCAGGATTTGCCTACTCACTTCCCATAACAACATTGAAGTTCCCCCCACTCCAACTCCCAGTACTTCCTCCTTCCGCCGCTTCTCTGGGACTCTCTGCAGAAGAGATAATGGGACTCCTGTTATCTCAATAACAAAAGACCTGAGGATTTGCCTACTCACTTCCCATAACAACATTGAAGTTCCCCCCACTACAACTCCCAGTACTTCCTCCTTCCGCCGCTTCTCTGGGACTCTCTGCAGAAGAGATAATGGGACTCCTGTTATCTCAATAACAAAAGACCTGAGGATTTGCCTACTCACTTCCCATAACAACATTGAAGTTCCCCCCACTACAACTCCCAGTACTTCCTCCTTCCGCCGCTTCTCTGGGACTCTCTGCAGTAGAGATAATGGGACTCCTGTTATCTCAATAACAAAAGACCTGAGGATTTGCCTACTCACTTCCCATAACAACATTGAAGTTCCCCCCACTCCAACTCCCAGTACTTCCTCCTTCCGCCGCTTCTCTGGGACTCTCTGCAGAAGAGATAATGGGACTCCTGTTATCTCAATAACAAAAGACCTGAGGATTTGCCTACTCACTTCCCATAACAACATTGAAGTTCCCCCCACTCCAACTCCCAGTACTTCCTCCTTCCGCCGCTTCTCTGGGACTCTCTGCAGAAGAGATAATGGGACTCCTGTTATCTCAATAACAAAAGACCTGAGGATTTGCCTACTCACTTCCCATAACAACATTGAAGTTCCCCCCACTCCAACTCCCAGTACTTCCTCCTTCCGCCGCTTCTCTGGGACTCTCTGCAGAAGAGATAATGGGACTCCTGTTATCTCAATAACAAAAGACCTGAGGATTTGCCTACTCACTTCCCATAACAACATTGAAGTTCCCCCCACTCCAACTCCCAGTACTTCCTCCTTCCGCCGCTTCTCTGGGACTCTCTGCAGAAGAGATAATGGGACTCCTGTTATCTCAATAACAAAAGACCTGAGGATTTGCCTACTCACTTCCCATAACAACATTGAAGTTCCCCCCACTCCAACTCCCAGTACTTCCTCCTTCCGCCGCTTCTCTGGGACTCTCTGCAGAAGAGATAATGGGACTCCTGTTATCTCAATAACAAAAGACCTGAGGATTTGCCTACTCACTTCCCATAACAACATTGAAGTTCCCCCCACTCCAACTCCCAGTACTTCCTCCTTCCGCCGCTTCTCTGGGACTCTCTGCAGAAGAGATAATGGGACTCCTGTTATCTCAATAACAAAAGACCTGAGGATTTGCCTACTCACTTCCCATAACAACATTGAAGTTCCCCCCACTCCAACTCCCAGTACTTCCTCCTTCCGCCGCTTCTCTGGGACTCTCTGCAGAAGAGATAATGGGACTCCTGTTATCTCAATAACAAAAGACCTCAGGATTTGCCTACTCACTTCCCATAACAACATTGAAGTTCCCCCCACTCCAACTCCCAGTACTTCCTCCTTCCGCCGCTTCTCTGGGGCTCTCTGCAGAAGAGATAATGGGACTCCTGTTATCTCAATAACAAAAGACCTGAGGATTTGCCTACTCACCTCCCATAACAACATTGAAGTTCCCCCCACTACAACTCCCAGTACTTCCTCCTTCCGCCGCTTCTCTGGGACTCTCTGCAGAAGAGATAATGGGACTCCTGTTATCTCAATAACAAAAGACCTGAGGATTTGCCTACTCACTTCCCATAACAACATTGAAGTTCCCCCCACTCCAACTCCCAGTACTTCCTCCTTCCGCCGCTTCTCTGGGGCTCTCTGCAGAAGAGATAATGGGACTCCTGTTATCTCAATAACAAAAGACCTCAGGATTTGCCTACTCACTTCCCATAACAACATTGAAGTTCCCCCCACTACAACTCCCAGTACTTCCTCCTTCCGCCGCTTCTCTGGGACTCTCTGCAGAAGAGATAATGGGACTCCTGTTATCTCAATAACAAAAGACCTGAGGATTTGCCTACTCACTTCCCATAACAACATTGAAGTTCCCCCCACTCCAACTCCCAGTACTTCCTCCTTCCGCCGCTTCTCTGGGACTCTCTGCAGAAGAGATAATGGGACTCCTGTTATCTCAATAACAAAAGACCTGAGGATTTGCCTACTCACTTCCCATAACAACATTGAAGTTCCCCCCACTCCAACTCCCAGTACTTCCTCCTTCCGCCGCTTCTCTGGGACTCTCTGCAGAAGAGATAATGGGACTCCTGTTATCTCAATAACAAAAGACCTGAGGATTTGCCTACTCACTTCCCATAACAACATTGAAGTTCCCCCCACTCCAACTCCCAGTACTTCCTCCTTCCGCCGCTTCTCTGGGACTCTCTGCAGAAGAGATAATGGGACTCCTGTTATCTCAATAACAAAAGACCTGAGGATTTGCCTACTCACTTCCCATAACAACATTGAAGTTCCCCCCACTCCAACTCCCAGTACTTCCTCCTTCCGCCGCTTCTCTGGGACTCTCTGCAGAAGAGATAATGGGACTCCTGTTATCTCAATAACAAAAGACCTGAGGATTTGCCTACTCACTTCCCATAACAACATTGAAGTTCCCCCCACTCCAACTCCCAGTACTTCCTCCTTCCGCCGCTTCTCTGGGACTCTCTGCAGAAGAGATAATGGGACTCCTGTTATCTCAATAACAAAAGACCTGAGGATTTGCCTACTCACTTCCCATAACAACATTGAAGTTCCCCCCACTCCAACTCCCAGTACTTCCTCCTTCCGCCGCTTCTCTGGGACTCTCTGCAGAAGAGATAATGGGACTCTTATCCCGAACACGTATCATTTATTACTTTTTCTTTTACTTTCTGTATTCCCACCGATACTGTATTCAGTCCCTGTAAATATGTTGTAATGTTTTTTTTTTCTCGCGTTTTTTAATAATATATAATTTCCTTTACTTTATTTTAAAATACGCTGGAATTTTCTCAAACTGTATAACTGGTTTTTTACTAAAATAAAATATTAATGGGATGCCAGATGGCCTGTCTAATAGAACGATACTTAATTTACTGATTTTAATGTATGAATTGAATTTCTATCAACCAAAGACGAAAGTTCGATCAGCTAAGAGAGTTTTGAAAAACTAAATTGTTAAATCACTATTGACTAGGTTTGAGCATGGGAAACAAACTACTAAAATCTAGAAACTCATAAAAAAATAATATATTTACATAAAATACATACAATAAACTAAACCTCGTGTTGACGGCGTCTGTCTAAACGTTGTTTGGATGGGCTCCACGATTCTTACTAGTTCTTCTCTCCTTTTGTAGCTTCTTCTCCTGCTCTTCTTAAATATGGTTCATCCGTCTGCAGGGTATAAATTGGGAATCCAATAAGGGGGATAAGTCATCACCACTCACAACTTTACTTCACTTCAACAAACGGGGACTCCTGGGGACAATGGAGGCACCAAGGCCGCCAAACAACTATCCATGCTAAACATCAGGACGTCCCCCAGCACCTCACCAAAATGGCCGACCCAACCAACCACTGCCACCTACATTAGATTTGTCTTCTTCAAACTCAAATATTTATTTATTTTCATTTTATACACATTACCACTTATTATTAAAAAATCATTGAAACGGGTCGCACTTTTATTACATTACAATGTATGCACTCATTTTATTGTATTTCCATTTCCTCTTTGTTTATCTATTATCTCTCTGTTTTGCATTATCACTTACAGGATTTCCTTTTCGATACCCCCCCTATATATCTTCCTCCTCCTCTCTTCTCCATGACCTATAATATATTAACCTCCTTTCATGTCAACGCCCAGTCCCTCTTCCAATCCCGTACCTTTCAACTGATCGGAATCTCCGAGACCTGGCTCACTCCCTTATTCCCAGCTCCGCTCTTCCTTTTCCTGGCTACACATTATTTCGTGAGGACCGCCCTGGTCGGACTGGTGGGGGGGTGGGGGTCTATATACATGACTACGTCAAGGTCCGTGTATTGGACTGTTCATCTAACTCCCCCCTCCCACATGTCGAGTACATGTTACTTGAAGTAAGGACTTTAAATGTAAAGTTGTTATATAGTCTGTAGGCGCCAATGCCGATTTATAGAATCGGGGTGGAGCATACGGAGGGGGGTTTTGAACAGTGGACTGTATTAATTGAAATGTACTATATTATAACACTTACCACTTTCCAGGCAGAGCCTTCTTCGCCCAGGGGCATCTAAACAAATTACAAATGGCTGGCCAGCGATTGCTATTGTATTAAATACCTTACTGGACGGAAGTCTGGAAGGTCTATCTGGAGCAGGCAAACTGGGGCCTCAGGGGGAGGCAACGATACGACTGGTAAATGGGGCAGTGTAGGCGACGGGGAGCAGACACGATACTGGGGCCTTTGAGGCAACGGGAGCACACTAGAACTTGAGGCCGTGTAGGCAACGGGAACAGACTCGATACTTGGGGCCTTTGAGGCAACGGGAGCAGACCTCAGGGAGAGGCATCCATAAGACAACTGGGGACAGACTGAGGAGTACAGAGGGTACTAATCCTCATCTGGACAACAAGTGGGAGGGGGTACCTAATCTTACAAAATAATAAATAAAACTGGTGGCAAATTCAAGCAACTCGCCTGAACATGCCGCCCACCTAAATTAAAATAATTTACTTAAGCTAAAATAAAGAACTGAACTTCCTGAGACGGAACGAGTAACACTAAAAAACTAAACAGAAACGTAACTTTGAACTATATACAATATTAAGGGGGGCACTACGAAATATCTCGGAGGGGGAGGAGTTTGTGAACTTACTTTACTTTACTTTCCCTGGCGCTACGGTCCTTGTAGAACCTGGGCCTCCGCAACAATCTTCCGCCATTCTAATCAATCCTCGGCCTCCCGTCTCCATCTTCTGACACCCATCGTTCTGAGGTCGTCCTCCACGTCCTCCAGCCAACGTAAGCGGGGTCTACCTCTTCTTCTTTGTCCTCCCGGGTGTCCCTCCAGTATCCTCCTCGGCAATCTACCTGGTTGCATCCTCTGTAAATGCTCCAGCCATCGGAGCCGTCCCTGCTTCACTAAGGCCATCAGGTCCGGGCTCTTGTACAGGTCCCTCAGCTCCCCATTGGTCCGTATCCTCCATCTATCCCCCTCTGGAGTAGGGCCGTATATCTTTCTCAATACCTTCCTCTCCCACGTATTGAGTAAGACTTCGTCCCTCCCAGTCAGGACCCAGGTTTCACTCGCATATGTGACGACCGGTCTCAGGACTGTTTTATAAATTGTTATTTTGGCGTCTCGGGACACAGTCCTCGATCCGAGCACCTTCTGCAGTGACCGGTAGCATCTATTCCCGGCCGTTATCCTCGCTTTGATGTCTTCTTTAACGTCGCTCCTTTCCGTGACAACGGCCCCCAGGTACTTGAAGCTATCCACCCGGTCAAACCTGCAACCTCCAAGTACGAGTTCCTTCTCTTTGACTTCTTTCCTCGTGGTTCTCATGTACTTGGTTTTGCCCTCGTTGACAAGGAGACCAAGCTTCCTGGACTCCTCGTCACATTCCTGGAACGCCCCCGCCAATGCAGCTTTCGTTCGTCCGGTTATGACCACGTCTTCCGCATATGCGAGATGCTGACTGAGCCTGTTATATATAGTACCATCAGGATTCGTACGGATGCCCCTAATAGCTTTCTCCAGTGTTATATTGAAGAGTAAGGGGGATAATGGGTCGCCCTGTCTCAGACCCTGCCTGACCTCAAAGCTTTCAGAGATCGCGTTCTGGACCTTGACCTTTCCACAAGTGTGCGTCAACGTCATCCTTGCCAGCCTTATCAGTTTTGGGGGGAAGCCAAATCCATACATGGTTTGTAGGAGTTGTTCTCTATCTACACTGTCGTAGGCTTGCTTGTAGTCGATGAAGAGGTGGTGCAGGTCGACGTCATTTTCGTAACATTTTTCCAGCATTGTCCTCAGCGTCGAAATATGGTCTATCGTCGATCTTCCCTGCCTGAACCCACATTGGTATTCACCAACCACCTCTTCAGCCCGTCTCGTTAGCCTCTTCAGGAGGAGTATAGAGAATATCTTGTAGGTGGTGTCCAGAAGTGCGATGCCCCGGTAGGTTCCACAGTCCAGCTTGTCTCCCTTCTTGTGGATCGGACTGATCAACGCAGTGGACCACTCCCTCGGCATTTCCTCTGTCATCCAGACGTCATAAACGAGCCGGTACACCTCCCTCGTTATTTCGTCCCCTCCAAATTTGAGCAGCTCCGCTGGGATTCCGTCTTCTTCTGGCGTCTTATTATTTTTGAGGGATGCGAGAACTTGTGCTACTTCTTCCAACTCCGGCGGCTCCTGAACTTCTTCTTCTTCCAGCTCTGCGCCACCATCTATGGTCGGCCTACTGGCTTCTGCGCGATCATAGCTAGGGTTCAGAAGGTCGCTAAAGTATCTGGTCCATCGGTCCATGATACGTTGTTGGTCTCCTAGCAGATCCCCTTGTTCATCCCTGCAGAAGTTCATACGTGGTTTGAACCCCTCTGTGTAGTGGTGCTGTTCAACTTTAATACGCTATGATGAGGAATGATGTAATTTGATGGTTTAGGGGCTGAGGACATATGCGAGAGGGACATGTACTCAGACATGAAGCTTCTATAATCTTCATACTTCTTGGGGTCCTTAGACAACCGGGTTTCTAGAGAATAGAAAAACGAGAGGGAGCGTTTAGTATTAGATGCTAACAGAGAAGCACCGGGCCTAAACGGGAGTGCAACGACATATCTACCAGTTTCTGTCCTGGTATGGGTGACCATGAAGGATTCTTCACAAAAGTCGTACGAGGGGTTATTTGGCAACGGGTTGTCAATTTCCTCTGTTTGCCAAAACTTGACGAGGGTGTCATTTACATCTTCACAAGTGGCTAACAATGACTGAGAGGGACTCAGAGACACATTACCAGGTACAGAGCCAGTTATTACCCAACCAAAATATGTGCTGATGGCGGATGGATTACCTTTGAGCAGCATAGGGGTCGCAGAGTCATTGAGAATCTCTGGATACAAATCGGCACCTATAAGGAGGTCGACTTTTGAGGATTTAATAAACTGACTGTCAGCTAATTCGAGGTCTTTAAAGCGCCTCACAAAATCTTCAGGCAACGAAACAGATGGTATGTTACCGGATATCTTTGGCATCACGAGAGCATTGACTTTAAAAGACTTGTCACAGAGCCGAGACTTCAAACAACAAGACACTTGGCCTGTGGGCTTACTGGTGGTCTGTCCTATGCCAGTGAGATATCTAGAAGTAGATGAGGGTTTAAGACCGAGGGTCTGGGTGACCGACAAAGTCAAAATAGATACTTATGATCCAGGGTCACAAACTGCTCTGAAAGGGTAAAACAATTGGTCACTGCCTCTCATCAATACCTGAGCTGTACCAAGGAGGACAGTAGAAGGGGCAGAGGATGTGGCTTCGTAGTGGCATGACATCACTTGAGACTCTTGAGCTGGTTTGGGGGGCACCGGTTGCGTGCCTACGCCACTGGCTAGGGGACGTTTCGGTGAACCATCCATGTTGACGGGGTGCAACATAGTGTGGTGATTCCTGGAAGAACAATGTTGACATACCTTGGTGGAAGGGCATTGTTTACGTGAATGTGTACCTGTGCAGTTGAAGCAACGATTCCACTTTCGCAAAAGTTGATATTTGTTATCAACTGGAAGGGAGAGAAACGATAAACATCTTGAAAGAGTATGGGGCACACTACAGTGTGGACATGAGAAACTAACAGGCGAATGGGGTCTAAATTTTCCATTAGACGACGGATTAATATTTTCTGGGCTGCTTAACCTAGATTTACTAGTGCTAGCAGAACTTAACATAAGAGTTTGAGCTTTATTCCAGTTAGTAACTGGACATTTGCTTGGGGGAGCAAGTTCGTACGACCTTTCTTGATTCGTTACAAAATCAATTAAATCTTGATAGGCTGGTAAACAATTAGCTTCTTAGAGATGTTTTCGCCAGAGATCTTGTGGAAGTTCATTGTGAATACTAATGAATAAAAACTTAAAAACAAGTCAAAAAATCCCACAGAGTCTGTATCTGTCTGTACACTTGAGAATGCTCTAACGAGTGAAATATATTGTGTTCATATAAATAAAGTGGGATTCTTTGACTTGTTTTTAAGTTTTTATTCATTAGAATTAGCTTCTTGCCTGGATTCAAAGGTTCGACGAGTAATAGGGTGTAAATTACGAAGAGCTAATGAAAATAAAAGAAAATCCGCTAAATTAGGCACATTAGAAGCTTTAATAGCGTTCACATTATTTTGATGAACTTGCAGAAAATTCTTAAGCCAGGAAATCCAAAATATTTTGTAAATAATATGTTAATAGGCGTCGCTTATTAGCATATCGCATTTTTAGGGCTTCATAAGCGAGGGTGTAATTTTCTTCCATCAAAGGGAGAGATGCAATTAACGATAACGCTTCGCCCTTCAGAGCGGCTCGTAAATAGTGAAATTTCTGCAACTGATTGAGAGAACTATTACTATGAACCAAAGAGTCATATAGAGATATGAACTCTTGCCACTTAGAAATTTCGCCATTATAAACAGGAATGTTTATGCGAGGTAATACTGATTGGGACTGATGTGCCGAAGGTGTGATAATATGGTCTTCAGGTGTTTGTCTTTTACACCTCAAGTAGTTGGCTCGAGTTGTGTAAACAAGCTGGTCAAATGCAAGCTGTACCTGATTTATCTCCACAGACTTAGCTTCCTGCATTGTTGCCTGCAGTTTTGATTGGATAAGCTCTTGTTGAATTGCACGAAACTGTGAGACTAGATCACTTAAGTGCTGATAAGCCGGAGTGAAATCGTCCAAAGTGTCAACGGTTAAACACTTTGACTCATTAAGGGTCGCACTGACCTGCGAAAACAATAATTCCCTATTAGCAAGGGCGACTGCTATTCTCATACCGCTCTCTGAAAGTTTGGATCCTTCTTCCTTCTTTGACATGATGAAAAAGTTGTGTCAAAACAAAGAAAAAACTAATGAGGGGTTGCTAGCTGGCTACGTTACACGTAAAATAAAAATAAAATTGAACAAAAACGGAAGGGGCGATAAAGCTGCTTGGCTACGCTACAAAACAAATATAAAGAGAGGGGCAACATTAAACAAAAATGACAAAGGGGGGTTTATGCTGGCTGGATACGCCACAAACAAAATAAAAATGAGAAGGGCCAACATTGAACGACAATTAAGAAGGGGGGTAGGGGTATGTTGGCTGGATACGCCACAAACAAAATAAAAATGAGAAGGGCCAACATTGAACGACAATTAAGAAGGGGGGTAGGGGTATGTTGGCTGGATACGCTACAGACAAAAAAATAAAGAATGAAGAAAGGCTACGCACTGAATAAATTAGCAAATTGTAATTTAAACAGGGTACAAACTAATGCTGGGATAAAACATAAACAATCCTAAGTATGAAGGGATTAACTGCCGAACATAAAACCAACAGATCATGAATTTGCAAAAAAGTAAAAATACTGAATTCAAAATTCTCGGACCAAAATGTAAAAATACTAATCATACATATATATTAGCCCGGCTGGAATAAAATTCATATCCTAGCCCGGTAGGACCAAAATGTAAGCGCCAATGCCGATTTATAGAATCGGGGTGGAGCATACGGAGGGGGGGTTTTGGTATACAGTGGACTGTATTAATTGAAATGTACTATATTATAACACTTACCACTTTCCAGGCAGAGCCTTCTTCGCCCAGGGGCATCTAAACAAATTACAAATGGCTGGCCAGCGATTGCTATTGTATTAAATACCTTACTGGACGGAAGTCTGGAAGGTCTATCTGGAGCAGGCAAACTGGGGCCTCAGGGGGAGGCAACGATACGACTGGTAAATGGGGCCGTGTAGGCAACGGGGAGCAGACCTCAGGGAGAGGCATCCATAAGACAACTGAGGACAGACTGAGGAGTACAGAGGGTACTACCTCATCTGGACAACAAGTGGGAGGGGGTACCTAATCTTACAAAATAATAAATAAAACTGGTGGCAAATTCAAGCAACTCGCCTGAACATAGTCTATAGACCTCCCTCTATTCTATTCGGCACCGACCTTGATTCCTTGCTCCTACAGAGTACTGTAAGTATCCCCGTTTACTCCAATCTAATCCTTGCCGGAGATTTCTACTCTAACCTCCTTTCTGATTCCCATGACAAAAAGTACCTGCCTAACCTATTTTACTCCCTCAATCTCTACTTAGTACCCTACTCTGCCACCCATCATACAAAGCACAGTCACAACTGGCTCCACATCCATGCCATCCACTCTTCTCATAAATTACTTTCCTTCTTCCAATTTCCTGTTCCTTTTCTTTCCGGCCGCGATCTAATTTCTATTTCCTCTGATCTCCAATCCCTTCCATTTGAAAGAAAAACCATATCTTCGAAATATCTTTCCTCTTGATCTCCCGAATTATTTCAGCAAGATCTTGATGCTATTGACTAGAGTCCAATATTCAATAGCCACTCCGTCGACGAACCTCTTATCTGTGTTGGATAAACACGCACCACTGCAGGAATCTCGAATCTGGCGTCCCCCTGCACCATGGATAACGCCGAAATCAGGGGTTTAATGAAGAATAGAGACTCTGCAAGGCGTAAATTGAAATCTTAATAATAAAAGAAACTTTTTGAAATAGAGTGTGCTGATTAAAATACAAATATAAAGGCATATATAAAATAAATCGAAGATGACAATAATAAATATATGAATTAAAATACACAGTTTTTTTGAGAAAGTAAGTACGTATACACAAAAACTTGGAGGATTATATTATTGGCGATAAAAGTGGTGAATATTTGAGATTGGTCTCATCGTTCATACAATTACCTTTTTGTAGTGCTCTGTTTATTTCTAGTTGTTCCAGTGAGTTGAGTAATATACCTTTATCACCATTTCGATATAAATACAGCCATACAACATCTACCACCTTTGTGACAAAGGTACATTACTCAACTCACTGGTACAACTGGAAATAAACAGAGCGCTACAAAAAGGTTGTATGAACGATCAGATCAATTGCAAATATTCACCCCTTTTATCGCCAATAATATAATCCTCCAGTTTCTGTGTAAACGTAGGTACTTATTTCCTCAAAAAACTGTATTTTTATTAATATATTTATTATTGTCATCTTTGATTTATTTCATATAGGTATGCATTTATATTTGTATTTTAATCAGCACACACTATTTCAAAATATTTCTTTTATTATTAAGATTTCAATTTATTTTTTTATGTTTTCCATGTTTTTAAGACTTTACAGACTGTACAGGAGAAAAGGACTGGGAAACCCCCGGGGGCTGGAGAAGGGACAGTTCGGAATGTAAACATGTTGAACTTCCATTTAGTATTTGTTAAGTCGTGGCTGAAGTTGGGGGTGTATCAAATAATTTACCGTTTTATCAAATGCATGAATTCCAAGGACTGTAAATACGTTAATCCTATTTAATGTTTACCAATAATTAATACTCTCTTGTAGAGCACTATCTAAGCTTGTTTATGAACATTCCACTGGCTCAATAAAGCCTTAGTTCAATTAGTTCTGTTAAAAAATAAATATGACGGTTTCTTACTAAATTCTGATATTTTAAGACATTATTGTAAAACAAAAAATAACAGCTGCTTCAGCAGCTCGTGAAATTGTTGAATCTGAGGGGGAAGGCGTCCTTGACCAGCGCACAGCGCGTCGTTGGTTTGAAAAATTCATCAGTGGAGATACGTCCTTGGAAAGGAAGAAGGGCTCAGGGCGGCCATCAACGGATATTGATGAGGTTCTACAGCAAGCTGTAGAGTCCAATCCAGCCACAAGTACTCGAATACTTGCCAGCGAGTGTGGAGTGTCAAAAGGCACCGTTAGTCGCCATCTACACGACATGGGGACGGTGAAAAGGGCAGTAGACTGGTCACGCATGAACTTACCCCTCAGCAATCCGCTAAGAGAGCAGAAACTTGCAAAAATCTTTTAAAAAACCATTCTGATATGAGATTTTACCGAAAGATTGTCACGTGTGATGAAAAGTGAGTTTACTTGCGAAACCCTGATACCCCTGGGCAATGGCTAGATCGGGGTCTAACGGCTTTTCCGGTTGCTGCAAGGGGCAGTTAGAAAGAAATCCATGCTTTGCGTGTTTTGGAACTTCGAAGGAGTTATTCATCACGATTTTGTTCCTGATGGATGTTCTATGAACTCTGAACTCTACTGCGAACAGTGAGGAAGAATGTACGCGAAATTGTCACAGCGTTACCCAGCTTTGGTTATCCGTAAAGGAGTTCTGTTCGAGCAAGATAACGCTCGGCCACACACTTCCCGTCGGACCATGGAAAAGTTACAAGAGCTTTATGGGATAGAACTTTTGCCACACCCATCATAAAGTCCAGACCTCGCTCCGTCAGATTATTACTTGTTTCGATCTATGATTCACTTTCTTCAAGGGAAAAAGTGTAATGACTTTGCAGAAGTCGAAATTGCGGTGCAAGAGTTTTCCGGCAGCCATCCCAAGGAATGGTACCAGCATGGGATCGAGCAACTGGCTCAAAGATGGTTGATGACAGTGGATCACAATGGGTTATATTTTAAATATTAATAATATTTTATAATAACGAAATAATATTAATTTTCTGTTGAAAAAAGGTCATTTTTTTTGATACACCCCTATATTTTGTGAAATAGATAATATTTTTAAAAACATACGTTTTTCTTTATTTCTTATAAGGAATGTAGTAAATATATCAATATTTATCGAAATGCTGATACATTTCACGAAATATATCGATATTGTTACCCTGTATTTTCCGAAGCCATGATCCATAATTTATTTGTGTTCTATAATACTTATTCTTACTAATTGCTCATAAGAAACGGTATCATGCTCTTTGGACCGTCTAAATCCATCTGGACATAAAGTCCTCAGACAATCGGCAATAGTCTCAGGTGCAGCCTTGGCAAGAGGTGCAGCCTTGGCACGAGGTGCAGCCCAGATACCCAGAAAAAGACAGAAGCTGAGAGCTGCGAGGAACGCCGTTCTGAAGGTACTCTGCATCTTGGATATTCACTACAACAGTAATCAGATACAGCATTACTTATTTATATCATTTGAACATAGAATGTAACAGAGAAATATAGTCATGGAAGGGTTCCGTATAGGTGAATTATCAACTAGGCGTTTTGATTTGGTGTTTAAATATAGAAGTTGACACAATAAATATGTTCTATAAAAGGAAGGTTCTGATTGACAGAAGGAACAGTTAACATAAAGATCAGACGTATTATAGATACTGATAATGGGAATGACTCCGAAACGTTTATAATTGCCATTTTATGAGAAGGCAAAAAATAAATGGGACAAGAGATCCTGTAATAATATAATCTTCTAAACATTGTAATGTTCCGCAGTTCTATGAATTTATATTATACCTTTTTTAAGCAAAATCCCCACGTTAGGCACCAATGTAATGTTCCGCAGTTCTAAGAATTCATATTAACCCCCCTAACTATGTACCTGCTGTGGTGCCAGGGGGTTCTAAGAACTTACTAGCTGTGGTGCCCCGCGATCCTAACTACGTACTAGCTAGCTGAGGGTTCCGCCGTTGCGTGGCAAATACTAACTGTGGTGCCCAGCGTTCCTAACTTTGTACTAGCTGTAATCCCTAGCGGTCCTAAGAACTTACTAGCTGTGGGTTCCGCCGTTGCAAGGCACTTAATGGCTGTGGTGCCTCGCGTTCCTAACTACGTACTAGCTGTGGGGTCCGCCGTTGCAAAGCAAATACTAGCTGTTTTGCCCCGCGTTCCTAACTACGTACTAGCTCTGGTGCACAGCGGTCCTAAGAACTTACTACCTGTGGGTTCCGCCGTTGCAAGGCACATATTAGCTGTGGTGCCCGGCGGTTCTAAGCAATTACTAGCTGGGGTGTACGCAGTTGCAAGGCAAATACTAACTGTGGTGTCCCGTGTCCGACCTACGTACCTGATGTGGTGCCCGGCGGTTCTAAGCAATTACTAGCTCGCCTGGCAGCCGTTGCAAGGCATATACTAGCTGCAGGACCCAGCTTTCCTGAACACGTACTAGCTGTGGTGCCCAGCGGTCCTAAGCACACGAACTGAGGTGTCCGCCGCTGCAAGGCACATACTAGCTGTGGTGCCCAGCCTGGCTATGTACCCCCTAGCTGTTGTGCCCTGCGATCATAAGCTCTTACTAGCTGGGGTGTCCGCCTCTGCAAGGCACATACTAGCTGTGGAGGGCAGCGTTCCTAAGAACGTAATAACTGTTGTGCCCAGCGGTTTTAAGCACACACTAACTCTGGTGCTCAGCGGTTCCGAGCACTTACTAGCTGGGGTGTACGCCGTTGCAAAGCCGATACTTCCTGTGGTCACAAGCGTTCTTACCCACTGGCTAGGATGTCCAGCGATGCTAAGCATTTACTGCCAGTGGTTTCCGCCATTAAAAGGAGCATACTAGCTGTGGTGCCCAGGGGTTCTAAACAGTTACTAGCTGGGGTGTTCGTCGCTGCAAAGCAGATACGAGCTGGGGTGGGCAGCGTTCCTAAGAACGTAATAACTGTTGTGCCCAGCGGTTTTAAGCACACACTAACTCTGGTGCTCAGCGGTTCCGAGCACTTACTAGCTGGGGTGTACGCCGTTGCAAAGCCGATACTTCCCTTGGGGTGTCTGCCGTGAAGGACTATAAGCCTTTTTCTATATGAATAATTTAAAATTATAACATCATGAATGTCCTGTTAAAGAATTGAATAGGATTCGGATGAGAGATATAAGGAGAAAAGTCAAAGTTCCCCGGGCAACGCCGGGTATTACTGCTAGTATATTATATTGATATAAATGTTTTCTCAAAAAATTTTATGAGAAACTGCCATCTTAGCTGCTGCTGAATCTTCGATACATGCCTCGTTCACATTACAACACCATGTTACTCAAATTGAGAACTGGTGCAACATTTGGCAAATTAAACTAAACACGGACAAATCACAACATATAACATTTACATTAAGACGAGATACATGTCCTGCCGTTTTACCTACAACAAGCCCCTCCCTCAGACTATCACCGTGGGATATTTAGGACTTACACTGGACTGACGACTGACATGGAACCCTCATACAAGCCTAAACCCTCATACACTAAACAAACGATTTAAAATGCTTTATTCTCAAATGCACTTTGTTAAGAGGATTAGAGAGGGTTAAGAGGATTAGAGGGTTAAGGGGGTTAGAAAGGGGTTAAGAGGGTTAGAGGGTTAATAAGAGGATTAAGAGAGTGTTAAAAGGGTTAGAGGGTTAAGAGGATTAGAAAGGGGTTAAGAGGGCTACAAAAGGGGTTAAGAGAGTGTTAAGAGGGTTAGAAAGGGGTTAAGAGAGTGTTAAGAGGGTTTCGAAATTATCCTTAACACAAAAGCGTGACTGCTACACATTTCTATTAAAACCACTCTGGATGTATGGTTCACAAATCTACGGTTCGGCTAAAATATCTAACCTGAAACGTATCCAGGTTTTCCAGTCAGAGACACTCAGACTCATTACACAATGCCCACCATACGTAAGTAACAGAACACTTCACAATGACCTCATGACAAACACAGTACACGACACAATTCAGGACTTTTACATACGTTCCCATAGCAAATTGCATTCACACCCAGATCCATATATCCACTCACTTTCTTCACCACACTTGCCACACAATCCTCCCAGGAGATTGAAGAGGAGGTGGAACCGTGACTTGCTATAATCCCAAATTGCAACCGTCCACTTGAAACAAAATCGTAATATCCCCACAATATTCATTCATAATAATCATAATATATAAGTATATATTTTTTTAAATTTCCCCCTGGAGAGCAACCGCTGGGTAGGCTTCCTCTCTCACGCCAATCAAGACATCCACTATCAATCAAGTCCTTTCACGACCAAAATTATTAAGACCAAAAAAAAAAATCATGAGAAGGCAAAAAATAAATGGGAGAAGTAATACTGTAATTATATTATATATGAATTAAGAATCTCCTTAATGTATTCCTTTTGGACAATGAGAAAAAATGTCCATTTGCGGATAGAGGGTTTCCAATGACATATACATATTTAGTTAGTTGATAGCATTTAGGACAACATTTTTTTTTTGTTCCTATTGTCTTCAAAAAGTGGGGGAATGGAATTTTAAAAATTTTATTTCTCTATGAGTTATACTTTTTTCAAAAAGAGAAGAGCAATGTTTAGTTATTCGAAAGTCTTGTTTCTTCCTGGGATCGTAATCATGACTAGAATTGTTAAGAGGGAAAATATTTTTATTTTTCCTAATAACTATTAATATTTCTCATATATACAGCGCAGGCAAAAGCAGGATTTTAAGTTTTTAACAATACTTCTCTGTAGCTTGTTCTTTGAATAATATTATTTATTATTCTTAGTGTTTTCTTTTGAAGTCTAGAAATATTAATTCTCGAGCTACATGAGCTCCAATGTATTAAATCATAATTGATTAAAGAATGAACGTACGCATAATATAACGTACCTAATCAATGTTTCCTCTTAGACCATTATTATTTTGTTATCATCTATATAATTTTCTTAAACTTTATTTCTTATTACATATATGTGTATATGTATATATACATATTTTATTATTATTTTAAATCTATACTTTTTTTTTTCAATTGTCATCAAATTAACTTATGGTCTGTAATATTTAGTGTTGCTGCGCGTCGCGTTTTTAATTAAAAAAAATGATATTTGAATTTACTTTAAATCTAAATTGCGGAGATTTTCTCAAAATTTCTTTGTCTTTACTAATTTAAAATGTCCATAGGATGCCAGTTCTATTATGAAATAGAACGATAATTTAAATTTACTGATTTAAATATACAAATTGGATTTCTATAACCAAAGGCGAAGGATTCGTCAGCGAAAAGAGTTTTGAAAAACCAAATTGTTAAATCATAACTGACCTGGGATAGAGCATAGGAACAAACAACTAAAATTTAGAAATTCATTTTAAAAAAATTATATTTATGCTAAAACAAAAATTAATACTTAAAATAAAAATAAAAATTATAATATATAATATAAACCTTATTGCTATGTACGCTGTAGAGACAGGGGCTGGAGACGATAACTGATGATTGAAGGCCAGGGAGGTCTGCGATGGCCAGAGAGTAGAAAGAGGGCTGTCGGCTGGCTGAGTTCCTCCTCAAGGTCTGGGCATTAACGGCTCATCTGGACTGGAGCTGAAGACTTCCACTGGTGGATCTCGACTGACGAAATGAAATCTCCAGACTTCCACTGCTCCAGAAAAGTGAAGTGTCCACTTCCACCTCTAGACCTCAACTGTAACTGAATGAACTTGAGCTCCTCTGCACTTCCCGGAGGCTCTCGATGTTCTTCCCCCTCCTTCTACCAGTTTCCCCTACTCTTCTTTCTTCTCCCTTCTTCTCTGTCATCTCGGAAAGCAAATTGTTTGCCTGGGAGGCAATCAATTTGACCTCTGTCCACTTTAATTTGGACATTCCAGATTGCTTTATGGGCCACTAACAACGGGCTTGGAGCTCCAATCTGGTACCTGACTGTAGCCAGATTGTAAAATCCGGGTTGTAAAAGGCTATATAAATATTCCTCCAGGTGACTGTTGGTGCCTTCTTTTATTGCATCCTGTCAGCTTCTTTCTTGACGGAGGCAAAATGGGATAAGCTCCTTCTACCTGATCCGGGTCTCCCTAGCCCGCCTATAGAATTAAGGGTTTATTTCACCATTACTGTTTTTATGCATTACTGACTTTACAAATTTGAAATTATAACACATTTGGCCTATGCAACTATTGACTACATTACATTTAAAAATACATTCTACAATATATTTGACCTAGTCGCAAATCCATTACACTACAGGTCATATTACCGATTGTAAATATTCAAAATAATAAAATAAAAAAAAATAAAAAAAAGTGTTTCCTCTGGCACGACCTTAACCCTTTGACCAATTTTGATTTTTTTCGAAAAATTTAAAAAATGTTTTGTGGAGCAGCTAGGTGGCGTCATAGATGGGAAAAAATGCATCACAAATTTTCTTGGAGGGTTGAGGGTGTTTAGGGAGGGGTGGGATAAAATTGTCCCAGTGGTATTTCATGACGGGACAAATATCCCATTGGTATTTCTTGGTGGGACACATTGTCCCAATGGTATTTTGGAGTGGGAAAATAATGTCCCAAAGGAATAGAATTGAACACCAACAATGTACTCCAATAACTATAAAGTAATGATTTATTTATTTTAATTGACATTTTTCATTGACACTGAACAAAAAGAAAACAAATCAAAACTGGGGGATTGAGATGAGTGATATAGAATAAAACATTGTTTACAAAGAGGACAGTTGCACGTACACATAGTGCTGTTGTTCTCTTTTCCTCCCCCTTTGCAGAGCACCGTGCACAACGCCGTCTAGTCTTTCCCTCGACAGGCAAATGATCTCCAACATTGAGCCTTTTTTTAGATCTTTTGGGCGGTCTTCCACTGCTTCTCCTTCAAGTAACTTTGCAGTTCTGTTTACCTACACCCGTCAGCTGTTCAGCTAAAGGTATCAGGAACTGAAGAACCCTTGTTTTTTTTTTGTTTTTTCTCGTTGAATATTATCCAAGAATTTACTACTGCCTGCATAAGCAACCTATAAAAAACCTTCTTCCACCACTTGAAGGATTTGCGATTGAAATCATATACACTAACCTTCTGGTCTGACAAGTCAACGCCTATCATATATTTACTATAAAATCAAACCACCTCTGGGCAAGACACTTCTAATTCTGTCCCATCTTTCTGTGTCCTCTTGGCTACAGAAACACCAGTGCCGTGGCAGTTGGTGCAATCCACCTCTGGGCAAGACACTTCTAATTCTGTCCCATCTTTCTGTGTTCCCTTGGCTACAGAAACACCAGTGTCGTGGCAGTTGGTGCAAACCACAAAATCTTTACTGTCTTGCCATCTCGCTGCTAATATTCCTTGTTGGGTACCTAAAAATTGATACTGCCCCCTCTGTAGCTTACCTTGGAACTTCGGCATATGTCTTCTGTTGCTGATGGAAGTCCCCAAACATGCATAAGGGAAGTTTTCTAGAAGGTAGATATTTGTAAAAAAGCGATCGAACACCAAGGTAACATCATTGTCTCGGATAGAATCGGCTAGTTTCGATACAACTCATTCCCCTAATGTTCTCTGAGGATCTTGCGATTGTTCGTCCTTTCCACAATAAATGTTCAAATCATACCTGTATCCAGTGGTCGAATCACACCTCTCCCATATTTTGATACCTCTCATTATGGGTTGACCCTTGAATTTCATCATCGATTCGTCGATGCTTTGGTAGGGGCTTTCCTCAGCAGTTCACTACCACATCAATATATTTCGGTGCATTGTCGGGTTGTTGGGGTTGGTTGAAGTATAGCTTTGAAATCAATGCCTGAAATCTGTTTCGTGACATTGCAGCCTTTATTGTTCGATTGCCCAATGATTCATTGTTTGACCAATAGTCAGACAAATTGGGTACCTTGTTGTACGTCATTATGAGCATACAGCCGATTACCAACATTATTTCATGTAGGTCAGTGGGAGGACATGGATCCTCGACTGTGAGATGCTTCTTGTTGCTATGTTTCTTGCTGTTTTCTTAGTTTCTCTGTGCGTAGTATATCTAATCGTTAGTGCACTGAATGATGAACGTGAAGAGGCTCATTGGGAATATTTTCAAAAAAATATCAATCTCATCACAATCGTCAGACAACGGGAGCAACAGTCGATTGGGACGAAAGTCAGTAGGGGTAAACCGAGGTTGAAAGTTGTGATTTGGTGTTGACCACAACCCAAGCGGAACCACATGTGCTGATGAATTAGATGGTTCATTATTCTGGGATAAAGCAGATTCACTATTACCTGCGTCAATGTCAACGTCGTTATCCAGTGAATGACTCGAAGAGTCACTGTTTGATTCGCTGTCATTATCTTCGCCTGAAGAAGGTTCAGGCTCCGACGAAATGTATTCCGAAACTTCATCTTTGGAATCGATGATGAAGGTTCTAATCTCTTCATCGCTGAAGACTCTTTTTCTACTCATAATTACCCTACAACAAAGAACAATATAACAACAATTTATGTAGCACAAAGTGTGGCAATAAAGAAGCATCCTTATCAAAACTGAGGATCCGAAAAAAAACTAGAATAAAGTTCTGAATCCCACTAATTCATATTTTCCCAAATAAGTAACATGATAAACTTACCTTTTAGAAAGTTTCGTAAAAATCCGTGAAGTTTTCGGACGTTGAGAACAAAAACAATGCACACTGATAAACTGGAAAACTTTGGCAACCGTCACACGATATCACTATGCTTCGTCTGATAAAAAAATTCGCTGTGTATAATCTAACGGCATCTAGCGGTTGCCGGAGGAACTAAACCGTAGCTAGATAGTGGAACACACTTGGGACAGAGTTTGGTGCTTTTATCATGCGTTCTACGACCCAGCAGAAATTATTGAACTTCCCCTGGGACATATATAACCCGTTGGTAGTCAAAGGGAGTCAATATTACCGATTGAAAATATTCAAAATAAAGAAATAAGAAGAAAAAAAAAAAAAGTTTCCTCTGGCACGACCTTAAGTAAGTTTACGAAGTAAGAAGCAAACTGAACTCAGTTCCTGAGGGGTCATTCATAAATTACGTAAGGCATTTAGGAGGGGGGGGGGGGTATAAGCTCAATATTACTAATTCTTACTATAGGGGAAGGGGGGGGGGGGGGGGGTATAAGCTCAATATTACTAATTCTTACTATAGGGGAAGGGGGGGGGGGGGGGGGGTATAAGCTCAATATTACTAATTCTTACTATAGGGGAAGGGAGGGGGGGGGGGGGGGGGGTATAAGCTCAATATTACTAATTCTTACTATAGGCGAAGGGGGGTTGAATTTAAAATCTACTACTTTCGCGCTAAGAAAGGGCGCTATTGGATAGCGCCATCTGTACTTAGTTCTCAAATTCAGTATTGAATCCTACACAAAGCATATGGTCTCAGTACCCTACACCAATAATAATGTTCACGATATAGAGTGGTACGAAGATGATGAAATTGATGTTGAGAGGTTGGAAGAACCTGAAGAACAAAATAATGAACCAGTCATCCCTGTGATTAATTCAATATCAGACTGGTTAGTCAGTCCATGGATAAATAAATAAATAAGTAAAGTTTGGATTAATTATCCATTTATATATTTTATGCTATTTATATATTTTATTTGAAGTAATTTAATGCAGCAATGAAAAAGTTAAGACGATTAATTGAAGCATAATTGCAATAAATGACATTTTTTAATCAAACTCATTTGTCATTTCTTACGAAAACTTCTTATCAAGGGGTAGTAGGAGGGGGGGTAGTTGAAATCTTATGATATCTTACAATAGGAGGGAGAGCGTCAAATTAGCTTTAAAAAAGCCTTACGTAATTTCTGAATGGCCCATGACCGATAACAGCCGTAGTTATGTTCAGCCCATGTTAGTTTTTCGTATCAATATGGAGACCCAGGAATTTTATATTATCTTAAGTGATACAGAAAGAGTATCAACAGCTAACGATTGTCTTTCTTTTGATATTTTAGTAGTTATGAAGTTAAAAAAAAAAAAGTAGTTTTAGACGCATTTAACATTAACTCATTGAAGAGAAGCCTTTCCATTTTCATGAAATATCACAAATCCTTTTAACTTCGATTCAAACGTAAACAAATTATAAACAGTAGAAGGTATGTGTGGCAACCGAAATACCTTTTAACGGGGTTGCCTTTTTGAGGTTAATGCCAAAAAAACAAGGAGGTTCTCGCATGTGTGTATTTCGACTAAGTGCGGCCCTTGAGGTCCATACGGCAAACTTCCCAGCATCATATAAATATGTTTTTGTATATTTTTTTTATTTTGCTTTTACAATTACATGTAAAAATTTTTGACACTGCGATAATCCGTTAATGAGGTAGAACTATTTTTATGCTCAACCTCCACTCACAGTCCCCCCTCCTGATAAGATTTTTGAGATGTCACACACCCTATTTTTCAATTTGGCTTTAAGAATACTACATGTGAAATTTCATGACAATACGACCATCCGTTAATGAGCTAGACCTATTTTTATGGTTAGGCCCCCCTCATAACCCCCCTCCCGTTCAAAATTTTCAGACGCCATATAGCCTATTTAAAAAAAAAAAAAACGGATAGACCAAATTTGAAAAAATTTCTTTCAGATCATATTTGCAACCTTACATATGAAGTCTTTTACCCTGTATATAGATGATATAGACGGATATATTGGTATTATAAAACTTATATAATTAAAAGCATCTCCGAACTTGCGGTTTTTAAATGTTATTCCCCCCTCGATTTTCTTTTCGTTGCCTAGTATAACGACACTGTCTTGATGGTTAGTCGCTAGCCACACCAACTGGTAAGTCTTGGTCTAGTGACTCTCCTGCGCAACGCTGGCTACTATACCTAGTAAAATATGAAATTGAAAAAATAGAAATTAATATAATATGGAATCTAACCTGTTATTCTTGATGTGGAGTAGAGGTAAAACAAGATGAGAAGGTAGTCTCAGCTGGGGCCGCATGTATTATAGAGAAGGTCTTAGCCAATCATCAGCTTCCACCTTGCAAATGTAGGTCTCGAACCGACCAATGAACAGAGCCCACATAGTTTTCACCTTCCACAACGTAGATGTCTGATGAGCCAATGAACAGAGCCCACACAGCTCATATCTCAGCCAACATTCCATCTACTCCTACGTTAGATTCAGGGGTGTAGCCAGGGCAAAAACCCAAGATAAAAATTAAATAAACTAAAAAAAAAGTTTTTATTAAAAATGGATTGCTTGCAAGTTACCATAGGATCTTCAAATTTGCGTGTTCTTCTTGACAGACGACTGACCTTTAGGTAACATATCAGTCAGAAAGCAAATACTGTGAGCGGACTCCTTATTCCCGTTACTCCAGAGAAAGGCAGCCCTTAATCTAACCAATAGACTCCTCATATACAAGCTTCTGTTGTGGCCAGTGATAACGTATGCATGCCCAGTGTGGGGCCGGTCTTGCAAGCAAAACCAACATGAGAACTCTTCAAGTTGCCCAAAACAAATGCCTTAGATTGGTTGGTAGCTACTCGAGGGACAACTCCATCCTCCAAATCCATGAACACCTAAATGTTGAGCTCCTACTGGACTACATAATAAATTTCAGTAAAAACGTTTTACTTAAGTGTGACACAATTCAAAATGTTTTGGTAAAGAAAACAGGGAAAACTCAGGGAGGAAAACACAAAAATATCCGTTCACGATTTTTAATTATAATCTCTGTTTTTGAATGTTTATTAATTTATTTTCTATTAATTTCAATTACTTTGTATTTGTTTTTTTCTTTAAGAGTTTTTTAAAATTTCCTCTCAAGCAGTGGCATTGTTCTTAATTTAACTGATTATTTTTGATTTGTATTTAGTGAATAAGGTGTAAAAATTAATGTTGTTTGTCAACTAATTATTGTTGTTGTTTTGTAAAATAATGCTTCTAATAATTAGATACTAACAATTATTGTTAGCTGGTTCATTTCATTGCGTGGGTTCGCCAAGACTCAACAGTTTTGAAAAACTAAGATGACATGAGGCAGCAAAATACATAAAAAGAACTTACTCCATGCTTATTTGAATAAGTAATTTCTTGAAAAATTATTGATCTTTATAATTATTTCTTAGAATCCATTCATCAAAACTTTACTACTATCCTAAAATATATTGGTACTTTACTTGTGGTCTAAAGTACCTTGTTGCGTTGTCTTGTCTACCGCCATTTCTGATGGTCTTCGGATTTCTTCAATATTCAACCTCTGCTGGACTTTGGATTTCTTCAGTCTTCTACTGACCACCTTAAAACAATTGGGAGCTCCTCCAACAAATCTTCCTCTGCCAAGGTGACCGGCTAAGTCCTAGCTCCGGACACACGTCCATCCTCTGCCAAGGTGACCGGCTAAGTCCTAGCTCCAGACACACGTCCATCCTCTGCCAAGATGACCGGCTAAGTCCTAGCTCCTCCAACACATCTTCCTCTTCCAAGATGACCAGCTAAGTCCTAGCTCCAGACACACGTCCACCCTCCTCGAAGATGCTTGAATATTTCATGTAGACAGGATGTATCTGCAACCTCTGGCAATACTTCGGGATATGGTTCTTTACTTCATTTGGAACAAAAATGTCTCAATAAACTATGGTCCGATTCGTTCACCTTCAAAAGTTATTCTTGATTTCGTAAAATTTTCAATTTACCTACTTTTTTGCATACAATCAATTATTTTTCGTAATTTGATATTTTTATATCTAAAAAGTAACTGGATAGCGAGCTCCGCCACAAAAATTGAATTTAGCTTTTTCAAAAAGGAAAAATGTTCTCTATTTAGTTTCAGAACTGCATTTTGACAGGATCGTATCAAGTTTGAAGAACGTAATTGTATATTTTATAATTTGGAGAAAACACTAAGTATTGAGTAAAACTGGAAAAAATCAGTTAAACTTAGTGCAAAAACATCGATTTATATCATGATTGAAGAGAAATCAATACAAGCTGAATAAAATTATACTACTTAATAAAATAATAATAATGAGCAACAACAGCACATCAATAAAACATCAATATATATATGTATTTCGTAATTAAAGAAAACACTAATAATTATTAGTGTTTTCTTTAATTACGAAATACATATAAGATTATAATCTTTGAATTTACAATGCACTTGCGCACTCAATTGTAATGATTTCATGGGTTTATTCAGGATTTAATGATTTATATATTTTCTTGTTTTATTAAAGAAAATATATAATTCAATAAAAAAATAAAAAAAAAATAATAAAAACTCTGTAATCAATTCAAAAATGTGCGTAAGCGAAAATCGTACAAATATACAATATACAAATGAAAAAGCATACATTTATTTCATAACTGAAGAAAAGACAAAAATTATTGTATCCTAGATTAAAGTTGAAGATTTGATTAAGGGTGTAATTCTTTGTATATGCGCACTTATTTCAGGAGGGACTTTATCGGCAGATATCTTGTAATATTTAATGATTTTATCAACGAGAAGTACTTTGAGAATATTCACATCTTTATGCAGTTCCATCCTAAAACAAACAATACTCAGTTAGTTGTCACCTGCCAATGAGACATTAGTACCAGTCTGGAGTGGGACCAACAGCCAGTGTTAGAGCGCCTGTAAAAGGTTTTTATTGATTTTTTTAATTTGTTATACTTATAGTATAAGGAAGTATTGTAATCGGTCGAAAATCCGAGATCGAGGTTTCAACTGATTTTCAACTACATTTTACAAGATATCGCTTATTTTCATGACTTAATCAAAAATCATTTCAAGTAATAGTTGTAGAGAATATTGAAATATATAATTTATATGAAATATGATTTTTCATTGCTTGTCTAGTTTTCGAGATACACTCCGAAAACCATCATGAAATATAGTTTGGAAACACATATTTTTTGACGTTTCCTTGATTTACCCGAATCTAAGAATGTAAACAAAATGACTATAAGGAATATATCTATGAGAGTGATCTGTAAGCGTTATTGGTATAAGAAAGTCCTGTAATGGCCACATCACCAGTTTGAAAGGATGGGTAACAAGGTTATAGGACGATAGGAGCTAGGGGAGTTGGGATTAGCTTAGTAGTCACCAGTTTGAAAAATGGCGTGTGAGAAAAAAAAAAAAATCTTACCCTTCTAGCTTTGGGATTTTCTTTACTTCAACATTTAACGATACTTTAGAATTCTAAAAAAAAATTAAAAATTAATGACTAAAGTATGTATAATGTCAGTTAAGGTTGGGACATGAATGTTAGACAACATCTTCCAAAACATCGATATATAAAGTATGTATAATGTCAGTTAAGGTTGGGACATGAATGTTAGACAACATCTTCCAAAACATCGATATATAAAGTATGTATAATGTCAGTTAAGGTTGGGACATGAATGTTAGACAACATCTTCCAAAACATCGATATATAAAGTATGTATAATGTCAGTTAGGGTTGGGACATGAATGTTAGACAACATCTTCCAAAACATCGATATATAAAGTATGTATAATGTCAGTTAAGGTTGGGACATGAATGTTAGACAACATCTTCCAAAACATCGATATATAAAGTATGTATAATGTCAGTTAGGGTTGGGACATGAATGTTAGACAACATCTTCCAAAACATCGATATATAAAGTATGTATAATGTCAGTTAGGGTTGGGACATGAATGTTAGACAACATCTTCCAAAACATCGATATATAAAGTATGTATAATGTCAGTTAGGGTTGGGACATGAATGTTAGACAACATCTTCCAAAACATCGATATATAAAGTATGTATAATGTCAGTTAGGGTTGGGACATGAATGTTAGACAACATCTTCCAAAACATCGATATATAAAGTATGTATAATGTCAGTTAGGGTTGGGACATGAATGTTAGACAACATCTTCCAAAACATCGATATATAAAGTATGTATAATGTCAGTTAGGGTTGGGACATGAATGTTAGACAACATCTTCCAAAACATCGATATATAAAGTATGTATAATGTCAGTTAAGGTTGGGACATGAATGTTAGACAACATCTTCCAAAACATCGATATATAAAGTATGTATAATGTCAGTTAAGGTTGGGACATGAATGTTAGACAACATCTTCCAAAACATCGATATATAAAGTATGTATAATGTCAGTTAGGGTTGGGACATGAATGTTAGACAACATCTTCCAAAACATCGATATATAAAGTATGTATAATGTCAGTTAGGGTTGGGACATGAATGTTAGACAACATCTTCCAAAACATCGATATATAAAGTATGTATAATGTCAGTTAGGGTTGGGACATGAATGTTAGACAACATCTTCCAAAACATCGATATATAAAGTATGTATAATGTCAGTTAGGGTTGGGACATGAATGTTAGACAACATCTTCCAAAACATCATGATATCATGTTTTGGAAGCGGTACGTGGACGATATTTTGATACTTTTTAACGGAACAGAAAGACAAATTAACTTATTTTTTGACTTTGTCAACAAAGTCCATAACAAAATAAAATTCACGTTGAAATAGGAGGTCAAACCATAAATTTTCTGGACTTGGAGATCAAAATTAATAACAAGAAATTCGAATTTAGCATTCACAGAAAACCGACTACAACAGACACGGTAATACACCCATCTTCTAACTGTCCTTCCAGTTACAAATACGCGGCCTTTTATTCCATGTTCCACAGAGCCTACTCAATTCCAATGACCCAACAATCAAAAGATAAAGAACTTAAGATTATTAAGGAAATAGCCAAAAACAATAGCTACCCACAAAAAAACAATAAATAAAATTGAAAAGAAGGTCAAAAATCATAATTTTAGGAACAAACTGACCAAATTAGAAACACAAAATAAAGTTTATAATAAATGGGTCAGCTTAACTTGCCACGGAAAAATTTCAGAAAAAATAGGTAAAGAGTTGAAAAAAGAAGGTTTCAATATCGGGTTTAAAACTATCAATCCCATAAGCCAGTGCCTAGAGAGAGGTAGGGACAAAACAGATATTGAAAATAGAAGCGGTGTTTATAGTCTAGAGTGTGCGACGTGCAGTCAATTATACATTGGACAGACAGGACGTCGTTTTAGGGAAAGAATTAAAGAACACACGGCCGAAATAAAGAACCGAGGAAACCGTTCTATATTCGCGACCCACATAATTGACAATAGCCACACTTTCGACCCATCTACAGGCATCAAATATCTCCATTATTGCCCAAAAAGCAGGCTACTTAATAGCTTAGAGCAATTAGAAATAAATAAAGCTAACAAAAGGAACATTTGTATGAATGACCAAATTTATTTCAACTATTCCCCTTTGTTAACACCCTAAACCAGTTCTGTTTCCACATATATGTTTGTATTATCTGTTATTAATATTTGGTTCCACATATATGTTTCAAGTTATCTAAATCTTAACATTATTATTAATTTTATTTCTATTTTTATTATTTACTTGTATTTGTACTTATTTATTTGTTATTTTTCCACGATTAGTCTAGTGACATTGTTTTATGTAAATTTAGAACTAGGTTTTGTTAAGAAATATTTCATGAGTTAGCTAACGGTACAGACAGGGGACTCCCAAGTTTTAATAGCCTTTGACCTGAGATGTATTTGAAGGGTCGCTCTCTGCAAACTGACTTAGTTCATAACTAGACCTGACGATGGTATAAAGCCGAAACCGGTAGTTATATATGTATATATATCTTTAGTGGAATAGACAATATTTCAAAAATAAGTTTGTTTTATTTGTTTGTGGTAATATTCAACAGTTGACTTATAGAGGCAACTAAAACCTCATACTAAAATTTGTGTCGATGAATTAACTACAAAGGGCGTTATTAGGGTTTTTTAATTGAGCCCCATCCCCTGAACCCCCCTTTCCTCCAGCCGATATCGCTGAAGTTTGACTGAAGAAACATCAAAGATTAAATAACTTCTCATCTACTTTGTATAGCTGAGAATGAAACAAACATTACATAACTTCCCCTCTACGTTGTATAGGTGAGAAAGAAACAACAAAGATTACATAACTTCTCATCTACCTTGTATAGCTGAGAAAGAAACGACAAAGATTACTTAACTTCTCATCTACTTTGCATGTCTGAGAAAGCAACAAAGATTACATAACTTTTCATCTATTTTGTATATCTGAGAAAGAAACAAACATTACATAACTTCTCATCTACTTTGTATAACTGAGAAAGAAACAACAAATATTACATAACTTCTCATCTACTTTGTATAACTGAGAAAGAAACAAACATTACATAACTTCTCATCTACTTTGTATAGCTGAGAAAGAAACAACAAAGATTACATAACTTCCCCTCTACTTTGTATATCTGAGAAAGAAACAAACATTACATAACTTCCCCTCTACTTTGTATAGCTGAGAAAGAAACAGCAAAGATTACATAACTTCCCCTCTACTTTGTATAGCTGAGAAAGAAACAACAAAGATTACATAACTTCCCCTCTACTTTGTATATCTGAGAAAGAAACAAACATTACATAACTTCCCCTCTACTTTGTATAGCTGAGAAAGAAACAGCAAAGATTACATAACTTCCCCTCTACTTTGTATAGCTGAGAAAGAAACAACAAAGATTACATAACTTCTCCTCTACTTTGTATATCTGTGGAAGAAATCACAAAGATTAGAGAAGAAAAACTTACTCTCTTAACTCTGGGACATCACTTTTGTCCACTTGGAGCATTAGTTTCTTAAAAAAAAAAAATTAATAATTAATAAAGCATATGTAGATTTAGGAGTAATGGGAGGGGGGGGGGGGGGGGGGGGTTCTGGGTCTGTTCTGGGTACAACATTGGAAACTGGGGACTAGGGGAGGTAGAGGGTTCTGGATACAACATTGGAAACTGGGGACTAGGGGCGGTAGAGGGTTCTGGATATAACATTGGAAACTGGGGACTAGGGGTGGTAGAGGGTTCTGGATATAACATTGGAAACTGGGGACTAGGGGTGGTAGAGGGTTCTGGATATAACATTGGAAACTGGGGACTAGGGGTGGTAGAGGGTTCTGGATACAACATTGGAAACTGGGGACTAGGGGTGGTAGAGGTTTCTGGATACAACATTGGAAACTGGAGACTAGGGGAGGTAGAGGGTTCTGGATACAACATTGGAAACTGGGGACTAGGGGAAGTAGAGGTTTCTGGATACAACATTGGAAACTGGGGACTAGGGGAGGTAGAGGTTTCTGGATACAACATTGGAAACTGGAGACTAGGGGAGGTAGAGGGTTCTGGATACAACATTGGAAACTGGGGACTAGGGGAGGTAGAGGGTTCTGGATACAACATTGGAAACTGGGGACTAGGGGCGGTAGAGGTTTCTGGATACAACATTGGAAACTGGGGACTAGGGGTGGTAGAGGTTTCTGGATACAACATTGGAAACTGGGGACTAGGGGAGGTAGAGGGTTCTGGATATAACTTTCCACTCAAAATTATTACAACTAATTTCTTACCATTGTATTTTTTTATTTCATTATTGTATTTTCTATATTTTATGTTATTATTGACAGTAGGACGTTTCAACTTTCGTGGACTCCTCTAGGGGACAGTGTGTCCCAGCCTTAGGGAATTTTATGTATCAACATACACGAGGATTCTATACATATGACAACCTAGCAAATGTCACTTTTGAACTTTGTGCTGATGATGACGTAAACCGAAACATGTTATGTACATATTTTTGTGCAATTAGACAATATAAAAGTTGAACAAGTTCTTTGTTTTTATTTATTGAATATCCATATGATCAAATGTTCGAAATTTCCTCGAAATGGCACATGGTCCAAGTTTAAACATTAATTCTTAATTAATTTCTGAAATTTCATCACAATCCGATCAACCATTAAATATATTGTGATGTGCAAAAAGTGCTCATATTGTAAATGTTAAATTATTGTTAGAATTAAATTTCTTTGAAAGGAAGAGGAGGGGGAAAAATTGGTAAATTGCAGCCCGGTTCACTCGACAACATATACGTCATATTGGCGGCTTGGAGGCTTGCTACTACACACTGTCCCTATCTAATCTGAACCTGGAAATAATTTTTATAATTCATCATCATCATCATCCTCGGCGCTACAGCTCCACTCGAGCCTTGGCCTCCTCCAGAGACTTCCCCCAAAGATTCCTGTCCTGCGCCAACGTTCTCCAGTTTTGCAGCCGAAGTTTCTTTGCGTCCCCATCGACTGCGTCCATCCATCTCTTCCTGGGTCTTCCTCGTCCTCTGTTTCTCTCCGGGATCACTACCATCAGTATACGTGGGGTTTCAGCCTCCTGCATCCTTTGCATATGGCCTGCCCATCGAAGCCTCGCCAGTCTTATCACGTCTGTGACCTTGGGCTGTTCAAACTCAGGCAGCGACCTCGGCATTATTTTTAATTCTAAACATGCCGTTCTCCTGGACTGAACCTAGGATGCTCGGCAGAACCTTTCTCTCGAATATCTCGAGGCTTCTATCGTCTGCTCTGGTCATCGTTCAGGTCTCTGTCCCATAAGTCGTCCTGACTGGCCCTGACCAGAGTTATAGAGCTGTAACTTCGTTGGCTTGGTAAGCAGTCGAGACCTGAAGTGACGTTGGAGCCAATAGTAGCTTCCATTGGCCACAGCAACTATCTCCGCTCTCACTTTGTTGTCGAAGCTGACGTATGAGCCCAGGTATACAAAGCCTCGGACAGCCTGGAAGGAGTGTGTCCCGATCTTCATGGTGGGGAGGTTCTGTCTTACTCCTCTACCTGACGCTGTGTACTTCGTCTTGTCTTCGTTCACCTGCAGTCCAAATTCCTTGGCTGCATTCTCGAGGGCAAGGAAGGCCGTCTCCAAGTCGTTTGTTCCTCGCGATGATGTCAACGTCGTCCGCATAGGCCAGGATTTATACGTACTTATGGAATATGTGCCCTTCTGTCGGCACTTGTGACTTCCTCACTGCTTTTTCCAGCGCAATATTGAACAGAAGGCACGCCAACGCATCTCCTTGTCTCACTCCATTCCTGACCCTTAGTTCCTCGGACAAATCTGTCTCAACTCTGATGCGGCATATGACATCGGTCATGGTAAGTTTAAACATCCTTATCAGTTTCGCCGGGATGCCAATTTCTTCCATCGCTGCATAATGACGCAGCATTTATGAATTGTAAGAACAAAAATGAAAAATTGAAAGAAAAATAAATTAACGAGAAACTTCATTTATAAGAATGAACAAGTGAGAATGTGTTTAAAAGTACTGTTTTTTGTTTTTTTTTCATTTTTAAATATACATGCCACAGAAGATTGGTCACGAAGGAAAGGCTGTAGTTTTTAGAAATAGTAGTAATAGAATTTTTGTTTGTAATTTATTATTATTTTTTTTTATACCTTTATAATGTAAGTTAAGAGAAAATAAACTCAAATATTTTGTTCTCAATTATATCCTATTCATTTTCACTGTCAACCAAATAAAAATAACTTTGGATAACTAACTAGACTACTGGAGACTTAATACACAATGCACAACACTCTAAGTAACGCTTTATTTGATATTACTAAGGAACCCGACCGAGGCACGCCGTCCTTCGGATGGGACGTTAAGCGATGGTCAGGTACTCGTACGATGTCAGGTACTCGTTAAAGACCCCTACCATAGGTGAATAAAAATTTAGGGTAGGCAACATTTAGGACTCCCACAGTAGATTCGTGCTCATGTCCACTAGAGTGACGAAATAGCGCTCTGGTAGTAGGCGATATGACCTCGTAGTTAAAGCCCGGGCATGAGTCATAAAACCTAACCTAACCTCCAATATTACTTCTCCAGCTGTGCGAGGTATGGAGGAAGTTAGGTAATGGTCAGAAATTCGATACTGAACGTTCACTGGAATTTGTTGTTTTCCAACTCGCTAACATCCAAAGATAGATATATCGACACGAAATTTTATATTGTTTTGTTAAAAAAAGAGAATGATAAATTAAATAAATATAAAATTATAATTGAATTAATAATAATTCATATAAAAAGAATAAATAATTAAATAACAAATAAAAATCAATTACCACATTTCCTGTAGAAATTTGTATAACTGGTCTTCTAATAAATTTTGATTTCTACAGTAATTTCCGAAAAAGGCCCTAAAAAAATATCAAAAGTTCAAGACAAATTCAGTTGCTTCTTGGATTTTATTTTATACTAATAAATATAGTTAATTTATTAATATGAATGTGTGTATTTTTTATACATCACAATATGCAAACCTAACAAGGACAAAACCTATCAATTTTCTGGTCAGGAGGACCAGAGAATGGGTGGTTGTCAACATCATAATAACTCTCGATGTAACAAATTTATTCACATGAAATTTAGTATGAGGATTCGGATGTCCAAGAGTAAAATACCTATTTATTTACAATTAAATCAATTCATTGGTTTCAGAGGGAGAGCAACAATTTATATCGATTAATTTGCGCAGGGAAAATATATTGCCGGTACATGACTTTCTTGTACGTAATAACTTGTTCTAAAATAATCTTCTAGATGAATAAAAACACTAAAATAACCTTTAAAAAAGTCTTCGTTGAATCACTTTATTGTACTTCCCCAGAACGAATTGATCAATAGACATTTCGCTCTCCTTCAAAAACCAGGCGACCGTTTGCGCTAATATTCAGCAGTTGACTTACATAAGGGCTCCTAAATCATCATACTAATTGTTGTGTCGATAAATTCATTACATCGGCGGTTATTAGAGTTTTTGAGTTGCCCCCCCCCCCCCCCCCCCCCCCCCCTTTGGCCGATTTAGCTAAAAATCAATAGGTGTTGGCGTTCATAGGGTTTTGGTCCCACATATGAAATTTCGTGTCGTTACATGCATTTTATAGAGTTTTTATGTTAAGCCTCCCCCCTAATCCCATTTTTTAAAATAAACAGAAATGTTTAGAAGAAACCTGGTTATGATCCAAACACTCCATATCTGCATATAAAAATTTTCATTTGTCCTTTAAATTATTTTTTATGAGCAGCAGATAGACAATTCAGTTAGTCTAAACAAAAAAGTTAGAATAAACAAAAACGTGCAGGGGAAAAATGTCTGTTATTGTTTAAAAAAAACCTAAAATCAATAAAATAAATCAACAAAAAAGCAGCTAAACACGGACAGCCATCTCATGCTCGAGGCAATCGCATTCTTCCTTCTGGTGTCCATCATCCATTGAGAGAACTCTTCGGTAATACTCCAGACTAGATTCTTCAAAATTCGTCTCCCAATTTTCACCGAACACGAGACACATCCTGCCTTTGATGCACAACTGTTGTTGGAGAAACCTACTTTTGAACCAAATCCATTTTTTTGAAGTAGTTTTACGATGAGAGAAAACTATTTTTTAATCATTACAGTTACACATACCGATAGCTCTCAATGAGACGAAAAAAACGCCATATCAAGATAATTTTCTAAAAAAATGTGAGAAACCTGTTTTTGAATCTCACCTCCTCAAATATAAATAATTCAGTTCGTAACGATATATGCTGGTCAAGTAACGATATATGCTGGTCAAGTAACGATATATGCTGGTCAAGTAACAATATATGCTGGTCAAGTTAGTTAAGCACGAAGTTAATCTAAAGCTGAACAACTTTTCAGACTACACCCTTTCGTTGAACTTGAAGAGGGTCGTGTCGGTAGTGGGAGATATGGCATCGAATGACCAACACCTTAAATACTCAAGTGCAATACATACCATGCCTTGTATTTGAAAAGAAAGGTTTACTAGTACAACTGGTGGGTCGCCACTTAGTGGATCTGGAGCAGCCCAGGCACCTAGAAGAAGACCGAAGCTGAGTGCTGCGAGGACTGCAGTTCTGGAGGTGGCCTCCATCTTGGATGTTCACTACAACAGAAGTCAAACACAACATTACTTAATTATGTCATCTGAGCTAGAAGTGTGGTCAGATCATACATGGAAGGGTTCCGTATAGGTGAACGTTTTCAGTAACATCAGTAGATACCCAACACAAATCAATACAATTTATCCATCCTGTGAAAATATTTTCTCAACTTTGTACCTACATTAAAAATTACTTATTTTTTAAAATCTCGATACATTTTTGAAAGTTGCCTTTTGCCAAGTAATAGAAACAGTTTCAACAATACATTTTGAGGTTCCACCAGGTCTTAAAGTGTCGAAAAAAAATGGAATAAATTTTTCATTTGTTACCAAAAAAAAATCGTGATCTTGCTGAGGCAATGCTTTTAACTTTCGCGGCAAACTGAATTTCCATGTTTTCTCCCCTTTTCCGAAGTAGATACCTACAAATGGTTGGCCAGCAGCTGTTGCAAATTACATTCTCAGTCTTTGATAGATTTTTTTTTATTACATATATTATTCTATTATTATTTCCTCAGCTCAACGCAGTAAAGGGAAAGTTATGTAATCGGTTAAAAATTCGAGTCGGAGTTTTCAAAGGAATTTGTGTCTATAAAAATAGAATGAATAGATCGACATGAAACCTTATATGTGAACCCAGAACCCTCTAACGACTACACCTATTTTTTTTCAGCTATATCGACCATAGGAAGATAGAGGCTTGACATAAAAACTCTAATAACTGCCGACAGAATTAATATATCGACACAAAATTTTATATGTGTGACCGAAATAAGGACAACACCAGTCAAATCAGTCAAAGGGGACGTGGGATTTGTGGTGAGGTTTAACACAAAAACTCTAATAACTGCTGTTGTAATGAACGTATCGACACAAAATTTTATATGTGAGACCGAAATAAGGACAACACCAGTCAAATCAGTCAAAGGGGAGGTGGGATTTGTGGTGAGGTTTAACACAAAAACTCTAATAACTGCTGTTGTAATGAACGTATCGACACAAAATTTTATATGTGAGACCGAAATAAGGACAACACCAGTCAAATCAGTCAAAGGGGAGGTGGGATTTGTGGTGAGGTTTAACACAAAAACTCTAATAACTGCTGTTGTAATGAACGTATCGACACAAAATTTCATAAGTGAATTCAAAATTCCATAAAGACGACACATTGTCAGCGGAATCGACAGAGGGAAGGATAGGGGGGGGGGGCTCAACTCAAAAACCGTGATTCACCGACTTTTTTTCGAGTATTCCAATTGATATGAAAGTTATGTTCTTCTAAATGTACAACAAGGTATTTGTAGACAATTCTGTCCGAGATAGATATTATGACACATATCCGGGCTTTAATTACGTGGTCACTACCCTAGCGCTCTTCGTCACTCTGGTGGACATGAGCCCGACTCTGCTTTGGGAGTCCTAACTTTTTATTCACCTAGTGTAGGGGGTCTTTAACGAGCACCTGACATCGTACAGGCTCGGAACCATCCCTTAACTCTTCACACCTGAAGGAAGGCATGATTAAGTTTTTTTTCCTCCCTTCTAAAATAAACTAATGGCCTCGGTCCTGGTTTCGATCTCAATTTTATCTGATATCATCTTCGAAAAAACTACCCCAAAGAGTTTTCGGATATTTAATTGGTTTACATAAGCAATTTTTTTCTTTCAAATATCATAAACTTTGGAATCTTTTTATCAACTTTGTCCCACAACAACAAAAAAAAGTTGGGAGGCCTAAGCTACTCGAGGTATTCATATTTTGATTAGTGATGATGATTTAGATTAGTATTAAAGGCCTGGTATTAAATTAATAATCCCCCATAAGTCCAACATAGGTACGGTGGCGCGGACTAGCGGGAGCAGGGTCTATATGGCAGACCAGGGTCACTGGCCACTGGCCGCTACCGACACTCTTGTCACCTCTGAAGACTGTCTCGATGCCCCCCCCATGGCAAAGTACCATTCAGACAACTGCGATGACACGTCTGACTCCCAGATGGGACCTGTTATGTATTGTTGACAATAAATTGTTATTATATATATATATATATATATATATTCAAGATAATATGGTTTGGTTAGTTTTAGACTTGCAACTACGTAGGTTGTATTGGTTATTAGGATAACGCCTTAATAACAATGGCGACAGAGGATAAAACGGATAATGAATACAAGTTGCTACGGACGTGCAACATATAGTCCGAGCATCTCAGGAGACAGTTTTTATGTTCCTTATCAAATTTCCAATCGCTAAATGAATCCTCGGATTTGAGATGGCATCAATAACAAAGTTGTAGTGCCTCAAACAATGAATAATAAAAAAACCGATATTTCAAAGTTTAAATTGTATCGCCTAGCAACGAATAATAAAATAAAATAAGATAACTCCAACCGTATAGGAGTTTTTATAAAAATATTTGTATAAATAAAATATAAAATATAAAAACATTAATAAGGAGAGATGGAATCTAACCTGCTATTTGTGATGTCGTGTAGATATGAGAGAGGAAGAGATGATTGTCTCCGCTAGGGCAGCTTCAGTTATATGGAAAGTCTTAGCCAAATACCAGCTACCTTAGAAAACTTGTCTCGGACCGACCAATGAACAGAGCCCACACAGCGATAGTTCTCTCTCCAACCAATCAAGAGGGCCCACATCCGTTATAGCCGCATCATACATATTTCATTTTTTCTTTAATTTTATATTTTCCCCAGAACTATAGGAGAAGTTATGTAATCGGTCCAAAAATTCGATGCGGATTTTCAACGAAATTCTTGTTTTTATACCTCTAGATTGTAGAAAGAAAAAAAAGTCCGTCAGTCTGTACGTCTGTGAATACAATAACTCCCGATAGAATGAATGTGTAGCGATGGTACCCGATCAGCGAGGGTATCGCAGAAGCGGACAAAAATGCCAATATAACCAAGACTTACGCCATCCGCATATCGCACACCTGTTGGGAGGCTGGTACGACATACACGTTTATGGACGACATAATCCGAGATGTTACGTTTTTTTACGTCTATATTGAAAGAGGTTTTCCGACGCTTAGACATGCATGGTGTCACGCTCAATCCCGCAAAGTTCGTATTCGACCAGACTGAAGTCGAGTTTCTTGGATATAAAGTATCACCCCAAGGAATATCACATCTTCCACAAAAGGTTTAAGACATCGTCGACTACCCGCGGCCAAAGACCGTAAAGGAGTTGCGACGTTTCCTCGGAATGGTAAATTTTAACCGCCGCTGCACACCCAAGGCAGCTAGTGTAAAGAAGGAATTCAACAAATATTTAATTAATAGCAAATGGAATGACCGAACGCCTATCGAGTGGTGCGAACAGGGACAGCAGCATTCGAGCATTGCAATGAAGCCATGAAACAGTCCGTGCTTCTCAGACATCCATCGCTTGCCACGCGTCATAAACAAGTATATTACCAGAGCCAGGTTCTCTCCATAGAGCCATTTAGTTGAGTTTGTGTTGGGCTTGTGTTTCCTTGGGGACGCTTCAAAATGCTACAACGTTTATAGCCTGGAGTTTATTAGTTAGTTATTATGACTCATGCCCGGTATTTATAGCCTGGAGTTTATTAGTTAGTTATTATGACTCATGCCCGGTATTTATAGCCTGGAGTTTATTAGTTAGTTATTATGACTCATGCCCGGTATTTATAGCCTGGAGTTTATTAGTTAGTTATTATGACTCATGCCCGGTATTTATAGCCTGGAGTTTATTAGTTAGTTATTATGACTCATGCCCGGTATTTATAGCCTGGAGTTTATTAGTTAGTTATTATGACTCATGCCCGGTATTTATAGCCTGGAGTTTATTAGTTAGTTATTATGACTCATGCCCGGTATTTATAGCCTGGAGTTTATTAGTTAGTTATTATGACTCATGCCCGGTATTTATAGCCTGGAGTTTATTAGTTAGTTATTATGACTCATGCCCGGTATTTATAGCCTGGAGTTTATTAGTTAGTTATTATGACTCATGCCCGGTATTTATAGCCTGGAGTTTATTAGTTAGTTATTATGACTCATGCCCGGTATTTATAGCCTGGAGTTTATTAGTTAGTTATTATGACTCATGCCCGGTATTTATAGCCTGGAGTTTATTAGTTAGTTATTATGACTCATGCCCGGTATTTATAGCCTGGAGTTTATTAGTTAGTTATTATGACTCATGCCCGGTATTTAACTACTTTAACTAGAGCTCTCTTACGTCACTCTGGTGGACAAGAGCCCGACTCTACTCTGGGAGTCCTAAATTTTGCCTATCTTAAATTTTTATTCGTCTATGGTGTTTAACGAGTACCTGACATCGTACAGGCTCGGGACCGTCGCTTAATGCCCCATCCGAACGACGCCCTACTTAAGTTTATTTCACCTCCAAGATAAAATAAACTAAGGGCTTCGACTGGGTTTTGAACCCGCGACCTTGAGTTCAGTAAACAAGCATGCTTATCGGCGCCCCAAACCCCTCTTCTGTCTATATTATATTATTCTGTGCAGAGGAGTATTGCCAGGTCACACCCTGAAGGTTGTGTGGAAGTTGAGGCTATGTGGGCTCTGCTCATTGGCTAGGACTGGGGGTGATGAGCTCAATTTAACAATCGGAGTGGGGCGAGGTGGGGAGGTGGAAGCTGAAGGCCTCCTATATAAGCGGCCCGAGGTGAGAATATCTTCTCTTCCTCTCTCATATCTACTACACCTCAGCAATAATAACAGGTTAGATTCCATAACTCTATATTAGGGTTTGTATTTAAGCAAGGCATACCATAACGTGGCCTTTTTTCAGATGCTTCTTTTTTTTCTTTCTCTTTTTTGAATATATTCATTTACATATTTCCAATTATAAATTTGATGACTATGTGACAACAATGTAATGTATATAATATATATATATATATATATATATCAAAACCCGACCGAGGCCCTTAGTTTATTTTATCTGGGAGGTAAAATAAACTTAAGCACGCCGTCCTTCGGATGGGACGTTAAGCGATGGTCCCGAGCCTGTACGATGTCAGGTACTCGTTGAACAGGGGTCTCTCGACGAGCCGAGCATTTGGATGCTCCACAACCATACTAACGAACATAACCTGCAGATAACAAATTTACGTTTATTTGTACATCATTTTATTACTATTCAAAATCTTCACTCAGAAAATGCTCAAGGTAGGTAGCTACTTACGTAATTAATTTACATATTTGTAGTACAATTAATACGGATACGAATTTATTATGATACGTAATTTATTTTTACATGTAAATTGTTTAAAATGAACACTTTTTTAGGAAAAGTGTTTGAATAATTCCTCCCAAGCATCCACTCTTTATTTTATTAAAATGTAATTTGTGTTTTAAATCCCATATGACTGGGTACTGTCTCATAGCCTGAGCAAACTGAATTTGAAGCTCCTGAGACCAGTCTTCAGAAGCCATAATAAAATATAATTTATTGAATAATACTTAAATATATATTTAATTTTAAAAAAAAAAGAACGTGCACTTCCAAAAACCTAAATATTTGAGAAGGTTATAATATTGGCTATAAACAACAGTGCTCGGGTCAAGTCGGGACGGTTCGGCTTGGTACCAGTCCACACACACCGCAGCCCGAGCCGAACATTCCTTTGATGGTTCGTCAAAAAACCGACAACAGGTGGAGCAGACCCCGAGCCTCCCTTGTTCGTCGAGCGCCTGCGCACTATTCCCCAGGCATGCGCACTGACTAATGTTCGGCTCGTTGCTCGCGTGTCTATACGCCTCTTTAACCTAAACCTATATCCAGCTGTTGTTGTCTACAAAAAGGCTAGAAAAAATCCATTGAACTCAATTGAAATCTATTTAAAGTATTAATATATTCATAAAGAACATACAAGGTGAGAAGTTACTGATAATTATTAAAACATTAACTGAGTTTTTTATACAGATATGTCTGACTCAGCTCAGTTTTTGCAAACAGCAGAATGTATTGCACACCTAGTATAAATTGTATCTAGTTACTTGACTTATATCTGGCGAGCCGTGCCTGCACCACAATTGTATCTAGTTACTTCACTTATATCTGGCGAGCCGTGCCTGGACCCCAATTGTAAGTACAATATATATTTATCTCTTGTGTCTCTTTTATTACGACACCACTACCCCTTTTTCACTATATATTCTCAAATACTCAACTAGTTTCGCCGTGTTAAGGCATTATCAAGAGTCACTTATAAACTGACAGAATTGGTAGAAGATACAGTTATGGAGGGGGGTTTTTAGGTAGTGAAGGGGAATCCCTTGTTTTTGTTACTCTATACATTCCAATAAACAGATATTTACAAGATAATAATAAATATAAAAATAAAAAAGAAAATATATATATATAGAAGAAAAACATTTTATTTGGACCAGTACTAAGTATGTACTTTACACAAAATGAGCAAATAAACAAGAAAATTATAATTAAAACAAAAAGTCTTGGTACAGTCTTGGTTGCAGCCTGCGAGCTACAGGCTGGCCGAGACTGTAGTGAACCGCACCAGAGCAGGTTGGCAGACCTTCATGGAAGCTTCGGGTGAGTTTCTCAATGTGGGCTGCAAAAGGAGCCACTCCCAGTTCCCGATGGATTTGGGTGTTCCTGATAAACCAAGGTGCGTTCACCGCTATCCGGAGGACTTTGTTTTGGAATGTTTGTAATCGTGTTATGTTAGTGTGGCTAGTGCAGAACCATACAGGGCAAGCGTAGGTTAAGAGTGGAAGTATTAGTGTTTTGTAAAGTAAGGATGTGCATGTGTGTCTGAGTGGTGTATTCCTGTTTATGAGTGGGTAGATGAGCCTGAGTCGTGTGTGTGCTTGTTGGAGTTTTATGTTGATATGTAGGCGCCATGTTAGTCTTGTGTCAAGGTGCACTCCAAGATAGCGCACACCCTGGTCTTTAGGATTCCATGGAATTGGGAGTTGGTCGATTTGCAGCCTTCTGAGGTGTTCTATCGAGAAGCGGCGTAAAGCGAACACCTTCGCCTCCGTCTTCCCACCGTTCAACTTAAGCTTCCATTTTCCAAACCACTGGCCGATCTCATCCACCTGGATTTGTAGGGAGTCGATGGCCGCTTCCAGATCTATGTTTTGGCTGAGGATCAACGTGTCGTCAGCGTAAGTCGCCAGGGTTGCAGAGACTGGTTCTGGCATGTCGTGACAGAACAGATCAAACAAGAGTGGACTGAGGATCGCACCTTGTGGGACTCCCGCTGATATCTTCTTTCTGGAGCTCAGTGTGTTGTTCACCCTTATTTGGAATGTTCTGTCACGAAGAAAAGAGCTAATGATGTTCTGGATGTATTGCGGAGGCCAGGTCTGTTTTAATTTGAAGAGCAAGCCCTCGTGCCAGACGGTGTCGAAGGCAGCTGCGACGTCCAAGAAGGCTGCTACTGTGTACTGCTTCCACTCAAAGCCCCCCACAATGGTCTCAGCAACTCTCTGTAGCTGATGGACGGCTGAGTGGTTTGATTTAAACCCAAACTGGTGGGCAGGGATGGTCCCTGCAGTCTCCAGATGACGGAGGAGCCTCTTGTGAATTATTTTCTCAAGAAGTTTTGAGAGGCTATTTAAAAGGCTTATTGGTCTATAGCTGCCTGGATCGTTTTTTGCCTTACCTGGCTTGTGAAATGTTAGAACAACGGCGTTTTTCCAGTCTGCAGGAAAGTAGCCGTGGCGAAGACAGGCGTTGAACACACTTGCCAGGTAGGCTATGCTCTTCGGAGGAAGCTTCTTCAGCACCAGGTTGGGGATGATGTCTTCACCGGGGGCCTTCTTGATGTGTAGTCGTGTAATGTGGGCGTGTATTTCTGATGGTGTGGTATGCTGAATGGGTGCTTCGACTGTGTGAAGTGTATTTGAGAGGTATGATTCAACTGTGATGAGTGTTTCATGATCGTCAGCGTCTGTCGTTGTGAATTTATTTTCCAAATGGGTCGCCAGTAATTCGGTTTTCTCTTTGTCAGTTGTGGCAGTCATTTGTCCGTCAGTTAAGATGGGTAGGGGTGTCCTTTGGTTTAGAAGTCGTCGTGTCTCTTTCCATAAGTTGTTGTCGCCCGGAGTCATATCAGTCAAGTATTTTCGATAGTTCGCGATTCTGTCTTTGTCAAGTTCCCATCGTATGCGTCGGGTCAGGCGATTCAGCTCTCTTTTCTCAAGGGGATCTCTTGTTCTTTGCCAGTGTTGTCGTAGTGTGTTCTTTGTACGGATCATATCCATTATGTGTGTTGGTGTCTTGTTGTGGAATAGGTGTCGTTTGTCAGTGAAATGTCGGTATGTTGCTTCATGTACTGAGGTATGTATGGTTTGTGTGAACGTCCTAACTGCATTGTCAATGTCGTCCGTCGTGCTATAATGATGGGGGACCCCGAGACAGTTCATTCCGCCTTCAAACGTGGCCCAGTCGATCTTCCCCGTGATCAACCTTGGAAGATATTCCTCCTTCTGTGGCCGTGCTAGGAAGGTGCAGATAACTGGGAGATGGTCTGAGTCTAAGTCGGTCAGTGTCTCGTGAAACAGGGGCAAGTTAAAGTTGTGTATCAGTCCTATGTCCAGTATGTCGGGTTGGTATGTTCGTTGAGTTGGGTAGAATGTCGGTTCGTCAGGTGTCGATATTTGTATCCCCAGGTTTTCTGAGATGGATTGTAGTCTAGTCCCGTTGTTATTCTGTCTTCTGCATCCCCATAGCGTGTGTTTGCTGTTGAGGTCCCCGATCATTATAGTCGGTAGTCCTGTGAAAATATGTTCGAAGTCAGTCTGTACCAGTCTTGTGTTCGGTCGATGGTATGCTGATATGATGTTGAGTGTGCCGGAGAGTGTGGTGAGGGTGACTCCAACGGCCTCCAAGTTCTGGAGAGGGGGAATGTTAATCTGTGAATGTTTCAGGTGTCGTTTGATGAAAATGCCAACACCACCGAAACGTGTCGGTCGGTCCAGTCTATATGAACAGTAGCCAGAGAGTTTGAGTTTGTCTGTCGGTTTGAGGTGGGTCTCAGTTATGCATGCAATGTCGACATTATATCGTGATAAAAAGTTGGTTAATGACGGTTGCCTTATCTTTAAGCCGTCCGCATTCCAGTTTAATATAGTTAAATTTTGAAAAGTTCCCAGATTAGGGTTTGCCATGATTCATCGAAAAAAGGTTAGTGAATAAATTGGATAAGAATGCTTGGATGTGGGGGATGAATGGTTTGATGAGGTTCATGATGAGTCCAGTCAGGTCAGTCGTTGCCTCAGAGCTAATTCCATTGTTTGCAGTATTAGGTTGCGGTGGTGTTGGCCTACTTCGATTTTTGTCAAACCAAAAGTTCGTAGGTGGTTTGGGCTCCGGGGAGGTAGGTGCGTATGGTGGTGTATTGGGTGTGTTGGCTGAATGTGCGTGTGTGTGTTGCGGAGGTTGATTAGTATTAGTGTGAAATGTTTGGCTTGCGGTGGTGCCTGCGGAAGCTGACTGTAGTTGCCGTTTCGGTGGTCGTTTCAGACAGCCTCCAAAGTTGGCGGTATGGTCGCCCCCACAGTTGGCGCACTTCGGTTTGTCAGTTTTTTGGAAAGGACAAACTTTATAATGGTGATTCCCTGCACACTTAACGCAGGTCGACTCAAGGCGGCAGTAGTTCTTGGTGTGCCCGAATTTTTGACAGTTCATGCATTGAGGAACGTGCAGGGACCGGCGTCTTTCCTCCACGTGGATCCGACTGTAATATAGTTTTGTAAGTGAAAATATGGCTTTTCCCTGATCGTTATTAGTCAGTTCGACTGCGCACAATGGCGTGGGCATTTTGTCTCTATTGTGCAACCTGGTGACCGAAATAACTGGGTAGTGAGGGAGCAATTCATTTTTGACGTCTTCTTCACTGAACGCGTATGGCACACCTCGGAGAATCACCGATACATTTTTAGTTTCTGGATTAACATAAGTATAATAGTTAATTTTATGCGTATCGTAGAATTTTGTCAGGGCCCTAAAATCGTCTGACGAGGTCGCTTGAATTTTAATTTTTTCTTTTAGGCATTGTTTGGTTTCAAACGGTGATGTAGCCACCTTTAATATGTCAGCTGTTATTTCTTTTAGGTTATTGTAACCTACAATAAAAATTGGAGGTATTTTAATTTTTTTACTATTTTCGGAATTTGAATCGGCCGGTTGGGGCTTGGAAGTGTCTAAATTGGTTAGAGCGGAATACCTGTTAGAAACTATGACTGGTGAGTTGTAAGATTTATACCTCTTGGTGACGGCGAGGTGTGAGGCGGGTGTCTCCTGGTCAGGCTGGTCTAGGGTCCTCTTCTTGCCGCTAAGGCCTGGATGGTCAACGGCCATCGATGCTGTGGCCAGGGGCTGGTGTGGTACCTGTTTGATGTTACTTGGCTGGCTGTGGCTGGTCGTGGGCACTGGTGCACTCTCTTCAACCCAGGAAGAGCGCGCCCCGCTGCAACTCATTCCGTTTGGTGAAAAGGTCCTCTCCCTGATACTTTTCACTGTTTCACGTTTTTACAAACACAGTAAAAACCGCACTATTAATTATTTTTTTGAAGAGCAATTTTATAACACTATTTTTGTTTAACGTGAACAGCTGATATCCAATATATATATAAAATCTAATAAAGCGAATCTAACAGGTATGACTCATGAATTGTATAAATGTAAAATATAATTGGAACTATAGCTGGATCCTTATATATATTGTAGCATGTCTACCCTATAGACAATATTTATCGTTATTATAAGGCTCAGAACTAGCGATGTTTGCGAGAGGATCGCGATCGCTAGGAGCAAAGTATGGGTTGTGGGGTATCAAATCAAAGAGAATTGTATTTGGAAGAGCATACTCGGAACCAGCGATGCCTGCGAGAGAATCGCGATCGCTGGGAGCGAAAATAAAGAATTATAAAGACACAATGGAAAAGAAGCCAAGATAATTGTCTACATCCGGTGTATAAGGAACAGTGAGATGGTCTACCCACACCTTGATTAAGTAGAACAGGATGATGCAATCGATGACCTGATTGGCTAGAAATAAAATGGGCGGAGATCCACAGCCAATCAGACCTCGGGATCCGTCCCCTACCACGATGAGGCTCGGAAGCCACTCCCCATTTTGGCGCAGTCTTCGCTCATGTCTTAGTGGATCACCACGTTCCTTTCTTTGTAAAGTTTAGTGAATAAGTGAATTGATTCTCACTCTGCGTTCATGTCTCGGGTGATCACCACGTACATTATCTGTTTTTAATATCAGTTTGACTATGTGAAAGTACTTCCTCTGTGTCCATATCTCAGTCGAGCTCCACGTATCTTATATGTTTTTAATATCAGTTTGAATATGTGAATTAGTCGGAGAGACACACTTTGATTTCGGACGGTGCAAAGTCAGTGGGGGTGTAACTTCTGGTGTGCCCTCGAAACTACGCAGATCTTCAGGGACTATGGGATTAGATGATTTCTACGGGAAGTCCAGAAAGGATGATCACGCCGTCATTCGCCATGGATATCATATCGAGGTACCTCGTAATTGAGTTATAAAGTCCTTTAGACATATGGCCAAATCTTATTCTATTATTTTATTTTCTGTTGTAAATATTCAATGTTCTTTTAATTAATAAATATGTTAACTTTCTAGAGTTGGTTCATTCCATTTCCCCCTCCCATGCTTCTTCTGGTTGACCGCAGTAATTAATTATTGTTAATTACCGTTAGGAACTTGTGACCGTCTTTCTCGTGGGAGTGCACTTAGCTATCCAGGCATTGGTTTTATTAAAGTCGCGATATAAAAATTTTCAATTTTAATAATTTTTTCGATCTTAATTGTATTTTATTTTTACTAATTACGTGATTTGCACTCACACTAGGAGGAGAGGTGTTGCAATATATATATATATATAATATTATATATTATATACATTACATTGTCGTCACATAGTCATCAAATTTATAATTGGAAATATGCAAATGAATATATTCAAAAAAGAGAAAGAAAAAAAGAAGCATTGGAAAAAAGGCCACGTTATGGTATGCCTTGCTATAAAATATAAATATACTATATAAATCAATAAGAAAAGAAAATAAGAAAAATAATAAAAAGTATGTACAAAATAATACATGTTTACAAATTATTAATGACAAATTAAAATTAAGACTAAATGAATGAAAACAAAAAATGTTAAATAAATGAGTGTGATAAAAAGTGAATTATATGAAGAAAAATGAAGTAAAACGAAATAAAGCTTACTCATGAGAGGTCTCCTACACACGGCCTTTCTCAAAGCCAGGACAACACCCTACTGAGAGTCCTATTGGGGTGGCTTGACCTAGACAAATTCACCGAATTAAAAGTATTATTGATAAAAAAGATGTTGACGTTTACGGCATTGTCAAAGCGGGTGCGGCGACCGATATCATGGGTTTCTTCCAGATAGAGGGTTACCAGGACCTACTGCATGGCTCGTGGCAGGCAGGTCTCTTCTTGGGTCGTCGTGGCAGGCAGGTCTCTTCTTGGGTCGTCGGGGCAGGCAGATCTCTTCATGGGTCGTCGTGGCAGGCAGGTCTCTTCAGGGGTCGTTGTGGCAGGCAGGTTTCTTCATGGGTCGTCGGGGCAGGCAGGTCTCTTCATGGGTCGTCGGGGCAGGCAGGTCTCTTCAGGGGTCCTCGTGGGAGGCAGGTCTCTTCAGGGGTCGTTGTGGCAGGCAGGTTTCTTCATGGGTCGTCGGGGCAGGCAGGTCTCTTCATGGGTCGTCGGGGCAGGCAGGTCTCTTCAGGGGTCCTCGTGGGAGGCAGGTCTCTTCAGGGGTCGTCGTGGCAGGCAGGTCTCTTCATGGGTCGTCGGGGCAGGCAGGTCTCTTCAGGGGTCCTCGTGGCAGGCAGGTCTCTTCAAGGGTCGTCGTGGCAGGCAGGTATCTTCAGGGGTCCTCATGGCAGGCAGGTCTCTTCAGGGGTCCTCATTACAGGCAGATCTCTTCAGGGGTCGTCGTGGCAGGCAGATCTCTTCAGGGGTCCTCATTACAGGCAGATCTCTTCAGGGGTCGTCGTGGCAGGCAGGTCTCTTCAAATCGCCGTATTAGAGCTACGATGCCACAGACAGACAGACACACACAGGCAAAGGCTTCAAACTCAAACACCCCTCCTTTTTCGTCGGTGGTTAAAAATACCATCCTCGGTAATGATGGGTCCGAACCTCTTTCCATAATTATTATAACTTTTTAGAACAGAACTTAAGTGCTCGGGAACTTCGTATCGGAGGTATCGACGAAGAATATACTAGATGTGCCTCCGCCATAGCACACGCCGCCGAAGAGGTGCTAGGACCGGCAGAAACAGAAGTGAGATCCCCTTGGTTCGACAAAGAGTGCAATAATGCTACCAATGTCAAGAATAGAGCATACAAGGCAATGATCAATAGACGCACGCGATGAACGGTGGAGGAATATAGGTATAGGAGAAGAGAAGAAAACCGTCTGCATCGGAGGAAGAAATGGGTCCACGAGAACCTGGAATTGGAGGAACTGGAGAAATCTAGGACTGATAATGACGCCAGAAAAGTCTACCAAGCTGCAAATAGGAGTAGGAAACCGTTCAAGCAAACACCCTCTATGTGCATGAATATAGATGGTCTGCTTCTCACTGACGATAAGGCATATATGTCAGAATGGAGGAGATATTTTGAAAACCTTTTGAATGGACAGGGGAGAGCGGCTCACACATAGGAAGCACAAGTTGAACTTGAGGAAGAAGATTTGGAACCACCTGACGAGGAGGAGGTCGTGAACGCAATGAACAGGTTAAAAACCAGATGACCGGAACTGTCTTCAATCGGATGGCTCAGCTTCTTGCCTATGCTGATGAGATAGATATAGTAGGGCGCTCATTGGAAGCTGTCCGAGACGCCTTCCTAAACCTTGAGATCGCCGCAAGACGCTTGGGTCTTGTCGTCAATGAAGATAAGACCAAATATATGGTGTCCGAGAAAGCACCCAGACAGGAGGGCATGAAAGTTAATGTCTTTTAATGAGGTAGAACTATTTTTATGCTCAGCCCCCCTTCCCCTTAAGAATTTTGTGACGCCAGATAGTCTATATTTTAATTGGCTCATAAGAATACTACATGTAAAATTTCATAATTAGTTCATCCGTTAATGAGCTAGAACAATTTTTATGCTTAGCCCCTCTCATAAACCCCCCTCCCGTTCAAAATTTTCAAACGCCTTATAGCCTATCTTTCTATCAGGCTCTAAAGGATGCTACATTGCCACCAAAAAAAATTAGATATCATTTTTCATTCGCGAGTTATCGTGCAGGAAAAATTGATCACGTACGTTGGGACACACAAACTTCTTTCTTATTAATTTTCATGGGAATGAGCTGAAGAAGAGGGGCATATGAGAGGGGGCTCAACTCAAATACCCTACCAACTGCCGTTGTAATGAACATATGAGAGGGGGCTCAACTCAAATACCCTACCAACTGCCGTTGTAATGAACATATGAGAGGGGGCTCAACTCAAATACCCTACCAACTGCCGATGTAATGAACATATAAGAGGGGGCTCAACTCAAATACCCTACCAACTGCCGATGTAATGAACATATGAGAGGGGGCTCAACTCAAATACCCTACCAACTGCCGATGTATTGAACATATGAGAGGGGGCTCAACTCAAATACCCTACCAAATGCCGATGTATTGAACATATAAGAGGGGGCTCAACTCAAATACCCTACCAACTGCCGATGTATTGAACATATAAGAGGGGGCTCAACTCAAATACCCTACCAACTGCCGATGTATTGAACATATGAGAGGGGGCTCACCTAAATACCCTACCAACTGCCGATGTATTGAACATATGAGAGGGGGCTCAACTAAATACCCTACCAACTGCCGATGTATTGAACATATAAGAGGGGGCTCAACTAAATACCCTACCAACTGCCGATGTATTGAACATATGAGAGGGGGCTCAACTCAAATACCCTACCAACTGCCGATGTATTGAACATATGAGAGGGGGCTCAACTCAAATACCCTACCAACTGCCGATGTATTGAACATATAAGAGGGGGCTCAACTAAATACCCTACCAACTGCCGATGTATTGAACATATAAGAGGGGGCTCAACTCAAATACCCTACCAACTGCCGATGTATTGAACATATAAGAGGGGGCTCAACTCAAATACCCTACCAACTGCCGATGTATTGAACATATGAGAGGGGGCTCACCTAAATACCCTACCAACTGCCGATCTATTGAACATATGAGAGGGGGCTCAACTAAATACCCTACCAACTGCCGATGTATTGAACATATAAGAGGGGGCTCAACTCAAATACCCTACCAACTGCCGATGTATTGAACATATGAGAGGGGGCTCAACTCAAATACCCTACCAACTGCCGATGTATTGAACATATAAGAGGGGGCTCAACTAAATACCCTACCAACTGCCGATGTATTGAACATATAAGAGGGGGCTCAACTAAATACCCTACCAACTGCCGATGTATTGAACATATGAGAGGGGGCTCAACTAAATACCCTACCAACTGCCGATGTATTGAACATATGAGAGGGGGCTCAACTAAATACCCTACCAACTGCCGATGTATTGAACATATGAGAGGGGGCTCAACTAAATACCCTACCAACTGCCGATGTATTGAACATATAAGAGGGGGCTCAACTCAAATACCCTACCAACTGCCGATGTATTGAACATATGAGAGGGGGCTCAACTCAAATACCCTACCAACTGCCGATGTATTGAACATATAAGAGGGGGCTCAACTAAATACCCTACCAACTGCCGATGTATTGAACATATGAGAGGGGGCTCAACTAAATACCCTACCAACTGCCGATGTATTGAACATATGAGAGGGGGCTCAACTAAATACCCTACCAACTGCCGATGTATTGAACATATGAGAGGGGGCTCAACTAAATACCCTACCAACTGCCGATGTATTGAACATATAAGAGGGGGCTCAACTCAAATACCCTACCAACTGCCGATGTATTGAACATATGAGAGGGGGCTCAACTCAAATACCCTACCAACTGCCGATGTATTGAACATATAAGAGGGGGCTCAACTAAATACCCTACCAACTGCCGATGTATTGAACATATAAGAGGGGGCTCAACTAAATACCCTACCAACTGCCGATGTATTGAACATATTGACACGAAATTAAGTATGAGTATTGAGAAGCCACTATGTCTGTCAAATATTGAGTTCTAGACCAGATGGTCCATTGGCTTTGGAGAGAATGGGAAAACGTAATTAATTAACTTTTGCTGGGGAAGTTCATATCAGGTGATCAGGTCACCGACGACTTTTACGTGATTCTACTGTTAATAGATAACTTTCAAGTATTTTCCACAAGTAATCAAATTGGAAGTCATTTTCCCTGAAGTATAAGTTTGAAGAAATGTCTTCACAGGAAATAGGCACTGATGTTATTGTGAATGTACACCTGTACGGAACCCTTCCATGAATGATCTGACCACACTTCTAGCTCAGATGACATAATTAAGTAATGTTGTGTTTGACTTCTGTTGTAGTGAATATCCAAGATGACCTCCTCCAGATCTGCAGTCCTCGCAGCTCTTAGCTTCTGTCTTCTTATGGGTATCTGTGCTGCTCCAGATCCACCAAGTGGCGACCCACCAGTTGTACTAGTAAACCCGCCGAAATGTGTCGCAAGAGGAAATACCGTTAAACTGAGTCATATGGTCAATTCTGATGTAAGTATTGTAGAAGACAAATGATGGAATGGTGTTTCAAAAGGATATTCCGAGAGAGTTGAGCAACTTTCGGACACGACTTTCTCACATATATTATTTGTTTTTATCCCAAATCTTAATTCTCTCTTGGTCTTTTTATTAAATAATTTGTTTTTACATAACTTCTATCCAGTAAGTTTCGAACGGGACTGGAAGTTGTGTGGCTCTGAATCATAAAATGAGTGATCTTCAACAGATGATCGTGTAGCATCCTTATAGGACCGATTCAAATCAAGGTTGGTTGTGGAGGAGCCGAAACAACATTAAATTTTATTATTATTTTTCTTCGTTTTCTACTTTATTCGTGCTGTCTAACTTAAGGATACTAAAATGGCAGATACGTGACTAAAGCGCCTTAAATTACTACCCTATTTAAAAGCTAGTTTGTATATATTGGGGAAGTGTGGCAGAAGGGAGAGCACGGTCTAGAGAGACACGGTCTAGAGAGAGCACGGTGTAAAGAGAAATCGATCTAGAGAGAGTACGGTGTAGAGAGAAATCGAACTAGAGAGAGCACGGTGTAGAGAGAAATCGATCTAGAGAGAGCACACTCTAGAGAAAGCATGGTCTAGAGGGAGAGCACGGTCTAGAGGATTACTCAGGGTACCAAGAGAGGAAAACAGTTTTTTGTATGTGAGCGTTTTCTCAGTGTCAATTGTCAACTTGTTTTTCGGTTTCGTTTTGTGTGTTGTTACAGCAGGATAATTATTTTAATATATTTTCAACAAAAACAGCCAGGTAATACAAATTCCATTAAAATAGTTAATTTAAAAATTAAGAAATGTTTTATTTATTTCTTGTTTTCAGTATGAGTGTAAAGAAAAGAAGAATATGAAAACTGACATTATTGCAGAGATATTGTGAAATAATTCAAATGGACTCCAGTCTTATCTCTTATGCTTTTGGCTGAGGATGGTAGAAATACCGAAAGTACTCCCATGTATATGTATATAGTTAGTGAAATTAGACAATATATCAAATAAACAAGTTTTATTTTATTTATAAGTCCAAAAGAAGAATAGTGGACGGAAAAAGAAGATACAGCGAGGAATGGGAAGAAAAGTCCTTTTTTGTAATTCAAAAGACAAAATGAATGTGTTTAATTTGCCGAGAAATGGTCGCTGTATTTAAGAAATATAACTTTAAAAGGCATTATGAAACAAAACATAACGATTATTTGAAATTCGATAAAGAAGTAAAACAATCGAAGCTCAAGGAATTTAAATCGCAATTAAAGACTCAACAAAAAATGTTTGGTTCAGTATTACAGCAACCAACCAAAATTGTTAAGGCAAGCTGTTGTGTATTCTGTTTCATTTTTGATTGCAATAAAAATTAAAACATTTTTGGATGGTGAATTTGTGAAAGAATGTTTGAAAGATGTTGTAAAGAATGTTTGGAAGCTGTTGTAAAGAATGTTTGGAAGCTGTTGTAAAGAATATTTTACCTGAAAAAAGTAAACTATGTATTTTCGAACCTAAGTCTACCTCGGCAAACAGTGTGTCGTCGAATTAATGACATTTCAAATGAAATTATCGTAAAACTGCGCGATCGAATTCAAGATTTCAAATATTTTTCATTACCATTTGACGAAATTACAGACAATCAGCTCAACTTATAGTATTCGTTCGTGGAGTAAATGAATCATTTCAAGTAACTGAAGTAATGTTAAATGTGATAAGTTCGAAATGTACAACAGGGCATCATATTTTCCATGCTGTTGAAAACATCTTGGGTTCTGAAAATTATTTCTGGAATATCAACTGATGGCGCACCTGCTATCTTTATATTATCGGTAAAGAAAAGGGAACTATTAAATTACTCATCGATAAAATAAAATCCAACAACAAAACTAATATATTGTGCAGAAGAGATAATTTAATTATAATCCACTGTTTGAGTCATCAAGAAAATCTATGTGCCCAAGGATTATCATAGAACCTTGTTATACAAATAGTCATAAAGAACAGTGAATTACATTAGATCACATGCACTTTCAAATCGACAATTTAAGGAGTTCCTGAAAGAATTAGATTCTGAATATGGTGACGTTGTATACTTCAGTCATGTCAGATGGTTAATTGGTGGAAGATGTTAAGAGCGATTTCATAAGTTAGGTCAAGATATTGACTTGTTCATGAATGACAAGCAAAGACCAGTAACCAGTATTTTTTTTTTTTTGGTTTGTGGCCTTATGGTCTAAGCATATCAGCCATTTATTTACAATGATATGTTATACAACAATACGGTTAACAAAAATGTTTCTAAACAATGTATCCAGAATTTCTCGGTTTTTGGTTCGCGACACTATTAACTGCACTGTAGTGGGGAGCACCATATTGTTTTGAATGAGGACACTGTACATATTTTCACGTTCTGAGTTGGTAAGTGGACAAGCCAAGAGGAGATGAAAACTGACATTATTGCAGAGATATTGTGAAATAATTCAAATGGACTTGAAAAATAAAATAAAACTTGTTTATTTAATATATTGTCTAAATTTCACTAACTATATATACATGGGAGTACTTCGGTATTTCTACCATCCTCAGCCAAAAGCAGTCTTATCTCTTATGCTTTTGGTAAGACTTTGATAAGACTTATCTCTTATGCTTTTGGTAAGACTTTGATAAGACTTATCTCTTATGCTTTTGGCTGAGGATGGTAGAAATACCGAAAGTACTCCCATGTATATATAGTTAGTGAAATTAGACAACATATTAAATAAACAAGTTTTATTTTATTTTTCAAGTCCAAGAGGAGATGGTTCGCATCCGCTTCTTCTTGCTGTTGGCAGGTACAGAATGGTGATGGAAGAATATGAATCTTGTGAAGGTGACAAGGGAGCCGATTGTGATTAAGACGAAGGCGAATGATAGTTGTGAAAAATGATCTGGACTTGTCGTACGTCTTGAACCATGGTTGGGTGGGAATCTTGGGCTGAATAAGGCTGTAATATCTACCCTTGTTCTGACTCTGGGAGGAAAAATCCTCTTGCCATCTACGTACCGCATAGTTCTTGAGGTGAGCCCTGACATCACTGGTGGATACCACCTCCCATTGTCTGATGCCAGAGTCAACAGCTGTCTTAGCCAGCTTGTCCACCGCCTCGTTGTATCTGTTGGAGCTGTGGCCTTTGACCCAAACCAGATAGACTGTGGTGTTTCCTTGGAGTAGATTTATGAGTAAATTTAATATATCGAAAATAATTTGATCCGAGCATTTATGAATGTTTGTTAGCGTTGTCAAAACACTTCTGCTGTCCGTAAAAATGAATGCCCTTCTTTTCTGAGCCCTCTGTATATATTTGAGAGCCTCTAAAATAGCGAAGCTCTCTGCTGAGTAGATGGATGCTATATTAGGCAGTTTGAACAGGGAGCTGAAGTTGTTGGAGGGGTCGAGGAACGCCGCCCCAACTCCTTTGTCAGTTTTAGATCCGTCTGTATATAGAGAAAATATACTATCTGAATAGCCACTTTGAATCCCCTGAAGAACATCTGGAGGTAACTTAGACTAATCGGACATGGAGGTTGGGTCACAGATTATGTTACCCATCCTTGTGACCAGGATGACTGCATGTATCTGGGATGGTTGGCTCGTTTAGCTACCCCTAGCGTTAGTTCCGATACCGCCATGTACAGTTGGAGTAAGAGTGGCTCCCTTTTTTTTCTCCAATACTGCGAAGTGTGGAAGGCAGGAGCAAGCCGCTCCAGACTACCAACCAGTGGACAATTCCTGAGGCCAATTCGTGAGGTCAAGAATCTTCCAGTTAGCAGATTTCTACGGAATCTCAGCGGCATCTCCCTGGCTTCCACTTGTAGTGCATTGGTGGGTGTCGACTGCATGGCTCCCAAGCAGATTCGTAAAGATTTGTACTGGAGTCTATCAAGTTTTTTGAGGTGGCTCTTAGCTGCATCTCCAAACAACATGCAGCCATAATCGATTCTTGATAATAACAAAGCCCTATAGCATAAGAGAGAAATTGAGGGATGTGATCCGTAGCTTAGTCTATTGATGCACCGCAGCAGGTTTATACTCGCTTCGCAAGTGTCGATCACGTGCTGTATGTGGGTTTTCCATAGAAGTTTTTTATCTAAATACAGGCCTAGAAGTTTATACCCACTAACCACTCTGAGATTGTACGGACCTACTTGTAAGAAGTCAGCAGAATAAATCCTTCTCTTTCGTGAAAAAATCATAACTGCCGTTTTCGACTCTGATACGCTGAATCCATGTTTGTCATTCCAGTCCCGAAATGCAGTCATGGCAGCCGATAGTGCATTCTGTGCCTCGTGTTCAGAGGGTTTGCTGATGTAGACCATGATATCATCGGCGAACTGAGAAATCCGTACTCCCTCCGGTATTATTCTGCAGAGAAGCAGTGTAAATGGAGAATGGTAAAGGGCTAAGTACGGCTCCTTGGGGAAGACCGTCAAAAACCATTCGAGGGCCCCAACTTTCATTTTTGTGCTCCACCAAAATCTTCCTCTTTTTCAAAAGTAGGATGCAAGCTTTTATAATTCTGTAGGGGATTCGGGCTTCAATCATAGCTTGCTTCAATATACTGATATTAACCCAATTATAGGCGTTGGAGATGTCTAAAAATATGGTATAAAGAAAATTATTTTCAGAGAAATTGTTATATACGTCAGTAACGAACCCAGCCAAATTGTCCATAGTACTATGGCCTTTTCGGAAGCCGTGTTGATAAATAGGGATTTTGGAGTGCTTCTCTAACCACCACTCTAATCGCTGCTTGACTAGCCTCTCGTATGTTTTCAGAATGCAAGAAGATAAAACTATTGATCTGTAAGATGTGGCCTCCCCGGGCGGCTTTCCTGGTTTCAAGATGGGTCGAACCAGTTGGATGGACCATTCGGGAACATAAACATCGTTCATCCAGATATTGTTAAAAATATTCAGTAGGCATTGTTGACCTGAAAGTGGAAGTTCCTTCAACATGGCATTGTGAACCTTATCATGGCCAGGGGCCGTATTGGCACTGCCTTTCATTGCCATTTGTAACTCCTCCATAGGGAAGGGTTTGTTCAGTTAATCTTGATCGCTTGGAATGTCCTCTACTGTTACTTCTTCGGGGGCATAGGGGGGAGCCAAGGCTTCTAGAAATTCATCTACCCAACTGACGTCATATGTCCTAGCTTGTTTTGTTTGTTGCCAAGAAGCCTTGGCTCCTTCCTATGCCCCCGAAGAAGTAACAATAGAGGACATTCCAAGGGATCAAGATGAACTGAACAAACCCTTCCCTATGGAGGAGTTACAAATGGCAATGAAAGGCAGTGCCAATACGGCCCCTGGCCATGATAAGGTTCACTATGCCATGTTGAAGGAACTTCCACTTTCAGGTCAACAATGCCAACTTTCATTTTTGTGCTCCACCAAAATCTTCCTCTTTTTCAAAAGTAGGATGCAAGCTTTTATAATTCTGTAGGGGATTCGGGCTTCAATCATAGCTTGCTTCAATATACTGATATTAACCCAATTATAGGCGTTGGAGATGTCTAAAAATATGGTATAAAGAAAATTATTTTCAGAGAAATTGTTATATACGTCAGTAACGAACCCAGCCAAATTGTCCATAGTACTATGGCCTTTTCGGAAGCCGTGTTGATAAATAGGGATTTTGGAGTGCTTCTCTAACCACCACTCTAATCGCTGCTTGACTAGCCTCTCGTATGTTTTCAGAATGCAAGAAGATAAAACTATTGATCTGTAAGATGTGGCCTCCCCGGGCGGCTTTCCTGGTTTCAAGATGGGTCGAACCAGTTGGATGGACCATTCGGGAACATAAACATCGTTCATCCAGATATTGTTAAAAATATTCAGTAGGCATTGTTGACCTGAAAGTGGAAGTTCCTTCAACATGGCATAGTGAACCTTATCATGGCCAGGGGCCGTATTGGCACTGCCTTTCATTGCCATTTGTAACTCCTCCATAGGGAAGGGTTTGTTCAGTACATCTTGATCGCTTGGAATGTCCTCTATTGTCACTTCTTCGGGGGCATAGGGGGGAGCCAAGGCTTCCAGAAATTCATCTACCCAACTGACGTCATATGTCCTAGCTTGTTTATCCGATAAGCCTGACCTGACGCTCTTTATCTGATCCCATATCAATTTAATCGGTGTTTCCCTACTAAGCGATTCGCAAAAGGAAATCCATTTTTCTCTTTTCTTAGTTTTAAATATTCTTCTACAGGACGCAATAGCTTTTTTGACTTCAATATAATTGGCTGGGGTGGGACAGTTCCTGTACGTTCTATATCTGCCTTGTTTCTGTTCCCAAGCTAGCTTGCATTCGTCATCCCACCAACACTTAGGGATACGTCTATTTGGCCTCCTGTTGTTGTGTGTCGAGCCGGGGGTAGCTGGAATGGACTCCGCTGCCGCCGACTGAATGACCCCACATATTTCTTCATAGCTACTGGGGACAGAATCTAAAAGCCTATCAACAATAACTGATCTATATTGCTCCCAATCCGCTTTAGTGACGTTCCAGCCTACTTTAGCACTTGGGGCAGCGCCGCGAGATACATACTTGACGTGGTACTTTATCAGGATCGCGAGATGATCGGAACCAAGGGCCTCGTCCATGACGGTCCATTGACAGGAGGGAGCTAGTTGACGGGAAGTGATGGTGAGGTCCGGAGCGGAGGGCTGACTGTGTGGGGCAGGGACCATAGTGGGGGAGCCGTCGTTCAGGTAACACAACTGGTGCCATCTATAGCATACATGACTATCCTGGCTGGGAGATCGGTATAGTGGCTCCCAAGGGCTGTGTGATGCACATTGAAGTCCCCACCAATTAGTATTAAGAAATGATGAATGGTAATTGGATGTATGATTTTTATTGGATATCATCGTAAAACTCAATCAACTAAATATATTATTACAGGGAAAAGATAATTCATTAATCGATACATTTAATCACATCAACACATTCCAGAAGAAAGTATTGTTATTTGAATCTCAATACAACAGTTTCCGTTGTTGAAAGAATTAAACAATTCAAAATGTAACAATTACATGAAAAAAATAGAAAAAACGTATGTTTTTAAAAAATATTGTCTATTTCACAAATAATATATAATATGGGAGTACTTTAAAGTTATGTACTAGCCAAAATTATTTTACTTTTAATGATCAAATTTATGAACAAAAAGACGGATTAGCAATGGGTTCTTGCTTATCCCGCCTACTAGCGGATTTATTTATGGACCAGCTAGAAAAATATATTCTTGATAAAACTCCAAGTAAGACTAAAATATTATTTTGGTATCGTTTCGTCGATGACATATGTATACTGTGTAATATTGGGGTGGTGCGCGTCGCGGTTTTTAATAAAAAAATGATATTTTGAATTTACTTTAATCGAAATTGCGGAGATTTTCTATAAAACTGCTGTGTCTTTACTAATTTAAAATGTCCATAGGATGCCAGATCGCTTAGGTAATAGACGATCATTTAAATTTACTGATTTTAATATACGAATTGGATTTCTATAACCAAAGGCGAAAGGATTCGTCAGCGAAAAGAGTTTTGAAAAACCAAATTGTTAAATCATAACTGACTTGGGATAGAGCATAGGAACAAACAACTAAAATTTAGAAATTCATTTAAAAAAAAATATATTTACAAAATAAAAATTGACTTAAAATTAAAAACATAATATAAAATTGAACCTTATATGGAGAATAACGTCGTTTGGATGTTGGGGCTGGCTGGATATTACTGCATGGAGACAGGTTGCTCCCTCAAGATGAAAGGGGAACTCAAATTGAAGTCGGGCTAAACTTCCTGTCGACTCTCGGGGCTTCTCTCAACGGAACATCAATGGAGGGCTCTTGAAGACTCCCCAAAGACTCCTGGACTCTTCCTCAAGCTCTGGACTTCCACTAGAACTGCCCTCTTCTACTGTTGGATCTCGACTGACTCTTGGATCTAGACTTCCACTGATCCAGGAAAGTGAAGTGTCCACTTCCACCTCTCGACCTCAACTGTAACTGACACTGGTGGATCTCGACTGTAACTGACTGAACTTGAGCCCTCACTTGGAACTCGGACTGCCATCTTCCCCCACTACTTCTCCTTCTTTCTTCTCCTCGGCCATTTCGGAAAGCAAATTGTTTGCCTGGGAGGCAATCAATTTGACCTCTGTCCACTTTAATTTGGACATTCCAGATTGCTTTATGGGCCACTAACAACGGGCTTGGAGCTCCAATCTGGTACCTGACTGTAGCCAGATTGTAAAATCCTGGTTGTAAAAGGCTATATAAATATTCCTCCAGGTGACTGTTGGTGCCTTCTTTTATTGCATCCTGTCAGCTTCTTTCTTGACGGAGGCAAAATGGGATAAGCTCCTTCTACCTGATCCGGGTCTCCCTAGCCCGCCTATAGAATTAAGGGTTTCTTTCACCATTACTGTTTTTATGTATTACTGACTTTACAAATTTGAAATTATAACACATTTGGCCTATGCAACTATTGACTACATTACATTTGAAAATACATTCTACAATATATTTGACCTAGTCGCAAATCCATTACACTACAACTGTTTAACGGCTCAAATCGGCAAATAAAACAGCTATTTGATTTCGTAAACAGTATACATGAAAAAATAAAGTTTACTATAGAAATGGGGGGGAATACCTTAAATTTTTTAGACCTAAATTTAAAAATAATAAACAATAAACTAGAATACAACATTTACAGAAAACCAACAACCACAGACTCCATCATACACAATACATCAAACGCTCCCACAACACACAAACATGCAGCATTATATTCACTACTTCACAGAGCCTACACAATACCATTAAACGAAGACAACAGAAACACAGAGTTAGGCATCATTAATAATATAGCAAAAGAAAACGGATACAGTAGTCACATTATTGATAAGATAAGACGTAAAGTCATAAACAGAATACATTTAAATGACATTTCAAAATTAGACACAACAAATAATACAGGGACTAGAAAATGGGTGGGATTACCTTATTTTGGAAAAATTTCAGAACAGATAGGAAATATACTTAAAAAAAGAGGACTTTTGGGTAGGTTTTAGAACTAATAATACTATATACAAACATCTCAACAACACGATGGACAAAATAAAAACAGAAGAAAAAAGCGGGGTTTACCAACTAAAATGTAGTTCTTGCAATTTTGTTTATATAGGTCAAACCGGGAGACAATTTAAAAATAGGGTAAAAGAACACATATCAGAAATAGGGCTAAACACCGACGCATCATTTAACTCAGTAAAATCAACATTCGCACAACACATCAACGAAAACAAACACCATTTCGACATATGTAAATACAGGCATACAATACCTACATTTTTGTGACAAAGGTACATTACTCAACTCACTGGAACAACTAGAAATAAACAGAGCGCTACAAAAAGGAAATTGTATGAACGATCAGACCAATCTCAAATACTCACCCCTTTTATCGCCAATAATATAATCCTCCAGTCTCTGTGTATACGTACTTACTCTCTCAAAAAACTGTATATTTTATTTTATAAAACTTTTTATTTTATTTTTATTCATATATTAACAATTGCTATCTTTAATTCACTTCATATATGCATTTAATCAACACATAGTATTTCAAATTTTTTATTTTTAAGATCCCAATTTGGGACGAAATGTCATTTTTTATGTTTTTCCATATTTCAAATATTAACTGTACAGAAAGGATAGGAAAACCCCGTAGGGGCTGAAAAAGGATACCTACCTACCGCTTAGATTGTAAACTACCTATCTAGTTGAACTTCAATTTAGTATTTGTTAAGTCGTGGCTGAAGATGGTAGCAATACCGAAAGTACTCCCATATTATATATTATTTGTGAAATAGACAATATTTTTTAAAAACATACGTTTTCTTTATTTTTATCAAGTGTTTCACAATATCTCTGCAAAAATGTTAAGTATCAATTACATGAAATATGCAAAATAAAACTTGGAGCTACTTTGGAGAGTAGTTTAACTAATTTAGAGAAATACAACAAAATATTGTATATATATTGTAATGGTCTACATTGACCATTACACTATTAAATCAAAAGAAATAAATGTAATTGCAATCAGATAAATATGCCAACTCTACATCTATCGAGTGTGAGGTAGGGGGCCATGGTGGCCGTGCGGGCTAGAGCGTAGGGCTTTGGTCGCATGGTCTCACCATGGTTTGCGGGTTCGAATCCCTTCCGGGAGTGAGTTTTATTTCGTAGATAGAACTCCCTCCCGGGGCCATGGATGTCTTAAATAATTATATAAAACACATTGACATGGCTAATATGCACCGTACATAAAGTCAAAAAAAAAAAAATTTGAGTGTGAGGTTATATAAGGTTGTCTCAAATCGATACCGTACAACAATCGATTAATGTATAAAATCAAATTAGATATTTTATTAATTATTTAATTAATGTAACAACGTAGTCATACATACATAGTCAACAACAGTGTAAATAGAATGGTAACAAAAATAAAATATAAATAAAAGAAATAAAAAAACATATGTTTTGTTTTAATCAAGGCAGTGCAAATTTTAGCCAATAAGGATAGGAGTGCAAAAAAGATGGAGATTTTTTGGTTCCCATGAGGAGAAAGGAGTGGTGTGTGTTCAGAGTCAGGTCTATGAGGTCAGTGGAGTGATAAAAAGAAAAAAATGTGTTTGGTGAAGTGAAAATCTGTTATCTGAGTTCAAGGAGGGGAAGTGTCCCGGAATGTTGAACGTTAAGCAATGATAAGAAGTCGAGGATAAGATGAAGAAGAAAGAAAAAATGAAATAGTCGAAAGAACCAACTCCAGAAGTCAGAAGAGGACGTAGGAGTGATACCTGCAACCCATAGCACATATTCTCCCACCAGTTAATCATCAGATCATCAGTCGGAAAAAATCATGCAAGCCTTTAAATGTGGTAAATTTTATGTGTGTACAACCTGTAACTAACCCTTTGATATTAAAAAAAAAAAAAAGAAAAAAAAAATTGTTTAAAATTTTTAATTTAAATAATTTAATTATAAAATTTAACACCTTATCATGTGATTTGTTATTACTTTCAACCATTTAATCTCATAGTTTTTTTTAGAATATATAAGAGGTAAGAGACGTTACAATATATTCATCTCCCTTTCATGTCGATGTCGAGTCGGCCCCACAATATCTCCAAAAGGAACTCATCGACTTACAATGCAATAATGAACTGAAACACATTTTTGAAACATCAGAATCAAAAATAGATTTTTATAACTCTTACACCATAAAAGAAAAATTTTCTAATTTGAGTAATCTGGCACAAAAAGTTGTGAGCGCTTTTGGATCAACTTACATCTGCGAATGGTTTATTTTCGAAAATGAAATTTACCAAACATAAATCACGCTCGAACTAAACGGACGAAAACCTGCAATATCAATTACGGTGTGCAAATACATGCATTGAGATCGACTTGCAAAAGCTAAGTGAAATAGTTGAGAAACAAATATCTCACTAATTAAATATTATTCGATCATTTCATTATTATCATTGTTATTTTATCTATGTTTATATGTAAGAATAATAATAAAAACAATAATAATAATTCATACTGTTTTACATTTTTACTCCAAAACATTTTTGTAGTGGGTCCAAATTTAATATGGGGATATATAATTTAATATGCAGCCCGCGGGATTATAATGCATTTCCAAAGTGGCCCCAAGAACATTTGGGTTGACCACCCCTGCATTAACCCTAACAACTCTCTCTCTAGTTACGATAGTTATACACTGAACTTTGTTTTTAAAAAGATTTATATTTAATTGGAACAACAATAATATAATTTACACTAACAATAAGACATACGAACACCACCGCTATCCGTACAAGACTGCGCGCGATGGTCTGGAGGTGATATATATATGATCTGGGTACTTGATGTGTTAGCGGTCTTCAGCGGAGGCAAAGTAGTCCTGTAAGTTTCTCTAGACTTTTCACCTAGGACTGTTTCTTGATTATTTGAAACAGCTGTTCGTCGTCATCAGTTCCCCATTAATTGGTTGTTCACCATTCGTTTTTAAACAAAATGCGACTAGTCGTATCTTTTTATATTAATTCACTAATTAAGTTACTTCACTCCTAACAGCAGTTATTATACAAATAATAATAATTGATTTTGTAATATATTAATATTTTTAATGTGTGTAATTATTTACGTTAGTGTGTCTGTGAACATGATATCTCCCGAAGAATGAATATATCACACATATAAATTATATATATATAGACTAATAATAATTCTTCCCCGACATTCGTAAATAAATCTATATAATAAAAATGAGTGCTAAATTTTGCTAAGCGCAAAACTCGAGAACGGCTGGACCAATTCGGCTAATTATTTTTTTCAAATATTCGTTGAAGTCCGAGGAAGGTTCTTATGAAAAGTTCTTGGCTGTTAATTCTAGGGATGGCGATCTGAGATAGATTAATCGAAGAATCGATGTTTGGGGTCGTAATAATCGATGTGAACAATGAATAGATCAAGTGAATCGATCTCAGACACCCTAAAATCATTTACTTACCGTTTCGTTTTATTCAATTTTTTAGTGCATGTTATTTTCTTGGCTGAATAAAACGTAATTACAACTCTTACTGTTTCGTTTTATTCAGTTTTTAGTGCGTGTTATCAGTTTTTAGTGCGTTTTATTTTCTTGATTGTTTTTAAATCTTCGCTTCTGGCAAGTTCCTCGATTTATCTTTGGTTGTCATCTTTGTCATTTACTTACTGTTTCGTTTTATTCAGTTTTTACATATCTACATCTATATAATAAAAATGATTGGCTAAATTTTGCACGGGAGGGGGGGCTGTGGAGGTAGGCCTTAGTTTAAAGATACCGGTAACTCATTAACTAATAGTCGGATTGTCATGGAATTTCACATGTAGTATTCTAAAAAGCCAAATTTAAAAAAAGGATGTGTGAAGTCTCAAAATTTGAAAGGGGTGGGGGGGGGGGGGGGGGGGGGGGCTAGGCCTAATATAAAGATAGTGATAGGTCTTTAACGGATGATCCGATTGACATGGAATTTCACATGTAGTATTCTTAAAGGCCAAATTGAAAAATACGGTACGTGACATCTCAAAATTTTGAACGGGAGGGGGGGTTGTGGGGGTAGGCCTACATATAAAGATAGTGATAGGTCTTTAACGGATGTTCGGAATGTCATGGAATTTGACATGTAGTATGCTTAAAGGCCAAATTGAAAAATACGCTACGTGACATCTCAAAATTTTGGACAGGAGGGGGGGTTATGGGGGGGGCCTAAGTATAAATATAGTCCTAGCTCATTAACGGTTGGTCGGATTGTCACGAAATTTGACATGTAGTATTCTTAAAGGCCAAATTGAAAAATACGGTACGTGACATCTCAAAATTTTGAACGGGAGGGGGGTTGTGGGGGTAGGCCTAGATATAAAGATAGTGATAGGTCTTTAACGGATGATCGGTATGTTACGGAATTACACATGTCGAATTCTTGGAAGTCAAATTGAAAAATAAAGTGTGTGACGTCATAAAAGGGATGGGAGTTGTGGGGGTAGGCGTAAATATAAAGATACTGATAGGTCATTAACAGATGATCGGATTGTCATGGAATTTCACATGTAGTATTCTTACAAGACAAAAACAAAAAAAGGAAATGTGACGTCTCAAAATTGTCAACGGGAGGGGGGTTTGGGGGGGGGGGGGGGCAAGCATATACCTAAATAGTAGTTTCAAAAGCAATATTTAAAAATTGGCTGTGACCCTTTTGGACGGGAGGGGCGGGGGTCCATTAATGCTGAATGAATCTCACATGGAGCTTTCTTAAAGATGGGAAATAGCCCTAATTTTAATAGAGTGGGTTTCCTAAGCATGTATTACCTTGAAGGTGCACCGTTGCACGGTAAATAATAGCTCTCACCAGCGTTCTTAAGCACAAAATACCTAGGACATCCGCTGTTGCAAGGCACATACTAGCTGCGGTGCCCTGCGTTCCTAACTACGTACTATCTGTGTTGCCCAGCGGTCCTAAGAACTTAATAGCTGGTTGCACGGAATTGCAAGGCGCATATTATCTAAGGTGCCCGGTGTTCTTAAGTAGGAACTTGCTGTGGTTCCAAGTAAAAAAAATAAATAAATAAAAAAATCCAGTCCAATAGCTTTTGACAGAACGACGTCTGTCGGGTCAGCTAGTGTTGAATAAAAGTAAAACATTTTAAAAACTGAATAAAATATGTGATGTAGCCATTGCAGGACTTGCTTATACCAACACGCTTACAGATCAATCTCCCCCAAAATCATTTCATTTCATCTCTTTGTACCTAATCCTGAGATTTGGCATTCTTTTACCCAGTAAAAGATTACCAGTATGAAATATTTTATTTTTTATTCGTTGTTATCATTTTTCAAAAAACTACCAATAATAAAACAATACGTTAAAGTTCGTTGCTATGAGTTACGATTTAAACATTACTTAGATAAATTCCTTATAAACATTTAGTTTACATTACCCTATTACTTTTGTAGTATTGATTCTAGTCAAATCTGAAGATCCATTGCGGATTGGAAATTTTACAATTGAGGAGGAACATTTTTGGTAGAAAGCAATTTTTCGATAGGTCTAACTGTTTCGAGTAAATCAAGGAAACGTCTAAATATATGTGTTTCAAAACTACATTTCATGACGGTTTTCGGCATGTATCTTAAAAACCGCACAACCGGGAAGATCATGTTTCATACGAAGTATGTTGTAATAATTGTAGCTTGTTGTTGCGTTTTTAATAAAATATACTAATTATCTTTTTACTTTATTTTAATTCTAAGACGCGGAGATTTTCTCAAAATTGTATAACTTATTTTACTAAATTAAAATATTTGTGGGATGCCAGATCGCCTGTTTTATAGAACGATACTTAAATTACTGATTTGAATATATAAATTGAATTTCTATAAACCAAAGCCGAAAGTACGTCCAGCGAAGAAAGTTTTGAAAAACTAAATTTTTAAAGCAAACTACAAAAATCTAGAAACTCATATTTAAAAGAATATATTTACAAGAAAATAAATAACTTAAAATTAAAAAACATACTATAAAATTAAACCTCGTTTGTATGATGTATGCTGACTAGGGACTCTCTGAAGATTGACTGGGGACTCAAACTTGAAGACTGACTCTAGACTCACTGGACTGAACTGAACTGGAGACTCCTCCGAAGACTTCTGAACTCTGACTGATTAACTCGATTGTCTCTAGATTCCGTACTCCCAGATTCCGTACAGCTAAAAAATATCCCAGGTTCCATACAAATTAAAAAAAAAAAAAAATCATCCCAGGTTCCATACAACTTTTTTTATTACTGCAGGATCATTGGATTTATACCTGCTAAGAAATAAAAATCACTGTCTCGCCAGTACTGGACATTTGTTCTCACTAAATTTAACTTTTTTTTTTTTTTTAACATTTTCCATCACAATTTCTAGAGACTTTAGACTCTCTATACCATTGCTTAAATATACAATAGCATAGGTTTCTTTAAAAATGTTTCTCTGGCAGCTTGAATTGAACCTTTATTTTCTTGTTATTATTTGCCATTTAGGTTCAAACATTCGGCCTGAAGGACGTTCAAGACGCAGTGCTAATTGGGTATGTTTTCTTGTTATTATTTGCCATTTAGGTTCAAACATTCGGCCTGAAGGACATTCAATATGGAGTGCTAATTGGGTATGTTTTCTTGTTATTATTTGCCATTTTGGTTCAAACATTGCGTCTTGAACGTCCTTCAGGCCGAGTGTTACTTGGGTATGTTTTCTTGTTATTATTTGCCATTTAAGGCTAGTACAGACATGCGAGCAACGAACCGAGCACTGTTCGGCTCGTTTTCAGTTTTCAACGAACACACTCCAAGCCGAACAGAGACGAGCCGAGCATTTGGATGCTCCACAACCATACTAACGAACATAACCTGCAGATAACAAATTTACGTTTATTTGTATATCATTTTATTACTATTGGTAGCTCAGTGGTATGCGTGCTTGACTTCTGAGCTCAAGGTCGTGGGTTCGTAGCCCGACCGAGGCCCTTAGTTTATTTTATCTGGGAGGTAAAATAAACTTAAGCACGCCGTCCTTCGGATGGGACGTTAAGCGATGGTCCCGAGCCTGTACGATGTCAGGTACTCGTTAAAGACCCCTACCCTAGATGAATAAAAATTTAGGGTAGGCAAAATTTAGGACTCCCACAGTAGAGTCGGGCTCATGTCCACCAGAGTGACGAAAGAGCGCTCTGGTAGTAGGCGATATGACCTCGTAGTTAAAGCCCGGGCATGAGTCATAAAACCTAACCTAACCTAACCTAACCTATTACTATTCAAAATCTTCAATCAGAAAATGCTCAAGGTAGGTAGCTACTTACGTAATTAATTTACATATTTGTAGTACAATTAATACGAATATGAATTTATTATGATATGTAATTTATTTTTACATGTTAATTGTTTAAAATGAACACTTTTTTAGGAAAAGTGTTTGAATAATTCCTCCCAAGCATCCAATCTCTTTATTTTATTAAAATGTAATTTGTGTTTTAAATCCCATATGACTGGGTACTGTCTCATAGCCTGAGCAAACTGAATTTGAAGCTCCTGAGACCAGTCTTCAGAAGCCATAATAAAATATAATTTATTGAATAATATTTAAATATATATTTAATTTAAAAAAAGCACTTCCAAAAACCTAAATATTTGAGAAGGTTATAATATTGGTTATAAACAACAGTGCTCGGGACGGTTCGGCTTGGTACCAGTCCACACACACCGCAGCCCGAGCCGAACATTCCTTTGATGGCTCGTCAAAAAACCGACAACAGGTGGAGCAGACCCCGAACCTCCCTTGTTCGTCGAGCGCCTGCGTACTTCATCCCCAGGCATGCGCACTGACTAATGTTCGGCTCGTTGCTCGCGTGTCTATACGCCTCTTTAGGTTCAAACATTCGGCCTGAAGGACATTCAAGATGCAGTGCTAATTGGGTATGTTTTCTTGTTTTTATTTGCCATTTAAGGTTCCAACATTCGGCCTGAAGGACGTTCAAGACGCAGTGCCAATTGCGTACATTAAATGGTCTACCATAAGGAAGATACCCTCCAATATTCAGCCGAATCAGGGAAGTGGGACCATAGATGGGGAGGTTGTACTCAGGAAGTCCTGATCTGGAACTGTGGACCCGAGTGCCGATAACATACCATAATGGTCTACCATAAGGAAGAATGGAAAATATATTCTGGTTTTTTCTAAGACAGCCGTAGAAAAGTGCTGAACATGGGTACCCCTTATGGCACCGCATTGAAAACAAATCAATACAGCAATGTCAGTAGATAGGCATCAACCAGATATCATGATAATCAACCGTAGGTAAAGATGAAAAATATATTCGGTTTGGTCCTAACTAAAATAGTCGAAGCAAAAATATAGAATATAGTTGGCACCGATTCCTTATATTTTTTGATAAAGAATGCATAAAATATCGTAAACAAAAATCAAAATAATGTCCTTTGCTGCTACGTCAGAACGGCATGTCTTTGCATCTTATCTTTATCCCGAATTTACATAAAATGCAATTAAAGCTCATATAATATACAAAAAAATTTTACTTACTTTTTAAATTGGAAGTTCTTCTCAAGACGAAATTGCAAATTATTGTTACAGGAAAACATCCTCACAATAGGGTTGCCATAAATACATTTTAATTTATGATACCTACAAAAAGTGTCCACACAAGGTATCACCATAAATATGATACTTAAATTAGTTATAATAAAATAATATAATAATACAAATATTAGTTATAATAAAAGAATTTACTTCAAGAACTTACCTTTAAAAATGGAGGTTCAATAAAAAAGTATATAAATTGATGCTTAGTGCAAAAAATATATAACTGATTCTAAGTTGGGATAAAAATTTGTATACATACATAGGTATTCTGTATTTCAAATCTGGATTTCAAACGTACCTCTTGACATCTTTTGGAATGTCCTCCATCCCTGGATTGTTCTATTTGGTTTTATATAATAAATTCTGTAATATTATTTTACATATTTTTAAAAGTAAATTCTTCTCCTGGTTTAGATGACATGTGCATAGGGATGGTAAAACATCTCAACACAATCAATCAAAAGATAATTCTAAAAGTTCTGAATAAGATATTTACCACCGGTGGGTTCCCCAAGCTGTGACAAAGAGCGATAGTGGTAGCCATCTTGAAGAAAGACAAAAACCCTCTAACTCCCTCTAGTTATCGACCCATATCCTTAACATCCTCTATCTGCCAACTTCTTGAAAAATTAGTCTCTTTGAGGTTAAACTGGTTCTTAGGGTCTCAGGGACTGCTGCCAGAGTGGCAGAGTGGTTTCAGGAAAGGTAGGGGCACTATTGACAACTTAGTTGGTCTAGAGGCGGCTATTCTGGAGGCATTCAACGCAAAAAGAAAATTCCTCGCTGTATTCCTTGATATTGAGTGTGCCTTCGATTGAAGGAGGCATATCCTGGACACTCTCCTTAGTTACGGCGTCAATGGCAATATTCTTATGTTTATCCAGAATCTTCTGGAAAATAGAACATTTCAAGTACGCTGTGGAACCTCTCTCTCTGACGACTATCTGCTGGAAAATGGTGTACCACAGGGGTGTGTACTTAGCCCCACACTATTTAGTATTGCCATTAACAAGGTTCTGGAAGTTTTTGATGCGCCAGTCCGTGGAATGCTTTACGCCGATGACTTAGTGATATATTCTGCAGAGAAATGTCTAGTTACTTTACAGGGACAGCTTCAGACTGCTATTGATAAAGCCACAGGTTGGTTAGCTAGTATTGGATTTAACGTCTCATTACCAAAAACCACTGCGGTTCCTTTTAGCGAAAGACGTCCTACAGTGATCCCAGCTCTCACATTATTTGGTAATTCAGTGAAGATGGCTGACACGGTCAGATTTCTAGGTTTGACTTACGACCGCACCTTAACCTGGACGCCTCATATCAAGGCTCTTCGTGCAAGCTGTCTTCGATCACTAAACTGGCTGAAAACGGTTGGTAACACTTCCTGGGGTGCTGACCGTACTAGTATGCTGATGCTATACAAAAGCCTGATACGATCCAAGTTGGACTATGGGTGCTTGGCTTATGGTTCCGCCAGCCCAAGGACATTACAGATGGTTGACAGTGTCCATCACACAGGCCTCAGAATAGCTACAGGTGCGTTTCGATCCAGTCCTACCATCAGCGTTTGTATGGACGCGGGAGAATTACCTTTACAATATAGAAGGGATCAATTAATACTAACCTACTATGCAAAAATTCAAGCCCTACACACCCATCCACTTAGCAAGCTGTTCCCGAACGATCAACACCCCCAGAATAATATGGACTTTCCTGGTCGTCAAAAACCCTTCCCAACACGAGTTGCTTTGCTTTTGGAAGAATATAACATCGACACCCCCAGATTGCAAAGATTAGGCTTAACGCGCACTGAACCCTGGTTAATACCCGCACCAAAGATATGCCTCAACCTGACCAAATTACTAAAGAAAGACACCCCTCCTATAGTACATCAACATGAGTTTATGAAGATCAAAAATGATTTCCCAAACGCAACGTTTATATATACAGACGGGTCAAAACACCCTAACGGAGTAGGAGCTGCGGTGGTTTTCGATGAGAGGATCTACCTATTTGCTCTTCCTTCACTGTGCAGCAACGTGACAGCGGAATTAGTAGCTATTGGCAAGAGTCTGAACGTCTCTGTCCCCAATGGAAGCCAACTGATAGTCTGCAGTGACTCCCTGTCGGCTCTATTGGCCATGGGGAATCTGTATTCAGAAGATCTCCTTGTCCAAAATATATTGATGGCCCTATGGTCATTAGGAAGAAACCAGACTTCAGTTACCTTCCTCTGGATCCCAGGTCATTGCGGCATTGCAGGTAATGAGTCAGCAGACAAGAATGCCAGGCGCGCCATTCTAGAAGGACTACCCACATCCGAAGTCCCTGTAAGTGACTTCGTTGCCTACATCAAGGAAAGAGTTTGGATCAAATGGCAGATTCGGTGGCTCGGTGTGACAGATAATAAGCTAAGGACCATTAAAAGCTCCACTCGCGTCTGGAACACTTCAATACGCGAAAAAAGGAAAGAAGAAGTAATTTTAACTCGGTTACGTATAGGGCACACGAGGCTGGCCCATGGATATCTGATGGCTCGGGAACCCCCTCCTCTGTGTCAGTGCTGCGGGGTGGGACTGTCTGTCAGACACATTCTGACTGAATGCATGGCATATAGTCCCCAACATGAAAATTTCAACCTTGCGGTGGATATTTCCGAAATTCTATCCAATAATAGCTTCCAAATACCCAACTATTTAATTTCTTACAATTCACAAATCTCTTATCTAAATTATAAAACAAAATTATCTTCATCACATAGCCTTTCTATTCCGTACATATCTTATTTATTATTATTAATCTGCGCCTATCCAAATTAGCCCGCTAGGATCCCCACAGACCTGCATCCATCAGGCATCCATGACCCTCGTGGTCGAATTAAAGTAAATTCTTTTCTTCCTCTGAACGTTTTACTTTAACTCTTTGAACTCGGTTTGAACTCATCACTGTTATTATATGAAAAGATTCTTTTCCTTAAAGAAGTGTATTTTCCGATGTTTAAGTCATTCCTTTCAAATTGCATTATTATGGCTTCGGTTTACATTTTTCCTATATGAATTCTTAAGGTATGTATATTTTTCTCCTAATGAAAAAATGATGTGTTAAATGTATTTTTTTTCCATTATGAATTATACATTTTTTTAAGTAATTAGATTCACAAAGTGGTCTTACAGAATAAGCTTAAATCGTGTATTTGAAATTTAACTTATATATACTATAATTAGATTGACAAAGTGGTCTTACGGAATTAGCCTAAATTGTGTATTGGAAATTTAACATATACATATATTCTATAATTAGATTGACAAAGTGGTCTTACGGAATTAGCCTAAATCGTGTATTGGAAATTTAAGATATATTTTCTATAATTAGATTGATAAAGTGGTCTTACGGAATAAGCCTAAATCGTGTATTTGAAATTTAACATATATTTTCTATAATTAGATTGACAAAGTGGTCTTACGGAATAAGCCTAAATCGTGTATTTGAAATTTAACATATATATTCTATAATTACAGTGTAATGTGTGTCTTTTTATATGAAATAAAGAAAAAAATCTCTAAATGGTCATTTTCCATGGTAACAATTTGTTTACATTACATGCACGTCAGTCACTATGTAGTGTGAACTTAAAAAACTTGGTCCTTCCATTTCTGAACGACCGCTCATCACACAATACTATACTACAGTCAAATTTCACAATTCTATATAATTTTCACATTCACGACATACCACCAGGTGCACCACCTTCGTAGGCGACATGGTCATATGTACGAGGTGTGAAGATATCTTCGAAACTGGAAAAAGGCTAACATACTCTAATTGTCTATTTTACTAAATGTAAAACTATAATTTTTACTCCGCGAAAGATGCCCGGATCCTCTCAGTCTAATTCTAAAAGTCCGACCTGTTGCTGGGATATCTAAGGATAGAGCGGTTTGATATCGCTGGGTCGACTCATGTAGAGAACTGCATGTTAACAATAATCTATCGAAACTCACATTAGCACATATACGTACAGACCTTTCTACAAAAAACACATATTTAACTATATTTTCTTTTTACTTCCTCAGATATACAAAGTATAGAGGAAGTTATGTAATCGGTCAGAAATTCTATGCTAAATTTTCAACGGAATTTAATGTTTTTCGACATCCTGATTCCAAAAATGAAAACCAAAATTCTGTATATTTATGATTGTGTGTGTATGTGTGTGGCCCTGTGAACAAGATAACTCGTGACAGAATGAATGTATTGGAAGGTCTTGAGTTGAAATTTCATGTCAATACATTCATCACAACCGCAGTTATTAGACTTTATATGTTAGGTATCGTCCTTGGAAGGTCTTGAATTGACATAGAAAATTTCATGTCAATAAATTCATGACAACGGCAGTTATTAGATTTTATATGTTAAGTGCCGTCCTTGGAAGGTCTTGAATTGACATAGAAACTTTCATGTCAATAAATTCATTGGAGCGGTACCTCTTTTTTTTTAAAGCCTTGATTTGGCTGAAAATCTATAGGTGTCGTCCTTAGAGAGTTCTGGATTCATATATAAAATTTCGTGTCGATACGTTCATTCTATCGGGAGTTATTGTGTTCACAGACAGGCACACAAACAAACAGACAGAATTATGTTTTTAATTTTTGGAATCAGGTTATTGGATAACATGAAATTCCGTTGAAAACTCCGCATCGAATTTCTGACCGATTACATAACTTCCCCTATACTTAGTATGGGGAAGTAAAACAACATAATCCTAATTGTTTTCATTATTACATAATCTGCTATGGCAAGTAACTAAACAGGGCTTCCACATCGTGGAAAATTTTCCATTTTGTGGGAAAATGGAGATATGTATTATGTGGAAAAGAAAGGAAAAAGGGAATTTTTCCACTCTTCAGACTCAGACATTTCTGATACAATTTAATATCATCTGTTAAGTTTTAACAAGACCTAGCCAAATTTTACAGAGAAGCAAAAATTGCATTGGCAATTATCAAAAGTTGAATCTGGGAATCAAATTGAAGCAACGCACTATGAAGACCGGTCGAGGCCGAAGGACCGATGTCCCACGTGATCACGTCTGACCAAAGGACCGATGTCCCACGTGATCACGTCTGACCGAAGAACCGATGTCCCACGTCATCACGTCTGACATCACTCGGGAGTCGGGAATCGTGATTGGGTAGGAACAGTGTTGCCAGAAGTTTGTACATGTTCTTCCATATGCTTACCATATTTTTTATAATTACATTTTTAATATTATCAAAAAAAGTTTGATCATTTAATGATCAAACATTTTTTCTTTCAGGGAATGTCAGGGTACTGAGGTGAGCCTGCCATTAACTTCCACATTCCGTATTCAATTCGCCGCCTATTCTGGATATCAAGTGCCGGAAAATCTACTTGTGAAAATAGAAGATGTGAATCCTGAAGACACAGTTATTAAAAAATTAAGCATTTATAATAATAATATTGTTCCTGAGTCCTCAAAGCCCCACATCCTAAACATTCTTCGTAAATTGTTAAATATACTTTTTTGTCATTTGTAATAGTCGTAATGAATTACTTATTACAATTAATAGTTCAATGATTCTAGTATTTTACACAATAATAGATAGAAATACTTACAGTAATTAAAATTTCTGAATAAAATCGTTAAATCATAACATGTACCTAAGTGTGTAAGCAACGAAAATATCAACATAACATTTCGGCTCCATGTCCAAAGATCATATCCAAAATATCTAATCAAAAATATGAAACGAAAAAATATTTAATACAAAAATATCCGACGACAAAATTCCTAACTACAAAATAAACAAACGTTGAATAATTGTTGTAACTGGCAAATTCATTTTCCATAAAATACAATTACTACAGCAGTATAAATAAAGAATAAATAAAATAAGGAATATTACAATACGTTATTATAATTTAATACGCAATAGATTTTAAATAAACGATAACATCATCATATTGACGATATCGAAGAACGGAATTTTTCAAACGGTCATCATAATCAATATATTTTCTACGCTTCGGATTAGCAATAACTGGTCCTCCACTAAATTGTTCGATCACAATTTCAGTTTCCCTTTGTTCTTTCCTCAAACATTCAACGATAGGCCCGATGACCGCATGACAAACACGTATTCTTTCATTAAAACTCCGGCGCGAGCCTTCAACGGCGTTGTTGCTTCCATACGAAAGTGTCATGATTGAAAAAGACTCATAACATCTTGAATAAAACTAGAGTTTTATTTTGAGTTATTTTTATTTTCAATAAAGCAACAATTTATTGATGTTATACATTAGTGCTGTAATAATTTCATGAAAATCTATATTAATAAAGCTGAAACGGGGTTTGTTTGTTTATGAAAACTGACATAATTGCAGAGATATTGTGAAATAATTCAAATGGACTTGAAAAATAAAATAAAACTGGTTTATTTAATATGTTGTCTAATTTCACTAACTATATATACATGGGAATACTTTCGGTATTTCTACCATCCTCAGCCAAAAGCATAAGAGATAAGACTCAGTCTACTAAGTTTGTTTGTATGTATGTTTGTTCCAGCATCACGCCCAAACCGCTGGACGGATTTTTATGAAACTTCCCATGTAGCATTCTTTTGAGCCCGATTGAATAATAGGCTATGTGGCGTCCCAAAATTTTGATCGGGAGGGGGGGTTGTAAGGGGGGCCTAAGTATATAAATAGTGCTAACTCATTAACTAATGGTCAAATTGTCATGAAATTTCACACGTAGTCTTTTTAAAAGCCAAACAGGAAAAAAAGGTGTGTGGCGTCCCAAAGTTTTGAACGGGAGGGGGGGTTGTGGGGGGGCTTAAGTATAAATATAGAGCTAACTCTTTAACAAGTGGTCGGATTGTCACGAAGTTTCACATGTAGTATTCCTGACGACCAAATAAAAAAATAGGCGGTGTGACGGCTCAAAATTTTTTACGGGAGGGGGGTTAGTGGGGGGGCCTAAGTATAAATATAGAGCTAACTCATTAACTAATGGGCGAATCGTCAGGAAATTTCACATGTAGTATTTTTAAAAGCCAAATAGGAAAAAAAGGTGTGTGGCGTCCCAAAGTTTTGAACGGGAGGGGGGGTTATGGGGGGGCCTAAGTATAAATATAGAGCTAACTCATTAACTAATGGCCGAATCGTCATGAAATTTCACATGTAGTATTTTTAAAAGCCAAATAGGAAAAAAAGGTGTGTGGCGTCCCAAAGTTTTGAACGGGAGGGGGGGTTGTGGGGGGGCCTAAGTATAAATATAGAGCTAACTCTTTAACGGTTGGTCGGATTGTCACGAAATTTCACATGGAGTATTCCTGAAGACCAAATAAAAAAATATGCGGTGTGACGGCTCAAAATGTTTTACGGGAGGGGGGGGTAGTGGGGGGGGGCTTAAGTATAAATATAGAGCTAACTCATTAACTAATGGGCGAATCGTCATGAAATTTCACATGTAGTATTTTTAAAAGCCAAATAGGAAAAAAAGGTGTGTGGCGTCCCAAAGTTTTGAACGGGAGGGGGGGTTGTGGGGGGGCCTAACTATAAATATAGAGCTAACTCTTTAACGGTTGGTCGTATTGTCACGAAATTTCCCATGTAGTATTCCTGAAGGCCAAATAGAAAAATAGGGTGTGTGACGGCCCAAAACTTTGAACGGGAGGGGGGGGTTTTTTGGGGGGCCTAAGTATACATATAGAGCTAGCTGATTAACGGTTGGTCGTATTGTCACGAAATTTCACATGTAGTATTCTTAAAGGCTAAATTGAAAAATATTGTGTGTGGCGTTCTTAAGTTTTGAACGGGAGGGGGGGTTGTGGGGGGGCCTAAGTATAAATATAGAGCTAACTCTTTAACGGTTGGTCGTATTGTCACGAAATTTCCCATGTAGTATTCCTGAAGGCCAAATAGAAAAATAGGGTGTGTGACGGCCCAAAACTTTGAACGGGAGGGGGGGTTGTGGGGGGCCTAAGTATACATATAGAGCTAGCTGATTAACGGTTGGTCGTATTGTCACGAAATTTCGCATGTAGTATTCGTAGAGGCCAAATAGAGAAATAAGGTGTGTGGCGTCCCAAAGTTTTGAACGGGAGGGGGGTTGTGGGGGGGCCTAAGTATAAATATAGAGCTAGCTCATTAACAGTTGGTCAGATTGTCACGAAATTTCACATGTAGTATTCCTGAAGGCCAAATAGAAAAATAGACGGTGTGACGGCTCCAAAATTTTGTACGGGAGGGGGGGTTGTGGGGGGGGGGGCTAAGTATAAATATAGTGCTAGCTCATTAACGGTTGGTCGTATTGTCATGGAATATCACATGTAGTATTCGTAAAAGCCAAATAGAAATATAGGGTGTATAAGTCACAAAATTTTGAACGGGAGGGTGGATTGATGGGGGCCTAAGTATAAGTATAGTGATAAGTCATTAACGGATGATCGGATTGTCACGAAATTTCACATGTAGTATTCATAAAGGCCAAATAGAAAAATAGGGTGAGTGACGTCAAAAAATTGTGAACGGGAGGGGGGTTATGGGGGTAGGCCTAAATTTGAAGATAGTGATAGGGCATTAACGGATGATCGGATTGTCATGGAATTTCACATGTAGTATTCATAAAGGCCAAATAGAAAAATACACTATGTGACGTCTTAAAAATTTGAACAGGGGGGGGCATAAAAATAATGCTGAATGATTAAAGGGTAATCGGATTGTCATGAATTTCACATGTAGTAGTAGTAACTATGTATTCGCTGTGGGGTTCACTGTTAGCGCAACATTTAATTAATTTTTGATTTTTTGTAGAGGTATTTTTTCTTAAGTTTTCTTTCATTAATTATTCTAATAATTATTAATATTATTATCATAATAACTTTGGTCAATATTACTCATGTAATTTATTCTTATGTTTATATTACATCATATTAACAATTTGTGGGAGGAGCCTATGTATGTGGGGGAGTGGGGAATAGTTCGTTTTATGACCGCTGGTCAGTGTTGGACAGAGAGTCTTCCATGGTCCTTCAGCCTGTTGACATTAGGGCACTCCTCAAGGCCACGAACCCGCCGACTTCTCTCGTCAACCCGGATCGCCTTTCCGTGGACCTCTGAATTCTGGTACTTGGCTCCTCTGGTGTGACGGCGTCCTCAGCCTACTCCCAGATCTTCTCGGCCTTGTTTGGAGATCAGTTCATCAGCCCATCTTCCACATTCACCCCTCCACATCAGGAGAGTTAACTTTGTTTATTTTTGTTTTTCCTTTTAACTACGCCGACTGGCCCTTGTATTTGAAATGAAATATAATTATATTATTTTTCAAAATCTAGTCTATGTTATTTATTAACATTCACTGTTGCAAGGCACTTACTAGCTGTAGTGCTCAGCCCCAGCGTTCCTAACTATGTACTAGCTGTGGGGTTCGCTGTTGCAAGGCACCTACAAGACATTTACTAGCTGAGATACCCAGCGTTCCTAATTACGTACTAGCTGTGGGGTCCGCTGTTGCAAGGCGCTAGTAGTGTGGCCCAGCGTATTTAACTACGTACTAGCTGTGGGGTCAGCCGTTGCAAAACTCATACTAGCTATGATGTCCTGTGGTTCTAACTACATACTATCTGTGGGGTCCGCAGTTGCAAGGCACTTAATAGCTGTAGGGCCCAGCGTTCCTAAAAGCGTACTAGTGTGGGGTCCGCCGTTGCAAAACACATACTAGCTGTGATGCCCAGCGTTCCTAACTTCGTACTAGCTGTGGGGTCCGCCGTTGCAAGGCATATACTACCTGTGGTGCCCAGCGTTCCTAACTACGTACTAGCTGTGGTGCCCAGCGTTGCAAGGCACATACTAGCTGTGGTCACAAACGTTCTTAAGTATGCACTGGCTAGGACGTCCAGCGATGCTAAGTATTCACTAGCTGTGGTTTCCGCCGTTGAAAGGCGCATACTAGCTGTGGTGCTCAGGGATCCTAAAAACTTACTGGCGTTACTACAGTTGAAGGACTATAAGCCTTATTCCGTATGAATAATTGAAAATTATAACATCATGAATGTAGTGTCGAGGAACTGAATAGCCTTATAGAAGATATTGGGAGAAAAGTCAAAGTTCCCCGGGCAACGCCGGGTATTACTGCCAGTTATCTATATAAATAAAGCTGAAACGGGGTTTGTTTGTGGGTTTGTTCCAGCATCACGCCCAAACCGCAGGACGGATCTTCATGAAACTTCACAAGTAGCATTCTTTTGAGCCCGATTGAATAATAGGCTATATGGCGTCCCAAAATTTTGAACGGAAGGGGGGGTTGTAAGGGGGGCTTATGTATAAATATAGTCCTAGCTCATTAACGGTTGGTCGGATTGTCACGAAATTTCACATGTAGTATTCTTAAAGGCCAAATTGAAAAATATTGTGTATGGCGTCCCAAAATTTTAAACGGGAGGGGGGGGGGTTGTGGGGGTAGGCCTAAATATAAAGATAGTGATAGGTCATTAACGGATGATCAGATTGTCAAGGAATTTCACATGTAGTATTTTTAAAGGCCAAATAGGAAAATAGGGTGTGTGACGGCTCAAAATTTTGTGCGGGAGGAGGGGTTGTGGGGGGGCCTAAGTATAAATATAGTGCTAGCTCATTAACGGTTGGTCGGATTGTCACGAAATTTCACATGTAGTATACCTGAAGCCCTAATAGAAGAATAAGGTGTGTGGCATCTCAAAATTGTGTACGGGAGGGGGGTTGTGGGGGTAGGCCTAAGTATAAATATAGTGCTAACACTTTAACGGTTGGTCAGATTATCATGAAATTTCGTATGTAGTATGCTTAAAGACCAAATAGAAATATAAGGTGGCACATACTAGCTGTGGTGCCCAGTGTTCCGAACTACGTACTAGCTGTGGTGTCCGCTGTTGCAAGGCACATACTAGCTGTGATGCCCAGCGTTCCTAACTACGTACTAGCTGTGGTGTCCGCTGTTGCAAGGCACATACTAGCTGTGGTGTCCGGTGTTGCAAGGCACTTAATACCTGTAATATAAGCCTTATTCCGTATGAATAATTGAAAATTATATCATGAATGTACTGCCGAAGAATTGAATAGCCTTATAGGAGATATCGGGAGAAAAGTCAAAGTTCCCCGGGCAACGCCGGGTATTCCTGCTAGTCTATATTAATAAAGCTGAAACCGGGTTTGTTTGTTTGTTTGTGGATTTGTGGGTTTGTTCCAGCATCACGCCCAAACGGCTAGACGGATTTTTATGAAACTTCACACGTAGCATTCTTTTGAGCCCGATTGAATAAAAGGCTATGTGGCGTCCCAAAATTTTGATAGGGAGGGAGGGGGTTGTAAGGGGGGCCTAAGTATAAATATAGTGCTAACTCATTAACTAATGGTCGAATTGTCATGAAATTTCATACGCAGTATTCCTAAAGGTCAAATAGAAATATAAGGTGTGTGGCGTCCCAAAATTTTAAACGGGAGGGAAGGTTGTGGGGGTAGGCCTAAATTTGAAGATAGTGATAGCTCATTAACTAATGGTCACATTGTCACGAAATTTCAAATGTAGTAATCAGGAAGACCAAATAGAAATATAAGGTGTGTGGCGTCCCAAAGTTTTGAACGGGAGGGGGGTTGTGGGGGGCCCTAAGTATAAATATAGTGCTAGCTCATTAATGGTTGGGCGGATTGTCACGAAATTTCACATGTAGTATTCCTGAAGGCCAAATAGAAAAATAAAGTGTGTGGCGTCCCAAAGTTTTGAATGGGAGGGGGGGTTGTGGGGGGGCCTAAGTATAAATATAGTGCTAGCTCATTAATGGTTGGTCGGATTTTCACGTAATTTCACATGTAGTATTCTTGAAGGACAAATAAAAAAATTAGGTGTGTGACATCAAAAAATTGTGAACGGGAGGGGGGTTGTGGGGGTAGGCCTAAATATGAAGATAGTGATAGGTCATTAACGGATGATCGGATTGTCATGGAATTTCACTTGTAGTATTCTTAAAGACCAAATAGAAAAATTAGGTCTGTGACATCAATAAATTGTGAACGGAAGGGGGGGGGGGGGTAGGCCTAAATATGAAGATAGTGATAGATCATTAACGGATGATCGGATTGTCATGGAATTTCACATGTAGTATTCTTGATGGCCAAATAGAAAAATACACTATGTGACATCTTAAAAATTTGAACAGGGGGGGGGGGGGGGGGGGGAGGGCTAAGCATAATAATAATGCTGACTGATTAAAGGGTAATCGGATTGTCATGAATTTCACATGTAATAGTGGTAACTATGTATTCGCTGTGGGCTCCGCTGTTGCAAGGCACTTACTAGCTGTGATGCCCAGCGTTCCTAACTTCGTAATAGCTGTGGGGTCCGCTGTTGCAAGGCACATACTAGATGTGTTGCCCAGGGTTCCTAACTACGTACTATCTGTGGGGTCCGCAGTTGCAAGGCACTTACTAGCTGTGATGCCCAGCGTTTCTAACTTTGTAATAGCTGTGGGGTCCGCCGTTGCAAGGCTCTTACTACGCCGCAAACCAGGCGAAGAGTGGTGGCGACCCCCCCCCCCCCCCCTCCATCCCCCCCATCACCCTGCTCAAAATCCTGGCTTCGCCCCTGTCAATTTCACATGTATCTTTTCATATTGAACCAATTATGTACTTTTATACTTCCCCAGTTATACTCGATACTTTAACTTTCTAGGGGAACTTAACATTTTTAGCTGAGATATTTTGAATGACTTAATAGAAAAAAAAGAAAAACTTATGTTTAACAAAAAAAATATTGTCTATTTCACAAGATGAAGATTTCACAGAAGAATTGAATAGGATTCGAATGAGAGATATTAGGAGAAACGTCAAAGTTGCCCGGGCAACGCCGGTTATTACTGCTAGTTACTTTATAAAGTTGTATTCAGTTTGTAATGATTTTTGTGTTTTAGTCAATCATGAAGTAAATTGATGTTATTGCAATAGTTTGTAATGATTGTTTACCAAATGGGTTCTAAGCCCGGTCGAGGCACTTAAGCACACCGTCCTTCGACTGCAACGTTAAGCGATAGTCCCGAGTTTGAGTTGTGTGGGCTCTGTTCATTGGTTGATCAAAATGTGGAAACTGGTGACTGGCTATGGCCAGATATATTATATACATTAGGTAACAATGGATATACTTCTCATATACATTAGGTAACAATGGATATACTTCTCATATACATTAGGTAACAATGGATATAATTCTCATATACATTAGGTAACAATGGATTTGTATTTAAACAAGGAATATCATGACGTGGCCTTTTTCATTGTCTCCATATTGATGCACATACATGGGCTGAACATAACGTCTGTTATCGATAATAAATGAAGCTCCGGTGGCTCTAACTTTATAAACTTAAAAAAATCTGCCTAAGGAAACATTAGCTGCTCTATATTACCTATATTTGCATTCTATAATGAATTATGGTTTAATAATAATAATGGTACCTCAGTGGTATGCATGATTGCGAACCCGGCCCAAGGCCTTATTTGCCATCCTATTTATTGCCTCCTAGATAAAATAAACTTGAGCATGTCGTCCTTTGGATGGGACGTTGAGCGATGATACCGAGCCTGTGCGATGTCAAGTACTCGCAAATGACCTCTACCCTAGGTGAATAAAAAATTAGGGCAAAATTTAGGACTCCCATAGTAGCGTCGGGCACATGTCCACAGAGTGACGAAAAAGCGCGCTGGTAGTAGGCGATATTTCAGCCTGGGCTTGAGTGATTATAACTAACTACATTGGAGAGCTTGTCCGAGGGGGGAAAGGTTAGTGGACCCAGACGAGTGGACGAGGGTGAACCTCTCCCCCCGCAGCAGCCCATCGAGCGGTTTTTCTCCCCCTCCCCCTGGCTGGAGACCCCGATCCAGCCGGGGAAGAAGAGAGCTCGGACGTCCCCGGGGGCGGGGGAGGAGGAGCTGGTGGACGCGTCCCTGGCGGAGGCTTACGGCATCCAGAGGTCCATCGCCGATACCATATACAAACATCACAAACTAAGCAAAGCAAGCCAGGACATCGTTGACCGTGGGGTCCAGGGCTTGCTGGTTATGTTGGTGTCGGCAACCATCGGGAGGCTGGAGGCCGAGGCTAGGGAGAGAGCTGCAATGGGGATGATGAGGGAGTTCCGGCCGGATGTCCTGGCGGAGGCCATCGCTGCCAGGCTCCGGGGTCAGGGTCAACCAAGTAAGAAAGAACGGAAGCCCGTCCCCGCCATTGACGCCTCCCGGGAGGCGGGAGTACAAGGGAGCGCGCCCCCAGCTGCGCCCGGACTCACGACAACCGCGGCGAGAGAGGTAGAGGGGCAATCTCCGGGAAACCTGCCCCCCCCCCCCCCCCCCCCCCCCCCGTGTATTCCCGACCAGACCCTACCACCGCCTGGGACGTGGTCGGTGGTGGTGGGGAGGAAGGGGCGGAAGAAGAGGAAGAGGAGTGGGGCGCCCACAGCCCCGGTCCCGGCGGCGGCCCCTGTGGCCCCCGAGAAACATAGAAGCAAGCAGGACGTCCTTCGGCAACTAGCAGAGACCACGGCCACGGAAGCGAAGAGGAAGCCGAAAGTCTTCGTGGCTATGGTCGAACTCAAGGAGGGGAGCGAGACCCGGAAGGTGAACCCGACACGGTGAACCCGAGGGAGCTCGGGATAAATATTAGGTCCAGCAAACCCGCCAGGAGAGGGGGGATTCTCCTGGAGGTTTCCTCCGCTGACGAGCTCGGGGCACTCAAGGACAATCCAAAGCTCCAAGAGGCGGGCCTTAAGGCGGAGGCGCTCCAAAGAAGGAGCCCACGCCTAGTTGTGTTTGATGTGCCTTCGGGCTGGTCGGGGGGGGACTTCTCCAGGAGGTTTCGAGCCCAATACCCCGACCCCCCCCCCCCCCCCCACAGCAATATATAAAAAGGGCCCCAAGGGCAGATCGACGGTTCATTGGGTCGTCGAGGTGGCCCCAGAGACGAGGAGGGCTCTCATCAGCGCCGGAAGGATCACCCTAGGGTGGTACTCATGTAGAGTCCGGGACTGCCTGGATGTCTCGCGGTGCTGGCGCTGCCAGGTCTTTGGCCACGTCGAAAAGTCGTGCAACCGACCCAGGGTGTGCGCGAGGTGTTCGGAGGAAGGGCACGACAGGGCCAGTTGTCCGAATAAGTCTAAGCCGCCGAAGTGTAGTAACTGCGGCACACGGGGCTCCCGCGTCGCTCACCAGGCGGACAGCAAGACCTGCCCGTCATATATCCGTGCGTTAGAGTCGTTGGCCTCACGCACTGATTATGGCGAATAGGATGCGCGGGGGCCTCCGTTTGTGGCAGCACAACATGAATAGGCGCAGGATTGTGGCTGATGAGGTGCGTCAACTAGTGTGATCGGAGGGCGTCCAGGTGCTAGCTCTCCAGGAACCCTACTGCGTTTGAGACAGCGTGGCAGGCCTAGGTACTGGCCACAAAATTATTACTGGCGCACGGAGCGACGAACGGCCAATGGCCGCAATCGTCGTGACCGGCCCCCAGGTGGATGTGATGGCGCTCCACCATCTCTCCACCAGCCATATAGTTGTGGCCTGTATCAGGCACGCCAACGCAAGCTGCTACGTGATCAGCGGATACTTCCCGCGGTCTGAGAACATAGAACGACAGCTGGGCCACCTGGACCTTGTACTGGACTCCCTCTCGGGGCGCAATGTGATGGTTCTGGCGGACGTCAACTCCTGGTCAGTCTCCTGGGGATCGGTTCGCACCGACCGCCGGGGCGACAGGCTATTGGATTTGATCGCCCGCCATGACCTGTGCATAGTCAATGACCCACTTTCTCCGCCCACATTCCACGGTTCCAATGGAGTGTCCCATGTTGACGTCACGCTGGTGTCGAGCGGACTATTCCGGGCTGTGGGCAGCTGGAGCGTCCGAGATCTCACATCTAGCGACCATAGTGTACTGGATGTTCTGCTCTTTGACGCCCATCTTCCCGCAGTCCGGCCTAGAGACCCGCGCTTTGCTACCCGCAAGGCCATCTCCGACGCTTTCGTGACCGCCGTTGCCGCCTACTCCTGCGACGATCAGTGGGAGGGTCTCAGGAGTTCTGAACCGGTTGGCCAGATTGAGGATGGGGTCGGCAGGCTCAGTAGTATACTACTTCGAGCTGCCGATGAGACCATCCCCAAGAAGGTAAACCGGATCAGGAAGGTACCCTAGTGGACTGAGGACCTTACCCTCGCCAAGAAGGCTGTATATCGTGCCAGGAGAAGGTTTCAGCGGTGCCAAAACCAAAACCCACTCCAGAGGGTAATACGGAGGGAGGAGTACCGGCAGCTTAGCAAGGCTTATGGTAGAAGAGTCGAGGCCGCGAAGAAGGAGAGCTGGAGGAAGTTCGTTGAAGACGAGAGCAGCAAAAACCCGTGGGAAATCCCTTACCGTGGCGCCGCCGGGAGGCTAAGGCCAGTCGCCCCGGTGGCTTCCATCAGGGTTGGCAACCAGTATGCCATGTCCCTGGAGGAGGCTGGAAGGATGTACTTGAGGGAGGCCTTCCCGGAGGACGACCCGGCGGAGGATTCACCCAGCCAACGAGACATCAGGAACGCTGCCCGTACTTGGCCGGATACGGGGAACGCACCTGATTGGGACGAGATTGACCTGAGCTTGGCGGTTGGGAGGCAGAAGAGTGGCGGCGCCCCTGGGAGCGATCTCATAGACGCCGCTATAATCAAGAAAGCCTTCCAGGCCATCAAGTCGGATCTCTTACTACTGTATAACTCCTGCCTTAGGAGGGGCCACTTCCCTAGGACTTGGAAACGAGCACTCGTGTGCACGTTTGTTAAGCCTGGTGATAGGGACCTTTCCCTGGCAGGTAGCCACAGACCAATCAGCCTGCTCCCCATATTCGGTAAAGTATTGGAGACTCTTATCTTCAATGGAATTTGGGCCCAGGTACATGCTTTTGTATCCCACAGGCAGTTCGGTGGCTTGAGGGGCAGATCCGCCGAAGACGCGTTGATGATGCTGAGGGCGGATGTGGAGAATGACCGTGGGAAATATGCCCTGTGTGTCTTCTTTGACATCGCGTCGGCCTTCGACTGCGCCTGGTGGCCTGCCATCCTCACGCGACTGCGGGCTGTGGGACTGCCTGGGAATGTGTTTGGGTTGATATCCAGCTTCCTCAGCGATCGATCTGCGACCATGAGTCAGCTATACGCTAGCACTACAGTGGACGTCACTAGAGGCTGTCCTCAGGGCTCGGTCCTCGGACCGATACTTTGGGCCATACTCTTTGACGGACTGCTCCGTGATCTCGAGGGCCGTGGATATAAGGCAATCGCCTACGACGACGACCTCGTTGTTACGGTGCACGCTGATAGTCGAGCTGCTCTAACCCTTCGCGCCCAAGCCGCCATTGACGATATAGACAACTGGTGCTGCGCCAACAAACTGGCTCTCTCTCCTAGCAAGACCTCGGCTTTGCTGATGAGAGGGAGAACCGACACCCCCTGGTAATCAAAATCCACGGACGCCGCATTGAGAGCCCGGCAACGGACACTTATCTCGGAGTGCGGATCGGGCCGGGCCTCAACGTGACGCCCCACTTTGTTGCCATTAAAGAAAGGACTACCGCCACTTTCAACGCTTTGAGCTGCCTAGCCCGCGCGACGTGGGGCCTCGGCTATTCTGCGTGTAGAATCATCTACACTGGAGTATTCGAGGCTGTAGCAAGGTACGCCGCTGCTAGGTGGTGGCATCGTCCCACGAAGCGGCGACGCGTTATCCTTGTGCAAGCCCAGAGAGCAGCCCTTTTAAGGGTTACAAAGGCCTATCGTACTGTCTCTACGGCTGCGCTACAGGTGCTGGCAGGAGCTCCGCCCATAGACTTAGTCTTGGACGGTGCTGTCGCCTCGTACTATTGTAGACGCAATTTGCCCTTAGGAGCAGATATAGATGAGCCTTTACGTCTAGCCCTGGAGGAAGAGATGCGCGGACAGTCCAGACCGGAGCGTTGCAGGGACATAGTCCAGGAATGGATAGTGGAGAAATGGCAACAGCGGTGGTCTCGATCATCGGATGGCCGAACGACCTACGCATATTTACCGGAAATCCGGATACGTCTGGACTCTGCTTGGATACTGCCTGACCACTGGATGTCCCAGATACTATCAGGTCACGGAGATTTCAACTCCAAGCTGTTCTTCTTTAAGAGGAAGAACAACCCGAACTGCTCGTGCGGCGGGGTCGAGACTGCGGAGCACGTGGTCCTCGAATGTCCGCTGTACGACGGGCCTAGGGTGGAGTTGATACGCGGGACAGGATCGTATCTGGGACTCGACCTGCGGCAGCTGATGACGGAAACCGGCTACCCAATGTTCAGCCGATTTGTCGCCTCCTGGCGGAGAAAGAAGCAAGCATTTTGACCCTGCGCCGGGGAGGCCTGCAGTCGTCCCCGGCGCCCTAACGAACCACAATTAGCGATCGCCCTACATTTATCCCGAGCTCTCTCGGCCCGCCAAGAAAATTAAGGTGGGCTGGGAGTGACCGCTGATCGTCGCAGATGGTCGGCAGCGGTCGCTCCTAGCCTACCACAGCATCATATGTTCTGCATTTTTAATTATGTACTTTAGTATTTTAATTTTGTAAATAAATTTTTTAGGCCTCCCTTTTTCCCCGACGATTCGGCGATGGTGTCGTGGCCTCCACCGGAGGTCGGCAACGCAAAAAAAAAAAAAAAAAAAAAAAAAAAAAAAAAAAAAAAAAAAAAAAAAAAAAAAAAAAAAAAAAAAAAAGGAGAGCTTGTAGTTTTAATATTAATATTTTAAGACTAAAAAACAAGAAGCAAATAAATATTTAAAAATATAAAAATCCTGCTTTTCCTTGCACAGGAAGGACCTTCACAAGAGTTAAGTTAGTTATTGTGAATCATGACCGGGCTTTAACTTATAATATAAACAAATTGTTACCATGAAGACAATTCAACTTATTTTTTCGTAACTTAACAACTCAAAGAAATTGTTGTATTTATTTGATATAAAAAATACTTCAAGTGTAAAAAAAAAAAGTTATATGGCCATTACAGGACTTTCTTATAAATACCACTCTTACAGATCACTATCTCTCCCCTCCCCCTTCCTACCACTCTTACAGATCACTATCTCTCCCCTCCCCCTTCCTACCACTCTTACAGATCAATATCTCTCCCCTCCCCCTTCCTACCACTCTTACAGATCACTATCTCTCCCCTCCCCCTTCCTACCACTCTTACAGATCACTATCTCTCCCCTCCCCCTTCCTACCACTCTTACAGATCACTATCTCTCCCCTCCCCCTTCCTACCACTCTTACAGATCACTATCTCTCCCCTCCCCCTTCCTACCACTCTTACAGATCACTATCTCTCCCCTCCCCCTTCACAAAATCATTTTATACTGACATTACTGGCTACCTACCTATATGAAAGTAAGGAGTTGGCGTATGCGCGATTTTTCTGTTTCATTGTACATCGTAATTCTGAGAGTGACTTTCTTATACCCAGTAATACCAGTACGAGGAGGGGGGGGGGGGGGGGTGATCTGTAAGCGTGGTTGGTATAAGAAAGTGTAATGGCCCCATCACATATAGGTACATTATTGTTTTCTTATTTTTTATAATTCTTCATAAATCCCAAATCCCCCACTCCACCTATCTCGAGCTCTCTCGGCGGTCTCAGAGCGCCAGTCTGTCCCGCAAGGGACTCCCCCAGACATCCTTAGCCAAAAACCAATAATAATATGTTCCTCTTCCCCAGACGATATCGGGCCGGGTCATTCATCGGAGCACCCGTGAAAAAAAAAAAAAAATCATAAAAACTACCAATAATAGTCAGTTATTATGACTCATGCCCGGTTTGTAACTAAAAGGTCATATCGTCTACTATCGCCTACCCTAAATTTTTATTCACCTAGGGAAGGGGTCATTAACGAGTACCTGACATCGTACAGGCTCGGGACTATCGCTTAACATCCCATCCGAAGGACGGCGTGCCTAAGTGTATTTTATTTCCCAAATAAAATAAACTAAAGGCGTCGACCGGGGTTAGAACACGCGATTTTGAGCTCAGTAACCAAGCACCAATACCATTGAGCTACCGGGCCCTTACTACCAATAATAAAAACTTATTTAATAATTCGATGCTAGGTGAAACAATTTAAACTTATTGAAATATTTCCTACGGCGATTTATTTTTCATTCTTTGAGGCGCTTATCGTATTGGTTCTATCTCGAATCGGAGCATTTACTATAGATTGGAAATTTATTAAGGAACATTTTTGGTTTGAAATAATTTTTCAATTGACGAACCGTTTTTGGGTAAATCAAAGAAACATCTAAAATTATCAGATTCAAAACTACATTTCAGGACGGTTTTCGTCATGTATCTCTGTTGAGGAGACTAGTTTCGTATATAGAGAAGGCTGTGGCTTAATAACCTGCCTAACTGTTACAGTAATAAGATGGTTCGTTGTTCCATTCAGGTTAAATGTGTTAAACGCTGCTTGCTTGTTTTATTGACCTTTGTATGTTATAATTTAATTTAATAACATTAAAAACCGAACAATCTGAAAAAAAAAATGGAATTTCATATTAAAATATGTATTTCAGTTTTTCCTAAAAAATTTATTTGAAAAGATTTTTGATTAGGTCATAAAAATAAACGCTATCCTGAGTAAAGTGGTGTCACAATTTGACAAATTTCGGCCTAAATCAAATCAGATCCAAGTTATCTTGTATGACTTCTTTACTACAAATTTCAAGTTCATGACTGCAATGGTTTTGCGGAAGAGCGCTCACAACTTTCCAATCACAAACGCACTGAGAGGCATCATCGCAAAAATGATCAAAAAGTATATCAAATAAGACATATTAAACAAAGGTAAATATACTTACATTTAAAGTTAGTGTTGAAGAAACATAAACAAAAACAGTTTGTCAGTAAACATTAAATAAAAGGAGCAATATTTGCGTCACTACTCATTTTTTGGAACGTAAGAATCATTGAAAATAACCACAAAGAATACTTCAGACCAGGATCAGAATATAAAGAAAGGATCAAAGAAAGCAAAAGAGAGGAAAGTTTAACTGCAGTTGAGTAGAATTACGAAAATAAGATTAAAATCGAGTATTAAAAGCAAATTCTTTACAGAAAAAACGTAATAAGTAAAATTTTGAAGGAAGCCATACAAATGTATTTAATGATTTTTGGTGAAAACATCCAGAACATTTTATCGAGCAATAAGAAATTTATTGAGAAAGAAAAGTTTGTGAACTTATCGAATTTAACGAACGATAACGCTCAAATAGATAATTTATGGTTTCCAGATTTACTTTGTGAAGCTCCATTCTAGGAATAGATAATTAAAATGCACAATTTCTTTGTCAAACTTCACTATATATTCTCAAATACTCAACTAGTTTCGCCGTGTTAAGGCATTATCAAGAGTCACTTACAAACTGACAGAATTGGTTGACAGGGTAGAGGGTACAGTTAAGGAGGGGGTTTTTAGGTAATGACGGGGAATCCCTTGTTTTTGTTACTCTATACATTCCAATAAACAGATATTTACGAGATAATAATAAATATAAAATAAAAAGAAGAAAGAAAATGATATATATATATAAAATCTAATAGAGCGAATCTAACAGTAAAGTGTTGGTATTTATATAGGTATGACTCATGAATTATATAAATGTAAAATATAATAAACATTAAAGTGAATAAAAACAAATACAAAGAATTTAAAGGCAAATTAAAACATCAAATGAAAATTATAGTATTCTCTGAATGTCAGTTGGCAAAACATTTCCACAATCATCAGACTCTTAGCTACTTGATATTTAAATTAAGAAGGGGGGAATGGTTCAGTTCTATTTGTTCATTTAGCATTATAATATCGTTATTTTTGTTCAGTTTATTTATTTCTACCGCTTCCAGTAAATTCAAAAGTGGACCTTTTTGGCAGATATGTATTATATTTGGTTTGTGTTGTGTGTCTATGGTATGTCCTGTTTCTGTGAGATGTTGGTGAAATGAGGAAGTGTTGGAGTTTGTATTTCTTGTGTGTTCCCTGTATCTAATCTTAAAGGATCTCCCTGTCTGTCCCGCGTATTTGGCATTACATTCTGGGCATTCCAATTGATACACTCCACATTTATCCATTAAATCTATTTTTTCTTTTGAATTAAATAATATTCTACCCAGATTGGGGTTGGATTTGAAGGCTGGATTCAAGTTATGCTTACTTAATTTCTTTTTTATTATTTGGGATAATCTACCAGTGTAAGGGATAGAGTAATAATTACATTTTTCTGTTTGTGGTTTAGGGTAGATATTATGATAAGTTATCTGTTTTAATTTACTAGATATTAGTTTGTCTATTATACTGGTATTAAAGTTATTGCCGGCTGCAATTTGCTTTAATTTGGCTATTTCTTGTTTTTTGTTTGTGTTCGTTAGAGGCAATGAGAAGCATCTATGTATCATGGACTTGAAGTATGCATATTTGTGAGATTCCGGGGCGTAAGAGTCATTGGGGATTATGGCGTCCGTGTAAGTGTCTTTTCTGTATATGTTAAATAGGAAGGAATTGTCTTGTCTTGTTATTGTTAGGTCTAGATAACTTTATTAATAACCTCCACAAAAATATAAAATTTACTGTAGAAATAGAGAACGAACAGAACAACATAAACTTTCTAGACCTAACAATAACAAGACAAGACAATTCCTTCCTATTTAACATATACAGAAAAGACACTTACACGGACGCCATAATCCCCAATGACTCTTACGCCCCGGAATCTCACAAATATGCATACTTCAAGTCCATGATACATAGATGCTTCTCATTGCCTCTAACGAACACAAACAAAAAACAAGAAATAGCCAAATTAAAGCAAATTGCAGCCGGCAATAACTTTAATACCAGTATAATAGACAAACTAATATCTAGTAAATTAAAACAGATAACTTATCATAATATCTACCCTAAACCACAAACAGAAAAATGTAATTATTACTCTATCCCTTACACTGGTAGATTATCCCAAACAATAAAAAAGAAATTAAGTAAGCATAACTTGAATCCAGCCTTCAAATCCAACCCCAATCTGGGTAGAATATTATTTAATTCAAAAGAAAAAATAGATTTAATGGAAAAATGTGGAGTGTATCAATTGGAATGCCCAGAATGTAATGCCAAATACGCGGGACAGACAGGGAGATCCTTTAAGATTAGATACAGGGAACACACAAGAAATACAAACTCCAACACTTCCTCATTTCACCAACATCTCACAGAAACAGGACATACCATAGACACACAACACAAACCAAATATAATACATATCTGCCAAAAAGGTCCACTTTTGAATTTACTGGAAGCGGTAGAAATAAATAAACTGAACAAAAATAACGATATTATAATGCTAAATGAACAAATAGAACTGAACCATTCCCCCCTTCTTAATTTAAATATCAAGTAGCTAAGAGTCTGATGATTGTGGAAATGTTTTGCCAACTGACATTCAGAGAATACTATAATTTTCATTTGATGTTTTAATTTGCCTTTAAATTCTTTGTATTTGTTTTTATTCACTTTAATGTTTATTATATGTTACATTTATATAATTCATGAGTCATACCTATATAAATACCAACACTTTACTGTTAGATTCGCTCTATTAGATTTTATATATATATCATTTTCTTTCTTCTTTTTATTTTATATTTATTATTATCTCGTAAATATCTGTTTATTGGAATGTATAGAGTAACAAAAACAAGGGATTCCCCGTCATTACCTAAAAACCCCCTCCTTAACTGTACCCTCTACCCTGTCAACCAATTCTGTCAGTTTGTAAGTGACTCTTGATAATGCCTTAACACGGCGAAACTAGTTGAGTATTTAAGAATATATAGTGAAGTTTGACAAAGAAATTGTGCATTTTAATTATCTATGCTCAAATAGATGAACGACACCACAACTCGATATTTGACGGGGTTAGAATCAAAGTGGTCTAAGTGACATTTTTAAAACCTTGAAGAAACTGTGCATTAAGTTCTTAACTGATTTAAAAAAATCTACAATTTATCGAAACCGGAAATACTTTGTCTTTTACTTTTAAGGTGAAAGTTGCTGTTAGCAAACCATAAAATTGAATAAAAATCTCAATTTCAAGGTCACTATTGATATGTTTAATTTTCTTTTCATGTCACCAAAATGGTATACATACACCAGATCTCAGCACTGGCTAGGATTTCACTTGTATAACTTATTCCTGAACAGAACAATCATTTTTGTACCCAATTATGCATTTAACGAAAAATTTTCAAAAATGTCACTTGGACCATTTTGATTCTAACCCTGTCATTTCATTTCTCGAATTGAATAAAACAAAACTGTACATTCCAGAAGACGTAAAATAATATAATAGAATTTATTATCGACCTAGAATTATGAAAAGAGAATCAGAGATTGAAGAATGACAAAGGTGTGATCGAAAACTGATCGACTTCTCAGAGTCATGTGTAAAATATGCTATAATGTAAAACACATGCTCCAAGTGGGGACATTTTGTGTTGCTTTTTTAAAACTTAAAATTCCTGGCGGAACCTCATAATTTTTAAGAAGACTTTAATGGCTCTGCTACATGATAAAATGCCATGTTCAACTCAAAGGTAATCAGAAATAAAAAAAAATAAAAAAAAAAAAAAAAAAAAAAAAAACAGCCCGCAGTTTCCGTGGTTAGCGCTGCAGACTTTTTGTTATTAATTTGGGAGACTCGGTCCCCTAGAAGCTCCCCCTGAGGTAACCACTGACTGTAATACTTAAGCTGACTTTACATGAGCAGCAAGATACAAAGCGCAGCAGCGTGGTTTCCGTGCTTTTAGAATTAAATTACTTACAGCCAATAGTGTGCATTTGCTGCTGCTGCGCTTTACATTTTACTAAGCATGTAAAATCAACTTTAAGAGTATAAAGTATAACATAAATGAAGATTTTGAGCGAGAAAATGAATTGATGGAATTCATGTATATTTAAAAAAATGTAATATGACTTGTTTTGTACAACTTGTTTATATATTGTAGCATGTCTACCTTTTAGACAATTATTATCATTATTATAATGCTCAGAATGCCTGCGAGAGAATCGCGATCGCTGGGAGCGAAGTATGGGTTGTTTGGTGTTAAATTGAAGATAATTGCATTTATAAGAACATACTCAAAACCAGCGATGCCTGCGAGGGAATCGCAATCGCTGGGAGCGAAGACAAAGAACAAGGAAAATAGAGAATGGAAAGGAAACAGATAATTGTCTACATCCGGTGTATGATGAACAGTGGTGCGGGTTTCCCACACCCTTATTCTGAGAAGAAGCTGATGCAACCGGTAATCTGTGATTGGCTGGAGATAAATTTGGCGGAAACCAACAGCCAATCAGACATCGGGATCCGTTCCCCCACCACGATGAGGCTCGGAGACCACACCCCGCTTGGACTCACTCTTCCTTCATGTGTCGACCGGTCACCACGTATCTTTTCTACTTTACAATTAGTTTAAATATGTGAAATTGCTCTCTTCGTTCATGTCTCAGCCGAGAACCACGTTTCGTTTATATTCTTGACAGTTTTAATATGTGAAGGCTCTCTGTGTTCATGTCTCGGCTGATCAACACGTTCCTTTCCTTTGTACAGTTCTAGTTTGAATATGTGATATCATTTCTTCTTCATGCTCGGGGCCACTTAGGCCAGTGAGATACATTTTGAATTCGGACAGTACAAAGTCAGTGAAAAATGTAAATTCTATCGTGGCATCGAAACTACGCAGATCTACAAGGACTATGTGAGTAGTTGGTGTCTGCGGGATGTACATAACAGATGATCACATCGCCACCTCCAGGGATCATCATCGAGGTACCTCGTAATTAAGTTATAAAGTCCTTCAGACATATGGCCAAATCATATTCAATTGTTTTTCTGTTGTAAATATTTTATGTTCTTTTAAAATAAATATGTTATTGTTCCAGGGTTGATTCATTCCATTTCCCCCTCCCATGCTCCTTCTGGTTAGCAACAGTAATTAATTATTATTAATTACTGATGACATCTACCCGTTAGGAACTTGTAACCATTCTTCCCGTGTGGAGTGCACTCAGCTATCCAGGCATTGTTTAATTAAAGTCGCGACATAATAATTTTCAATTTTAATAATTTCCGATATTAATTATATTTTATTTCTTACTAATTACGTAAATTGCACTCACACGAGAAGGAGAGTTGTTACAATATATGTGGTGGGCCGGTGTTTTACACCTAGGGACCTAAGCTACCAGTGCTCTTATCCCTTCCCTGGAAGCGCTGGGCTTCCCCCTTATTATATTAACTGTATGTTTATACTTATACTACCTGAACCAAGCCCTTCATGGAGTGCTCAGTCTCCAGGTTTCCTTAATGAACCTGAGAATGCTCTCATAGTCCAATCTTCTAAAGTCTTCCTCTGCGATTACATCTCTACAAAGATGCGGAATCTCGTTCGCGCATACCCGAGCAGATGCCCAGGAAGTGTGCCGCCGTTTCGTCTTCTTCCCCACATCTATCGCAGGTAGGACTGTCCCTGACTCCCACAGTGTGTAGGTGTCTATTGAACGGACCATGTCCTGTGAGAACTCCAGTCAGTTGCCTAAGCTCGTTCCTTTTGAGGTTCAGGATCCCGTCTTTCAGAACTCTGGACTCCCCTCCCAGGAACATCTTCGACTGCCTGCTTGTGGTCTTTTCGCTCCGAGTACGCTCCAAAAGATCCTTAGTCCACTCTTTGATTCGGGTTCGGTATGTCTCCCGAGATATTCCCAGCACCGGCTCTGGCCCCATAAAAGGCTTACTTGAACCTTCCTTGGCTAGTCGGTCCGCCTCTTCGTTTCTCTGGATCCCCGAATGTCCGGGAACCCAGTAGAGTCCAATCTTCTTGGAGTTTCCTAGGATGTTTAACTGATTTGCGCACTCTCTTACCAGCTTTGATTTGATTTCTGCGCTGGCAAGTGCTTGGAGTGCTGCTTGACTATCGGAGAAGATTTTCACCTCCTCCATGTCACTGTTTATTACCTCTCTTCTAGACGCGCATTCCAGGATGGCCATCACCTCCGCTTGAAATACCGTAGCATGGGATCCCAGCGGTATGACGGCCTTCACCTCCAGACTCGGGATCCATACACCCCCTCCCGTGAGTCCTGTGTCCTTCTGTCTAGAACCCTCGGTAAAGCATCGTATATGCTTCTCAATAACTTTTGTTGCTTCTTGCTGTGCTCTCTCTCTACTCCCGATAGTTACTGATGACTTGTTTAAGTAAAGCACAATTTTCGTTTATCCTCCGAAAATCGTGAAAGAACTTCCTCTTTAAAGTGTTCTCGATCGTTTTCCAGCAACTTTCTGTGCACGCTTAGCATCCAGAGTCCATTGAGAGGGTATTTTTAATCTAACATTTTTTTTTCGTTTATTTAATTTTTCTTGTTTTTTTGCTCTGGCCAGAAGTAACTCATTGTGAACTGTTGTTACAGTGAAGGTTCGCTTATACGGAACTCATCCATCTACGATCGGACCACACTTCACTGGTACATTTCATGTTCAGATTACATAAGTAAGTAATGTTGTGTCTGACTACTGTTGCAGTGACTATCCAAGATGCAGACCACCTCCAGAACTGCAGTCCTTGCAGCTCTTAGCTTCTGTCTTCTGCACTGCTGCAAACCCGCCGAATTGCGTCAAAAAAAGAAAAACCGTTAAACTGGCTTTTAAATTTTCGAACCTTGAAAACGTAAGTATTGCATGAGACAAATGAGAGGGGGGGGGGGGGGGGGGGGGGGGACATATCTTATATTAGCAGCCACGCGTTTAGTAACTTAAAACAGTTTAGTAACTTGAAGTAGGTTAGTAACTAACTGCTCAGTTAGTTACTTTTAGTAAGATGATTTTAGAAATAAGACACTTTTTTTATGCCGTAAAACTCTCCACAAATACAGATTGTCTAAGTTAGATAACTCCATACCTTTAGAATTATCTAACCTAGCTCATGAGCACTCGACATTTTTATTTATTCTGAGGGGGCGGTTTTTTTTTTCAATTAAACTAGAATCAGCACTAGCGTCGTGCACATTTTTGTAGATGAAAAAATGTTGAATGTTTACAGTTTCTTATTAATTTTTTTAAATAATGAATACAATATATATTATATTCATATACAAACAGATATAAATATAAAAATAAAAAATAAAATATATATGTAAAATTTAATAAAGTGAATCTAACAGTAAAGTGTTGGTATTTATATAGGTAGAACTCTTGAATTATATAAATGTAAATATAATTTAAAGTGAATAAAAACAAATACATAGAATTTATAGGCAAATTAAAACATCAAATGAAAATTATAGTATTCCCTAAATGTGAGTTGGCAAAACATTTCTACAATCATCAGACTATTAGCTACTTGATATTTAAATTAAGAAGGGGAGAATGGTTCAGTTATCTTTGTTCATATTAGCATTACAATATCGTTATTTTTGTTCAGTTTATTTCTTTCTACCGCTTCCAGTAAATTCAATAGTGGACCTTTTTGGCAGATATGTATTACAGTTGGTTTATGTTGTGTGTCTATGGTATGTCCTGTTTCTGTGAGATGTTGGTGAAATGAGGAAGAGTTGGAGTTTGTATTTCTTGTGTGTTCCCTGTATCTAATCTTAAAGGATCTCCCTGTCTGTCCCGCGTATTTGGCATTATATTCTGGGCATTCCAATTGATACACTCCACATTTATCCATTACATTTTTTTTTCTTTTGAATTAAATAATATTCTTCCCAGATTGGGGTTGGATTCGAAGGCAGTATTTTAATTATCTATTCCTAGAATGGAGCTTCACAAAGTAAATCTGGAAACCATAAATTATATGTATATATATTTTTCTTATTCCATTGTTTTGTGTCTTTTGTACATTTTACAAGATGCTCATTATATTTATATTTATATTTATATTTATATTTATATTTATATTTATATTTATATTTATATTTATATTTATATTTATATTTATATTTATATTTATATTTATATTTATATTTATATTTATATTTATATTTATATTTATATTTATATTTATATTTATATTTATATTTATATTTATATTTATATTTATATTTATATTTATATTTATATTTATATTTATATTTATATTTATATTTATATTTATATTTATATTTATATTTATATTTATATTTATATTTATATTTATATTTATATTTATATTTATATTTATATTTATATTTATATTTATATTTATATTTATATTTATATTTATATTTATATTTATATTTATATTTATATTTATATTTATATTTATATTTATATTTATATTTATATTTATATTTATATTTATATTTATATTTATATTTATATTTATATTTATATTTATATTTATATTTATATTTATATTTATATTTATATTTATATTTATATTTATATTTATATTTATATTTATATTTATATTTATATTTATATTTATATTTATATTTATATTTATATTTATATTTATATTTATATTTATATTTATATTTATATTTATATTTATATTTATATTTATATTTATATTTATATTTATATTTATATTTATATTTATATTTATATTTATATTTATATTTATATTTATATTTATATTTATATTTATATTTATATTTATATTTATATTTATATTTATATTTATATTTATATTTATATTTATATTTATATTTATATTTATATTTATATTTATATTTATATTTATATTTATATTTATATTTATATTTATATTTATATTTATATTTATATTTATATTTATATTTATATTTATATTTATATTTATATTTATATTTATATTTATATTTATATTTATATTTATATTTATATTTATATTTATATTTATATTTATATTTATATTTATATTTATATTTATATTTATATTTATATTTATATTTATATTTATATTTATATTTATATTTATATTTATATTTATATTTATATTTATATTTATATTTATATTTATATTTATATTTATATTTATATTTATATTTATATTTATATTTATATTTATATTTATATTTATATTTATATTTATATTTATATTTATATTTATATTTATATTTATATTTATATTTATATTTATATTTATATTTATATTTATATTTATATTTATATTTATATTTATATTTATATTTATATTTATATTTATATTTATATTTATATTTATATTTATATTTATATTTATATTTATATTTATATTTATATTTATATTTATATTTATATTTATATTTATATTTATATTTATATTTATATTTATATTTATATTTATATTTATATTTATATTTATATTTATATTTATATTTATATTTATATTTATATTTATATTTATATTTATATTTATATTTATATTTATATTTATATTTATATTTATATTTATATTTATATTTATATTTATATTTATATTTATATTTATATTTATATTTATATTTATATTTATATTTATATTTATATTTATATTTATATTTATATTTATATTTATATTTATATTTATATTTATATTTATATTTATATTTATATTTATATTTATATTTATATTTATATTTATATTTATATTTATATTTATATTTATATTTATATTTATATTTATATTTATATTTATATTTATATTTATATTTATATTTATATTTATATTTATATTTATATTTATATTTATATTTATATTTATATTTATATTTATATTTATATTTATATTTATATTTATATTTATATTTATATTTATATTTATATTTATATTTATATTTATATTTATATTTATATTTATATTTATATTTATATTTATATTTATATTTATATTTATATTTATATTTATATTTATATTTATATTTATATTTATATTTATATTTATATTTATATTTATATTTATATTTATATTTATATTTATATTTATATTTATATTTATATTTATATTTATATTTATATTTATATTTATATTTATATTTATATTTATATTTATATTTATATTTATATTTATATTTATATTTATATTTATATTTATATTTATATTTATATTTATATTTATATTTATTATTATTTCTTCGAAGCCAGTTGTTTCAAGCCACAAATATATTTAAACAGCCAACAGAATTCGCTGCAATAAGCATTTAAAATATGACCCATTTTACAAAAACAACCAAAGTCCACATGAGTTTTTTACAAAAACAGCCTATGTCCTGGACTATGGTGGTTTTTGTAAGAAAATGTAGAGAAGTTTAATTTTGGGAAATCATTGTTCTGCTAGAAGTTGTACTTTCTTAATTGTTTTTCTATTTCATTCGTTTTGTCTTTGTGTGGGTAGGTAAGTTCTGCGCATGCTCATCCCCAGTCCAAGTACTGACAACAACAGCTCATTGGTTTGTTATGGCATATCACACGAGACAATAGGCAGGAAAGGCCAAAATGATGTTACTTCACTGCTGTGCTGAAGTTAAGGAGGACTAGGACAAGATTATTAAAGAAGCTCGTGTTAAACCTTCAGCCTGGTCAAATCAGCACAAGACAATTTTTGAAGAAAAATATTTTCTTAAAGTTCCCAAGCCGCCTTTAATGATTAAATCTGTAAGGGAAATAAGAATAGATGCAAGCCACACTCATATTTGTGTCCGGAGCATTCCAAGACATTAATATTAGATGAATAAAACAGACTTATTTTTGAAATATTGTCTATTCCACTAAAGATATATACATATATAACTACCGGTTTCGGCTTTATACCATCGTCAGGTCTAGTTATGAACTTCAGGTCGTCAGGTCTAGTTATGAACTTCAGGTCATCAGGTCTAGTTATGAACTGCAGGGGGTAAAAGTTCATAACTAGACCTGACGATGGTATAAAGCCGAAACCGGTAGTTATATATTTATATCTTTAGTGGAATAGATAATATTTCAAAAATAAGTTTGTTTTATTAATTTATTACAAGTTTCCACAATATGTCCGCGTTCCTCAACTTAGAAGTTATTAATATTAGAAACAAAATTAGGCTCCTTAATTCGTTGATTTTACAAAATTCTTACAGCCCGATACCACTAAAAAAGACAAAAGAACAATCCAGCCAAGAAACTCTATTTTGACAAGATCATAGAGCACAATGTGCCTCAAGTCAGGGTTGAAACGCATCAATCTGATGATGATAATAGTAGTCCGGCGCAAGTCTAATATTATTTCACTTTATTTTATTTTAAGATGAACAAAATTTTAAAGCCTCGTACTTATTTTAGAGTCATGATACTTTTAACCTACAATTATATTTTTTTAAACTTTTTTTTCATATGTACCTAATTATATTATACTTTTATATACAGAGCTGTTCTGTCTACAATCATTTGCCAAAAATCCTAATTTTTTCCTCTTTTTTTTTTTTACAAAAACAACCAAAGTCCACAATTTGCTTGCTTCATTTTCTAAATAATTATAGGATCACTACATATTATTTTTTTTAGGACATAATAAACTCCGTAAAATGTAATACTGCTGCGCAGAAACATCAATACCAAAGAATACATTCAGTAATTATTGCACTCTGAAAAATTGGAAAAAAGTGACTATGGTCGTTTTTGCCAAAAGCGCTTCAATTGTAATATTAATCAATGATTATGTTACTTTAGCAAGCCTATTTTGGCTTAAGACAAAATCAAGCCTTATTTTTTGACCCGGGGAAAATTTAAAATTATTGATTTATTTCGCCATAGGTCATTGAGCTTGTTTTGTTGCATCCGATACACCAGGATGAGATTTTTTTAATGGTTCAACTCGAAGAGGTTTCGGTACAAGACTAGACGATTTATATTTTGTGACATTTTTTGTGAAGAGACTATTCAAAAATTTCCCCATGTTCTATCTATATAAGATTTAGATCGACAACGACAAGCCTTAAAAATAAACACGTCTTCATGGTATAAATGTGTAAATCCAGAAATATGTATAAAAATCCGTATACGTTAATTATCCGCATTAAACCTTGAAAATTCGTACAAGTACGGACAAAAATACGTACCTAGGCTGTAGAAAGAACGAGATGATCATACTCACCTACAAATAGAGAATTCATTCCGTCAACGAAATAATTAAAAGAAATAATATTCATTGTTGATTAGGATCACGAAATTATTTATAAATCCGATTAAAAAAAAAAAAAGAAAAAGTGTGACGGGTTTCTCATATGACAATCAATCTGTATCCATCCTATTATACCTACCTACCTATAATAGGTAATAATTACCTATATTATCAAATTTGTATTTAATAATTTTTCAAAATTAGCCGCCCGGGGCAAAGTGCCGCCCCCTCTGCTCCGCTCACGCTACGCCACTGAACCTGGGAACATATTAACTATGTCCATTGTTAAGAGCTTCTAAGTTCTCAAGATTAGGTACATTTGACGATCGCACCGTGCTCCTCGCTGAAGCAGGATATCATATGTTAAAAATTCGGTTTGAAACAGGGATTTCTCATAATATACTATTTAGTTAGTGCAAGTGACCACTTCAATGTCCTGCGCTGTCGGCATTCTACGCTTCATCTCGTTATCATTTTCTTGATCGCGTGACCTACCCGACCCCCACTGAAGTCGCTCCAAGTGACGCCAAAATGGCCATCTTCTTCCACATTGAATTTCGTATAATAATTTTCATCTTATCTCAAAAAATGAGAAAACAAAATCTGAAGTGACAATAAGATGACTTTTTTAAACCCATTACATTTTTACGGAAATATAGATGTTTGGTAAACTCGGTACATATGTTTTATTCATTACGTATTCAATTTTGTTTTAGATCCACCCATTCTACCTGGGTAACGTTCAAGACGAAGCGTTAATTGGGTAAGATTTCTTTGTATTCCTTGCATTTCCTAAACTGGTTACTGCTTAGCGGGCAACGGAATCTCCAGCCTATTCTCGGTAGAATTTATAATAAAACGCAGACTTTTCGACCACTTGAATTTTAGATTAAATAATAAATGCCGAACATGATAGACGCCACAGTCAGGGTTACCACCTTTTTTCTGTGCAAATAAAGTTCATTGGTTATTAAAGATGAGATAATGATCCTCCTAGTTTTGATTCTAGAGGGCCAACCTGTTGCTTGGAACGGTGAGAATAGAGCGGTTTGTTATCTCTGGATCCTCCCAGTTTTGATTCTAGAGAGTCAACCTGTTGCTTGGAACGGTGAGAATAGAGCGGTCTGATATTCTGGATCCTCCCAGTCTTGATTCTAGAGGGTCAACCTGTTGCTTGGAGCGGTGAGAATAGAGCGGTCTGATATCTCTGGATCCTCCCAGTTTTGATTCTAGAGGGCCAACCTTTTGCTTGGAACGGTGAGAATAGAGCGGTCGGATATCTCTGGATCCTCCCAGTCTTGATTCTAGAGAGTCAACCTGTTGCTTGGAGCGGTGAGAATAGAGCGGTCTATTTAGCAATTTGTACAATAAGGGTGGTTTGTCATTCATAGGCAGTAGACTTCTTATTTCCTTCTCTGGGAAAAGTTTGGGCAGTTATTTAGCAATTTGTACAATAAGGGTGGTTTGTCATTCATAGGCAGTAGACTTCTTATTTCCTTCTCTGGGAAAAGTTTGGGCAGTTATTTAGCAATTTGTACAATAAGGGTGGTTTGTCATTCATAGGCAGTAGACTTCTTATTTCCTTCTCTGGGAAAAGTTTGGGCAGTTATTTAGCAATTTGTACAATAAGGGTGGTTTGTCATTCATAGGCAGTAGACTTCTTATTTCCTTCTCTGGGAAAAGTTTGGGCAGTTATTTAGCAATTTGTACAATAAGGGTGGTTTGTCATTCATAGGCAGTAGACTTCTTATTTCCTTCTCTGGGAAAAGTTTGGGCAGTTATTTAGCAATTTGTACAATAAGGGTGGTTTGTCATTCATAGGCAGTAGACTTCTTATTTCCTTCTCTGGGAAAAAGTTTGGGCAGTTATTTAGCAATTTGTACAATAAGGGTGGTTTGTCATTCATAGGCAGTAGACTTCTTATTTCCTTCTCTGGGAAAAAGTTTGGGCAGTTATTTTTTAGCCTCATCTATAATTTTGTTAAAGTATTATGACGACCAAGTAATCATAAATTGTTTCGAAGATATTGAGAGCCTCCGACGTGTTCTGACCTCAGTCGGTATTTGTTCAGATGCGAGGTATCCTTGAGTTGCTAATTGCAAATTCATTTTATATTTGGTTAATGGCTGTTTGAACGAATCAGTTCATATTTTTACACAATTATTTTTTTGAGAGGCCACGACACCATCGCTGAATCGTCGGGGGGGGGGGGGGGGGGGGGATTTAACAATTTTATTACCTATCAAATATAACAAAAATAAAATTAATATCTGTTGCTATGGTAGGCTAGGCGCTAATTTTTTGGCGCGCCGAGAGAGCTCGGGATAAATGTAGGGCGATCGTTGGCTGTAGTACGATGGGGCGCCGGGGGCGACTGCAGGCCTCCCCGGCGCAGGGTCATAGTGCTTACTTCTTTTTCCGCCAGGAGGCGACAAATCGGCTGAACATTGGGTAGCCGGTTTTCGTCACCATCTGCCGTAGGTCGAGTCCCAGATACGATCCTGTCCCGCATATCAACTCCGCCCTAGGCCCGTCGTATACCGGGCATTCGAGGACCATATGTTCTGCAGTCTCGACTCCGCCGCACGAACTGTTCGGGTTGTTCGTCCTCTTAAAGAAGAATAGCTTGGAGTTGAAATCTCCGTGACCTGATAGTATATGAGACATCCAGTGGTCAGGAAGTATCCATGTAGAGTCCAGATGTACCCGGATTTCCGGAAAATATGCATAGGTCGTTCGGCCATCCGATGATCATGACAACATCGCTGTTGCCATTTCTCCACAATCCATTCCTGGGCTATGTCCTTGCAACGCTCTGGTCTGCACTATCAGCGCATCTCTTCCTTCAGGGATAGACGTAAGGGCTCATCTATATCTGCTCCTAAAGGCAAATTGCATCTACAAAAGTACTAGGCGACAGCCCCGTCCAAGAGCAAGTCTATAGCGCAGCCGTAGAGACAATACGTTAGGTCTTTGTAACCCTTAAAAAGGCTGCTGCTCTCCGGGCTTGCACAAGGATTTTTTTGGATTCGTGGAACGATGTATTTTTTTTTTTTACATAAATGAAATGAAATATATATTATATAGTGATGTAAATCATACTTAGAAATAATAAGATCTTGGAAAGTAACTAACAATATATTAACTCAAAAAAACCGATTTTGAACCCTCTTTACGTAGTGGTCTCTAAATAGATTATATTTTGAACCCTCTTTACGTAGTGGTCTCTAAATAGATTATATTTTCATTATTGAAATAACGCCATGGCTAAAGGTAATGTTTTTATAATGGTTGGTTCATGTATTCCACTTGTTGGTCATTACATCTACATGTTCTCTCTTAAAGTTATTGATTTGCTTACTGTTTACCTAACCTGTTTGTCCTTGCACTATTTGGCACTCCGTATCTTAATGTTTTTGTTTTTTTGACAATACGGTTTATACTGTATTATCTATATACATATACAAGCAGGGATGGGCATATTCGTAATCGGAAATACGAATACGAATATATTCACAAAAATTATTAACTATGAATAGTTTTGTGAATATATTCATATTCACACCTTTGAATATGAATATATTCGTATTCACATCTACAAATACAAATATATTGGTATTCATAGCTGTGAATTCAAATAAAGTTGTATTCATATATACGTATGATAGCTCTAGGTCTCAAAAACGCGTTTGTTACTAATCGAATATTTACTTATTTTATTTCCCAATAATAGCCTGCTATTAAATGAGACACTTGACAAACCGTTTGAGCGGATAATTTTTTTTTTAATCGTTTGAAAATTGTGTATGTCCTTACGGTCCAAAGTGCATAAATCCTACCCATCGAATACGGTAATAATTTTGGATTTATAACGAGTGGTATAGTAATGAGTGGTATCATCTAAAATTTGATTTTCGTTCGTCATATTCACAAATATGCATACGATACATATACAACTGTATTCGAATTCCCAGCTATGAATACGAATATATTCATATTCAAATATGTGAATATGAATATATTCGTATTCATAGATACTAATTTTTGTGAATATATTCGTATTCGTATTTGCTATTATGAATACCATCCCTGTATACCCCCTTCGCCCGGTTAGTAACTTTACACAGGTTGGTAACTTTACACAGGTTTGTAACTTTAAGTAGGCGTATATGTACCCATCGTTATTCGTTGGCATAAAGTTTGGTTTTTTCTACTTCTTTAGCACCTAAATAAGGTGTTATAACTTCTAATAGTTTTCATAAAGTCAGATAAATAATGCGAACCTAAAATCAAACTATTAAGTTATAATAGAACAACATAGGTAAGTCCTTTAGTTGCTTTCAATTCTGATTAAAGTTAATGGTGAGTTATATCAAAGCCACTTAATTAACGAAAAGTAACATTGGAATATATTTATAGAAAGTTTAATTGACATTCATGCCTAAATAAATTGAAAACACAACACAATAAACAGGGACAAACACTCGTTAATAGTGATAACTGACATTATTGCAGAGATATTGTGAAATAATTCAAATGAACTTGTATGAAATAAAACTAGTTTATTTGTGGTATTGTCTATTTCACATAATATAATATATTATATAGATGGGAGTGCTTTCGGTATTTCTATCGAAGTTAGTCTTTTCTCTTATGCTTTCGGCTGAGGACGGTAGAAATACCGAAAGTACGCCCATGTATATATATTATGTGAAATAGACAATACCACAAATAAACTAGTTTTATTTCATTCAAGTTCACTCGTTAATAGGTTTTCCATAGAGCGCAGGAGTATAAAAACGGAGAGAGATTGGATTAGGCCTATCGATACTACGTTAACTACTCCCCTCAACCCGGCTCTGTCGTATAGAACTTTGGAACCATAAATAGAGAACTACAGAACGATTCGATAACGCCTATCGATACTATATACACATAAATCAAATATTTACTTTGAAAAAATGTAAGATGAGAAATGTTTTTTGGCCAATAACCACCGCGGAAACGTAAAAGGAATTTATAGAAAAAAAAAAATTGTATCTTTGGAGCCCTTAGCCCTGCTAGCGTGCCCCCCCCTCCCCGCCCCTCCCCAGCGGGTGGCTCTTTGGAGCCCTTAGCCCTGCTAGCGTGCCCGACCCCCCCCCCCCCCACCCCTCCCCTGCGGGTGGCTCTTCGGGCATCTCTGGATCCTCCCAGTCTTGATTCTAGAGGGTCAATCTATTGCTTGGAGCGGTGAGAATAGAGCGGTCTGATATCTCTGGATCCTCCCAATCTTGATTCTAGAGGGCCAACCTGTTTCTTGGAACGGTGAGAATAGAGCGGTCTGATATCTCTGGATCCCCCCAGTTTTTATTCTAGAGGGCCAACCTGTTGCTTGGAACTGTGAGAATAGAGCGGTCTGATATCTCTGGAAACCCTCTAGAATCAAGACTGGGTGGATCCAGAGATATCAGACCGCTCTATTCTCACCGTTCCAAGCAACAGGTTGGCCCTCTAGAATCAAGACTGGGAGGATCCAGAGATATCAGACCGCTCTATTCTCACCGCTCCAAGCAACAGGTTGACTCTCTAGAATCAAGACTGGGAGGATCCAGAGATGCCCGAAGAGCCACCCGCAGGGGAGGGGTGGGGGGGGGGGGGTCGGGCACGCTAGCAGGGCTAAGGGCTCCAAAGAGCCACCCGCTGGGGAGGGGCGGGGAGGGGGGGGCACGCTAGCAGGGCTAAGGGCTCCAAAGATACAATATTTTTTTTTCTATAAATTCCTTTTACGTTTCCGCGGTGGTTATTGGCCAAAAAACATTTCTCATCTTACATTTTTTCAAAGTAAATATTTGATTTATGTGTATATAGTATCGATAGGCGTTATCGAATCGTTCTGTAGTTCTCTATTTATGGTTCCAAAGTTCTATACGACAGAGCCGGGTTGAGGGGAGTAGTTAACGTAGTATCGATAGGCCTAATCCAATCTCTCTCCGTTTTTATACTCCTGCGCTCTATGGAAAACCTATTAACGAGTGAACTTGAATGAAATAAAACTAGTTTATTTGTGGTATTGTCTATTTCACATAATATATATACATGGGCGTACTTTCGGTATTTCTACCGTCCTCAGCCGAAAGCATAAGAGAAAAGACTAACTTCGATAGAAATACCGAAAGCACTCCCATCTATATAATATATTATATTATGTGAAATAGACAATACCACAAATAAACTAGTTTTATTTCATACAAGTTCATTTGAATTATTTCACAATATCTCTGCAATAATGTCAGTTATCACTATTAACGAGTGTTTGTCCCTGTTTATTGTGTTGTGTTTTCAATTTATTTAGGCATGAATGTCAATTAAACTTTCTATAAATATATTCCAATGTTACTTTTCGTTAATTAAGTGGCTTTGATATAACTCACCATTAACTTTAATCAGAATTGAAAGCAACTAAAGGACTTACCTATGTTGTTCTATTATAACTTAATAGTTTGATTTTAGGTTCGCATTATTTATCTGACTTTATGAAAACTATTAGAAGTTATAACACCTTATTTAGGTGCTAAAGAAGTAGAAAAAACCAAACTTTATGCCAACGAATAACGATGGGTACATATACGCCTACTTAAAGTTACAAACCTGTGTAAAGTTACCAACCTGTGTAAAGTTACTAACCGGGCGAAGGGGGTATACAGGGATGGTATTCATAATAGCAAATACGAATACGAATATATTCACAAAAATTAGTATCTATGAATACGAATATATTCATATTCACATATTTGAATATGAATATATTCGTATTCATAGCTGGGAATTCGAATACAGTTGTATATGTATCGTATGCATATTTGTGAATATGACGAACGAAAATCAAATTTTAGATGATACCACTCATTACTATACCACTCGTTATAAATCCAAAATTATTACCGTATTCGATGGGTAGGATTTATGCACTTTGGACCGTAAGGACATACACAATTTTCAAACGATTAAAAAAAAAATTATCCGCTCAAACGGTTTGTCAAGTGTCTCATTTAATAGCAGGCTATTATTGGGAAATAAAATAAGTAAATATTCGATTAGTAACAAACGCGTTTTTGAGACCTAGAGCTATCATACGTATATATGAATACAACTTTATTTGAATTCACAGCTATGAATACCAATATATTTGTATTTGTAGATGTGAATACGAATATATTCATATTCAAAGGTGTGAATATGAATATATTCACAAAACTATTCATAGTTAATAATTTTTGTGAATATATTCGTATTCGTATTTCCGATTACGAATATGCCCATCCCTGCTTGTATATGTATATAGATAATACAGTATAAACCGTATTGTCAAAAAAACAAAAACATTAAGATACGGAGTGCCAAATAGTGCAAGGACAAACAGGTTAGGTAAACAGTAAGCAAATCAATAACTTTAAGAGAGAACATGTAGATGTAATGACCAACAAGTGGAATACATGAACCAACCATTATAAAAACATTACCTTTAGCCATGGCGTTATTTCAATAATGAAAATATAATCTATTTAGAGACCACTACGTAAAGAGGGTTCAAAATATAATCTATTTAGAGACCACTACGTAAAGAGGGTTCAAAATCGGTTTTTTTGAGTTAATATATTGTTAGTTACTTTCCAAGATCTTATTATTTCTAAGTATGATTTACATCACTATATAATATATATTTCATTTCATTTATGTAAAAAAAAAAAATACATCGTTCCACGAATCCAAAAAAATCCTTGTGCAAGCCCGGAGAGCAGCAGCCTTTTTAAGGGTTACAAAGACCTAACGTATTGTCTCTACGGCTGCGCTATAGACTTGCTCTTGGACGGGGCTGTCGCCTAGTACTTTTGTAGATGCAATTTGCCTTTAGGAGCAGATATAGATGAGCCCTTACGTCTATCCCTGAAGGAAGAGATGCGCTGATAGTGCAGACCAGAGCGTTGCAAGGACATAGCCCAGGAATGGATTGTGGAGAAATGGCAACAGCGATGTTGTCATGATCATCGGATGGCCGAACGACCTATGCATATTTTCCGGAAATCCGGGTACATCTGGACTCTACATGGATACTTCCTGACCACTGGATGTCTCATATACTATCAGGTCACGGAGATTTCAACTCCAAGCTATTCTTCTTTAAGAGGACGAACAACCCGAACAGTTCGTGCGGCGGAGTCGAGACTGCAGAACATATGGTCCTCGAATGCCCGGTATACGACGGGCCTAGGGCGGAGTTGATATGCGGGACAGGATCGTATCTGGGACTCGACCTACGGCAGATGGTGACGAAAACCGGCTACCCAATGTTCAGCCGATTTGTCGCCTCCTGGCGGAAAAAGAAGTAAGCACTATGACCCTGCGCCGGGGAGGCCTGCAGTCGCCCCCGGCGCCCCATCGTACTACAGCCAACGATCGCCCTACATTTATCCCGAGCTCTCTCGGCGCGCCAAAAAATTAGCGCCTAGCCTACCATAGCAACAGATATTAATTTTATTTTTGTTATATTTGATAGGTAATAAAATTGTTAAATCCCCCCCCCCCCCCCCCCGACGATTCAGCGATGGTGTCGTGGCCTCTCAAAAAAATAATTGTGTAAAAATATGAACTGATTCGTTCAAACAGCCATTAACCAAATATAAAATGAATTTGCAATTAGCAACTCAAGGATACCTCGCATCTGAACAAATACCGACTGAGGTCAGAACACGTCGGAGGCTCTCAATATCTTCGAAACAATTTATGATTACTTGGTCGTCATAATACTTTAACAAAATTATAGATGAGGCTAAAAAATAACTGCCCAAACTTTTTCCCAGAGAAGGAAATAAGAAGTCTACTGCCTATGAATGACAAACCACCCTTATTGTACAAATTGCTAAATAACTGCCCAAACTTTTTCCCAGAGAAGGAAATAAGAAGTCTACTGCCTATGAATGACAAACCACCCTTATTGTACAAATTGCTAAATAACTGCCCAAACTTTTCCCAGAGAAGGAAATAAGAAGTCTACTGCCTATGAATGACAAACCACCCTTATTGTACAAATTGCTAAATAACTGCCCAAACTTTTCCCAGAGAAGGAAATAAGAAGTCTACTGCCTATGAATGGCAAACCACCCTTATTGTACAAATTGCTAAATAACTGCCCAAACTTTTCCCAGAGAAGGAAATAAGAAGTCTACTGCCTATGAATGACAAACCACCCTTATTGTACAAATTGCTAAATAACTGCCCAAACTTTTCCCAGAGAAGGAAATAAGAAGTCTACTGCCTATGAATGACAAACCACCCTTATTGTACAAATTGCTAAATAACTGCCCAAACTTTTCCCAGAGAAGGAAATAAGAAGTCTACTGCCTATGAATGACAAACCACCCTTATTGTACAAATTGCTAAATAACTGCCCAAACTTTTCCCAGAGAAGGAAATAAGAAGTCTACTGCCTATGAATGACAAACCACCCTTATTGTACAAATTGCTAAATAACTGCCCAAACTTTTCCCAGAGAAGGAAATAAGAAGTCTACTGCCTATGAATGACAAACCACCCTTATTGTACAAATTGCTAAATAACTGCCCAGACGTTTTCCCAGAGAAGAAAATAAGAAGTCTATGCACCACAAAATGAATGTTCAATCATTCTAAACAGATTATACCACAACAAAGCCTCCTATGACCGATTCGAAGAGAAACAACAAAGGCAAAGACAAACCCAGCGTCACTACCAAAATTACACCAGGCCCAAAATTGTCCCCAAACGAAATCACCTAAGGGAATTATAGTAGCGAAACTCATCCCGAATCTATTATGGAAACCCAAATAAATGTATATCACGAAGAACTTCAAACAATACATTCAGCCATAAAGACCAAAATTGACAAAGAGAAACAAGAACTAACTACGAAATTGAATCAGGAGCGCAAAGATCCCGAATTACCGGAAAAAATAATGGTTAGGAAATCAACACACAGAAAAACCGATAGTCAATATAAACCGGAAATCATAATAAAAACAGGAAAGTAACAAATTCGAATACACCCTGAAATAATGAAGAGGCCCCCAAAACTACAAAGACAAGCCTAAATCTAAAGGTCATGTGTCGTTTGTTACAGATGCGGCCCCACCAGATGTTCCTATTCCTATCAGTGACATGGACGCAAAGTAGCTACTAGATTACGGACGTAACAACAAGCTCCGGAATTATACCTGTACATATTAGTTCGTCATACTTCCCAAACAAATACTAGACCTCAGTGCACTCTATTAAATTCGTCAATCTCTTAAACCAACTCCAAAAAACGGAGAAACTAATCAAAAGATACCAAAACGATAATACGAGTACTCTGACAGCTTACTATAGACTGATCATAAAACAATACGAACTTACAAAAAACAAACTCTCTTACCTACTACAAAAAGATCCAATACAGCAGACAAACGTAGCAAAAAGAACAAAAAGTGGATTAATGAATAGACTAGGAATAGCCATTAGTTGTCTTACCGGTAATATGGAAGCCGCCGACAAAGAAAAATATGACATCATTAACCATATCAAAACCACAGGGGCAACATCTTATTTTTTTTTTTCATTTATTGGTAATTTGTACAATGTACATTCAATTGTGCTAAAATCAAATAAAAACAAAACATCTGGCACTTGAATGAGGCCACTGACCAGCGTCAGTCCTCTTGATTAAGGTCGCTATGGTGCTTCCTCTTCAGACGACGTTCTGGTCTTGGCGGAGACAGGTGGAGAGGGATGGCACGTAGCAGAGGATTTTGATGATCTTGGATGGTCCGCAGCAGACTGGCGTAGCAAATAGGCAGACATTTTTTCACCTCAGGGATCTCAAGATTATCGTGTATAGTTTTGTTTCGGACAAATCAGGGCGCACTGATTATTCTTAAGGCCAGATTCTGGAGTGTCTGTATACGTTTGATTTGAGAATCCGAGGCAGAACCCCAGATAGAGCAGCCGTAAAGTCACATGGGCCTGATGAGCATCGTATAGACGAGCCTCTTGAGATGGAGGGGGAGTTGAGAGTTCTTGAGGAGGGGTGTCAACTGGTAAAGTCGATGTCTTAGCCTGTGCAGCAGCGAAGTGATGTGCTCGTTCCAGGTTAACTTGGTGTCCATGGTGAGTCATAGGTACCGAATTGAAGGAGTCTGTGGAACAAGGGCTCCGTTGAGGGTGAGCGGGCCTTCTACTTCTGTCCGTAGATAAGTGAATGGTACCAACGCTGACTTTTGAGGATTTAAATGTATCCTCCATTTGGCACTCCAAACTTTCACCTCATCCAAGAAGTTGTGCAATTGTACTTCAGCGAGTCTACTGGAGGTGGCCTTACTCATTACAGCAACATCGTCGGCGAATTGAGCAGTTGTGAGGCCGTTCTGCTGTGGAAAGTCGTGGGTGTATATTAGATATAAGAAGGGTCCAAGCACACTTCCCTGTGGGACTCCAGATAGCATCGACTTGGACTGGGATTGGGCTCCTTGGTAGATGACAGAGAAGGTACGGTTGCTAAGATATGACTGCATTAGTCTCCAATAAGTGTCAGGCAGCAGCGGTTTCATTTTTAATAACAGTCCCTCATGCCAAACTTTATCGAAAGCTTTTTCAGTGTCAAGGAACAAGCCGAGACAAATCTGCTTCGTTTCGTATGTGTCCAGATCGTATCGACCACTCTGTGCAGCTGTTGTGGACAAGAGTGGCTCCGTTCCCATGTTAAAACCTAAGTTTTATGACTACAACACTATGTTAAAGCTCACATACACAATCACTGTTCTTCGACTCTGGTAAACCCGAATTGAAACCCAGGCCTGTTAAGCAATGAGAAACTGCTTTGAAAAACTGATTTTTAATAACAAAAACACTTTTTAACTAAGTAAACTTTTCATTTTAAAAGACACTTTAAACTTCGGGGGCCATGGTGGCCGTGCGGGCTAGAGCGTAGGGCTTTGGTCGCATGGTCTCACCATGGTTTGCGGGTTCGAATCCCGTCCGGGAGTGAGTTTTATTTCGTAGATAGAACTCCCTCCCGGGTCCATGGATGTCTTAAATAATTATATATAACACATTGACATGGCTAATATGCACCGTACATAAAGCCAAAAAAAAAAAAAAATATAGGTTATACCGACATTTTCACCGTAACAGCTGTACTTTAGCTGTATTTTTGTAATGTAAAAGTGTGAGGAAAATTCAACTTACTGAAGAAAATTGCTTTAAATGTTGCAGGTCTATATATTTCTCTTTGGAAATAGGCAATTTCTTGGTATACGCTCGAGGTAGGATAGCCTGTTGTTCCCCGGGCGCGCACGAAGGAGCTGGTTCTTCCCCTGTGTGCTGTATTTCAAACGCTTGTTTGACGCTTCTAAACCAGTTTTTCCCCCATTCGGACAATTCCATCGTGTCCGGCACCCTTCAAAACATATAGAACCGTCGTTACCTAACTTTCGAAAAAAAACTGAGTTAGCTGTTTTTTCCCCAGTGGTCTTCATATGGAAAGGCATTCCTACCACCTAGAACAAAACATTGATAACCAGATCAAAATCAATAAATAGACATAGTATACCTTTTGTAAAATATATCGAAGAAGTTAATCAATACTTAATATTTAATTATTAAAATATTGTTATTCACTCCACTTACGATAAAAAGAAGTTTTTAAAATGATCTACTCTTATAAAACTTAAGGATAATGAAACTATTGTAAATCTGTCTCATCACTTTCTAAATGTAGTTGATATCAAACCCTTACTAGCCTTAGGAACGCCCTATAATGTACACCCTTTGAACATTTCCTTCCACTCCCTAAAGTCCTTCTCCATCCCTGACTTATCCATGGAACAATTAGAAGATACATATTCTCCATATTCACTTTTATTAGAAGCGCAAACAGGTGACACTTGCCACGGCTGACCGGACACCAGCACCAACCCAGGTCGACCAGTACACTCTCCCTCTCAAAAAAACAGAATTCGCCGGAGTCTCATCTCCGGGACGGAAAATAATGGCTGTAATCCCAAGTTAGTTGAGACATTTACAAAAAATTAAAGAAAGGCTGCTATTGTCACGGAAATTTATAATAACCGGACACCAGACCTGGAGGTGAAGAGCTTCTGGTCCTACCCACATATAGAGGAAGTATCCTTCAGACTAGTCAACGGGTTCCACAAAAGACAGAGTTGAGATCCCAGACAGGAGTGGGGTCTACCAAATTACCTGCGAATGCGGCACGACCTATGTAGGCCAGTTCCAGTGTAGGACCTCACACTCGACTGGTTCGAAAAAGTAGAAGAAAAACAAATTATTATTACATACATTAAACAAACAAAGCAGATAGGGGCGTTTGTTTTGTTTGAGAAAGGAGTGGGGGCCAACCTGGCTGACCCCAATCGGTCAGCATCCAACTTGACCAGGGGTTGAGCCTATAGCTGTTATTACCTCCTCCCTACTTATAGGTAATTTTACGTGTAATATTTTTAGTTGATAATATATTTTTTATTTATTTTTTATGTATTTTCAATGTCTTATTTTAATAATATTACTTAGCACTTCATCACTTTTTAAGGTTGAAAAAATGGTCACTTTTTATGTTTTTTTCAACTTTTCGGTACCCGCCTCTCGGAACGGTTTAACTAGGATAGCATTCATCATAGAACAATGGGAGTCTTCCTGGAAGAACGAGACATCTAACAAGTAGTGGATGATAAAGGACACCGTGAGGCCCTGGAAGAGCAGCCGAAGGGACAGAAGAAGAGAGGGAGTGGTGTGTCAACCTCCGCCGCGAGAGGTTGCCTTATAAACAGTCTCTCCATCGAGTGTTTATCCGAAGTGTACAAGTGAGTTATTGTTAGGTTTGACGCTGCTATACCCTGGCAGGGTATTGAAGGAGGTGAAATACAAAATTTCACCTCAATCGGTCCGGTAGTGTGGTGTACATTTAAGTGAAAAAAAAAAGTGAATTTAAAATCTTAAATACGGAACCCAGTCTAGTGTGGCGAGGAGATAAGACGAGTAGGCGTGTCTAGTGTCCCCCACCCAGCGCTATGAAGAGGACCCCGCCAGTTGCCTCCAGGAGTCGAGAGCATAAGGATCCCGTGCCAACGCCAGCTCCCTCCCAGGTAAGTGGCGCCACCGCGGGAGGGAGTGGGAGAAGCCTACGCCCCCCTCCTTGCCTCCAGTCCCCATCCCGTGAGCTGGACCCGGGGAGGGCAGTAGCCCGTCTGCAGCCGGACCAGGGGGCTAATGGACCTGTGGCTACCCACCCAGATAAACCCCCATCTGTACATCGCGAACAGACCCCCCCACCCATAAATCACCCCCCATCTAGTTCTCCACCCGCTTCACCCCCCCTTGATTGTAAAATTACCCCCCCCCCCCCCCCCTTCAAACCCTTCAGCCCTTCAAGCCCTCTACATCCCTTATCAGATCCCCCCCCCTTCCGATTAAACCACCCCCCCCCCTAGGAAATCTAAAACACCTCTTCTCCCCCCCCCAGCAATCCTGAAACCACGACCCCCGCCCCCCCGTTAAAGAGAACAGCTCCCCCTGCAATGACCACCCCAACCCTCGCCTTTACCCCCCTCACTCGGGGGAGGAAGAGAGCCCGGAAGGCGACCCCCGAAGAGGCCATCGGCCAGCCAGAGGAGGCCTACTCAATACAAACGTCGATCACAAACATCGTCGCAAAAAGTAGAGTCAGCCTGGCAGGCCGTGATAAGATCAACCGGGGAGTAGCCAGACTGATCGTAATGATAATGGCAGCCCAGGAGGTGGCCGAGGCCAGGACTGAGACGGCCAGGATGATGATGGAGGGCCTTACCGCGACTCTCGCGGAGGCCCTCAGGGCCCGTCCGGCCATCCCCCAGCCCCCGCCCGCCCCCTCCCCCCCCCCCTCCCCCGCCGTCTTCCCTCCCCCTCTTGGAGATTTGAACCAGGGAGGGGTGGGGGATGGCCACGGAACGGGGGAGAAAGAAAGGGGAAAGAAGAAGATGAAGAATAAGAAGAACCAAGCGGCCGTGGCACCCACCAGAAAAATCCCCCCGGCTCCAGTCAGGGTTCCCCCCTCCGTGCCCGCGGTGCGGGGGATGGAAGTGGACGGAACTCCCCCCCAGCCTCGCCCCCCACCACCGCCCCTCATGGAGACAGCGCAACACCCTGCCCCCCTGGACCCTGTGAACCTGGCCCTTCCGGACCCAGCAGAATGGATCCAGGTGGTGAGGGCCAAGAAGAAGAAGAAAGCCGTCCCTCCAGCCCCTCCAGCAGCGACAGCCCGGCTGGGACAACGAACGCTACCACCTACCAAGAGGAAGGAAGACGTCCTCCGGCAGCTCGCCACGGCCGGGGAGAGCCAAAATCGCCCTAAGACGTTCTTGGCCGTGGTCGAGCTGTCCAGCAAGGAGGACTCACGCCCGCTGGCGAACGCTATGGAGCAGGTGACCCCGGGAGAGCTCGGGATCACTATGAAAAACAGCAGACCCGCCAGGAGGGGGGGAATCCTCCTGGAGGTGTCCTCGGCCGAAGAACTCGAAGCGCTGACGTCCAATGCTCGACTCCAGGAGTTGGGCCTAAAGGCGGAGGCGCTGCACAGGAGAAGACCGCGCTTAGCGGTCTTCGACGTGCCCGCGGGTTGGTCGGCCGAGGACCTCACCAGGAGGTTTCAAGCCCAATTCCCCGACCTCTCCCCCATAGTCCCCATTTATAGGAAGGGCCCCCCCGGCAGATCGACGGTGCGCTGGGTGGTAGAGACCACCCCTGCGACTCGGAGGGCTCTCGTCACCTCAGGGAGGATCATCCTAGAATGGTACACTTGTGCAGTGCGGGATTGCCTGGATGTAACCAGATGTGGGAGATGCCATGGCTTCGGCCACCCGGAGAAGCGTTGCCCAAGCAAGGAGGGGGTGTGTGCTTGGTGTGCAATTGTAGGGCACGACAGCTCCAGCTGTAAAAAGAAATCGTTGCCGCCGAAGTGTTGCAACTGCGGCAGCGGGAAACCGGGCGTGACCCATAGCGCTGGTAGCGCGACATGCCCGTCATACATCCGCGCGCTTGAGAAGCTGGCCTCGCGCACGGACTATGGCGGGTAGAGTTAGGGAGCGCACCGGAATCCACGTTGTCCAGCACAACATGAATAGGCGTAAGAGAGTGGCGGATGAGTTGCGAGCACTGGTGTACGATGAGTCCGTCCAGCTCTTGGCTCTACAGGAACCCTATTGTATAGGGAATCGCGTGGCAGGCCTTGGTATAGGCCACAGAGTAATAACTGGCGCAAGGAACAACCATCTGTCGCTCCACCATCTGTCCACCAGCCACATTGCTGTGGCCTGTATCAGGCACGCCAACGTCGATTGCTATGTAATCAGCGGATATTTCCCTCTGTCTGAGCGCATAGACGTGCAATTGGGCCACTTGGACCACGTTCTGGGCGAACTAGCGGGACGCCAAGTCATAGTCATGGTGGACGCCAATGCCTGGTCTGCATCCTGGGGATCGGTTCGCACCGACCGCCGGGGTGACAGACTAATGGAGTTGATCGCCCGCCATGACCTGTGCATAGTTAATGACCAGCATTCTCCGCCCACTTTTCGTGGCCACAATGGAGAATCGCACATCGATGTCACGTTGGTTTCTGGAGAACTATACAGGGCTGTCAGTGGCTGGGAAGTCCGAGGGGTTACGTCTAGTGACCATGAAGTCCTAGACGTGAGGCTCTTTGACGCCCGGCTAACGACAGTCAGGTCTAGGGACCCTCGCTTTGCAACTCGCAAAGCGATACCGGAAGCCTTCGTGGCCGCCGCTGCTGCCTACTCCTGTGACGAGGAATGGGAAGGTCTCAGGGGTTCCGACCCGGTAGACCAGGTTGAGGAGGGCGTCGATAGGCTCAGTAATATTTTACTGAGAGCTGCCGACGAAACCATCCCCAAGAAGGTCGACCGGTTGAGGAAAGTCCCCTGGTGGAGTGAAGACCTCACCCTCGCCAAGAGGGCCGTTTATCGTGCCAGGAGGCGGTACCAGCGGTGCCGAGACCAACTCCATCGGGTTATTCGCAGGGAAGAGTACCGGCAGCTCAGCGAGGCCTACGGTCGGAGCATCGAAGCCGCCAAGAGAACCAGCTGGAGGAGGTTTGTTGAAGACGAGTCCAGCAAAAACCCATGGGGGATTCCCTATCGGGTCGCCACTGGGAGGCTTAAGGCAGTCGCCCCGGTGGCTTCAATCAGGGATGGCATGCAGTATGCCTTGTCCCTGGAGGAGGCCGGCGGGATGTACCTAAGCCAGGCCTTCCCGGAAGACGACCCGGCAGGGGATACACCCACTCAACAAAACATCAGGTGTGCTGCCCGTGACTTGCCGAACACGGAGGATGCCCCTGACTGGGACGAGCTAGACCTGACCCTGGTGATTGGGAGGCAGAAGAGTGGCGGCGCTCCTGGGAGCGATCTCATGGACGCGGCCATAATCAAGAAAGCCTACCCGGTCATTAAGACAGACCTACTCTACTTGTACAATGCCTGCCTAAGGCGAGGCCACTTCCCTAGTGCTTGGAAGCGGGCCATGGTGTGCACGTTTGTCAAGCCTGGGGATAGGGACCTTTCCTTGGCAGGCAGCTACAGACCGATCAGCCTTCTGTCTCTGTTCGGGAAGATACTGGAGGGACTCGTTCTCGACAGAATCCGCACCCAGGTATACGCCTTCGTATCCCCTAGGCAATATGGTTGCTTGAGGGGCAGGTCAACAGAGGACGCGTTGATAACGCTGAGGTCGGATGTCGAAGGGACCAGAGGCAAATATGCCCTCTGTATCTTCTTTGACATCGCGGCGGCGTTCGACTGCGCCTGGTGGCCTGCCATCCTCACGCGACTGCGTGCAATGGGACCGCCTAGGAATATATTTGGGCTGATATCCAGCTTCCTTGACGGCCGTTCTGCGACTGTGAGCCAGCTGTATGCTAGCACATCGGTGAACATCACCAGAGGATGCCCCCAGGGCTCAGTCCTAGGACCAACACTCTGGAACATACTCTTTGATGGACTGCTCCGTGAGCTCGAGAGTCGTGAATATAAGGCTATTGCCTATGTTGACGATCTCGCAATCACGGTGCACGCTGATAGCCGGGCAGCTCTGACCCGCGTAGCCCAAGCCGCCATCGACTTCGTCGACAGCTGGTGCTGCGCCAACAAGCTGAACCTCTCACCAAGCAGGACTACGGCCCTGCTGATGAGAGGGAAAACCGACGCCCGCCACCCCTTCTCCTTGAGGATCCGGGGGATGCGCGTTGAGTTCCCGGAGGCGGTCACATACCTAGGTGTGAGACTGGGTCCGGGCTTCAGCGCGACTCCCCACGCTGTTGCCATCAAGAAAAGGACCAATGCCACCTTCAACGCTCTGAGCCGCCTAGCTCGCGCAACATGGGGCCTCGACTACTCAGCGTGTAGAACAATCTACACGGGGGTATTCGAGGCTATAGCACGGTACGCTGCTGCAAGGTGGTGGTATCGCCCCACCAAGCAGCAGAGAACGAGACTGCTACAGGCCCAAAGAGCCGCCCTGCTGAGAGTCACAAAGGCCTATCGTACTGTCTCCACGGCAGCGCTACAGGTGCTGGCGGGAGCTCCGCCCATAGACTTGGTCTTGGACGGGGCGGTCGCCTCGTACTATTGTAGACGCAATTTGCCCCTGAGAGCAGATATAGATGAGCCCTTGCGCCTCGCCCTGTAGGGTGAGCTACGTAGACAGAACGGACCAGAGCGTTGCAGGGACATGGTCCAAGACTGGATAATGAACAAGTGGCAACAGCGATGGTCGCGCTCCTCCGATGGCCGAACGACATTTGCGTACATCCCCGACGTCCAGGTCCGCCTGCGCTCCACTTGGGTACAACCCGATCACTGGACATCCCAGGTACTATCAGGTCACGGCGACTTCAACTCCAAACTCTTCTTCTTCACGAGGAAGGATAGCCCAAACTGCTCGTGTGGCGGCATCGAGACTGCAGAACACGTGGTCCTCGATTGCCCGCTGTACGACAGGTCTAGGATGGAGTTGATCCGCGCGACAGGATCATATCTGGGATTGAGCCTGCCGGAGTTGATGACGGAGTCGAACTATCCGGCGTTCGGCCGGTTTGTCACCTCCTGGCGGGAACAGAAAAAGCCCGCTTGACCCGGCGCCGGGGGCGATTGACGGGCTGCGGCCCGATGTCTACCCCCGGCGACCGCGATGTAGTAGCAGCCCCCACTCCAAGATCCTGAGCTCTCTCGGCGCCATCTGGCAGCCGCAACACAAGAGGGTCTGGGAGCGCCAGTTTGTCCCGCAAGGGACCAGAGGCTGTCGCCCCCAGACACCCACAGCAACAAATAAATAAATAAATTTAGCATAACCATGTCATGTATCCTCATTCCCCGACGAAAAAACGGGCCGGGTGATTAACCGGAGCACCCGAGAAAAAAAAAAAGAAGAAGAGAGGAGGTGGTGATCTGTCGCCTCCGTATCGACCACACTCGGCTCACCCACGGACATTTGATGGCCAGTGAACCCCCTCCTCTCGGTCTTACGTTATTACGAATCTGCTACCGTTTATTATGAAATTAATAAAAAATTAATATAAATGCGATTTCTGGCGTTTTTACATGTATAAGGTCGGACAGATCGTAATAAAAAAAAATAAAGAAGTCAGACAAGTTACATAAATTTATATATATTTGCTACTTACAATTGACCACAGGGCAACAGCTCACACAGAGGAACAATAAAGAAACTGGATATAAATAAAATGAACAGACTGTGCTTTTACAAGAATTTACAATAACAAGGTAATAGTGAGTGAGACTGAATAACTATATCAACTATATCTGACTGACTATATATGGCTCTAACTCTGACTATATGTGACTGACTATATCTATGAGTGACTATCTCTATGAGTGACTATATGGGAACTATATATAGCGCCATCGAATGTTCTGGACCTATGTTCCAAAAGGTCTATACATAACCTGACTTTTCTATATCTACAGGTATTTATCTTTACATATTATTTTTACCATATCTTACTATATATATTTATCATGATTACACCATACATAATTTCACAATTCTTATATAGAAAATATATTAAAGTATACGTTATAGAAGCCATTGCTTCTAGAATGTTCCATTTAGTCTATTTGTTCTATAAGCTTCTTATTTGGGTCCATGAAGTTCTAAACAATTTTAACATTCTCTATCTACATTATATTATACAACATTATATCAATACATCGTTATTTATTATTTTCTACATAAAATATCCCCCTTGTTAATAAATAACATAGACTAGATTTTGAAAAATGATATAATTATATTTCATTTCAAATACAAGGGCCAGTCGGCGTAGTTAAAAGGAAAAAACAAAAATAAACAAAGTTAACTCTCCTGATGTGGAGGGGTGAATGTGGAAGATGGGCTGATGAACTGATCTCCAAACAAGGCCGAGAAGATCTGGGAGTAGGCTGAGGACGCCGTCACACCAGATGAGCCAAGTACCAGACTTCAGAGGTCCACGGAAAGGCGATCCGGATTGACGAGAGAAAGTCGGCGGGTTGGTGGCCTTGAGAAGTGCCCTAATGTCAACAGGCTGAAGGACCATGGAAGACTATCTGTCCAACACTGACCAGCGGTCATAAAACGAACTATTCCCCACTCCCCCACATTCATAGGCTCCTCCCACAAATTGTTAATATGATGTAATATAAACATAAGAATAAATTACATGAGTAATATTGACCATAGTTATTATGATAATAATATTAATAATTATTAGAATAATTAATGAAAGAAAACTTAAGAAAAAATACCTCTACAAAAATCAAAAATTAATTAAATGTTGCGCTAACATAACCGCCCACCAAATTTTATATGAAAAAAAATTTAAAGAAATTACTTCTCTGAGTCACCCGATTGGGGAATCAGTGGCACACACTTAGATAGGGGACGTTTAAAAATACCCTTAAGAGTATGAACATTTACAACCCTAACAATTCCGTCGGGACCTGGGAAGACGTCAGTTATTCTTCCGCGAGGCCATTGAGCAGGTGAGGAATGTTTGTCCCAAAGAAGAACCAAATCACCGACATGAGGATGGTAAGTAGTTCTAAACCATTTTGGTCGTTGTTGGAGAGTTGTAAGATATTCATTCCTCCATCGTTGCCAATAGTGTTGAACTCTTTGTTGTACGAGTTGCCATCTGGTGAGTCGATTCTCAGGACTGTCCGTAAAGTCGACTTCTGGTCTCGTTGTTAGAGCTGTCCCAATCAAGAAATGACCTGGAGTAAGAATGTCTAGATCAGTAGGATCTGATGTTAAGGCACAAAGAGGTCTTGAGTTTAGAATCGCTTCAATCCTTGCGAACAAGGTGGTGAGCTCTTCGAAAGTGAAAGCTGTATCATTGAGAACGCGTTTAAAATGATTCTTCACGCACTTGACGCCGGCTTCCCAGATACCTCCGAAATTGGGTGAGTAAGGAGGGTTAAAAACCCATTCCACACCTCTCGTCAGTAGATGGGAAGACAAATCCTCTTGGACAGAATTTTTATGTAACCATTTCTGCATGTCAGAGAGATGCCTTGCCGCTCCGACAAAGTTGCTGCCACAATCTGACAGAATTTTAGTAGGGAGCCCTCTACGTGAAATGAATCTATCGAGCGTGGCCATGAAGGACGCTGTCGAAAGATCAGATACCAGTTCCAAATGAAGAGCCTTAGTAGTCATACATACAAACAGACATAAATATGATTTGCTAACAGGCGCATTTCTTCTCCGAGACTCCCTGATAGAAAATGGGCCGGCAAAATCGACGCCAACATTAATAAAAGTTCGGCCAGCTTCAAAACGACACGTAGGCAAACTGCCCATCAGAGCCTCAGCTGGTTTTGCTGAAAACTTATAACAAATGTCACATCTAAATAACTCTTGTCTGATTAAACGCCTTGCTGAGAGGATCCAGAAACGTTGACGTATCAAGGCATGGAGTTGATTTAGACCAGCATGCAAATACAAGTGGTGATAGTGACGTATTATAAGTCTAGAGAGGTGGGAATGATGAGGTAGGATGATAGGGTGCTTCATACCTTCAGGAAGAGGTGATTGTTGAAGACGACCGCCCACCCTCAAAAGTCCCAAGGGATCCAAGAATGGAGTCAGACCTCGGAGATTAGTGGAGGCATAATCCTCGTCGCCACTGTGTATAGCGTTAGGTAAATAACAATTTTGGATAAGACGGATACAGGTTGTCTCCGCCGCGTTCAATTCTCTTAATGTCAAAGGTCCACACAGATTGGAGTTGCGGGCATTCTGGATGAATCGCCGCACATACGAAACCGTCCTGAGAAGCTTCATAAATGATGAGAAGTTTTCGATCCACGACACAAGGTCAAGGACGACCTTTGAACTGAGAGTAGCAATTATACCGCCCCTAAGCTCGGGCAAAACTGTTGTCCGGCTACAAAATCTTTCGATCTTTGGCCAGTCATGGACGGGAAGTTGTAGCCAAGACGGTCCGTTCCACCATAGATCACTACGTAAAATCTGAGATGGGCGGAGACCCCGTGAGGCAGCGTCAGCTGGATTGTCCAATGTGCCCACGTGACGCCAGGACACCTCAGGAATTAACTGTAAAATTTCTACAATACGGTTGGCCACAAAGGTTTTCAATAAATGAGGTGGAGTATGTAGCCAACCTAACACAATAGCGGAATCCGTAAAGAAGAATATTTGATTTATCGAAATTCTATCTCGAAATTTTTTCAGAGAGCTGAATAATTTTGCAAGAAGAAGAGCACCACAAAGCTCAAGCCTTGGGATAGAGAGCGGTTTTATAGGAGCCAGCTTAGATTTTGCTTTCAAGAGAAAAATTTGAACATTGTCATCCGTTACCGTTCTAATATAAATGATGGCCGAGAATCCCTTCTCTGAAGCGTCGCAGAAACCGACGAACTGGCAATCGTTACTGTGTTTCGCCGGGATGAAACGTGATAAACGGATGGACACCAATTGGGGAACTTCCATCATGAAATTTTCCTAGTCAAGTTTGACCTCAGTTGGCAGAGGATCGTCCCAGCCGAGGCCTAATTTCCAAATATTTTGCAACATAAGCTTGGCCAAAAATATCACCGGTGTTAAATAACCTAGAGGATCGAAGATACGCGCAATTGCAGATAGAACACCACGTTTAGTGCACTGAGGACGTGGGGTGGTGATATTATATGAGAACTCATCTGACTGAGCATTCCACTGGACCCCTAACACCTTAAAAACACAATCTTCTCCCTTCGAAAGTGAAATAGACCTTTCATGAAACTTCTCTGGAACTGCCTTGAGCACACTCTCTGAATTGCTGGCCCACTTACGAAGCTCGAAATTACCCTTCATGAGTAAATCAATTAGTTGTTGTTGAAGGCTGAGGGCTTCATCGATACTTGATGCCCCAGTTATGATATCATCCATATATACGTCCTCGCGTAACACTTTGGACGCATGGATGAAATGATGACCTTCATCCAGAGTGAGTTGTTTAAGAACGCGAAGAGCCAAGTAGGGGGAGCAGGACATCCCGTAAGTCAAGGTGCACAATTCATATTCTTTAACGTCATCAGCAGGATCCGATCTCCAGTAAATATGTTGATAAAGACGATCCGGTTCATTGATAAGTATTTGGCGGTACATCTTACAGATATCCGTCACAAACACAATGCGATGAAGTCTAAAATTAAGCATGATGTCCGCAATATCAAGTTGAAGTTTCGGTCCAACAAAAAGATGTTGATTTAGAGAGCCGGTAGAAATCGACGACGACATGGACGCATCAAAGACCGCTCTCAACTTAGTTGTTGAGCTAGTCTCTTTTAAAATGCCATGATGGGGAATTATGTATTTCCCAGGAGAGGAAGCGATTTCCATGTGTCCCAGAGAGAGATACTCTTCCATAAAAGTGATATATTCCCGTCTCAGTGTGGGATTTCTCAACAATTTCTTTTCCAAATTGTAGAACCGCTTCAACGCTTGCGATCTTGAATCACTTAATAATGGTGAAGGAGATTTAAATGGAAGAGCAACAACGTACCTCCCTGAAGTCAAACGACGATGAGTCCGGGCAAAATGTTCTTCGCAAAGTTCCTCTTCCGGATCGGTCACAACTCCAATGCTAGGTTCCTCCAATTCCCAGAATCGTTCAAGTTGACGGTGAATAAAGGGAATCGTCGTGAGGGTCAAAACCGATGGCCTGGGGAAGGACTCAAAATCAACTGAATAGGCACCAGTAACAATCCAGCCAAGAGATGTTTTAATGGTGGCTAAATCTGTACCGATAATAGGGATGGGTCTACCTTCCAATATTTTATAGTAAATATCGGCACCTAAAAGGCAGTCGATAGGACGAGGCAGTCCAAAATTCAAATCGGCTAATTTGATCGAAGGGTTAATTTTTCTGATTATAATTTCCGGAACTGCAATAGATGGAAGATCCGACGTTATTTTGGTGACAACTGTGGCGCGGACACCTAGTAGAGGGGCTTTACGATGAATAGATTTCATCTCAAAAAATGTAGTTCCTAAGGACGGAACACTAAGGTCCCCGACAGAACTTATCTGATGGGAATCATTCGCCACCGTCAAGCGGAGTCGCCGTGCACAGTCTGAAGTCACCAATGAGGATTGAGCTCCCGAATCAATGAGAGCACGAACGGGATGAAAACATCCTAGAACATCTGTTATGAAAACAGTAGCAGTACTAAGAAGTATTTGTTGAGCTGGAACATCAAAAGAATTACCACGAAAGGTAAGAATCGATTTCGAAGTTCCTGAAGGCGTCCCCATAGATGGAGGCCTAGTATCTTCAACGAGGGTGTTTGTTGAAAAATGAAGTAAGGAATGGTGAAGAGATTGGCAAATGAGACATCTAATTTTAAATTTGCATTCGTCGGTAGTATGACCAGAAGTTAAATGATATTTACATCCCTTGAAGGTTTTTACAAAGTGGAAGCGTTGCGACGGCGACAGATTCAAAAAATTGGGACATTTGGTCAAATCATGACCAGACAATTTACAGTATGGACACTTTGAAGTGCGCACATCCGATGGTTTCGAAGCTCTCTTGGTCGTCAAAAACACAGAAGAAGATTTATTATGGGACTTCGTTGCCTTCGGGCAAGACGACTTACCGGGTTTGCTGGAAGACAGCTTCAGAATTTGCTGTCTGTCTCTGACAAACTCCAGAAGATCGTTGCATCGCGGAAATTCTTCCTTAACATGCTTGGATTCGAACATTTCCCTTGTTCTCTGGTCCAGACATTGAATAGCAAGATGAAACAAGATAAATTCCGCTTCATGAGGAATTTTTAGAAGTTGAAAAGCTTCCATACTGTCACCCACATGAGATAAAAATAATTTATAATTTTCGGAAACCTCTGGGTGAGATTTAAATGAGAGAAGTTTGTCCAAGAAGGCTGTAGCTAAGAAACGCTTCTTATCGTAGCGAGCCATCAAAGTCTTCCAGGCTAGGTCATAATTAGCCTCCGTCACAGGTATGGACTTTAAAAGGGATCGAGCCTCACCATTCAGACTAGAAATTAAATAATAAAATTTATCAGTTTTAGACAGTGTCGGTTCATCGTGAATTAAAGAAATGAAAACATCTTTGAAATGCGGCCAATCTGTCAATTCGCCTGAAAAATTTGGAATATTAATTTTTGGGAGGCGCGACCTGGTGTCGTTGATAACAGAAATATTTTGAGTTGGAGTAGCTGCTCGTTCTCGAGCTGGCCTGGGAGGCGGACAAAGCTCCATATGAATCATAAGGATCTCATAGATATAACGTTTCGAGTTCGATAAAATCAAAGAATCTCTATCCGTAGGATAATCCTCGCCTTTCTGAGCATTTACAAAGTATGTTTCCAACGCTTCATTGGTAAAGTTTAATTCACTTCGAAGATTTGAAAGATCGGAGAACATCGCTTGAAATAGATTCGTTTGACTGTTATCTACCTTAGCTGCACGGCCTTGTTCTCGAATAGATTTAATATCTTGACATAAAGAATAAAGTTTGCGTCTTAATATTATTGTCCGAGAATCGGAGAAAGCAGCAACATTAACATCCGCTTCCTCACTTGCCATGATTAAAAGAAAATGAAAATTGAAAATGAAACGAAGTATTTCTAAGAAAATGAAATTAAAATAATAAATATATCTGAAGTTGAAATTAACAAAAGAAGCTAGAGTGAATATAAACAAACATTGAACCTTCTAGTAGAATCAAAACAAATACAAGAACCTAAATGAGTGCCACTGAAAATATTAGGTTGAAAAAATATATATTTATGTATTTTAACACAAGAAAATGATAGACTATAAACTATTTAAAAAATAGATTATAATATAAGAAGAGTCTATCAACATAAAAATAAAAATAGAAATCCACTGATTAATGGATAGAAGAATGTTATTTACCTTGATATGACCTATTTCCAGATCATAATAATAACATCTGATTACTGTCATAAATGATAACACGAAGGTTATAGGCAGGTATGTGGTGCGCAATAACAAGAAAATAGCTAGATGTACAAAAATAGGATTAAATCCAAAGTAGGATTAGAATACATCTTTGAACAAAATTCAAATACATATTTTAACAAATATATATGTTCCTGGCCGGAATCACCAAATTCTATGTTAATAAATAACATAGACTAGATTTTGAAAAATGATATAATTATATTTCATTTCAAATACAAGGGCCAGTCGGCGTAGTTAAAAGGAAAAAACAAAAATAAACAAAGTTAACTCTCCTGATGTGGAGGGGTGAATGTGGAAGATGGGCTGATGAACTGATCTCCAAACAAGGCCGAGAAGATCTGGGAGTAGGCTGAGGACGCCGTCACACCAGATGAGCCAAGTACCAGACTTCAGAGGTCCACGGAAAGGCGATCCGGATTGACGAGAGAAAGTCGGCGGGTTGGTGGCCTTGAGAAGTGCCCTAATGTCAACAGGCTGAAGGACCATGGAAGACTATCTGTCCAACACTGACCAGCGGTCATAAAACGAACTATTCCCCACTCCCCCACATTCATAGGCTCCTCCCACAAATTGTTAATATGATGTAATATAAACATAAGAATAAATTACATGAGTAATATTGACCATAGTTATTATGATAATAATATTAATAATTATTAGAATAATTAATGAAAGAAAACTTAAGAAAAAATACCTCTACAAAAATCAAAAATTAATTAAATGTTGCGCTAACACCCCTAACTATGGGTTTGTGAGTGTGTCGTGGAATTAGAGGCGGGATATAGGATTATAAAATATTATATATATATGGTGACATCACTTCCCCCGTCGAAAAAGGTGGGCCCATATCTGGTATTCCAAGTATTTTTTCTCGAATCGGCTCAACTATAGGCGGGAAACAGTTCTGCCACTGGAGTGAAACCGATAAAAATGGGAAGATAGACAGACTGGGTGGATATGTCACCAGAAGAAAATAACTAGAGAAGAAGAGGAAGGGTTAGTGGTACTCAGTGTGTGTAGTGTCACATAATGTGGGTACCCAAGACGTCACATACTTTAATATTTCCCCTTTAAAAAAAATAAATCAATCTAAATAAATCATCTCAATACTAGAGTATGAAAGTTAAATAAATAACTTAGAATATTTATACACACTGATAACTTCTTAATTCCATCACATTAATACCTAAAAGTAAATAAGTTTGTTTTATTTATAAGTTTGTTTTATTTATTTAAAAGTAAATACATCAGATATTATATTATAGACACATAGAAAAAACTTTTGCAATAAAGCAGTTATATGTATATATAGAAGACATAACATAAAGAATAATAATTTCTTACTTCAATTCTTTCTAAAAAAAAAATACAATTATGGTGTTATAAAAATAATATTGTTCAAGACTTTACTCACTATGAGTTGAGAAAAGAAAAAAAAACTTTGTTCTTTCATATACTGTGACGACAAAAAGTATTTGCACACCCTCTTTTGTAGGAAAAATTAAAAATTGAATAAGTATGTGCGGCTGTGATTATAATAATTTTATTTATTAGCAATTAGTGATTCATGTTATGTTGAAGAAATTGAGAAAACTTCGATGTATTAAATAAAAAAAATTAAAAAACAGAAAATTATATCGACAAAAAGTATTTGCACACTTCATTTATGATAAAAATACAAGATTTTATGCTACCTAATATTTCGTAATACAAGCTTTGGCCGCTAAAATTGCCCCAAGTCTGGAAGACATTGACTGCACAAGAGATTCAATAACACTAATATCTATTTTCCCCCATTCCTCCTGTAATACCTCCTTCAAGTGTTGTCTGCCAGTCATGTGCTGTTTCCCAATTCTTAGTTCTAAGTGGTGCCACAGATTTTCTATTATGTTGAGGTCCGGTGACTGGGGTGGTGTGTGAAGCCTTCTTGGAGCATTATAGAGCAGCCACTCTTCAGTAATTCGGGCAGTATGCTTAGGGTCATTATCCTGTTGAAAGATGAATGAATTTTCTATACCAAGCTTCTGGATGCTCGCACGTAAGTTGGTCCGCAGTATGTCCACATAACCTCTGGCATTCAGAGTATTTTCAATGAATGCCAGATTTCCGGTCCCTTTAGCAGAAACGCAGCCCCAAACCATCACGTGACCTCCTCCTCCCTTTACAGTTGGAACAACATTTTGAGGGTGAAATTCTTCATTTGGTCTTCGCCAAACATATCTTCTTCCGTCACTGCCAAACATATTAAACTTACTCTCATCTGTAAACAAAACATTTTCCCAAAATTCCTCTGGCTTCTCAATATATTCTTTTGAGAAATCAAGTCGTCTTTTTCTATTCTTCTCACTTATAAATGGTTTTTTTCTTCTACTTCGCCCATGGTAATTGGCTTCATGCAATACATTTTTTAAGGTAGACACACTCACCTGCTGCTGAGAAGTCGAAGCGACCCTATTAGCAATTTCTTGAGCACTTATGAAAGGGGCCGCTCTCACCTGTCTCACAACTTCTCGACGTTGTCTTTCATTTAAAAGTCTTGGTCGACCTTTCCTTCTTCTGTTTTCAATAGATCCAGTGTCTTCATACTTCTTAATGATGTACTTCACGGTTGACATATTCATATCAAGGGCGGAAGCAATCTGACGATAGCTTTTACTTTTCCTACGCTACTTGATAACTCTATGCCGAAGATTCATAGATATTTCTTTTGTTTTCCCCATCTCAACGAAACCACAGCACTGACTAATACTGAATGAGTTGATTCCTTTAAACATATCTTTATCAATAAAACTTACACTAATTCCTTTTAGAAAATAAAAATAAATAAATAAACACCAACAAGCCATTTAGGTGTGCAAATACTTTTTGTCGATACCATTTTCTGTTTTTTACTGTTTTTTATTTAATACATCGAAGTTTTCTCAATTTCTTCAACATAACATGAATCACTAATTGCTAATAAATAAAATTATTATAATCACAGCCGCACATACTTATTCAATTTTTAATTTTTCCTACAAAAGAGGGTGTGCAAATACTTTTTGTCGTCACAGTAAGTATTTACAAAAAAAAATTAGAAGAATCGATCAGACTCTATTCTTATTTTTACAAAACTTAATTCATATGAAAAATACTAATAATTATTATAATCATTTGATGAATCCATCATGTCTAAATACAATCAAATTATACTCATATGTCATAAATATATTTCGAGATAACAAACTCGATTATACAAAGTTGCCTTGTAGATAGGAAACCTACCTATAACCTAATTCTTGTCTGACCTTTATTGTTTCTTATTTTGTATTAAAGTGATCTTTTTAATTTCTTATAACATTTATTGACCAATGAATTTTATTTACGTTTAATAACTACTTACATTATATTATTTCAATGGTAATTCACCTTTAAATGATTTCATTTGTGAAATATGTGCTGTTTTTATATCACAGGAATCATTTACGCTTTCTAAGAGATATGAAACAGGTGACAGTACTTTAATTATTTTAAATGGATCAGTATACCTAAATGATAGTTTTTTTGAAATATTTTTATCAGTGCTCGATAAAATATATGTTTTAATTAACACTGTGTCTCCGATATTAAAATTAGTATACTTGTGCTTTCTATTATATATTCTTTCCATCTTATGGTGTGCTTTTACAATGTTATTTATTGCAGTTTTATATATATTATTATTATTATCCATTTCATCCATAGATACATCCCAGGTAAGGTGAATTTGAGTTAACATTTCACGACCTAGAAATAATTTCGCAGGTGAGAAACCTGTGGAACTATGTTTAGTTGAATTTAGTCCTATTTGGATAGCCAACAAGGATTCAGCCCAGGAACCCTGCTTTTCCGCATGAAACGCGATTAAAGCGGTTTTTATGTTTCGTATTTGTCTCTCACATAGGTTCGGATTAGGGTAGTATCGAATTAATAGCGACTTTTTGATACCTAATTTAAATATAAAATTATTATAAATCTTGGAGTTGAATACCGAGCCTCGATCAGTACAGATGGATCTCCATAGTCCGAAATTTATAAAGAAACGTTCTTGCAAAGCCCGAATGATAGTCTGAGACGTGGCTTTTCGCAGAGGAACTAAGAATGTGTATCTGGTAAAAGCGTCTACTCCAACTAAAATATATTTATACCCTAAGTTTGATGTTGGAAGAGGCCCTGCAATATCTAAAAATAATTTTTCGTTTGGCCTAGTTACTAAATATGAAGATAATTTCCCCTTTGGTCCTGATTGATCTGCTTTAGATTTTGCACATATCAAACAATTCTTTATTTTATTTGCTACGTAGTTATATACCTGGGGCCAATAAAATACGGATTTAATTCGTTCTACAGTTTTAGTTACTCCAAGGTGCATAGCAAATTCTGTTTCATGATAATATTTAAATATCGTATGTTTCAAGGTCTCCGGTAATACAAATCTTAGCTTTTTAGGAGAAATTGCATATGCCAGTTTATTATTTAATATTTTATATTTGTGTATCTTCTTTCCAGCCTATTGGAAAATTGGTCATCGAATCATTTCGCTGTTCTTGCGATAGGTCTTTAAAAATCTCAGGTAAGGACACAAAAAATGGGAACAAAGAACAGACTTCGCACGGAGATGGCATAGTGGTAGGTGAAGGATTGCGTGATAAGAAATCAGCAATATTGTTTAATTTGCCAGGTAAATGTTTTACGACAAAACGGAAAGGCATAAGTCTAATGATCCATCGGGCAAGTCTCCCAGTAAGATTTTGAGTCTTTCCTATTGAGAGAAGTGCCTGATGATCGGTGAATAAGAAAAATTCCGTGTCCTCTAGATAAACGCGGAATTTCTCAACACCAAATAAAACTGCGAGAAACTCTAACTCGTAAGTTGAATAATTGACTTCATGTTTATTGAGTTTTCTACTTGCGAAAGCTACGGGAAAAATATTTTGGTCTTCGTCTCTTTGACATAAGACAGCTGCGACTCCGATTTTGCTAGCGTCGGTATATAATTCGAACTTTTTTGCGAAATTGGGCATTTTTAAATATGGGATTTTACTCAATTTTAATTTTAATTCGTTAAAAGCCTTTTCACAGTCAGGCGTCCAGATTAATTTACTGTCATGACATCTTAGTTTATTTAAAGGTTCCGCAGTCGAAGTCATATCTGGGATAAACTTGGAAAAGAAATTGATTGCCCCTAGAAACGACGCGACTTGCTTCGGTGTTTGAGGTCGCGGAATATCATGGATAGCGGCTATCCGTCTCGGGTTTATCTTAATTGATCCCTGAGTGATCAAATGTCCTAAAAAATCTATTTCGGTTTTTCCAATAGAAATTTTGTCTGGATTTACCGTTAAATTTGCGTTTTTCAATATATTTAATACAATATCTATATGTTTTATGTGCTCGTCCCATGTATTAGAATAAATTAACAAATCGTCAAGATAGGGAAAAACGAATTGAAATAGATGATCTGATAGTAGGCGTTCCATTAGGGAGCTTAAAATTTGTCCCCCTGTAGCTAAACCAAAAGGGACTGCCGTATAAGTGAAAGTTCCCCAAGTAACCTGGAAAGCTACTAACTTTTTGCTCGCTTCGTCTAGTGGGATCTGGTGATATGCCGAATTAAGATCTAGGATGGAAAAATATTTAGCTTTTCCTAAGAACATAAAGGCCGAATCAATAGTCGGCAATGGGAATTGTACATATTCAATGCATTTATTTAGGGCTCTATAATCTACTACTAAACGAAATTTCAGCTCTTCACCTATATCAGATTTTTTCTTTTTTACTTAAAAACAAGGTGACGCGAACTCTGTCTGGATACGCTCCACAACACCCTTTGACATTAAGGTTTCAATCTCCTGCTTGACAAGTTGCATTTTCGGAGGCGCCATCCGATAAACGCAACTCTTAATCGCAGGGATTTCCACCCCAGGTTTCAAAGCTATATGGTAAGTCATCTCAGAGGTTCGGCCTAGTTTTTTAGTCAGAACATTAGGGTATTTCTTTGTGAAATACTCCAAGGTATTTTCAGGGCTTAATTTTCTAGATTCAAGAAAATATATTGTGATGTACACTACGGAACATTTTTTTAATGAATATTTTAATGAAAAGAGGTAATTTTTTTTTATTATAATCTAATATCATATATATATTAGATATATATCAAGGTGTTTGAGAAACAAAACAAGAAAACATATAAAAAACAGCTGTGAAATAGTGTTAAATGTAATGAAGTCGTGAGCTAGCTCTAAAACGGTGCATGTGGTTTTGATATGTTTTAAATAAAAATGAAGTTGAACAATTAGATGAAAGTTGACTGGAGTGGAATTAAAGTGTGAAGAGTTGACGGGGTCTGGTTTTTGTGGTAGAGGCGTCGAGAAGGTACAATTAATAATATCTATTTTCAATATGCCCAAATAAAAAAAGAAATAGTTTTTTAAGTATTAATTTAATGTTTTTGTGCCATTGTAAATTTTTGTTTTGTTTGTTCAAATGTTAAGTTTTTTAAAAATTTAAATATGTAAATATAGATAATAACCCAATTATTTGTCCTCTTCAAATTCTATTCTATTCATCTTCCCTGTTGTCCCAGTAGTATCATTTAAAAAAACCTTTGGATTAGAAATTAATATTATTTAAAATTATTAAAAATTGGTATCTCTTTGTGAATCCAAGTGTAAAGTTTGTTTAATTGAATTTTTTTCGTTGTATACGTGTACTTTCTTAAAAATTGCATGTCTTAAATTATTGATAATATTTTTTTAGGGCAATTTTCGGCAAACTACTGTAGAAATCAAAATTTAAATAAACAAAAGAGATCAAATTTCTACAGGAAATGTGGTAGCGAACAAGTTATTATCACATTTTTGGCATATCCCTTGTGTGGACGATTTTCGCCACAAAGCCCCATCATATTTTAGCAAAACCTAGATGGGAGAATTTTTTTATATTAATTAAAGTAGGGAAATAGGTTGAAAAAGATGAAAAGGATAGAATAGAGACAAATAAGGGTTACATTTAATTTTGAGAAATAATATTTTTTTTGACGACTTCAAAAGAAGGTTACTATTTTAACATTGTTTTTGTTTAGTAATTATATATTTAGTAAAGTAAGAAAATGCCAATTACCAGAGGACAAGCGAGAAGATTAGAGGAGGAAAGTAGAGAGGAAGGGTCAAGTTCGGAGGAAAGATCCGATATGGAGTTATCGGAAGATAGAGTAAGGGAGACTCCAGCCGCAATGGAGTCCATGCAGGGTACAGGTGAGGAGTCGCAAGGGGAGGGGGTAAATAAAGAAAATTAAATTTCACCTACCCAGGTTCTGATACATAACATACGACTCATTATCGAGTACCTGAAAGGCCCTCGATCATGGCTTAAATTCCAATCCGAAGGACGACGTGCTCAAATTTATTTTTTATCTTCTCGATTAAAACATCTGACCGAAGTGACTTGGCTAGATTTCTTTCGGGCTAAATCTTATTCTTCAAATTTCTATACGGTTTTTAGATTTAATATGTAATTTGGTTATGTAAGTCAAACTGGGAGACAATTTAAAAATAGGGTATAAGAACACGAATCAGAAATAGGCTTAAACATTGACACCACACCTCAGTGAAATTAAATCGTAAAAAAATTTAATTTTTACAAATTTTTAATTAAGATTTTCATATTCTTCACAAAAAAAACTAGTTTTCCGGTATTTTTAGTTTTCTTGTACGAGCAATAGTTTCCGAGATATTGGTCTTTGAAAGTTGCGTTTTATTTAAAATCGTTTGGGAGTGGATTCATAGACATCTCAGCCCGCCAACCAGGCGAAGAGTGGGGGCGACCCTCCCCCCTGCTCAAAATCCTGGCTACGCCCTGTCAATTTCACATGAATCTTTTCATATTGAACCAATTATGTACTTTCATACTTACCCAGTTATACTCCATACTTTAACTTTCTAAGGGAACTTAACATTTTTAGCCGAGATATTTTGAAACACTTAATAGAAAATAAAGAAAAACGTATGTTTAAAAAAAAAATATTGTCTATTTCACAAGATGAAGATTTCACAGAAGAATTGAATAGGATTCGAATGAGAGGTATTAGGAGAAAAGTCACAGTTGCCCGGGCAACGCCGGGTATTACTGCTAGTTAACAAATAAATATAATTCTTGTAAAACTGTTTTCTATTTTTGGTCCTTTAATTTTCAACGCCATTACTATGTAGAGCATGTATTGGGCTTATTATTGTTGCAAAGGGTCTTGTGAGGTTGTGGGCTGTCAATGTTTCTCCCGGTTACTTTTTTCTTAATTGGCTGAAGGCTGGAAGTGGTGGATGACGCCAGCTCGGTCTCCGTTACAGACATCTCAGCTGTCCTCCCTGCTCAACAGGTAGGACACTCTAGCCAGACTTTCTCTACACAGCCGTATCTGCGATATTATTCTCGTCCTCTCGATGTTTTTCCTCAGCTTCAAGTAAAAGCCAGCATATAATATAATTAATTAAAAATCTAGTTTCACTTGCATTTCCGACATTTATGTCAGACCTTATCCACCAGAAGTGGCCCTATAAAATTCTAGTTTTTTTATCGTCGTCTATTTCATTTAAAGTGCAAAGAAACTAAAGACAGACTATTATAACCTGTGCATCAAACTCTGTAACTTAAAATGTCGTAAAAATGCAGGTAAAGGGTCTAGCCGGATAAGAGTGCGAAAACTGCCCCCAACGATTTTCGAATGGGCGATTAACCGACAGTTTGCACATGTAAAAAAACATTTTTCCTGAAAATTTCAGCTCCCAACTCCCATTATGCGATGAGAAAAAAAATAAAAAGGCAATTTTGATTTTTTTTTTCTTTCCGGTTGTTGCAAGTATGCAACTGTCGATTTTTTTTTATTCCCACTTTTTTTTGCTAAAGCGTCTGCATCAAATTGCGTAGAGATAATTTTTTACATCCTGTTGTTTTTCTTAAAAAACATCACAATTGATGCACTTTCCGGAAGTAGCTGACATTCTAAAATATTATGATCGGGACTCGAACCTGCAACCCTCGGGGTGGTAACGTGGGCTATTCGTAAAATAAGTTGATATTACTGGTGGGGATTCAAACCCGCAACCCTCGGGTGGGTAACGTGGGCTATTCGTAAAATAAGTTGATATTACTGGTGGGGATTCAAACCCGCAACCTTTGGGTTCGTAACGTGAGCATTTTGTAAAGTAAGTTGGTATTATTGGTAGGGATTCAAACCCACAATCCTCGGGTTGGTAAAGAGAGCTATTTGTAAAATAAGTTGACATTACTGATCGGGACTCGGACCCGCAACCCTCGGGGTGGTAACGTGAACTATTTATATAGGAAGTCGTTATTACTGATAGGGATTCGAAACCGCAACCCTCGGGTAGGTATCGTGGGCTATTCGTAAAATAAGTTGATATTACTGGTGGGGATTCAAACCCGCAACCCTCGGGTTGGTAACGTGGGCTATTTATAAAGTAAGTTGATATTAGTGGTGGGGATTCGAACCGCAACCTTCGTGTTCGTGACGTGAGCTACTTGTAAAGTAAGTTGATATTACTGGTGGGGATTAAAACCCCCAACCCTCGAATTCGTAACGTAAGCTATTTGTAAAATAAGTTTATATTACTGATCGGGACTCGAACCCGCAACTTCCGGGATGGTAACGCGAGCTATTTGTAAAATAAGTTGATATTACTGATCGGGAGTCGAACCCGCAACCCTCGGGGTGGTAACTTGAGCTTTTTGTAAAATAGGTTGATATTACTGATCGGGAGTCGAACCCGCAACCCTCGGGGTGGTAACTTGAGCTTTTTGTAAAATAGGTTGATATTACTCGTCGGGATTCGAACCCGGAACCCTCGGGTTGGAAACGGGAGCTATTTATATAGTAAGTTGATATTACTGGTGGGGATTCGAACCCGGAGCCCTCGGGTTGGATACGGGAGCTATTTATATAGTAAGTAACGTGAGCTATTTGTAAAATAAGTTGATATTACTGATCGGTACTCGAACCTGCAACCCTCGGGTTGGTAACGCGAGCTATTAGTGAAATAAGTTGATGTTGCTGGTGGGGATCAGAACCCAACAATTTCGGATTGGTAACGTGAGCTATTTATAAAATAAGTTGATATTACTGATCGGGACTCGAACCCGCAACCCTCGGGTTGGTATTGTGAGCTATTTGTAAAATAAGTTGATATTACTGATCGGGATTCGAACCCGCAACCCTTGGGTTCGTAACGTGAGCATTTTGTAAAATAAGTTGATATTACTCGGGGGGATTCGAACCCGCAACCCTCGGGTTGGTAACGTTGGCTATTAGCAAAGAATGTTGATATTACTGGTGCGGATTCGAACCCGCAACCCTCAGGTTGGTAACGTGGGAATTTGTAACTGTCACTATTACACTGTATTAACTATCACTGCATAACAACGTTCCACATAATTAAAATGAAATATTTTGAAACTTTGATGACGTCATCCGGACGTCCGGACACTGAAAAAGGAAAAAAAAAAGTTATTTTTTGCTGACTTTGACCCCTTGTAACTTGGTCAAATATGAACTTTTTTGTCTACTTTTTTTTTTCATTTTGTTCAGCTCGGAGTTCTCGACACAACTATGTAGAGAAAAATGTTATTTTGTTATTGCATAACATACTTTTGTTGATGCAAAAAGTGGCATTTAGTGTCACGAGAAAAGTTACACAGCAGTGTCTTTTTCTTTCTTTTTTTTCGGACTTGGCCAGAGACACTGCCGTGTCTCCTGATAAAGAAAAAGAGGGCATTGCTGCTCCTGATATGGAATGGCTCCGTGTTGTGTTAACAAAGTTAACTGGGGATATGAATCAAAGAATGGAAGAGCAAAGTAATAAATTAGGAAATTTAGTAACAAAGTTAACTGGGGAAATGGGGAATATCAATCAAAAAATAGAAGAACGGGGAAAAGAATTAAAGGGAGAAATAAGAAATTTAATTGGAAATATCAATCAAAAAATAGAAGAACAAGGAAAAGAATTAAAGGGAGAAATGGGAAATTTAAGAGGCGACATTAAAAATTTAGAAGTTAAATTAAATAATAATATGGACAATTTGAAGGACCAGATAGAGAATTTGCAGAAAGATAAACAATGTTTAGGAAATCGAATAGATAAAGCTGGAGAAAACCTAGAAAAGCACTTAAATCAAAAAATTAACAAGTTGGATGAAGGGAATTCTGAAGTAGAAAAAGAGGTTCTTATTATTGACAGTCAGTCACAAGTTGATGAAGTAGAAGGAACAGAGAATAACAGTGGGGAGGAACAGACCCAAATTTTAGAGAAAGATGTGGAGGAAGAGAGTCAAAATGTAGAAAAATTAGAATTAAGTGAAATTCAAGAAAATAGGATTAATATTGATGTGGATGGACAGAGTGAAAGGAACATTTTGATGTTATTAGACAAAACAAACGAACAGACTGAGGACAACAAACAAAAGACAAATTTTAATTTTAAAGAAAATATAGTTAAAACCTACAGACAAACTGGAAATAGAAAGGAGGCTAATAAAAGTTATAAGAACAATTTTAAAAAGAGAGTAAAAGCATTCAAACAGGTATTAAGGACAAAATTAACACTGAACAAATATTTAGAGAAGGGGGAGGGGATTTTTAAAGACATAATTCGCCGGGGCATCCGGAAAAAGAAAAAAATTTAATTTGGGCTTTGCAATATAATTGCATTAGCCACTTTTTATAGTGAACCTATTTTTTTTTGCAACTCGGATGAGTTTGAGGAAGTGACTGACAGACTAACATGACAGAATTAGGATCAATTTAAAATATGACGAAGTGACATTGGACTAATATAATAGTATGGATGATAAATTTATTTTTTGGATGAGAGAATTTTGGTATATGAAGAGTATGGATGAATTTTGGTATAGTTCTGCGTTTAAATTAATTAGGATTTAAATTAATTAGGATTTACATTTTTTTTAGGATTAGATTAGATGTTAGGATCAGTATAAAATTAATCTAAGATTATATTTAGGGATTAGTCATCCAAATTTAACATATACAAATTATTTATTTGAGACTTACATGTTAATAATGATATTATTGAAAATTAAAACATATACATACAACTGATTTTTTTTAACGAACATAATATGGAAGAAGATAGATTTTTTTTTTATTATATTTTTTTTTAGAAAATTGTTGAAAGATTAAAATCAGCAGGCTGAGAGATGCCTAGATCTCTTTGGAGACATGACGAACTTCCTGAGGCCGAGTCAAGGGGACAGATTTTCTGTTTCGGAACTGTTCAGCTAGGATACCGGACGTGACTAAATCATAATAATATTATAAATTAGAAAGACGAACGAAAATGTATAGAAGCCTTGAAAGGATAATATATTATATAAATTGTATGTATGCATAGGTTAGTAAATTTTTGTTATTATAAATTCTATTATTTAGACAATTTCATTTATTATTCTGAGTAACATGTTTTTCTACGTAAATTTGTTTAATAGAGAGAGTAGATGAGAATGAGAAGAGTTGTAGGAGCACATTATATAACTTTAGGAATAGGAACAAACAAAGGGTAATATTAATTAGAGAAGTTTTGAATTAATTGCTGATGACATTCTTTTAGACGTCGGGATTATATAGATTTGTTTTGGGAGATATTATTTTTAATTCTAGTAAGAGCTAGTGATTAATTAGAGATATATATTTTTTTTGACCTGTGGGAGATGATTTTTTTTATGTCGACTAGAAAGAACTAGCGATATATTGGAGATTTATATTGTAGTGTTGGTTGCCTACCTGAGATAGGAGGAACCGTAATTTTTCTACATCGACGAGAAAGTATTCTTAGGGCGTAATTAGTTAGGGAAGTAAATTGAATTGAAATATATGTGAGATACATTTTTTTTTTAGTTAGGAAGTATGAAGGACGTCTCAAAGAATTTAATACCTCAAAAGACAAGTACTATATATATTAAATAAATTAAATTTGTATTCCTTATTACCCGGCGTGAGGCCTAATTTTGATTGTTAAGTAATATTTTGGAAGTGTGATGAAGTAAAAAAAAAAGGATTTATTTAATTTTTATTTCAAGTAAATTTTTTTATATACAATCTTTTTATATAATTATTTTGAATACATACAATTGTATATTGATGGTAAAGGCGGAAAGTAAAATAATTGGCAATTTCTTAAATCTGCATCCAACTTGATTATTTCCAAACTTGATTTCATGACTATGACTGATCCTGTAAATATGTAAAAATTTAGTATTATATTTTTTATGTTCAATTAGTTCAAATTTTTATAAATTTAAGTTAACATTTTCTTTAGGTTAAGGATTAATTGTAAATTTTTAGATTAAGATTTGTTTTTGTTTATTAGAAATTAAGTACGTATATATATAAGTTTAATAATTGTAAATAGTAATAAAAAAAAATAAAAAATGGGCATATATGTATAAAAAGAGCGTCGAAATGGGCATATAAAAAATAAATCAGTGAGTGTAAGTGAGAGAGAGACTTCGATACATCGTTGATCAATGAGTTGAAGACATCAAGGAGCAAGCTTATCATGTGGATTCGAGGAAGAAGCTAATCAACCTGTGTATTGGAAGAAATTAAATCTGAAAGAACTTATATAAAAAAAAAAAAAAAATTTGTGAACAAACATTTTTTTTTTTAAAAAGAAGGAAAAGGCAAATGTGATGTACACTACGGAACATTTTTTTAATGAATATTTTAATGAAAAGAGGTAATTTTTTTTTATTATAATCTAATATCATATATATATTAGATATATATCAAGGTGTTTGAGAAACAAAACAAGAAAACATATAAAAAACAGCTGTGAAATAGTGTTAAATGTAATGAAGTCGTGAGCTAGCTCTAAAACGGTGCATGTGGTTTTGATATGTTTTAAATAAAAATGAAGTTGAACAATTAGATGAAAGTTGACTGGAGTGGAATTAAAGTGTGAAGAGTTGACGGGGTCTGGTTTTTGTGGTAGAGGCGTCGAGAAGGTACAATTAATAATATATATTTTTCAATATGCCCAAATAAAAAAAGAAATAGTTTTTTAAGTATTAATTTAATGTTTTTGTGCCATTGTAAATTTTTGTTTTGTTTGTTCAAATGTTAAGTTTTTTAAAAATTTAAATATGTAAATATAGATAATAACCCAATTATTTGTCCTCTTCAAATTCTATTCTATTCATCTTCCCTGTTGTCCCAGTAGTATCATTTAAAAAAACCTTTGGATTAGAAATTAATATTATTTAAAATTATTAAAAATTGGTATCTCTTTGTGAATCCAAGTGTAAAGTTTGTTTAATTGAATTTTTTTCGTTGTATACGTGTACTTTCTTAAAAATTGCATGTCTTAAATTATTGATAATATTTTTTTAGGGCAATTTTCGGCAAACTACTGTAGAAATCAAAATTTAAATAAACAAAAGAGATCAAATTTCTACAGGAAATGTGGTAGCGAACAAGTTATTATCACAATATATGATTATTTTTAAAAGAAAAATTAAATGTGCCCTCTGCAGGATTTAATACTAAGGTTGTTTTTTTCATAAAATCGAAGCCTAGAATTATATTAACAGGGACATGAGGCACAATAAGAAAATCGAATGTCCAAGAGTGACCCTGCACTGAAATTGACAATTTAACCTTATTTTGAACATATACTGATTTACCATTCCCGAGAATTACCTTAAAATTACATGGTAATTTGTGAATTACTTTTTTCTTATTAGTTTCTTGAATTTTCGATAGAAAGTCTGAATTTATAATACTAAGGGAGGCCCCTGAGTCTATTAACGCCACAGCTGGACATTTATTCACTAGTATATTAATTCTGCTCTGATTATTTAAAAGATTATACTGCGTTAATTTACAACATTGTTGAGAACCCCCTACCTTTAGTTTTTTTTATTTAATTTTTGCCCCGCCTTGGTTGTCTTGGGAAGCTCTTCTTTTGGACTTTTTTCCGGAGGAGCATTCCAGTTTGGCGGTGTCCAGGGGAGGGGGTAATAGAATGGGGGGCTCATATAATTGAAATGAGCCTTGTCCCTGAATTTTGTATTAAAATTATTATTTCTTGATCGGTTATTATAATTTTGATTTGGACCCCTATAGTAGTGGTAAATGGCCGGACCTGGCACAGTTAAAGGGGGCCTATGCTGGTCTAGTAGTGCCTCGAGTGTTAGGAAGGGTCATGAGTTAAAGGGACCATTGTAGGTCAGGCGGAGGTGGTTTTAAAGGGGGCTCCGTGGATTGTGTCAAATGATTGTGTGTCAAATGATTGTGTGTCAAACAGATGTAAACCTATCATTTATATATTTATTTTGCTATCTCAAAAAAATCGCTAGCGTCTGAGAGGTCATTCAACCGTGTATGTAAACAGACGTCATCCAACCTTCAGTGAGTGTGTCTTACAGATGTAATTCATATATTTATTTTGCTATCTCAAAAAATCGCTAGCGTCTGACAGGTCATTGAACCTTGCATATAAACACACGAGATTATACCACCACCTCATTCAACCTTCAGTGTGTCATCAATCTCGTCGACCTTGGTCCACACCACACCAAGATTTGCATATCATAATATTCAGTGAGGTAGGAAGTCAATGAAAAAACATATGGAAAAAAATAAAAAAATGTATTTAAAAAAAAAAATAAATAGAGGGTGTGCACATTCAGTCCCAAAATTCGTCCTCTTCATCCGCGTGAAGGGCGGTGTAATAAATTTCGGGTGGGATGAAGTCGGGGTTTTCTCTATAACAGAAAAAAAAAAAAAAGAAGAATAAATACAAATATTAAAATTAAATTTATGTGTGTTAATGGATATATTTAAAATCATACTTAAAAACGATCTTGTCCACTCCTCCTACCCTGCCCTCGTATGTGAGGGTAAGCCCGTACTCGGGCGACTCCCAGAATAGGATGTCGTCGATAACATCAGTATATTTTTCTGGGAGTCGTACTTCCCACAGGTCCCCCCTCACTTGGAGGGCAACGGTTATTTCCTTCCCCGACCCGCCGAAGCGCTTAATGGGGAATGCTTCTCTTAGAGGGAGTTCCACCACCTCCCTGACGTAGGGGACGGGCACCCTTTGTAGGCGCCTCAAGAAGCCCTGATGGCGGCGGCACAACTGGAACAATAAACAGAAAAAAATTAGTGAATTATTCTCAGCTCCCTCGATCATGCGGACAGATCTGAAAAAAAAAATTAGACATAAAATTAAAAAAAGAAAATAGTGCTTCTCTTGGTTCTTGATCATATAAATCAATTAAGCCTCCTCGCTACGTCAAAGCGGAAGCACATTTGAGGAAGTTGTGGGGTGGATAAGAGAGGTCGGATGAAATGTGGACCACCGATGGCAGAGGAAATTTAGGGGTCAGAATGAACTTTACACATTTTCTTCATCATATGTATCTGCATATCATTTTTATATAATCTTAAAATTCTTCTACTGATTCGGGGGTCAACTCAGTAGGTAATTCACAAGATGATAATTCTCGAGTTTGAGGGGGAAAAGTGAATTAGTTTAAAAAATGACCATGTGCATGAGTAGATATGCCATCTTCAAGAATGTGTCGCTTGTCATCAAATGGATTTAGTGCCAATTTATTTTGATCGATGGTGTACAGTATATGCTTGTATGATCTTATACTTCTCATGGATGTAAACATTAATGTAGAATCAAATAGTGTCCTTTCGTAATCTTCCAAAGAAAAAAAATGTCTCAGTGAAGCACGTGACACACCTTTTGCTTTTTTTACAATTTTCTTAAAGGCAATGGAAAATGCATACACCTTTGCTCGCAATGCAATGAACTTTTCTATAATTTCTCCATATACTACTAGTTATCACATGATAGATGAGAGAGTCAGTATCACAATACATTAATTTTAATCTTTCTTTTCCGTATCTAGGCAACATTAAATCATAATGAAATCTGTACATGAGTTCCTTGGACAAATCGAGTATACACATACCCACATAAATCGGCTTATTAAAGTATATTTTTGTCTTGGCCATTACAACCGCTGCTAGCTCCTCGTCGTAGATAATTCTCTCAAGAAAATTAGCTTTTACTATTAGTCTCATCATTTGTCTTGCAGTCTTGACTAGCTGTATATTCTGTCGATTTCGTACATTTTCCATTGTTTTCCCGAATATGGAGTTATTCATGAGTTTGAAGAAATCTTTTTCGAAATCATTTTGTGCATTTTGTCTAAGTTGAGTATTAAGATCTATATAAGACCGCAGCCAGGGTGATTGCTTGAAACTGATTGCTCTATGGATCTTTTCAATCTCGAGTCCATGCTGTAGAGCCTGTTTCAGAGCTACATAGTGTACCACATATCGTTCGCGTGAATTTAAATGAGGAATCAATTTTTTAACCTTGCCACCTGGGGGAGGAATCGTCTCTGCCAAAAATGGTAAATCGTCATGCGTCTCGTGAAGTTTTGTCGGGTACTTCACGTCCACCTCAAATACATAGCCTGTATCATCGTCTTCTCGTAAATTAAGAATGTCAACCTCGTCCGGTCTTTCCACCCATTGAAAATCGCCATATGGTAAATATTTGCTCATGGCATATCCGTATAGATTGTTAGCATCCAGATAAGTGATGTATGATGATTCTTTTTGTGGATCATAATTTTTCATGTATTTATTGTTTGCTGTAGCATATCGATGTGATGCTTGACATATCCCCCCTCTTATACCTTTCTCGAAAAACATTATCATATCATAATCCTGTAGTAGTGTTAGCTTAGTCTTTGTATATTGTAACATAGCATCAAAGGAGAGTCCTGGTGTCGTATAGTAGTGGGCCGCATCAACTCCATAGTTTTTCATAGTCATATTTCGAAATGATTCAAACGTATCCGATAAAATTAAAACATCTGATTTTAAATAGATATCACTATAACTACCCAACGTAGTACATTGAAATGTTTTCCAGACAGTCTGAGCATGTGCATAGTCTTCCTCATCAATATGCGATTGTGTTAACGAATTGAAAAATGCTTCCTTTGGTGGTAATTGAGTTTCATCCAGTTTCTTCATAGAATCTACATAATCATACGGAAACACACATTTTCGGGTCATGAGAGACATATGCTCACTCGGAAAGAAACGTGATGTTTCCAAAAATGCATCAGATGGTAAATTTCGAGCAAGCTGATCCAAGCTGGAGGCCATAAAACGAAAAGAATCAATAAACCTCATCCAAATGTTGTCAATCTTAACTGAAAATGATATAAACTTTTCCTGAGTGTGAGGTATAATTGTAACTCTCCCACATTTTTTATTACTCAGCTGTCTAATTATAAATTTTGAATCATAGTTTGTGAGATTGTGAAAAATAATTGGAATAAATTTAGGAATACAACATTTCAAATTACAACTATTGCATGCTGCACCTCTATAATCCCCAGTGAGATGACAATGATCACGTACTTTCAAATTCGACTCTGTGAATTCATTTTCACAGAGGTAACATGTAGTTGCTAAATCCCACTGGCTTTCTTGATCAAAATTCATATTAATATCCACAGCGTTATCATTGTAGACAGCTGATATAGCTTTACTCATTTCGATGATGTGTTCTATAAAAACTCCGGCTGCATCAGGTCCTCTATACAAATACGGAGCTGTAGAGATTGGTGGAAGACCCGAAGAACTTTTCACATATGTACAAAACGGCATTGGAATATGTTCTTGAACACGAGTAGTAAATGATGACTCAGATGATGGATGACATCCTGCAATAGGTTCCAAGATAGATTCAAAATCTGCATAAATAACGTAGGGAACTCTGTGATGACGCTCAACATTTGTAAATGACATTATCGGATCAGATGGTAATTCAACTCGTACAGTCTTCTGATCTTTGCAATACATTTTATGCATCTCCAGCTTATCAGATCCGCCTCTTCTTTCTTCAAATGTTATGAAGCATCTTTTACAGATGTAAAATTTTCGCAGAGAAGATTTTCGTAATTGACGACTAATCAACCGATTAAAGTTTTTTATGTAGACGTAGTGTTGTTTATTTTCATTGTCCAAAAGGAGGATGTCCCGATGATCTGATTTTTCTTCTGCTGCAACTTTAAGAGGGTATATTTTCTCGTTTTCATCAACTCCAAATACATTTATAGACATATTGTTGACCTTTTCAAATTTTGAAATATCCGCTAGAGCGACTGGAAACGAAACACATGAAAAATCATATAAACTGAATAAATCAGTATATTCCTGTGGTCGATAAGAATGCGATGTCACGAATTTTGCTAAGATTGAATATGCAAAACATTTCTCATCATTATTTTGTACATTTACACATGCCTTTTTATTTTCAAGACTAGCTGGCAATGGTATGTATGTAGAAGCACGTAGTGGATCATATCTATTCACCCGTAGACGAATTCCGTCTACGGCTAATATTTTCCACCCACTTCCTTTCAATGCACTATTTTCCACCTCCGAGTATATTTTTTCAAATGCATTGTCAAAGAATTTTTCAAGATTTGTTGCTCGAAAAACTGGCTTATTCATAGTCTTAAAGGCTCGATCTGTCCTCTCACCAAGAGCATTTTCAAATAAACATTCAACCATCAAATTAATTTTAAATGCAGATTTCATTTGTAGAATGTTGGATACTTTGTGTATTAATGTTGGTTTCACATCCAGTAAGAAACACGTCAAATCATTGCATTTGTTTGAGCGAATAAAATAGGATTCCAATCGACTACCAAAGGCACTTTCATATTGTACAATATTATCAGAAGGCACCAGAGCTAATAATGCGTCCTTCGTCGGTTCCTTTGAGAATGAATATTCCCCATGACATACTGATTCATGTCGTTGTCCGTGATAATCGTTTTCAAACCGTCCTCCGCAAGATGAACATAAAAATATTTTTTTCCTTGGTGGTTCTACATCCAATATCTCGTCGATATTTCTCTTACAGTTGAACTGATGAACATTGCGTTTTTTCCAAGATGGAAAAATGGTGTCACACTTTGTACACTTGAACATGTTATAATAGTCCAAGGAGGAGTCTGCCTATATATAATCAAAATAAAACAAAACCAATTGTGAGAAAAGATTGTGAACCCGCTCATGAAAACAGGTTTTTAAAAAGACCAGAGAAGGGGGAAGTAGGTGGGGGTAAGAAGTTGAATATGAAGTGAAAAAATGTAGAGAGACCAGTTGTCGCAATGGAGTTGTATCTAGTGACAGAGTTTGCTCTCAACAAGTCCAAGACCAAGGTCATCAAGGTAGGACTTCTCAACCAGTCACCAGTAGTGGTATTTTGCCACAAGAAGGTATCAATTTATTTGGACACGGCAGATTGGACAGGACTCTCCACCAACATAGGACCTATTCAAAACTACATCAACCCCAAAGGAAGAAAAAGACCTCTCCAAGACTCACTTCGAATACGCAACATAGTATTCAAATTTGGACTCACTGGAAGAAACCGAAGTGTGAGTATATCAAATTCATACCCTTGGGTCACAATGTGTCTGAATAGTCCTTCTCCTTACATGTCGGTGTCGTCTCAGCCAGAAATCAAGCTCAATAAAAGTGAAGTGATATTTATGCTCAAGTCTTGTGAGAAAATAGACTATTCTTTAAAACTTTTACTATCAGTAATATCAAAATGCTTTGAATTTTTTTCATTACCAACATCAACTGAAGAGTCTATAGTGAATTTAAACACTGTAGACTGGAATGAAATGTATGCATTATTTATGAATAAATGATTATAATCATACTTGTTTACTTTCTTATTTCCTATTATTTTTACAACTTTTGAGGGTTTTTTAAAAAAAAAGAAAAAAAATATGGTTGAATTTAAATTTATTAACAACATTATTTTACACAATATATACAATTTTTCTTCATCGGTGGTGGACCATCGATTTGATCATGAGATGTATTGAAGTGATGGTTGCATCGACGACACAATTGGAATCTTGGATCCTCACGCCACTCTTCAGGTAGGTTGTCCCATAAATATTCAATTGCATAGTCATAGAGATGAAGCAGTAATGCAGGTGGTAAGTTTTGAAGATGTACTGTTTCCATATTCCAGATATTAGTTTGAGAAAGTTTTTCCAAAGCTTGATCCATTCTAGCACTGACTAAACCAGTAACATCGGGGGCTGTGTCTTTTATGGTACATGTGTGGGCATACCGTCTGATCTATATCACATTTAACTTGCAATATACACACATTGCAGTATTATTCAAATGTCTTACAAAGCCATGAAATGCCAACACTTTATTAGATTTACGAAAGGTTTTTTGGCGAACCTCTTCATTGTACAAATCTGTCTTGGATGGGTGTTTACTTATCCACTCCTCCAACTTGAAGGCTTGATTAAGTGAACAAGTATAAGAGGTTCCTCCATGAAAATGACAGGTAGTCTTATGTGGGGGTAACTTTTTCAAATTCGGAGAGCCATAATCGAACAGATCATAAACTGGCTTTTTAACAATATTTTCAAGAAATGTACATTTTATTAGTCCTTTCGCCCAAATAAATTTACATGAAGCAGTTGAAGTACATAAGAGTTCTTCCAGACGTGAATATTCTGTATCTCCATAGCACCATGGAATATTGTGAATGTGTTTTTTAACCCATAGATTCACACGACTATCAGATTCATCAACATTTTGAGGAGGGAGAAAAAACCAGTGGAGTGACTGACTGTGTGTGAGAACTGTCAACTCCTTCACAATAAAGCCACCTTCCCCTTGAAAACCTTGAAAATCCACAATCGCGAACTGGTGTTCCATGTTTGAGGGTTTGAAATCTAATGATGATCCTCACCTAGCTAGCTTCCTTATAGCTTCCTTACAAGACCGCTAAGAGGATTCAATTCAATTAATTTATCGTGAATTAAAAGACAGTAAGCTCGAGTGTGAGGTGGAAACGGTTGGGTTGCATGAAGATCTAGACGAATGTCGACCGTAGCTACCTTCAATGTGTCTTCCTGACGTGATACATCAAGAACTATCATGGGGGCGATTTCACCAAAGTCCTTTCTCGACAGTAGGGGTTCACTATGATCCTTAGCATAGTAGCTCATTTGAAATCTTTGGTACATATCATAGAGAACAGCATATCGACCCTTATTGAAATCAAGGTTTAAATCATCGTATGGGAACATCTCACTATTCAAAAATAGTTTAACATTGGACAAGTTACAAGCGTCAAATTGACTGGTATCTTTTAACTTATTGTCGACTCTGTCTGTCTGAAAGGCTACGATTATGTATCGGGGTTTTTCTAGAGCTGAACTAGTCTTGACACTCCATGTATTTTGTGTGTTTTCCGGTAAGGCAGGGTATTCCGACAACTCCCATGAGCGGAAAGGGATAGTGAGTGTCTGATCTCTGTCTAATATTCTCAATAGTCGCAGTCGCTGTTCATCAGATACTTTAATATGAGGGACTCTCCAATTTACCTTGTTTAGTGTAAGTTGTACCTTGTCTTCCAAAATCGAATTAGCGTCGCTCTTTGCACGGATAAGACACAGTTCATGCTTTGAATTGATTATCACTTTTTTGAAAGTTTCGAGAAAACCAATAAGAGTGCTGAGGGGGAGACATACATTAAAATGACCGTCTTTATCTATTGAAATAGCTCCATCTTTCTTCGGCATCATCCATCCTGCATTGCCTAACCCACTCACTTGGTTAGGTGATAAAGAGACATACCCTTTTAGAGTACTCACAATTCCTGGATTTCGGACTTTATCAATTTCCACTCCATTCAATTCATAGCGAATTTCATCAAACATAAATGCAAAGGCATTATTTGACAATTTTGCACTCGATGTAGTCATTCTTTTATCAGCACCCTCCTTCTGAATAGAGCCTTCCAAATAAAGATAACTAGCACATGGTAATATATACAAATCTTGCTGGTGAATAGGGATTCGAATCTCATCAGAATTCTTTAAATTTGTAGAATTAAATGGGTTGTAAGTGTGGAACTGCAGCTGAGTGATACTATCATCAAACCGGGCGTCCTCTGTAATATCTAAAATGTCATTCATTGTCGTTTCACTTTCAAGCCTAAACTTTTCAAAAATCGAATGTTGCCTGGTGTCAAGTGTCTCATGTACGGTCTCGTACTAATGGGTCTTGGATGTGGTCGAATACTTATATACCGAGGTCTAAAGTCAATCGCCATTCTTCTTTATATGTAGGTGTATCGTTATAGTTTCGTTTCTAAAGTTGATTGGATGACCGTCTTGGTCTACTATCCGTAATGTAATGTTGTCAACGGATTTTGTGCTAACTTCTAAATATACAATGGGTGATGGTGTTTCGACAATTTTGTACCCTGCCTCGACAGTTGGATAGAATTCATACAAAGTGTGAACCGGTTTTCCATTTCGATATGCACCGTAAACTATATTACATTCAATAGCAATTGTATTGACTTTAACCATGTTTACGATCCCTGGTGAGGTATGATAGCCATCTCCCGGGTGTAAAGTACGCTTATCTTCATCCAAGCTGTCATCCCATCCCAATAAGGGTCCAATAGAATTTTTTCTATTAAAATATACAGTTTTTGTACACCGTAATTCTGATTTTAATGTATAATTATTAGCTCGGATTATAACATGATCGCCTTTTCTTCTAAACATCATCTGTTCTTGTAAATAATCCCCAAGTGCTTCCAACTCATATGTCCCCATCGGTATTTTAATTTTTTCATCACCAAAATAAAATATATCATTCTCACCATCAATAATGTTGGGAATAGAATTATATGTTGTAAAACCTAAAAGCCCAATCGAGTACTCTCCATTTGATAGGTCTATTGTAGGAAAAATGTCTGCACTTAATACGTTCTCAGTGCCCGTAAGCGTAAAGGTATAACTCATGACTGCATCTAAGACTAACACAAGTTTTCAATATAAAGGAACTGAATACATAAGTGTCCACAATATGGAGTGTTCCAATCCTGATACCGGTTTCGATTGTATTCAATTGAGCATCCTTTCAGGTATTTGAGTATTTCGAGTGGGGGTGGTAGATTACCATACGAGTCGAAATACTTTATTTTATTTTCACGCTTTACATAGCAGACCCAATTTGAGCCGGGTTCACTGACTCTATTAAGGTTCACAATGCCCGATTCATATTTTTTTGGTGTCCTCGGTAAGGTGTCCTTCATAAAGACACCTCTGAAATGACACAAGTTTTTAGCATATTTTTCAAGATCTACATTTGTAAGAGCTCTATTTGGAAGTCACATCTGATTTTTATATGGTCTCACGTATAATCCGTATCCGTTTCTGTATGGTCTTACGTAAAGTCCTTGACCTATTTTTTGTCCTTCAATTGTCCTATTATGTCTTTTCATCTCTTCCAATTTAGCCTTTGCATTTTGGACATCGCTTACAGTTTTTGCTATAGCTGACGCACCACCTGCTAAGCTACCGAGAGCAGATAATCCTGCAAATAGTGGTACGAGAAATGGTAATACCCCACCGGTTTTAGGCAAAGGGAGCATCCTCGGCGTTTTTGTTATTTTCCATTTTTGCAAATACCGTTTTGCTTTTTTCAATGATAAAGCAGAAGCCCTATCAATAGGTAAATGACGACCTACTCGTGCAGCTTTTATAAGTTTACCAAAGGATCCTCGAAGTCCAGAGCCCATTTTGACTTTAGCCTTCATGGTATTTGTTATAGTCCAAGCAGCTGCCTTCTCCCCCCACTTTGCATCCTTAGATCTGACTCTCTCCCAAGCTTTATCTGCTAAGATTCTGTCTGCTGCGTGTCTCTGAGATAAATTATTAGTTTTTGAATAGGAAATATCGTGTTCACGACAGGCTTCGTCTAATGGATTAATACCCGTATCACCTCGAGCTAAGCGATCTTGTAACTTGGTGCCGGGTCCACAATAATTATATCCTGGAATGTGTGCTTCAAATGGTAGCTTGTTGATTAGAGCGTTTACTACACTGCCTCCTATCTTTCGTTTCATACTGAAATGAAAGGATCATGCTCTCAATTTATATATACAGCGGTTTCACTAAAGGTGTCATTTGCCGAAATGCATTTGGAGCCTCAACCTTTACAACTGAAAGTTGTTGACCTTCTTCCTCACCAGGAAAAAGATGAAACCATAAGACTTTTACCACCAAACCCCCTAATCATTGTTAGTGGGGCTACAGGATCGGGTAAAACCAATTTGGTCATTAGCCTCCTTCTTGATGAAAATGGACTTTGTTTCGAAAATCTCTACATTTACTCTCGATCTTTATCACAGGCGAAATACACCTATTTAAAAAAGGTAATGGACACGGTTCCCGAAATAGGATATTACACTTTTGATGATTCCGAAAGTGTGATACAGCTGGAAGATGCAAAACATAATTCTGCTTTTATTTTTGATGATATTAGCCTCGATAACCATAATATAATAAGAAAGTATTTTAGTATGGGACGACACAAGTCTATATACCCTATTTACATTGGGCAGACATATGCGCATATACCAAAGCACTTAATTAGAGACAATGCAGATTTTTTAATACTTTTCAGACAAAATTTGTTAAATTTAAAACATATTTATCAGGATCACGTTAGTTCGACAGATGTTACATTTGATATGTTTCAAAAGATGTGTGCACTATGTTGGGACAGTGACCCCTATGGGTTCTTTGTCCTTGATAAAACTCGAGAGGCAGACAAGGGGAGGTACCGACAGGGCTTTGACACCTTTATATTGATGTAAGTGTACCACAGCAGCTCAGTTTAAAATGAAACGTTCAGTAGTACGAGATATTATCAAGACCTCTAAAGGTTTGAGAAAAAAGTTTAAATCTTTCAAGAAGGGGGCTTTAGAGACTCATGAGTCACTAGAGAAAACATTCGAACCAGTTACAAAACCACTGCTACAAATAACGGAAACTCTGAAACAAGCACCTACCAAATCGATAATCAAGACTCCACCATTCCCAAACATAGAGAAATCTGAAATATATCCGCAAGAAGAAAAAATCATCACACCAATCAGTGGAAAACCAAAAACTCAACTCTATACTCCTTCATTCACTACACCTAGGAGGGAAGAAGTCCCTTTTGAAGAAGAAGTCTTTGAAAGTTCATCACCTCCTATTACACCTGTAGAAGAAGCGCAACTTTTGTCTCAGACTGCGCTAGGTAGAGATGCAGTAGAAAGAATGATAGAATCATCCAATATTGGTCCATTTTTGCGCCCATATATTAGAAAGTTTCTTAGTGGAGATACAAAGGACTTTGACACTCGCTATGGACTTCGCTTTCTACCCAGCGGTGGGTTAACGTTAGGTGACGCTAGCGTTCGGGTGGATCACAATGATTTAGAAATTAAAGACAAATTTTATGAAGGTACACCTGGACTCTATGAACTTTTGTTTTTAAAAGAACCTATGACATACAAAAATGAGGATTTAGCCATATATAAGGAACTACTGACGGTTACAAATGCTCATAAAAGACATTTCAGTGAAGCTAAAAGTTTGAGTGGTAATAAAAGTTTCAAGTATAAAAATATAATTGCAAAATTATTTACTCCTACTACCAGACAATATCATACCCGTTCAAAAAAATCTCATTTTTCTGGCTCGGGCTTATGGATGAATTGTACAAGACCTATATATGAGCGCTGGGACGATCCCAATGAACTCTGTACGAGGTTAAGCTTGCTCTATGCTAGCGAAGCAGCAGGAGGTGGACCTCATTCGAATGAAATCGCGTCAATATTGGAAGAATTGAGAGAAGCAAATATTATATATTAATCATGAGCTCTAGTGAAGATGAGGAGGAATCAGAAAATTTAGAGGGATATTTGGTAGATCTTCGTTGTAAGGTGTGTTTCGATGCCATTGTAGATACGGTCATATTACCATGTGGTCATTTTACCTGTATGGACTGTTCTGTTTTTTGTATTTTTTGTCCATATTGTAGAAGTTCAAAAATTGGTGTGTATAGAGTCTATTTCACCTGAGGGGTTTCAGTTCTAAAATGACCATTGACAAGTTCGGACGGCATGTTGGTAGGCGGTATTACCGCAATCAGCAAAAATTATACAATACAGTTCAAGCTTTAAAAGGAGAGGACCGATTCAGACAGGTTGAAGCTGGAGGAGTTCTCGATGTCAACCATAGGCGAATAATCAATTTAGGAGAAGGAATGGATGGATCAGATGCTGCTTCCAGAAATTATGTCGATTCTCGAATTTCAAGTTTTTCTCAGTCAGGAAGCAAAATTAACTTTAATGCTAAAAGGCTAATACATGTAGAGGATCCATCGGACCCATCTGATGCAGCTACGAAAGGATATGTGGACAGATCGGCAAGGTTCTACACTGATCTCAAAAATTGGCCTGGAGCGTATATCAATGGGAGTAAGAAAAGACTAGTAAATGTCAGCCCTCCCATAGATTCTAATGATGTAGTCACACTGAATTATCTTCAAAGAGAATTGGCTTACTTGGTCAAGAAAATTGATAATTCTGGATATGTAACTCTACAGCATCTTCAACGAGAACTGTCGAAATATATTCTAAAAAAGCAGAACCATGATGCTTAAGTTATAGTGAGACAATTGATTTAGTATTAGTCTGATAGAGTTTGTCATGGGGAATATACTTTCAAAACCTTACACACCAAGAGAAGTTGTCGTTAGAGAACTCCATAAACCAGCTCGTGTTAATTATCCTCGACGTAAAGTGCTTTTAAAAGGAGTGGACGATTTGTGGGAGGCAGATTTGGTCGAGATGGTGCCATATTGGCGAGTCAATAAGGGCTTTAAATATTTATTGACCGTAATCGATGGCTTCTCGAAATATGCCTGGGCAATACCATTGAAGCGAAAGACAGGACCAGAAGTTACAAAAGCGCTAGAGACTATATTTCTCGAGAGTAAACGTATACCTCAATTATTGCTTACAGATGAAGGACGTGAATTCTACAATACTAACTTCCAGACTCTTATGAAAAAAAATAATATTCACCACTATTCTACATACTCTGGAAAGAAGGCTTCGATTGCTGAACGATTCAATAGAACATTAAAAGGACATATGTGGAAAATGTTCACCTTGAATGGAAATCATAAATATGTCGACTTGCTACCTGCTCTGCTATCAAGATATAATAATACAATTATGTCCGCATATCAAAATTACGCAATGCATTTGCCAAAGGCTATCTTGCTCAATTCTCACCTGAGATCTTCAAAGTTGTCAAGGTGCAATTTACAAACCCCATCACATACCTTTTAAAAGATGCGAATAATCAAGACATATTTGGCGCATTTTATAAAGAAGAATTACAGATTGTAAAGGATCCTGGTGTTTATCTCATTGAAAAAGTTCTTCGACGAAAAGGGAATCGTATATATGTGAAGTGGTTCGTACTGTCAGAAAAGAGTTGGGTCAATTTATCTCAGCTAATGTGAATATAAAAAAATAAAATCTTTTCAAATTATTCTATTTTATTTATTTTTTCCCCTTCCCTTAAGGTGTTTATAAATCAATATCAATACGTTTTTAATCAGATTTTTATTATTTCAAAATATCGGTATTACATTGAATACTTTGTATTACATTGAAAACTCTAAAAGATACTCCTGTCTTGATCCACGACCTTTATACACCATATTTAGCTTGCCTACAAAAAATAAAAATAAAAAATAAATGAGATGCTTAATAATTTAAAAAAAATTATCTAAGTCAAAAATTACGGCTTAAGCTTTTTTTTATTACCTTCTGCATCTTTTAAATCATCATCGGTAAACATTTTAGTATATCTTTTTGGTAAAAAAACCGTTTTCTGACCATCATTCCATCTTTGTGCATTACGGTCCTCATCTTCAATCACCGTTGCCATTATACTAAGACCATAACTTGTCTCAATTTTTTTCATGGTAAGAATTCTATATTTTTCACCTACTGTTAATTCGGTCATAGATACGACTTCACCACGCATTTTGGTGTTTAGTTTTCTTACAAGAGATGAAATCTACAAGATGTTGAAAAATTTGTGCCATCATGAAATTACATATTATCGAATTTTTTTAGAGTATAAAAATGTCTAAGAGAATTTTAGAATATACCTTGGAAGCGCTAGAAGCGGACGAATTCATAGCTGCTAGGAGGTTTGGTGTTCTCAGACGAAAGACTGGTACCAATTCGGGGATCTCAGAGGGTTTATATACTCGGATTTGACATTTCAAATTCATACAAGTTTCTTTTAGAAAGTAGGTTGGCACAAATTTGTGTTTGAGGGGGGTGAGATTTAATCATTTTTGGTTGTGTAAATAAAGTCAACATCGATTACAAATTATATATTTTTCAAAAATACATTAGAATACACTGAGAATTCAAATAAATGCTCCTTATTGATTCTTCGGCCTTTGTACGCCAATTTCAAATTGCCTGTAAAAAAAAATTTTTTTAGTTTTTCTTAAAAAAGTGCCTTTTTTTTAAAAAAAAATTATTATTTTTTTAAAGTAACCTGAGGCTTGAAGTAATTCTTCATCGGAAAACATTACGGTATAGCGCTTCGGCAAAAAAATTCTTTTCAAGCTGTCGCTGGGCTCGTCGACACCCCCCTCAATAAAAGTCGTGATGATACTGGGTCCGTAAATCGTATTTATTCTTTTCATTGCAAGAATCGAATATTTCTCATCTATTATTAATTCATTTATTGGTATGAATTCCGCCCTAGATGAATTTAGTTTTTGAACTAAAGCGTTCAAGTCACTCTCCTGAGTTTCTGTGTCCATGTTTGGCTAGATAATGATGGGACCCGCTAGATTCCCGTCTTTTTATATTCTCGGAAAAAGCATCGAATTTTGAAAAATCAACACATTCAAAAAAATTCCACTTTCGAAAAATGAGGAGGAAGGAGGACACGGTCCTGGACCGGTATGCAAATTAGGCTCCCACGAAGGTGGTCATCTTTGCTCCTACTTTCACCAGATGAACCACTCTCATACTTTCTAAACTGAAAGTTCGTTGACTGTGTTAATTTCTCAATAATACATTTTTCGCTCACCGTTTTTCGAAAAAATTTCTGTAAGATACCAAAATGATAAGTTTTCACATACACACTGAAGGTTGAATGAGGTGGTGGTATAATCTCGTGTGTTTATATGCAAGGTTCAATGACCTGTCAGACGCTAGCGATTTTTTGAGATAGCAAAATAAATATATGAATTACATCTATAAGACACACTCACTGAAGGTTGGAGATATTTCTTTGAATGATGAAAATATGGAGAAGCTAAAGAATGCGGCAGAAAATTTCGAAACGTATATTAATGGTTCGTGTAATGCTGATTGAAAAAATTGTACAAAGTAATCGAAAAACAGGATTCCTTGGCATAACATATGGCATAATCATATGCCTAAGGAATATATTTCTGTTATTTGATCAATTGAAGAAATTAGGACTTACCTATTTATTAACTTACAAGCTATCACAAGACTATCTTGAAACATTTTTTAGTGTCATTCTTAGCCGTGAGGGTTTCAATAACAATCCAAACGCCATTAAGTTTAGAAGTGCATACAAGCGTCTTCTTATACGTCACGAATTAAAAGATTTTGCTAATGGTCATTGATGGTAATTGTTTATTTGACAAAATAGTCATTTTACACGTGACAAATAGGCAAAACAACAAAAAATCCTACAGGTAATCATAGCGATCTAAACTTCAATTTGCCGTTTCGGGAGTTAGATGCTTTTGTACATTTTGTTGTTTTGTACATTTCAGACTTCGTCGCGTATAAATTATCAAAAAAAAAGTTCAAATACAAAATTTGTCTTTCTCAATTAACAGGCATACCAAATTCACAATGACTTTATTATCACAAATAAAAAATCACGGTTCATATATAACGCCATCTTCCGACGTAATAGCTATTTGCAAAGTTAGCGAACAGATTATCCGAAAATATCAATCAGAGTTAACACAATCAAATATTAAGAAAGGTTTAATGAACAAAATTTTTAATCACATTGGAATGAGATTTGATAATAAAGCAATGAATGATCATATTCTAACCCAAGATATTTTGGATAATCATCTTACGCAACTTTATAAATATGTTATAGAGTTATATTTAAAGGTACATTATAAAGGTAAAAAAAATGTTTTTATAAGGCAAAAATATACCAAACTTTTATTAGGTATTTAAAAATCAATAATTTGAATAATGTATTTTTATGTAAATATATAAACAATAAATTATGTGTTGTTAAATATTACATTTTGTGGGTTGGTCTGCTATTACTCTATATCCTTAACCTAAATCCTCCCTCCTTCAATACCAAATGTTAATCCGAGATCTATCTTTTATATACATTTAAATACTCTATCATGTAATTCATATAGTATTGAGCTAAAATAATAAGTTACCTATATTCATCAAAATAATTGCTTATAAAATACAATAGTTTTATTTTTTTTTAAATTCAATAATATTTTTGTATGTACATTCATTATATGTTTATTTTGAAATGTCAAATAAAACCAAATGTCAAATAGAACTGTTTTGTTCCGAAATGTCAGTAGCCGTGTGCTGTCAAGGACTCACTCCATGCTATATTGGACAGACGTGTGCTAACAGAGGGAGAAGTAACGTTTTGTTCAGGAGTGTCTGAGAACTGTTTTGTTCTGAAATGTCAGTAGCCGTGTGCTGTCAAGGACTCACTCCGTGCCATATTGGACAGACGTGTGCTAACAGAAGGAGAAGTAACGTTTTGTTCAGGAGTGTTCAAGAGTGTCTGAGAGCTGTTTCAACGCCGAAATGTGTTGCAGGAGGAAACACTGTTAAACTGAATTTTGTCATCGTTCAAACATGGTAACTGAGTGTATGGAAATAGACTCGGTAGACAAGTTCACAATGCTGACGTAGGTACCCTGTTTTTCTATTCCAGAAGAGGGTATAGATGACAGAAAATTTCAGACCACCTTGTTATGGTGAAGGCTACACATACACATATATGATCGTTCCATTTTGAAGCGGCATAAGTGTATTTTATTTCCAAACATGAAAGCAAGACAAAGGAAAGATTATAGAAATATATTGTAACAGAAATGTGAAGTATGCTCAGGTCACACACTGAAGGTTAGAGATTTTGAGGCTGTTTGGGTTCTGCTCATCAGAGATCTTTGGAAAAAGTGGGGATGATGAGATCTGGGAGGGGGCAGTGTAACAATCGGAGTGGGGCGAGGTGGAGAGGTGGAAGCTGAAGGCCTATATAAGCGGCCCGAGGTGAGAATATCTTCTCTTCCTCTCTCATATCTACTACACCTCAGCAATAACAACAGGTTAGATTCCATAACTCTATATCAGGTATCATTGGATTCGTATTCAAACAAGAAAGAATATAATAACTTTTTTCTGACACTTTTTTTGTTTTTACTTTTTAAATATTAGAAAAGAAAGAAGAATTATTTCGACCAGAAGAAACAAACTAAATTTTTTACACAAATTTCACAATGTCTTGGTACAATCTTGAATTGAGTCTTCGGTGCGGAATAGGCTGGCCAAGAATATAAATGGGCAAGCTCCGGGTTAATTGAAAAATTGCCTTTCCCTCCGGAGTGCAGCTCGACGGCATACAGTGGAATGGGGCCTTTGCCCTTGTTCAGTAGCCTGGTTACGGTAAGGACTTGGTAAGTCGAGGTTAGTTCGTCTTGAACTTCGATTTTTGTCAAGGAGTATGGAACCCCTCAGATAACAACGGAAGGTTTCCTATCCGCAGGGATCTGGAAGGTAGAGTATTTGACGTCGTTTGTTTGGTAAAATTAGATCAGTTTTCTACAGTCTTCAGAAGTCGTTAGGGGAATTAAAATTTTTTGTGTCGAAAGGAGATGTCTTGATAGTATTAATATTAAAACATCTGTCAGTACGTTATAGTGTTGGTCGGTGGTGAGTGCTGCGAATGAGTTGTGGTAAGTTGCAATGGATAGCGTACCTGTTCGACTAGGCTCCGAGCTGCATGGCTGCTCCAAGAGCGTTGGCAACCCATCTTCTCTTCAAGGTCTCTTCGGCTCATCTGCGTTATCTGGGTTTTCGAGTCTTGCTTTCTGTTTGTTCATTTATGATGTAAAGCTGTTTTTCAGTCGAGTGAGCTAATTTTTCCCCTCATAAACTTTGCGTGGGTAATAATAACAAAGTTATTACTTTCTTGTACATTTTTTTTTTTTTTTTTTTTCTTCAAGGCATGTCAATTATATTGGTTATGAGGTACTACAACAGTAAAAAGGATCTCCGAGGGAGGCGAAGGGGGGAGCCAGACGGAAACCCAGTCCAGGACCCGGGGGCAACCAGGGGCGTCCCAACCAGACCAAGGGACAAGGAACGGCGAAACCAGGTGTCTCTCTATAGGCAAAGAGCTTGGGCCCTGGAGAAGTAAGCGAGGCCTGATAAGGAGGATGTGCTTGTAATGGGCACCGACCACATGCTCCAGGCCCGGGACTGTATCAGTGCAGAGAACCCGGTGGCGCCTCCCAAGCCCCCCAGGCCACCCCCAGGGCTCCACACAGAGGAATCCTTCCTGAAATTTAGTTGAAACACATATTTTTAGTAGTTTTCTGGATTTCTCCAAAAACGGTTAGTCCTATTGAAAAATTTATTCTCATCAATAATGTTCTTTATACAATTTCCAATCGCTGTTAAGTCCTTAGATTTAAGATAGGATCAATAGGACAAAAGTTACAGAGCCCCGAACAATGTAAACTGGATGTTCATAAAGAATATTTGTAAAGAATTTTTAAATCGTAACTCATAGCAACGAAGTTTAAAACATGGCTAAGTATTGGTAGTTTTTTGAAAAATTATAAAAATTTAAAATGGGCTGAACCGCTCCTCAGCTAGGTTCGGTTAGTTTAGGGAAGGTAGCGGAAAGATTCAAAGGAGATACACGGAATAATAAAAATAGACCCAGACCTTGGAATATAAAACGTAATCCGGTTACTAACAACTTAACCATTCTTAACTAACAATTCTAACAAAACTTGACCACATATATAAATGGGTAACTGGAGCATAGGCTATTGGCTATACAAGACAACAACTTGCCAGTTCGGAAAGGTTGAAAATATGTACAAATCAAACTCACCAACACGTTACCAACCCGGAGACCTCAACGGTCTTCCGCTGTCAGGCTCCAACCCCAGTAGCACGACCAATCCGGAGACCTCAACGGTCTTCCGATGTCAGGCTCCAACCCCAGTAGCACGACCAATCCGAAGATCTCAACGGTCTTCCGCTGTCAGGCTCCAACCCCAGTAGCACGACCAATCCGGAGACCTCAACGGTCTTCCGCTGTCAGGCTCCAACCCCAGTAGCACGACCAATCCGAAGATCTCAACGGTCCTCCTCCTCCAGGCACTAACCTTCACTCTCGACTGACTAACCCCCACCCCCTTGCAATCTCCTTTTATATATTCCAGACAATACAAGAGGGTCATTTCTGGGGGCTGGTATCCGTGACTTATCAAGAAATGGTCCCTTCTTAGCTACTTCTTGGCAGGTGACTGACATCAGGTGCAAAAGGTCTTATTTAATAGTTGGTGCCTTAACACAGCCCCTTGGTTGATCACGTAGGTCATACTGGCGTCTCTTTACAAAATTAAGAAAAATATTTGTGATGTAGTCATTACAGGACTTTCTTATACCAACAACGCTTACAGAACACTCTCTTTCCCATTCTCGAAATAATTTCATTTTGTATCTTTGAATATCTCTTGAAAGTACCTTATACCCTGTAATGTCAGTATGAAATAACTGATGGGGAGGGGGAGAGAAAATGATCTGTAAGGGTTTTGGTATAAGAAAGTCCTGTAATGACCACGTCAATTTTTTTTTTTTTTCAATAGACAATATTTGTTTTGTCTTTAAACAAATCGAGGGTCAAACTACTGGTATGTTAAATATTTGTATTTGCATATTTACAATCGGGTACAAGAAACCATAAGTAAATTTGTTTACTGAGTGTGTATACAAAATAATAAAAAAGGAAGACAAGAACAATAATATTATAAATAAATAAAGTACATAAAAAACAATAAAATGTATTGTTCACCGTTTAAAAAAAATAGTTCTTGTATTTCAAAACTGGTTAAAGTCGGTTCAACGGTATATTGACAAGATAAATATTCTTCTTAAGAAAATCAGTTTTTTTTTTTTTTTTTTAAATTCTTGCGCATGGAACTTTCTTATACCAACCACGTTTTTACATACCTATCACTCTTCCCCCTTCTTCCTTCTTCCCCTCAGCCTCCGCCTTCTCAAATTTATTTCTCCATCATTTCAAACTTACATACTGCTGAATATAAGAAAGTCACTCTCACAATTCAGTTGGACAGAAAATGGGGGAATATATTCAAGAAATTGGCAGGAATTAGAATATACAATAGTAGTTTATGTGGCGTACAAAATCATTAAATGTTCAAATTGGTGGGGGGTCGCTGTTGGGAAAGAGAGACGCCATATCATATCAGAAGATTTAACGACTTTAGAAATATATGAACATTTTAACACGGATATTATCATTATCAGCGGCGCAACAATCCATCTTTGTCATTATTATTCTCAGTGAAGACCTCCTGGATGAGCTTCCGTCAGTCTTGAACAGAGACCATGTACTTTGTCTTCGGGAATTCACCAATAGTCCCATTCCTTTTGCTGCTACTTCGAGCGCTAGGAACACCTTCCCCTCTGCTCTGAAGGCCCTCCCAACGATGTCCAGGTCGTCACCATAACCTAAAGGTTGAACAGTTCTATTGAAGACGGTGCTCATAGTTTGAATGGTAATGCTATTTCAAGGTCAAGGTTAAACAAAAAGCAGGCCCTGCCTAAGGCCCTTATCAGAGGTGAACTCTCCATTAAGGCTTGCTTGTATCCGCACCATGCGCTGCATCCCATCCATCGTAATTCGGCATATCCGAATAGGTTTTTCGGAATATCCAACTCCCCCATTACCAAGTACAATTGACTTCTATCAGCGCTATCATAGGCACTTGTCTACGAACAAATTATGAGTCTGGATCTTGTACTTTCCGGATGCCACATTGGTAGTACCCGATAATCTGCTTGGTATAGAGTAGTACATATAATAGAGTGGATAAGATCATGTAAGCTGAAGGCAGCAAAGAGATCCCTCTACAACCTTCAAATTCCAGATGGTCTACCTTCTTGTGAATTGGGCAGATTATTCAGATGACATAAGTAAGTAATGTTGTGTTTGACTTCTGTTACAGTGAATATACAAGATGGAGGCCACCTCCAGTACTGCAGTCCTCGCAGCTCTCAGCTTCTGTCTTCTTATGGGTATCTGTGCTGCTGCAAACCCGCCGAAGTGTGTCGGAAAAGGAAACACTGTTAAACTGAATTTTGTCATTGTTCCTAATGGACAAGTAAGTAATGCAAGCGACAAATGAGGTATAGGGCATTCCAAGACAGTTGAGCCACTTTCGGACGCCACCTTTTCACTGTTCAGTGAAAGCGTGAAATCCGAAAAGATTGCTTTATCATGAAAATATCTCAGAAGTATCCAGGATTATTAGAAAATATAATTCTACATCACTTTTAAACATTATCCGGTTAATTCGAACTAGAGTTGGGGGGAGGCCTAAAACAGAGAACAAAAATGTTATGATATAGTCTCTATTCTTCGACCGATTTCGTTTAAAATGAGAGTCTTTTGAGTTGTCCCTTGTCCCTCCCTAAGTGTCGTACTCAGCAACTTCTGAATTCTCAAATTTTCGATACATTCATTACATCAAAAATTATTCGCGTTTTTGAGTTGAGCACCCCTATCCTTTGATTCCCCCTTTCCTTTGATTACCCCCACTTCCTTTGATTACCCCTTTCCTTTGATTCCCCGCTTTACTTTGATTCCCTCCTCCTCCTTTGATTCCCCCTTTCCTTTGATTCAACCCCCCCTTTCATTTGATTCTCCCTATTTCTTTGATGACCCCTTTTCTTCGATTCCCCCTCCTTCGATTACCCCCCCCCCCCCACCTTCTTGGATGCTCTCTTTCCTTTGATTCCCCCCTTTCTTTTGACCCCCCCCCCCCCCCAATCCCTTGAGTCCCCCCTTTCCTTTGATTCCCCCCCTTCCTTTGATTCCCCCCCCTTCCTTTGATTCCCCCCCTTTCCTTTGATTCCACCTTTCCTTTGAGCCCCCCCCCCCCCCTTTGAGTCCCCCTTTCCTTTGAGCCCCCCCCCCTTCCTTTGAGTCCCCCTTTCCTTTGATTCCCGCTTTACTTTGATCCCCCCCTACTCCTTTGATTCTCCCACCCCCCCTTCCTTTGAGTCTCCCCCTCCTTTGATTCACCCCTTCCTTTGATACCCTCCTCCTTTGTTTCCCCCTTTTCCTTTGATTCCTCCCTTTTCTTTGATTCCCCCACTCCCTTGATTCCCCCCACTCCTTTAATACCCCCTTTCCGTCAGTCAATTTAACTTAAAGTCGACAGTTGTCTTTCTTATGGGGTTTTGTATTTACATATACATTTTCTTATCGATAAATTCACTAAATCAGAGTTTTAGCATCAAACCATTACCAAACCTCCTCTCCCTCCTTTCGGTTGATTTCGCTGAAACCAATAGGTGTCAAACTTATGGGGCTCTGGATACACATCTCAACATTGTGTTGGTGAAAGTGTGGGAAACAGGGGAAGAAGCATAAAATTGGTTTTAGCACATTAACGGCCAAGCACGTAGGGCCGGAGGACCACCGTTGCACAGTTAAAACTAGCTCTGGTGTCCACCGTTGCTCGGCAAATATAACCTGTGATCACCAGCGCTGCTAAGTACTTACTAATCTGGGTGTCCGCCGTTGCGCAAATACTAGCTTAGGTGTCCAATGTTGTTCAGCAAATACCGTCCCCAATGTTGTTCCGAAAATACTTGCTAAGACGTCTACCGTTGCATGACAAATACTAGCTTTTTTTTTTTTTTTTTTTTTTTTTTTTTTTTTTTTTTTTTTTTGGGTTGCCGACCTCTAGTGGAGGCCACGACACCATCGCCGAATCGTCGGGGAAAAAGGGAGGCCTAACAAATTTATTTACAAAATTCAAATACTAAATAAGTACATAATTAAAAATGCAGAACATCTGATGCTGTGGTAGGCTAGGAGCGACCGCTGCCGACCATCTGCCACGATCAGCGGTCACTCCCAGCCCACCTTAATTTTCTTGGCGGCCCGAGAGAGCTCGGGATAAATGTAGGGCGATCGCTAATTGTGGTTCATTACGGTGCCGGGGACGACTGCAGGCCTCCCTGGCGCAGGGTCAAAATGCTTGCTTCTTTCTCCGCCAGGAGGCGACAAATCGGCTGAACATTGGGTAGCCGGTTTCCGTCATCAGCTGCCGCAGGTCGAGTCCCAGATACGATCCTGTCCCGCGTATCAACTCCACCCTAGGCCCGTCGTACAGCGGACATTCGAGGACCACGTGCTCCGCAGTCTCGACCCCGCCGCACGAGCAGTTCGGGTTGTTCTTCCTCTTAAAGAAGAACAGCTTGGAGTTGAAATCTCCGTGACCTGATAGTATCTGGGACATCCAGTGGTCAGGCAGTATCCAAGTAGAGTCCAGACGTACCCGGATTTCCGGTAAATATGCGTAGGTCGTTCGGCCATCCGATGATCGTGACCACCGCTGTTGCCATTTCTCCACTATCCATTCCTGGACTATGTCCCTGCAACGCTCCGGTCTGGACTGTCCGCGCATCTCTTCCTCCAGGGCTAGACGTAAAGGCTCATCTATATCTGCTCCTAAGGGCAAGTTGCGTCTACAATAGTACGAGGCGACAGCCCCGTCCAAGACTAAGTCTATTGGCGGAGCTCCTGCCAGCACCTGTAGCGCAGCCGTAGAGACAGTACGATAGGCCTTTGTAACCCTTAAAAGGGCTGCTCTCTGGGCTTGCACAAGGATAACGCGTCGCCGCTTCGTGGGACGATGCCACCACCCAGCAGCGGCGTACCTTGCTACAGCCTCGAATACTCGAGTGTAGATGATTCTACACGCAGAATAGCCGAGGCCCCACGTCGCGCGGGCTAGGCAGCTCAAAGCGTTGAAAGTGGCGGTAGTCCTTTCTTTAATGGCAACAACGTGGGGCGTCACGTTGAGGCCCGGCCCGATCCGCACTCCGAGATAAGTGACCGTTGCCGGGCTCTCAATGCGGCGTCCGTGGATTTTGATTACCAGGGGGTGTCGGGCGTTGGTTCTCCCTCTCATCAGCAAAGCCGAGGTCTTGCTAGGAGAGAGACAAATACTAGCTGTGGTGCCCAGCCAACGAGACATCAGGAATGCTGTCCGTACTTGGCCGGATACGGAGAACGCACCTGATTGAGTCGAGATTGACCTGAGCTTGGCGGTTGGGAGGCAGAAGAGTGGCGGCGCCCCTGGGAGCGATCTCATAGACGCCGCTATAATCAACAAAGCTTTCCCGACCATCAAGTCGGATCTCTTACTACTGTATAACTCTGTTTGTTAAGCCTGGTGATAGGGACCTTTCCCTGGCAGGGAGCCACAGACCACACAGCCTGCTCCCCGTCTTCGGTAAAGTATTGGAGACTCTTATCTTTAATGGAATTCGGGCCCTGGTACATGCCTTTGTATCCCATAGACAGTTCGGTGGCTTGAGGGCAGGTCCGCCGAGGATGCTTTGATGATGCTGAGGGCGGATGTGGGGAATGACGGTAGGAAATGTGCCCTATGTGTCTTCTTTGACATCGCGTCGGCCTTCGACTGCGCCTGGTGGCCTGCCATCCTCACGCGACTGCGGGCTGTGGGACTGCCTGGGAATGTGTTTGGGTTTATATCCAGCTTCCTCAGCGATCGATCTGCGACCATGAGTCAGCTATACGCTAGCACTACAGTGGACGTCACTACAGGCTGTCCTCAGGGCTCGGTCCTCGGACCGATACTTTGGGCCATACTCTTTGACGGACTGCTCCGTGATCTCGAGGGCCGTGGATATAAGGCAATCGCCTACGTCGACGACCTCGTCGTTACTGGTGCACGCTGATAGTCGAGCTGCACTAACCCTTCGCGCCCAAGCCGCCATAAACGATATAGACAACTGGTGTTTCGCCAACAAACTGGCTCTCTCTCCTAGCAAGACCTCGGCTTTGCTGATGAAAGAGAGAACCGACGCCCGACACCCCACATGCCCCACGTTGTTGTCATTAAAGAAAGGACCACCGCCACTTTCAACGCTCTGAGCTGCCTAGCCCGCGTGACGTGGGGCCTCCGCTACTCTGCGTGTAGAATCATCTACACTGGAGTATTTGAGGCTGTAGCAAGGTACGCCGCTGCTGGGTGGTGGAAGCGGCGTTGCGTGATCCTTGTGCAAGCCCAGAGAGGAGCCCTTTTAAGGGTTACAAAGGCCTATCGTACTGTCTCTATGGCTGCCCTACAGGTGCTGGCAGGAGCTCCACCCATAGACTTAGTCTTGGACGGGGCTGTCGCCTCGTACTATTGTAGACGCAATTTGCCTTTAGGAGCAGATATAGATGAGCCTTTACGTCTAGCCCTGGAGGAAGAGATGCGCGGACAGTCCAGACCGGAGCGTTGCAGGGACATAGTCCAGGAATGGATACTGGAGAAATGGCAACAGCGGTGGTCACAATCATCAGATGGCCGAACGACCTATGCATATTTACGGGAAATCCGGGTACGTCTGGACTCTACTTGGATACTGCCTGACCACTGGATGTCCCAGATACTATCAAGTTACGGAGATTTTAACTCCAAACTGTTCTTCTTTAAGAGGAAGAACAACCCGAACTATTCGTGCTTCGGGGTCGAGACTGCGGAGTACGTGGTCCTCGAATGCCCGCTGTACGACGGGCCTAGGGTGGAGTTGATACGAGGGACAGGATCGTATCTGGGACTCGACCTACGGTAGCTGGTGACGGAAACCGGCTATTCAATGTTCAACAGATTTGTCGCCTCCTGGCGGAGAAAGAAGCAAGCATTTTGACCCTGCGCCGGGGAGGCCTACAGTCGTCCCCGGCGCCCCGATAACTAGTGATCGCCCTACATTTATCCCGAGCTCTCTCGACGCGCCAAGAAAATTAGGGTAGGCTGAGAGTGACCGCTGATCGTCGCAGATGGTCGGCAGCGGTCGCTCCTAGCCTACCACAGCAAGCTGGGGCGCCCAGTGTTCTTTAGCAAGTACGAACTGGGGCGTCCACAGTTGCCCAGAAAATAGTAGCTTAAATTCCCAGTGTTGTTCACCAAATACTTGCTAAGACATCTGTGTTGCATGACAAATACTAACTGGGGTGTCATCGTTCCTCATCACCTATTATCTGGGGCGTCCACTGTTGTCCAGCAAATACTAGCTTAGGTGCCCTGTGTTGTTCAGCAATATACTTGCTAAGAGTCTCTGTTGCATGACAAATACTAACTGGGGTGCCGTCGTACTTCATCACCTACTAGGGCGCCGGTAGCTCAGTGGTATACATGCTTGCCTTCTGAGCTCAAGAACGTGGTTTCGAAACCCGATCCTTCGGTTAAGCGATGGTCCCGAGCCTGTACGATGTCAGGTACTCGTTAAAGACCCCTGTCCAAGGTGAATAAAAATTGAGAGTAGACAAAATTTAGGACTCCCACAGTAGAGTCAGGCTCATGTCCACCAGAGTGACGAAAGAGCGCTCTGGTAGTAGGCGATATGACCTCGTAGTTAAAGCCCGGGCATGAGTCATAAAACCTAACCTAACCTAAATAAATATTCTGATTATATATAGTGCAAATTAAAATAATGGACGAAGAAATATGGAATATAAATAGGCTTTGCTAAGCCGTTGCCGTATATTTTCTGAAAACACTTTAAGACAGCAAAGTCCCACTCGAAGGAAGGCGTACTAATGATTTTTCCCTCTCAGATAAAGAATCTAAGGGCCTCGGGCGGGTTTCTAACCCGGGATCATGAACTCAGTAGGCTAGCGCGCTACTCCGTTAGTCAACAATAAGTAAATATAAAAAAATATCCTGGTTTCTAAAAATATAGAACATAGAATATAGAATATAGAATATAGAATATAGATGGGCTTTGTGAAAACGGTGCCATATATGTTTTGAAAAACATTTTAAGGCAGCAATGTTGCTAGGTAGACATCAGCCATTAGCGATTATAGTCACCGTAGATATATTGGGAGAGCAGTTGTTTACACCTAGGGACCTAAGCATACCAAAGCTCTTATTCCTTCCCTCACAGCTCTACTGTGGGAGTCCGAAATTTTCCAACTAGGTTTAGTTACATAAGTTAAGGCTATTTAACTAGTAACTGACATCGTACAGGCTCGGGACCACCGCTAAATTAAGTGCTCAAATTGTTTACTTTCCAGATAAAGAATAAAAAATTATAGGGCCTGTCCGAAGGTACTATATATATATTTTCCGCCTGGTTTGCGAGATACATGTCGAAAACTGTCCTAAAATGTCGTTTTGAAACCCGTTTTTGTAGATAGGATCAATAGTACGAACAGTTTTAGTTTTTTTTTTTTTTCCCCCTATAAGAAATATTTCTTTGTACTGTTTAAATTGTAACGCATAGCAACATATTTTAAAATATCTTTTTATTACCTATTATTTCGGGCGATGATAACCATGGCAGATTTTCGCCCTAAAACCACAATCTCTCTCTCTTTTTTTATTATTGGTATCACTAAAATGAATTAAAAAAAAAAAAATTGTATTTGATGTGGTCATATACCCACTACATTTATACGGATCACTCATCCAGCTACATTTTTACGGATATATTGATGTGTTGGAAGCACCTTGTCCGACATCGATATCATCAAAGTTTACCACGTTTAAGGTGTCAACCTTTCCAATGCCTCCTCAATAAACAATCTTCTCCCTCTGATTAGCCTCTTATTCCCCTTCCTCCATACTTTCCTTGTCCAAGCCTCCTCCCTCTGCAACTCCCTGCCCCCCCTCATCCGTCACTCTCCTTCCGTGGCCTCCTTCAAATCCTCGCTATTCCAATGCCTCCTCAATAAACAACCTTCTCCCTCTGATTAGCCTCTTATTCCCCTTCCTCCATACTTTCCTTGTCCAAGCCTCCTCCCTCTGCAACCCCCTGCCCCCCCTCATCCGTCACTCTCCTTCCGTGGCCTCCTTCAAATCCTCGCTATTCCAATGCCTCCTCAATAAACAACCTTCTCCCTCTGATTAGCCTCTTATTCCCCTTCCTCCATACTTTCCTTGTCCAAGCCTCCTCCCTCTGCAACTCCCTGCCCCCCCTCATCCGTCACTCTCCTTCCGTGGCCTCCTTCAAATCCTCGCTATTCCAATGCCTCCTCAATAAACAACCTTCTCCCTCTGATTAGCCTCTTATTCCCCTTCCTCCATACTTTCCTTGTCCAAGCCTCCTCCCTCTGCAACCCCCTGCCCCCCCTCATCCGTCACTCTCCTTCCGTGGCCTCCTTCAAATCCTCGCTATTCCAATGCCTCCTCAATAAACAACCTTCTCCCTCTGATTAGCCTCTTATTCCCCTTCCTCCATACTTTCCTTGTCCAAGCCTCCTCCCTCTGCAACTCCCTGCCCCCCCTCATCCGTCACTCTCCTTCCGTGGCCTCCTTCAAATCCTCGCTATTCCAATTCCTCCTCAATAAACAATCTTCTCCCTCTGATTAGCCTCTTATTCCCCTTCCTCCATACTTTCCTTGTCCAAGCCTCCTCCCTCTGCAACTCCCTGCCTCCCCTCATCCGTCACTCTCCTTCCGTGGCCTCCTTCAAATCCTCGCTATTCCAATGCCTCCTCAATAAACAACCTTCTCCCTCTGATTAGCCTCTTACTCCCTTCCTCCATACTTTCCTTGTCCAAGCCTCCTCCCTCTGCAACTCCCTGCCCCCCCTCATCCGTCACTCTCCTTCCATGGCCTCCTTCAAATCCTCGCTATTCCAATGCCTCCTCAATAAACAATCATCTCCCTCTGATTAGCCTCTTATTCCCCTTCCTCCATACTTTCCTTGTCCAAGCCTCCTCCCTCTGCAACTCCCTGCCCCCCCTCATCCGTCACTCTCCTTCCGTGGCCTCCTTCAAATCCTCGCTATTCCAATGCCTCCTCAATAAACAATCTTCTCCCTCTGATTAGCCTCTTATTCCCCTTCCTCCATACTTTCCTTGTCCAAGCCTCCTCCCTCTGCAACTCCCTGCCCCCCCTCATCCATCACTCTCCTTCCGTGGCCTCCTTCAAATCCTCGCTATTCCAATGCCTCCTCAATAAACAATCTTCTCCCTCTGATTAGCCTCTTATTCCCCTTCCTCCATACTTTCCTTGTCCAAGCCTCCTCCCTCTGCAACTCCCTGCCCCCCCTCATCCGTCACTCTCCTTCCGTGGCCTCCTTCAAATCCTCGCTATTCCAATGCCTCCTCAATAAACAATCTTCTCCCTCTGATTAGCCTCTTATTCCCCTTCCTCCATACTTTCCTTGTCCAAGCCTCCTCCCTCTGCAACTCCCTGCCTCCCCTCATCCGTCACTCTCCTTCCGTGGCCTCCTTCAAATCCTCGCTATTCCAATGCCTCCTCAATAAACAATCTTCTCCCTCTGATTAGCCTCTTATTCCCCTTCCTCCATACTTTCCTTGTCCAAGCCTCCTCCCTCTACAACTCCCTGCCTCCCCTCATCCGTCACTCTCCTTCCGTGGCCTCCTTCAAATCCTCGCTATTCCAATGCCTCCTCAATAAACAATCTTCTCCCTCTGATTAGCCTCTTATTCCCCTTCCTCCATACTTTCCTTGTCCAAGCCTCCTCCCTCTGCAACTCCCTGCCTCCCCTCATCCGTCACTCTCCTTCCGTGGCCTCCTTCAAATCCTCGCTATTCCAATGCCTCCTCAATAAACAATCTTCTCCCTCTGATTAGCCTCTTATTCCCCTTCCTCCATACTTTCCTTGTCCAAGCCTCCTCCCTCTACAACTCCCTGCCTCCCCTCATCCGTCACTCTCCTTCCGTGGCCTCCTTCAAATCCTCGCTATTCCAATGCCTCCTCAATAAACAATCTTCTCCCTCTGATTAGCCTCTTATTCCCCTTCCTCCATACTTTCCTTGTCCAAGCCTCCTCCCTCTGCAACTCCCTGCCTCCCCTCATCCGTCACTCTCCTTCCGTGGCCTCCTTCAAATCCTCGCTATTCCAATGCCTCCTCAATAAACAATCTTCTCCCTCTGATTAGCCTCTTATTCCCCTTCCTCCATACTTTCCTTGTCCAAGCCTCCTCCCTCTGCAACTCCCTGCCTCCCCTCATCCGTCACTCTCCTTCCGTGGCCTCCTTCAAATCCTCCCTATTCCAATGCCTCCTCAATAAACAATCTTCTCCCTCTGATTAGCCTCTCCCTTCCTCTATACTTTCCCTCTCCTTAACAACAATTTCTTGTTTCTTTGTCTTTTTCTTATTTATGTTATTTATCTTTTCATCTTCATCCTTTTATTTTATTTATTTATTTATTTCATTAGTTTTCCTTAAATTAATATTAAAGCATGCCCGGGCTAGTATAGATTCCCTCCTCCATAATCTTGATTTTTATATACATATTTGTTTTTTCTTTTTATTTTATTTTATATTCTACATATTTATTTAGACACATTTATCTTCTTTCGATTTCTTCTTAATGAATCTGTTAATTTAACTCCTTTTTTACCATAATTTTTTTAATTTATTTATTTATTTTTTAATTTTATCATCATTATCTATTTTAATTTTTATTTAATGGTATTTCTTATTTAGTTTTATTTATTTTGCTCTTGTTTCTATCCACTGTAGCACCTTTATCTCATTACTGATATTTCATTTTATTTGTTGCTCTCTCCAGTGACTGTCATGTAATTATTCTTAGGGGACCTCGGTTACAGAATAAAATTTATTTTCATTTCAACCCTAACAGACCGTATATACGTACATATGTTTCATTCAATATTATATTTTTTTTGTTTTTAGAGAGACTCATTCTACCTGGAGGACGTTCAAGACAACATTTTAATTGGGTAAGCTCTCATATACAGGGTGTCCCAGCATGGAGGTAAAAAACTTTGAGGTCTTAAAGGAAATTTAATTGTGAACAAAAAATTTCCTATAAACATCCGATTTGGAACCGTTTCAGAAATATTCAACATCTTCCAATTTTTGTACTTAGCACTATTTTTTTTGCATAAAATCTCTTATTCCTCCTTAAGTATAAGAGCTAACAAAAATTTAATTATACCATCATAAAAAGCGGTAAATTACCTTTAAAATAAGTTCAATGTATTATTACAATTACAGGAATTTGACAGTTTATAGGCAGCATAAACCGAAGGACTGTGTAATTCGGAAATTCTTTGGCAAACTGTAGCTCACGTTTTTCAAAAAAAAGTCCTTATTGTATATCCTAATTTTTATTTAGAAAACTTGTGCATTTAATAAGCTTTCAAACGACAAAACATTATATTACATGACCCTTATACTTGTGTAGCAATATTATGGTTTTAGTGAAAAAAGAAGGTAAAAGTAAATGACATGTCTCATAATCCATACAGTGTTTACAATGAATTGAGGATTACTATACAAGGTGTCCCATCATGGAGGTAAAAAACTTTGAGGTCTTAAAGGAAATTTAATTTTGAACAAAAAATTGCCTATAAACATCCGATTTGGAACCGTTTCAGAAATATTCAACATCTTCCAATTTTTGTATAAGTACAGTTTTTTTGTATAAAATCTCTTATTCCTCCTTAAGTATAAGAGCTAACACAAAGTTAATTATACCATCATAAAGAGCGGTAAATTACCTTTAAAATAAGTTCACTTTATCAGAAAATTGGTTCAGACATCCATCACATAAAGTATTTCATTCTACACACAATAGAGCTCGTGAAACTGGATTTCTAGCTCCTCGGCCGTCAGAGGCTCGTTGAGTAGGTACCTAATAAAGAACGAGACCATATTTTACAGCATTTCGAAAATAATCCTCGAACGAGTCTACGAAGGGCTGCCAATGAACTCAAAGAATCGAAATCGACCGTTCAAAGATTATTAAGTAAAAACGGTTTTCACGCATTTCACGACAAACCTGTACAAGAATTGACTGAGAACGATCGTCAACAAAGAATTAAGTTATGTGACTGCTTCATGTCTCACGAGATCACCACGAAGATTTTATGGACAGATGAGTCTACATTCATAAGGACTGGTGCAGGTAATTTTCACAATAGTCATCATTAGACAGTTGAAAATCCCCATGTCTGTCGACCATATTCATTCCAGCGACAGTTTTCTGTAAATGTTTGGGCTGGGATTGTGGACCGATATCTCATAGGCCCTTACTTTCTTCCACAAAAAGTTAAAGGCATATCATTTCTCCACTTTCTTGAAACCGACTTCTCTGGCTTGTTGGAGGGTGTACCATTGCGTACCAGGCAAAACATGTGGATGCAGTTAGATGGCTGTCCTGTCCATTACTCTAATAACGTTAAGGCGACCGCATTACACTGGGCTTCGAGCAGTTGCGACTATGATATGAAAACAGTAGTTCAATCAGTTACCGACCGCTCTAGGTGCTGTTTAGCTCTATTGTGTATAGAATGAAATACCTTATGTGATGGATGTCAGAACCAATTTTCTGATAAAGTGAACTTATTTTAAAGGTAATTTACCGCTCTTTATGATGGTATAATTAACTTTGTGTTAGCTCTTATACTTAAGGAGGAATAAGAGATTTTATGCAAGAAAACAGTGCTAAGTACAAAAATTGGAAGATGTTGAATATTTCTGAAACAGTTCCAAATCGGACCTATGTTTATAGGCAATTTTTTGTTCAAAATTGAATTTCCTTTAAGACCTCAAAGTTTTTTACCTCCATGTTGGGACACCCTGTATACAGGGTGTAGCAGCGACCTCTGGCAATACTTCGTGATATGGTTCTTCACTTCGTTTGGAACAAAATAGTTCTAATAAACCATGGTCCGATTCGTTCACCTTCAAAAGTTATTCTTGATTTCGTAAAATGTTTATTCTTCCTACCTTTTCTCATAAAATCGATCACATCTCAAAACGTATTTGTTATAAATCAAATTCAATAACACCATTGAAAACAGCATTCAATTTCCTATAAGGGACAGAAGTTTTATTTAGAAATTTAATTCATTACAGTTTTTTACAGCGACTTTAAGCTCAACTCTACAGCGCTTCGACTGTTAGAAAGAACTTTTGAATGGTGTTTTCTTACAATTTCTTCGAAGGGTAGCGTACGGTCCGATTACGGAAAAAATATCTACATTTCATCAGCTTTCCAATAAATATAAATATTATGGGGTTTCTTTTTTGTTTTGTCAAGGAAAATGCGAAAGAAATGTAAAAACCAATGAAATACAAAATTGACAACTGTGAGAAAAATACTCTAAGATTATCTAATATTGGCTCTATTTTTTTCTCATATATCAAAGGTTATCACTATGGTTAAAATGATGGAATTGGGAATGATAAAAAAAAATAATAATAGAAAAATATGATTTAATTAACGAAAAAATTCTAGTTTAGCTGAGAAAGATTAGCTAATAATGCTGGAATGAACTCTGGAACCGTAATCTCCAGCACCAATTTAAAATCAATATTTGGATGGGAATCATATGTTGACATGTTCTTCCGCTGATTATCATTGATAATCAGCGGAAGAACAAAAAGAGTGGCCTGCCATCCTCACGCGACTGCGGGCTGTGGGACTGCCTGGGAATGTGTTTGGATTGATATCCAGCTTCCTCAGCGATCGATCTGCGACCATGAGTCCGCTATACGCTAGCACTACAGTGGATGTCACTAGAGGCTGTCCTCAGGGCTCGGTCCTCGGACCGATACTTTGGGCCTTACTCTTTGACGGACTGCTCCGGGATCTCGAGGGCCGTGGATATAAGGCAATCGCCTACGTCGACGACCTCGTTGTTACGGTGCACGCTGATAGTCGAGCTGCTCTAGCCCTTCGCGCCCAAGCCGCCATTGACGACATAGACAACTGGTGCTGCGCCAACAAACTGGCTCTCTCTCCTAGCAAGACCTCGGCTTTGCTGATGAGAGAAAGAACCGACGCCCGACACCCCCTGGTAATCAAAATCCACGGACGCCGCATTGAGAGCCCGGCAACGGTCACTTATCTCGGAGTGCGGATCGGGCCGGGCCTCAACGTGACGCCCCACGTTGTTGTCTATAAAGAAAGGACTAACTCCACTTTCAACGCTCTGAGCTGCCTAGCCCGCGCGTTGTGGGGCCTCGGCTACTCTGCGTGTAGAATCATCTACACTAGAGTATTTGAGGCTGTAGCAAGGGGTGGTGGCATCGTCGCACGTGATCCTTGTGCAAGCCCAGAGAGCAGGCCTTTTAAGGGTTACAAAGGCCTATCGTACTGTCTCTATGGCTGTGCTACAGGTCTTGGACGGGGCTGTCGCCTCGTACTATTGTAGACGCAATTTGCCTTTAGGAGCAGATATAGATGAGCCTTTACGTCTAGCCCTGGAGGAAGAGATGCGCGGACAGTCCAGACCGGAGCGTTGATAGGGACATAGTCCAGGAATGGATACTGCAGAAATGGCAACAGCGGCGGTCACGATCATCGGATGGCCGAACGACCTATGCATATTTACCGGAAATCCGGGTACGTCTGGACTCTACTTGGATACTGCCTGACCACTGGATGTCCCAGATACAATCAGGTCACGGAGATTTCAACTCCAAGCTGTTCTTCTTTAAGAGGAAGAACATCCCGAATTGTTCGTGCGGCGGGGTCGAGACTGCGGAGCACGTGGTCCTTGAATGCCCGCTGTACGACGGGCCTAGGGTGGAGTTGATATGCGGGACAGTATCGTATTTGGGACTCGACCTACGGCAGCTGGTGACGGAAACCGGCTACCCAATGTTCAGCCGATTTGTCGCCTCCTGGCGGAGAAAGAAGCAAGCATTTTGACCCTGCGCCAGGGAGGCCTGCAGTCGTCCCCGGCGCCCCAACGAACCACAATTAGCGATCGCCCTACACAATTATCCCGAGCTCTCTCGGCGCGCCAAGAAAATTAAGGTGGACTGGGAGTGACCGCTGATCGTCGCAAATGGTCGGCAGCGGTCGCTCCCAGCCTACCACAGCATCATATATTTTGTATTTTTAATTATTTGATTTAGTATTTTTATTTTGTAAATAAATTTATTAGGCCTCCCTTTTTCCCCGACGATTCTGCGATGGTGTCGTGGCCTCCACCGGAGGTCGGCCACAAAAAAAAAAGTAATAAATAAAAAAATATAAAAAAAAAAAATGAATAAAAAAAAAAGCCACTGTGTGACGAAAATTGAGTTTTAACCCAAATGGTCGATTGACTTTGGAGGGAGCGCCTAAATAGGGGCCCTAAATCCTCATACTGTATTTTGTGTCGATAGATTCATTACATCGGCAGTTATTAGGGTTTTTGATTTGAGCCCCCTACCTGTACTCCCCCTGCCCTTCAGCCGATTTGCTGAAAATGAATAATAAGTGATGTCCTTATGGGGTTTTGAATTCACATATGAAATTTCGTGTCGATACATTCATTTTATCGGGAGTTATCGTGTTCACAGACACAGACATACAAACACACAGCAGACAGACTTTTTTTTTATGTGTGAAATGAAGAGGTCGGAAAACATCAATTCCGTTGTAAACTCCGCATCAAATTTTTAAACGATTACTATAACTCCCCCTACACTTCAAATAGCTGGGCAAGTAACAATATATTGTTGGTTTTTCTGGCATTTCTTCCAGAGGTGTTTTCTTTTTTCTGACAATATTTCTGGACACTTAGACGTCCCTTCTTCTGGTCACTATGAACATTCTACTCGTGGGGACCCTCCTTTTTATAGCCAAAAAGTAGAGGAACATTGTGCGTTGAGGAATGAGGAGGTCTTTTTGTACCCCCCTCGCCTGTGTGAGATCGCAAAACGCCTCCCACTCCTATTCTCCTCTTTGTCTATGGGTCTCTGTCTTTATCGTCATCTCTGTTCATGCACCTCCTTGTCTAGTTAATATATGATAATTGCTCGTACTACAGAAACTAAACTTTTTTGGATTTGATCTGATTTTGATGAGTAGCATATCATTGGAAAGGTCTTTTTATGACGAGTTCAGGGAAGTTTGATTTGAATAAAAAAGATGAATTGGTGAGATGTAAATGAAGGATAAAGATTTTCTTTCATTACTTGGTATGGAGGTAATAAAATTCATGATCCTCAAGGGAGAAATCGCAATGTGTTCCTCCTTGTCTTAATTGCTTACACTTCAAAAACGTAACTTTCATGGAACTGATCTGATTTTGGTAATTCACATATCACTGGAAAGGTCTTTTCAAGACGAACACAGTGATATGAAATTTGAATTAAACAAATGAAGTCTATGGTTTTTCATAGATAGGACTGTGGACAAAATAATTTACATATAAAAAAAATTTAGGTATATAATCTGGAATGTGAAATAAAAAAAACTAAAAAATAAAAAAACGTATTTATTGAAATTAAACAACATCAGACGAATTTATCCAGCTTTTTACATGTGGTAATCCAAGCCATGAAACGTACATTCGCTTTCCTTTTCTTCTTATAATTCTTTCAATGAGGTAAACATCTGGGTATCGCACTTTTTGAAGTTCTTCACTGTAGATACCACCTTGAATTATTTGTCCAGTATCATCTTGGATAATGTAGGTTGTAGGAATCGTATTTCGAACTTGAACAACTTTGAAGATTTCAGCACTCCAATTTTTAGTGTAACCTTTAGAAAACATTGTCTTATTTTTCGAAAGTCTCACGTAATCCCCTTCTTTAAATTTTGGTACTTTATTATAGTTTTGTTCTTTGAACAACTTAGTGTAGACTTGTTTTTCGGTAGAAGGTGTTATTTCAGACGGTTTAGCTCCGGTCATTCGATGAATGCTGTTATTATACTCGAAAAGGAGCTGAGGAAGAATATCGTAGAATTTGAAATTTCCACGAAGTGTAAACTGCTTCCACATCTTTGATTTTAATGTTCTATTAAAACGCTCCACGATTGAAGATTTTAAAGAACTGAACGTACTATAATGTTTTATACCATATGATGTCATTAATTTATCAAAAATTTTATTATAAAATTCTTTTCCATTGTCTGATTGTACATGTTTTGGGATTCGATCACTATCTTGAAAGACCTTCTCCAGAGCAGCCGATACATCAGTTGCTTTTTTAGATTTCAGTGGTTCAGCCCATGCAAATTTACTAAAAGTGTCAATAACTGTTAATAAATATCTATAACTCTTATTTACACGAGCATAAGGTTGCATTTCCACAAGGTCAATTTGCCAGAGATCGTCTATACCTTTAGTCAGTACTCTTCGCCGTTGATAATGTACCCGACTAGGTTTGTGAAGTTCATTTACCACCACTTCTTTTATAGAATTCTTGCTTGCTGACATATTTTTCTTCCAGAAGTTTCAAGAGATAGTCGAGAGTAACAACATCCGTTGGTTCCGCAGGTTCTTGCACATGTGTAATTCTTCTCTGGTGTGCATCATATACATACTTTTTCGATAATTGAAGAGTGGTCGCTTCTAAGTAATTTCTGTTTACTACATCATTTTTGTCAATAGGATCACCAACATTTACAAGTCTTTTTCCAGCAGTGTTTATATATTTACCAGGCCAATTTTGTAAATTTGTATAATATAAAGCTAACAAATCAACATATTGTTTTGTAGCAGCATCATTTGAAGCAATTGGATACTCTAAATTTTGTATTCTCCTTCGTGCAACATCTATAGTTTTTCCATCGAGTAGATGTTTAAATCGCTCTTCCCCTTGTAGAGTTGATACTACTTTTTTTAATTGTCTCTGCTCTCGAAAATGTTTTTTTATCACATGAGAACCAAACTTATCAACAGTCATTTTGCAACTGAAGAGTAAGTAGAAAGATTATTATGAAAAATAAACTTTACGAACACTGAGATATCGAGTCCGACAAAGTGGACATAGAATGCAATAGACTGAGCAGTTTAGGCATGTTATCAAATGACCACATGGTAAAAACACACAATCAATATTTTCATCAAAGCATATTTTACATATAATATTTTGTCGTGATTCATTATCGAATATTTGTTTAGATTCTTCCATCAGTGTATAATATTTGCCTCTCTAAGTTCTTCAATTATAGACCCTATTTCATTCGTATGAGCTGAATTACCAGCTGCAGAGGATGCGATTAAAATTCTCAACCTTGAAACTATTTCATTTGGGTACTCCCAAAATTCATGCAATCTTTCACTTTCTTTTACCCATCCAAAACCTTTACCAACAATTTTTTTGGGTCTCAGTCTTATATTATATTTGGTCCCAGGAGGGAAGAGCTTTGATATAATTTTTGTGTACTTCGATCCACTGTTGAAATTAATCCCTTTTGACGCACTATAACTCCGTCTATGAGCATTTGTAGCGAATAAAATATCTTTATATTTGTTCAAATCTTCTGATGAATACTGTTTAGGATCTTTCAAAAATAACAATTCATATAGACCAGGGGTACCTTCATACCATTTATCATGAATATTAAGATCATCATTATTTACTGTAACGACACTATCACCGATAAACATACCACCAGTTGCACCAAACCGAATACCATAGCGAGTGTCGAATTCTTCAGTTTCTCCTTTGATAATTTTATCTAAATACTTTTGAAACCTTTCACCGAAATAGAAATTTTGAAAACGTTGATCCAACTCTTTTTGTCCTTCAGGTGTTTGAACGTAAGTTTGAAGCTCATCAAGTGGAGTCTTCGATGGCTCACTTGTAAAAATCAATTCTTCTTTTTCCTCTTTCGGATCCTGCACTTCTTCTTCTTCTTCTTCTTCTTCTTCCTGTGAAAAGTCTGATGCATCCCTGGAGATGGAAGACTGTTTTGGGGTTGAAGTTGATGGAATCAATGTTTTTCTACTATAAATAGATGGTGCTCCGGCAAAAGACGGAGTATAAGATTGAGGGATCCTTACGGTAGATGGTTTAAATAGTTTTTCTTCAACAGTAACAGGTGGTATATCCCTTTTCCTTTTCCGTATGTGTTCGGTGAAATCTTTGAGAGGTTTTGTGATCGGTTCAAAAGTTTTTTCTAACTGCTCCCTAGTTTCTAACACATTTTGTTTTAAAGCTTTAAATTTTTTTCTTAACCCTTTACTCGTCTCAATTATACTGTTTATCACAGTAGGGTCCATTGCTAAATGATAAGAAAGTAGGTTGATGAAAGTTTTTTATAGCTGAATAAACACATCAAAACCCTTACGATATCGGCCATTGTTCTTCTCACGTGTTTTATCTAAGACGAAAAACCCAAAAGGATGTAACCAACAAAGTGAACACATTTCCTTGAATTTATAAAAAGTTAAATCAAGGGATCCTACATGGTCTTCATAAATATGTTTCAAGTTCAAGTCATCTTGTTGAAAAACAATAATAAAATTTGTATTATCTCGAATCAAATGTTTTGGGACCCTCGCATAGGTTTGAATCACATAAATACAATCTTGATTTCGGTGTCTCCCCATGCTAAAGTATTCTCTAATAATGTTTTGACTTTCATTAGAAATATCATCGAATATAACAATGGAATTTGTGTTGGCGTCTTGAGGTGAAACTACATGATATGTTTCATTAAAAGTGAAATAACCAATCTCTGGTACATTCTTCATTACTTTTTCTAAAAAAACGTATTTACTTTGTACCAATGATTTACTGTAAATGTAAATGTTTTCAAAATAAAGTCCATTTGAGTCGAGTAGCAGGGAAAGAACTACGTTTGTTTTACCAGACCCTGATGGCCCACATATGATAGCTCGTAAGCTCTCTGGTAGTAAAGAACCGTGACGACGACGACGATGATTCTCCCCACTGATATTTTCAATTTTATGAAGGAAATTAGAGACCTCGAGTTTAATAGGCTGTTGTTCAAGTAGCATCTTGTTCTATACTAAAAAAAGTTTCCCCAACGACATATAAATACATTGCAATGTACACAAGTTGATTTAGTATGAAAGGAGAGAGAGAGAGCTACTAATATTGTCTACGAACGAAATTTATGGTGAAAAAGTGAGAAAAAAAAATAACACTGGACAAATCGTGCTAGTCAGTTATGATGATGAATACTAAGCTTGGAGGAAACAGTAGGAGAAGAAAAATAAGAAGAAGAGGGAAAGTATATTCATTTCACGATGTAGTAATGACAGCAAAGGTGAACCCATCCTTACCAATAATGAAAGCGTCTATACAAGCACTCGCAAAAGCAAAACATTTTATCAAGAAAAGAGGCACACCACCCTCATTGCCAAGAGTGCTTCCACTCCCCAAGACTGGTGGTATATTACCATTTTTAGTTCCTCTATTTGCTGGATTGTCAGCACTTGGTAGCTTAGCTGGAGGAGCTTCGAGTATAGCAAAAGCTGTGAACGAAGCTAAAAAAGCTCGTGAACAACTCGAGGAAATGAAGCGACATAACTTAGCCATTGAGGCTCAAAAAATAGGTACAGGCCTATATTTAAAACCATACAAAAGAGGTTATGGCCTCTACACATACAAGTGACTTTTACAATTACCGAATAGAGCCCTAACTAATATTGAACTAGAAAGTACTGCTAAAAGTTTGAAAATCCGTAATTTTAGAGGTGTCTTTATGCGTGATACTTTACCTGATAAACCGAGAACATATGAATGTGCTATTGTTAATACGGATTCAGTAAGGAATGCGGGGACTCATTGGGTTTGTTACATTAAAAAATTAAAGAGTGTCAAATATCTAGACCCTATCGGTAACATAAGACCATTGCCTGAACTGATCACATATCTTAAAGGCTGTAACATCATTTACAATCGTACCCCTCATCAAGATATGAATTCACCACATTGTGGTCACGCATGTCTTGAATTTTTATATAAGGAGATGAACAAGAGATCTCCTCATCAGTCATGAGTTTAACTTTTACTCTAACGGGGGAGACAAATGTTCTCTCATCAGATTTTTTCCCTCCTATCCATCTAGATGGGGATTTTACTCTTGGGCTATTAAGTTTTGATACTTTTAATGCTATACCTAATATAGTAGAAGGTGAAAATAATATATTTTACTATGGTAGTAAGCAAGTTGAGCTACCCACAGGAGCATATGAACTAGATGCAATAGCCAATTATTTAGAAGAACGTATAAAACACCCTGATGCAATTGTTCTCAGAGCAAATTATAACACTCTAAAAACTGAAATAAGATGCACTCAACCTGTCTTTTTTAACGATAACAAAAAGCCAAACTCGATTGGACCATTATTAGGATTTAAAAAAAAAAATACAATGCTACTACCACAAGAAGGTTACCATACGTCAGATAGTGTAGTCAACATAAATAAAATTAATTCTATTTCTATAGTTTGTAATCTGATCACACATTCTTATACCAACGGGAAATCTGAACATGTAATCTATAGTTTTTCCCCTTCAGTTGAACCAGGTTATAAAATCGTAGAAACACCTTCTCCAATCATTTATTTACCAGTCAACGTTCAAACAGTTGACAACATCACCATACGTATAGTGGATCAAAACGGCGATCTTGTTAATTTCAGAGGTGAAACAATTACAATACGACTTCATTTGAAGAAAAATAATGGGGATTGACTTTAAAAGTATTTATAATGCATCTCGGAGAGCGGGTTCTATCAGTAGAAGAAGAGATCTAAAGCGATTGACACCAGGAAACGCTCGATTTTTAAAAGAGTTGGGACTTAAATTGAAAAAATGGACAATATCTTAAATGTTACAGAAGAGGTGCTCTTTGATGAATCCGTCATTGATTTTGAATACCATTCATATCAACCGTATAAGTCAATTGATACTATCACCTATTCAGATGAAATAGGAATCAGAATTCACCAACAAGATGTGTACACAGCACCAGGCCTTAGCTACCTCTATATAGAGGGGAGACTAACCAAAGAGGACGGGACATCACCTACATCATCCGAATTTGTCAACAATGGACCTTCATTCATCTTTGAAGAAATCAGATTTTTACTAAACGGAACCAAAATTGATAGCGTGCGAAATGTTGGAATATCGTCTAGTATGAAAGGATATATTTCTTTTAGTCCAAATACAGTTAAAGGGATGGAAAACGCTGGATGGTTTTCACCGAATATCACCACAAATATTAATAAAGATGCGAGTGGGAAGGATGTTGAGGTAACCAACATTTCAACAAATAATCAAATAACTAAAAACGGTTACTTTAATGTCAGCATTCCATTGAGCAGTTTGCTGGGCATTGGAGAAGATTTTAAGAAAATATTAATCAGTGCTGTTTTGGAAATAGTACTTATTCGTTCACGTACAGATATTAATTGTGTAAAAGGAAATGAGAACGTTACTATAAACTTGTCAAAGTTATATTGGAGAGTACCGCATGTGAAAGTATCGGATGAATATAAACTAAGATTACTTAAAATTGTTAATAGTGGTAAATCACTATTTATTCCTTTCAGATCATGGGACCTTCTAGAATACCCCAGCCTTCCTTCAAACACCAATAAACATTCATGGGTTGTGAAAACAACAACCCAGTTAGAAAAACCCCGTTTCATCATTTTAGGATTTCAAATAGATGCAAAAAATAAGCTAAATTCTTATGCTAGTCAATTTAATCATTGTGAGTTAAACAATGTAAAATTATTTTTAAATTCTGAAATTTATCCTTACGAAGATTTGCGAATAGATTTCAAGAAAAACATATATGCTGTATTATATGAAATGTATGTTAGATTCCAATCAAGTTATTATGGTAAACGAATAAATGAACCCCTTTTATCGAAAAAAGACTATGAAAAACTCGCACCATTGGTAGTCATTGATTGTAGCCGGCAAATTGAAGCAATCAACTCGTCTACAGTGGACATCCGCTTGGATTTTGAGACAAATGATAATTTTCCTCCCAACACCTCTGCTTATTGTCTTATTTTGCATGATAAGATTGTGGAATATTCACCATTGAGTGGGTTGGTTCGAACATTGTAAAGAGTACTTCAGTCTTGAGTTGACAAGGATCCTGTTAACATGTATACTGCAGCAGTAGTTGATTTCCAAGGGTTTCAAGGGGAACTGGGTTTCATCGTAAAGGAGCTTAGTGTTTTCGATCTTAATCATCCGACAATCTTTCATTTTTTCTTCAAACCTCCTCCAGAGAGACCTAACCGACAGAGTGAGATGCTATGGGTGAAAAAAAATCTCCATGGGATCGACTGGAATTTTGGTGAAATTGACTACTCATATTTAAACAATGTTTTACAATCAACTACTTCACGATACGATCTAATATGGGTGAAAGGATTAGAAAAATGCAAATTTTTGGAAAGTATCATCGAGAAACCTGTGTTTGATTTGGATAAGTTTAACTGTCCATCTTTAAAAAATCTAACAGACCAAACCAAATGTGAATATCACAAAGGTACTAACTATGTTTGTTCCTATGATCAAGTTCATAAACTGGCCAACTGGATAAAATTGAATCCATCTAAAGTGGATTTCAACTGTAACAATATAAGACTTCTCACTTACGATACAGCAAGCCCTTACCATTGTTTAGCTTATAATGGATTCATAAGAGGAGGAGGACAGAACTGGATACAATGTGTTCACTGTCATCTAAAGGTTGCAATACCACTAACATCATGTCCCTATCTTCAACATAAATTGGAGAGTCGTCAGTGTATATTTACCATTTAATTGTGAGCTGCTGCAACGTGAACATGGAACAGGCACTGCACCTTCTTTCCTTAACTGATATTTGGTACTTGGAACCTTACCAACTTCAAGCTTTACCTAAAGCCCTTGTTCTATACTTTTATGATTTCGCAATCGACTACAGATGGGATGATCTCCCAGAAGACTGGAGAAATGATCCTGACTTTCAACAATGTCGCCGATGTTCAAACCACTCAGGTGCTGGAGACACGAGCACCCAGATTGACGCGCCAGCTCTCATGATAAAACATTGTTTACATTGTGCTTCTAAACTTAAAACATTGTAGAAAAAAAAAGTTTACTCAATAAACAGTTTTTGAATTTATATATCTTTGAACTTATTTGCTCCCTCAAAAATCATGGGAAACATTTTTTGTTTTTACATACTCTGACATTTTGATAACTCATTGGTAAGAGGGAAAAGAGAGAGAAAAAAAAAATCTGATTAAAGTTAATATTTATTAAATAATTCAGAATACATGATATTCCAATATTTATTTTTTTACAAATGGATCATAAATTTCATTTCATAGAAAAAACAAACAAATTATGACATTTTAACACAATTCAAAAGTTTATGTTCAAGTTTACAAATATGAAGTTACTTTTTATTAATCAACTCTGAATACATAATGTTCCAGTCCACAGTGTTTATTGCGTTAGTAAGAGATGAATCACAAATTTCATTTTCATTAAAATATTGACAACATTTTTCTTTAATACAATTCAAAAGTTTCATACATTCATTAACATGCCAAAAAGTGTTGACAAAATATAAAGACTCTGACTTTGTCAATTTAATTTCTGGAGAAATAATTTTCATATGTGGTACAGATGTTTCAACAGAATCAACCACCCAAGGATAGCTATTAAATATTGTTAGTGAACGATTTCTCCCTCCGCTGATAAATGATAATGCAATGTTTTTAAAATGAAAAGTTTCGAAACTATCTTCTTCTAATCTTCTTCTTTTTTTGGATTGAAAATAACTTTGAATAACCTCTTTTTTCGATGTTATCATCCCCCATTCTGTAATGTCTATATAAATACAAGTATTTTTGTGAGCACATAGAGCAATTGATGGAATATTGTCAAGAAGTCCCACTTTAACACTTTTTGTATGAGTCTTATTTAGAGAAAACTCAGTCACTAATCTATAACACATCGTAGAAGTGTACACAAGCTCGTTTCAAACTAGACTAGCTGAAGGCTACAGCTAAGCTTTACAAAAAGAGGAGGGGGAATCAGGTTTTTTTTTTTTTTAGTCATATGCTATGATAAAAATACAACAATAAAATACAAAAAGTAATTAAGAGCTAAGCCTACTTAAAATTCAAAAAAGTAAAAGCTATCTACCATATTTAAAATTAGGTGTAATAGTAATTTAATTATATTAAACAATAATATATGAGACGAATAGTAAAATTATGCAAACAACATTTATATATATATATTTTTTTTTTTTTAACCCTACATTTTAAATAATCTTTTTATGAAAATATAAAAGTGAATCGTATATAATGATCATAAAAATTCAAGAAAGTAAAAGCCAAGTCCACTAAATATACTGGAGAACTGGAGCGTGAGCTAAGCCTACTCAAGATTCAAAAAAGTAAAAGCTAAGTACCATATTTAAAATTATGCACAATAGTATTATATTAAACAATAAAATAAGAGAAGAATAGTAAAAACATGCAAACAAAATTTCTATATAAATATATATACCTATATATATATTTTCACTCCTACATTTTAAATAATCTTTTTATGAAAATATAAAAGTAAATCGTATATAATGATCATAAAAATTCAAAAAAATAAAAGCCAAGTCCACTAAATATACTATATTTAAAAGTATTTCTACATTTAATAATGTAAATCTAGAAAGTTTGAACTGGGGAGTTCAAAGCGCAAGTAAGCCAAATTCAGTACTTCATATATTGAAATATAAGTAAAGAAATAATTGATGTTGGTCTACTTACGTCTCTGAACCCTCATATAAAAGGTGATTAATAGTTGGTTAGAAAATACACATATATAAAAATATTAACAAGATTTTTTTGCTTCTTCATTTAATCTAAAATGACCAAAGGCTAAGGTGTTAATATTATCTGGTAATATATGACGTTTATTATCATAATGTGAAAGTGCTAGTTTCTTTTCTTCTATAGTGAAAATATTGTGTTTTTTTGATCTAATGTTTCTAAAACTAGTATATTTACATTCTAATTCTATTAAGGTTTTGTAAAAATCATCAAAAGTTATGTGATTTTTAATTGAACTGTATTTTATACCTTTTATAATTTTTTTTACAAGCTGTTGTGCTTTAAAAGAATAAACTTTAGATTTTAAACCAACATATTCCAACAGTATGTCACCCATTAACTCATCTTTCCATTTACCTAAACTTCGTTTATTCTCATTAGAGTGTAAGAAATGAGACAAATTATAATCTGAAGTGTCCAACTCATTAAGAAGTCCAACCATGTCTTGATAAACATCATTTGTCTTGATTGAATAAAACAAGCTGTCCGTGTCTGTATAAAGTAGTTTCAGTCTGTCGAGCCCGTATTTATTTAACATTACATCGTAATGAAATCGATAAAGCACTGTTTTTGAAATCTCCAATATAGAAAAACCTATGTAAATTGGTTTATTGAATAGTATATTTTCCTGTCTCAAATGAACTATCCCGAAGTTATCATTAAATACATTACACTCCTCAAAATTTGTTTTACTGATATATTTTAATAGCTGTTTTTCAGTAGTTACTATTCTACGTTTTTTTCTTTTCCGAATGTTTTCTATACTTTTTCCAAAAATAGCATTATTCAAGAGTTTAAATTGAACTTTTTCGAATTCATTTTTCGCATTTTTCCGCTTTTCTGTATTAAATACTATATAAGGTGCTAACCATTTAGATTGTGTGAATTTTAATATTCTATGAATTTTTATAATTTCTAATCCATGGTTTAACGCTTGTCTTAATACTGTATAATGAACAATGTACCTAATTTTATCAGATAGAGTATTCATAAGTTTAGGAAATTTGGATCCGTCTGGTGGGTTTTTCTTTTCGCATAAGAAGGGTAATGAGTTGTGTAAGTCATGAAGGGTGGGCGAATATCGAATATCAGCTTCCAATATGTACCCGATTTCGGAATCCGTATTCAAATTTTCTATATTGAATGTTTGTGGATTAACCCACTCGAAATTTTTATAAGGAAGCATTTCACACATGGCAAAACCATACAGATTATTTGCGTCTAGGTAAAGCAAATAATTGTCTGATAAGTTTGGATTATAATCACTCATGTATTTATTATTAGCTTTTGAATATCTTGTTATACATTGCGTGATCCCTCCACGGATACCTGCTTCAATTAACAAAAGTTTCTCGTAATCTGATATCAACTCAAGCTCTACTTTCGTGAAAATAAGCATAGCATCCCAACTGTAACCAGGTATTGAGTAGTACCAGACAGGATCAAGCCTATAATATTCTAGACAAACATTTCTAAAATTCTCGAATACCTCGCAAAGTAAGATAATGTCGACTTTCAAATATAATTCCAAATATGTTTGTAAATTAACAATTTTAAATTTCCCCCAAACATTAAGAGCGTGTTGATAGTCTTCCTGACTAATAGAGTTTTCATTTAAGCTGTCATAGAATTTCTCTTTTGGTGGGAGACTTGTTTCATTTAGAACTTCAATATTTTTTAAATAGTCATATGGGAAAACGCCTTTTCTTTTAACTAATGCATTCTCATCAGGTTCAGGGAAAAATGTATCTATTTCAGGTGTCGCATTAAGAAATGAAGCTAATTTTCCTAAACTGTAAGACATAAATCTATAACTATCCAAAAAACGTAATTCTAACCCATTAATTGTTTTTGAAAATGATATATAAACTTCATCCGATGAGGGTATCACATCAATTTCACCTCCATCACTCGATAAAGCCTTCAAAAGTATATGAAAATCATATTTAGAACCACTATGTAGCAGAATCGGTATGAACTTTGGTTTTCTTAATAACAAATTACAGTTTGAATGACAAATAAATCGCATTTTGCCTGTAAAATGACAGTGATCTAAAACTCTTTCTTCCGCCTCCATTGGTTTCCCACAGACTTCGCAAATATTAACTTTTTCAATTTTATCTAAATCAGAGTCATTTAACGGTTCCATGGCTACATTTTTATCATAAAACGTTTTGATGATTTTAACTAAATTATTAAGGTATTCAATAAATCTACTCATTACATCTGGCCCAGTATAAATAAATGGTTCACTTGATAGTAAGGGACTACTCACAATAGATTTTAAATATAATCCACAACTTATGACAGAATGTTTTTGGACAGGTTTACTTTGAATTTCGGTTTTGATTTTTTTACTTAGAGGTTCAGTTTCAATCGGCTCAAGTATACATTCAAAATCAGCGTAAATAACAAATGGAACTTTCTGAAGATGCCTGTAATTTTTGAATTTTAATGTTTCACCGTCATTAGGTAAATCTATTCTTGTTTCTGTGTGCTTATAACATAAAAGTTTATGTTCAGCATATAGCATTTCTGCTGACTTCCTAGATGTTGCGTAAAAATAGGAAAAGCAACGTTTACATATTAAAAAAGGGCTTCCATTATGGTTTTTCGTCAGTTGGGATCTAACCAATCTCTTGAAATTTTTAATCCAGCAATAATGAGAAGTTTCTTCTGTTTTTAAATAAAGTAAATCGAAATGACATAATTCCTCTTTTTGACTAATTTTTAATGGGTAGACTTTATTAGTTCTGTCTAGGCCGTAGACGTTACAACTAACTTTATTAATTTTTTCAAAAGTTTTTATATCTTTTAACTGTGTTGGAAATGATATACAATCGAAATTTAAGGGGGAAGTAACTTTTTTATACATTTCTATATTGTAAAGAGCATTTTTTGTTTTCATTAGATAACCTAAAATAGCATATTTAAAACAGTAATTATCGTTATTTTTTTTTTTTTTTTTTTTTTTTTTTTTTTTTTTTTTTTTTTTTTGCCTCGGCAGACACCACACTAGCCATTGCTCTTCTTAAAACTACACTATAAAAGATAATTATGCTAAAGACGGGATACTGGAGAGAGGAGCCCAGACAGAGGGCCCAAGCAAGCGGCCCCAGCCAAGCCGGGGGACAGCCGGAGGCACCGCCGGACCACATCACCCAAAACAATATACATAGCGCCGACCAGTGACTGGAGTGGAGGCCCCTGAAGGAAGATCTGCATGTAGTGCCGGCCGTTCAGACCTTCGGAGCTCCTGGGTCTATAGACCAGTGCCCCGACAGTGCCCCCCACAGACCCCCAGCCAAGCCAGCAACCCCAAGCCCAGGCCCCCCACCGGAACCCGCCCCCCAGTCAGAGCTTACATTGGTTCAATTTATAGCTAAGGAATCTGGGGCTGATTTTGAATTTGCATTATAAATCTGTGAATGGATTGGTAAATAAAAATGTTGCGGGTTATTAAAAGCTGGGGATAGTTAAAGGGGGCTTGGGTTAGCTTATACAGTTCAGTGAACATAAGTTCTCTCTGGGTATGATATTTGGTACATGTAAGTACAATGTGCTCCAGGTTCTCCTCCACCCGACACACCCGGCACAGTGGGCTGTCTGCCTTGCCTATCCTAAAGAGATACGTCCCACAGATCCCGTGGTTCACCCTCAATCTATTGATATTAGTACATACAGACTTGGGGAGACAGGCCTCCCTGTACCAGGGTTCTGAGCCCACTCTCGGGTTCATCCTCTTATACCAACTTCCTTTGTCACTACTGGTATACATCTCTTGCCAAATGGACCGACAGTTCCTTTTAATTTGTCCACTAAGATCCTCTTTGGGTAGCCGGACTGGTAAGGGGGTCCCTTCTGATAACGCTTGTTTAGCAAAACCATCAACCACTTCGTTATATTTTATTCCTATATGAGCCTTAATCCAACAGAACACTACAACTTTGCCTGACTCTTGTATGTTGTTTAAAGTCAATAGGAGGTCCAACTCGAAATTATTTAAGTGAACTCCAATTTTAATATTGCTAAGTTTTCTAATACAACTTTGACTGTCGGAAAAGATAACCACTCTATTGAAAGGTAACTTCTCTAAGTACTTTAAAGCCTCGAGAATGGCAACTAACTCGGCAGAATATATTGTTGTTAGCTCTGGCAACTTAAACAACTCAGATCTATCTAATTGTGGGTCAAAGAAGGCACAACCTACCTTACTGTCTTTTACAGAGCCATCTGTAAAAATATAATGCCACTGTGGCCATAATAGCTGGATATCCATGGAGAAAGCAGAGTTGGTAAATAGCGATGGGATTGACGAATAGTCTCGCAAAAAGGCTGTAGAGATAGCAAGTTTATGCAAGAAGTACTGTGAGTTGTACACCGGTAATTTTGTGTTTACATAAATTTGGGTGTAATAATTGGTTATGGCTGTGAAATTATATGCTAAACTGGGTGACCTTTTTTTCTGCCAGAAGCTACTTGTTAGATCTAATTTTACTAATTGGGATATTTTATTAACTGTTGGAGATTCTACAGAAATGAGTCGCAGCAAAAACCTTTGGGTTAAGATTTTTCGCCGAACTTCTAGCGGCGGTTCATTCGCTTCTGCATGAATAACATCTATCGGGGTGCTTCGTAGATATCCCTGGATTTGCCGCAAACAGCGATTCTGAACTAATTGTACCTTCTGGAGATTGGTTTTCGCTGCGTCGCCATAAAATAATGAGCCGAAGTCTATAATGGATCTTATGTTGGATCTGTAAAAGAGGAGGCCAATATTTGGATCAGAGCCCCACCTAAAATGGCTGAAACAGCGCAAGATGTTGATCCGGGATTCTAACTGACCCAACAGATAGTTAATGTGCGCTTTCCAACTTAAAGTTTTATCTAAGTACAGACCCAAGAATTTAGCTTCCTTATTTACCCTATAGTTATCATTACCAAGAGTGACTACTTCTCCCAAAGGTAACCTTCTCTGCCGAGAGAACGGACACAAAAAGGACTTACTAGAGGATATCGACAATCCGATCTGAAGGAACCATGCCTTGAGACTGGACATTGCCGTGTTAAGCGACTCTAAAGCCTTTTCAACGTTTTTATGTATTACATAAAGACAAATGTCGTCAGCATATTGCAGAATTCTCACACCAGGGGGTAAAACAGATTCAATACCAGAAACGTATAAGGCGTACAAAATGGGACTAAGTATATCACCCTGAGGGAGCCCGCTGTTAGCTACCCTAGGACCACACATAGTGTTACCAACTCTGAGATAAATATTTCTATCTGAAGCTAGATTTATAATACTTTTAGCCACTTTCCCTGGGATGCCAATCTCAATCATTTTATTACCCAAAAGAGACAGTTCTACGCTATCGTAAGCAGCTGAGATGTCTAAAAATACAGCCAAAGTGGATTTTTGTGTTGAAAATGCAAGGTGGATATCGGTTATCAGTTCAGAATGTGCATGATATATTGATTTGCCCTTTCGAAAACCAAATTGACTGGTTGGGAATTTATTATAATATTCTGCCCACCATTCGAGACGATACTTAATCATTCGTTGGAAGGTTTTTTTAACACAAGAGGAGAGGGAGATGGGACGGTAGGACTTGGCCTGGGATGGATCTTGGTTAGGTTTTAGGATGGGGATAACAAGATGCTCCCTCCAATCGTCCGGGAAGCAGCCTGAGCTCCACATCTCATTGAAAATGTGAAGTAATGCTATTTTAGCTTTGGGAGGTAGGTTAGAGAGCATAGAATAGTGAATATTGTCCATACCAGGAGCAGAATTGTTTACATTTTTTAATGCGGACTTCATTTCGGCTACTGTGAAGGGTTGTGAAAAGACGCTTTGGTCGGACTCATGGCTATCGAAGGTGTTCATAACAAAAGGAGGAGTAAGGTTTTCTAGGAAATCTTTTGTCCAGTCTCCTGTTTTGATGCAAGTAGGGATTTTTCCATTAATATTTTTTAATGATTTTAGTTTTTTCCAAATAACAGTTAATGGCGTATTTCGATTTAAGGACTCACAAAATTCTGACCAATTTTTCTTTTTACTATCTTTTATGATTCTTTTCGTTTCTAATACTTTCCTTTGATAGTATAGAAAATTGTCTTTCGACGGATTCCTTTTGTATGTTAAGTAAGCCAGGTGTCGATCCCGGATATGTCTCTCACACTCCGAATTCCACCATGCTTTAGGTTTTCTCGAGTTGCTGTTAGACGGAAAATTTGACGGAATGGCTTTTTCGCATGCCTCGTTAATGAGATTTATAAATTCATTGTATTTTACGTTTTTACAATTTTGATTGTTCATGTAGGATGAAAATGTAGTCCAGTCGGCTTTTTTAATGTTCCACTTATTTTTATGAGAGACCCAGGGATAATTAAATATTTTAGACGAAAAAATAATTGGCAAGTGGTTGGAGCCCATGGGATCCTGAAGAGTCGCCCATTGAAAACTATGGGCTATGTTCCGGGAAACAAAGGTCAGATCTATGGCAGATAGACGAGTTTGGTAAATATTGTTTACATAAGTGGGTGAGCCATCGTTCAAAAATACAAGTTGGTTATCGTCTACAGCTTCCATTAAAGCTTCCCCTTTACTATTTGTAAAACTGGAACCGAAAGCTTGGTGGTGACAGTTAAAATCTCCCCCCAGGACGAGACCCTGGGAGCTGGGGATAGCCCCAATGAAGGTGTTCCACTGAAGGTGGGAAACGGAACTGTTGGGGTGATTGTACAGCGACACTATAGAGACGGACCTACCTGAGTTCTCTTCCAAGGACACTCCCACAGCCATCAAGCCCTCTAATCCTTCAAATAAACTAATTCTGCTAAATGCTATATTGGACCTAATTAAAATAGCCACTCCTGCTCTTCCATCCTCTCGGTCTTCACGGACCACATTATACCCCCGGAAGTGAACCGGTCTATTGGGTTTAAACCATGTTTCCGATAAAAGAGCAATATCTATGTTTTCTCTAACTAGGCAATATTCTAGAGAACCCTTATTCGAGATAGCAGAACGGGCGTTCCATTGTAAAAATTTAAACTGCATTCTAAGTTACAAAAATTGGACACCCTCCCCTATGTATCCATAGGAGGGGGAGCGGTGTTATTGTGTACCTTATAATCAAGTAAAAATTTGTTCAATAGATCTCCTAAACGTACCAAGGCATGGTCACTCTCTGAATATGTTTTTGTATTTATTTCATTTATGAGTTGGGAAATTTGATTCATATGATTGTGAATATTCAAAGGAAGAGTAAGTTTTGTTGGAGGTACCTTTCTATCTATAGTGGGACGTGAGACGGGCGTAGGAGGTTTTAATTGCTGTACCGGTGAGGCTACTGGGATTGACTTCTGATAAGGGAGGGTGGCGCGGAACGTAGTGCGGGGTCTGGCCCTAGCTCTGAACGGGGCAGGGTCGACCCTGAGGGGACCAGCCCCTGTCGGGACAGAATCCAGCTGGGGGAAGTGCTCCTCAGACAATAAGGAAAACTGATTAAAAGATGCAACCTCGGAGTAAGAAGTATTATTAAGTATTGACTTTCGTTTATTTTCAATTTTCTGTAGATATACGGGCCCTCCACAGTGAAGACAGGTAGGGTTGGGGGCTGTGGAAGGACATGGATCCGTCTTGTGCTCCCCACCGCAAATCTCACATCGCTTCTTACCCTTACATTGTATCTCAATGTGACCAAAACGTAAACACTGCTTGCACTGTCTAAGAGGAGGGATATACGGATCTACTCTGCATCTAGCTCCATAAATAGAGACATATTCCGGGATAGATTGGGAGTCAAAAGAAAGAATGCAAGTTCTGAGTTTAATTATTTTATCATTTGAAATTCGTTTAGTTAGCCTTCTAACATTGATAACTTTAAGGGGTGATTTTATTTGTTCTAAAATTTCTGACTCACTTAAATCCGGATCTACATTTCTTATCACTCCACTTTTATACAACAAGAAATTAGGGATATAGGCGCGGAAACTTACTTTTTCGAAAAAATCGGTCTCCAACATCGAATTACATGCTGTTGCAGTTTTAAATTCTAATTTAATTCTATTTTTTCCAACACTGATAATATTGAGGATTTCATTAGTTAATGATTCACCTAAGGTGAATAATTTCCTTCCAAATGACATCGGATGCAAATTTCCTAAATTACCTTCATTGCTCTCTACAAATAAGAAATATGGACCATTGTCTGTATTTCTAAATCTATTTTTCTTTAATTGGTCAAAGAAATTTTTTGTTTGATGTGTATTGTTATATTGAGCAAACTCAGTTATTTTATTTATTTTATTTATCGGGGTTAATTCTGCCCTATCCGCCTGTCTTTTCAATGATGTAGTTGTTTCCATTACTATATTTTTATTATCATTAATGGAAATATTAATAGCAGGGTCAGGAGGGCCTGGCCCTGAATCGTGTTTTAACATCTAGGTGATCGGTACGTCGCAAAGTACGAACTTAAACTAGGAAAATGAAATAATGGTAATAAATAATTATACAAACAAAAAAAAAAAAAAAAAAAAAAAAAAAAAGGAACGTATACAGTAGTGGTGTACTTATCACTAATCCTAGAAGAGAGATAGACTGCTTGGGATCAGGCACACGACGGAAAATAAGAATTAAAATGAAAAAGAAAACATAAATCTCGAAAGTTAACCTAAACTTTTGTTATCGTTATTATGAATGTTAATTACAGCTTTTCGATTTTCTATTACTTTAGGCAAAGGAATAAAGCTATTTCCCTTTAATGGAATGTATCTATAGATTTTTAATAAAAGAAAGTTGATTTTATTTAAACGCCAACCGCTGCCTCCTTTTATTTCCATTGTGTCATGCTCATTTAATAGCTGAGAAAATGATTTGGTTATAAGCTTGTGCAAATTGGATGAAGAATCCAAGTCTTTTAATCGGGTTTTAAATTGTGTTTTCTTTACAATTTCGTCACCTTCAGAAAGTTTTACGTGCTCACATTCGAGTATAAACTGAACTTTTATAGTAAACCATTCTTGAATTTTTTTTTGAAGTTTTTCGTAGACATTGTTTTCCAAACTATTTAAAAAAGTTGTAATATTCTTTATACATTTAATATTTTCATATGTTTGAAAGTCTAGAACATTATTTAAGTTGTTTCTTAATAATTGAATACTTTCTGATTTTTGCTGTGCAATAGAATAATTGGATGTATTCGTCATCTTGTTATGTTGTGTTTTTATATGCCTGTTCAGATTATAAAGATTTTTGAATACTTTTCCACAAATGTGACATAATTTTGAATCCATCTTCCCCTCCCTCTACCTTAACCGTCTATAAACTATTAATCACCTTTCAATGTTATGCTGCGCTGACTGGAAGGGATGGATGGAAACGTATTACCCTGGGGGAGTTCAATTATAAAAATTCAAGGATGAATGCGTTTCCCACCGTTCCTTTGTATTTGAGTTTTAACCCACCTGTGAAATAAAAAAAAAAAATAATAAAATAAATTTAAAAACAAATAGATACCTACATTGAGTGATGATTATTTTTTAGTAATAGGTACTTAATTGTAGTAATACCTTTATAGTTGCATTCATAGCATTCACTTTTTATAAGTATATCAGAATAGCGTTTTGGTAAATATACTCGTGTAACCAATTGACCTTTTTTTATTGTAGCGATTATCGCATCTCCAAACTTAGTCTTGCTTTTCCTGACAGATGTTATTTCATATTCCTCTCCCACTTCGAGTGTTTTGAGATTTACGATCTCAATAGATTCCTGATTAAGTTCAAGTTTAGCTGCTTCCATCTATACTTGAAAAAAAAAAAAAAAAAAAACCTAAAAAAGTTTTATATTTCACTTAACTGAATGAATGGAAAAAGCAAAATATATATATATATATAGATCTATTCGAGTTGAACGTGTGTTAAATAGGAAACCCTTTTTTTAATGCTTCTCTATATTCATATTCCATCAAATTCTTAGAACATTGGTCACAGAACCAACAATTCGTTTCATGCATCTCACTTATTTGTTCCTCACAATTAAAACATTTTATAGATTTATAAATATTGTATTCAGGCACATTTTCTGTTACAGTTGAGTGTAAATACACGAATCGTGAACTTCTTCGTTGAAATGAAAACTTTTCGATAGCACAGGAACAACAAGATATTGTATAGTTTTCATTGATAAGAATATTGTAATATCTTGCTTCTACACAAAAGTATTTTGGCTGATAGAGAGATAAAGACATGATCACTAACCTTGTTGGTTGGGCTAAGAATCGTCGCACGTTCAACTCGAATGGAAAAAGTGGACTCCAAAGAATATTGTAGACTAAGGTATATATACCTACTTGCTGGAGGGGGGCTCTGATGGTGGTCTCTCAGACAAACTCCTTATTTGCTACTTGGATGTTTATGTGGTTCATTATTTGCACATTTGTAAGCAAACGTTAGTTTCATCTTATCTCTGAAAACATTTAATGTACTTCGTCAGAGCGTGAGGCGGTCTCTTAATAGACTCTAATAGACAGTCTTTACGGCTGGCCTATCAACCGATAGCACTTCACTGGAAATCGTTATTATTATTTTCTTCTTGGTTGATGGTCTATAGGTTATTTCTTTGCCTCGAGGGTTCCAAGAACTATTTGCACTTGAAGTAATGTGAGGCTATTTGGAGGAGGGCGGTTCCTTATATAGATATTCTAATGTATCTAGGGATACTTAGTCTAAGAAGGTTGAAGAAGAAGTGTAAAAAACTCTACGCCTGCAATGAACCTCTCACAGTCTAGAAGATATTTGTTTTTGTTTTTAATTTCAATTTAAAACATTCTTTTTCAATTTAGCAACGGGGAGGTACTACCTACTGAGTTCAAGATGGTTGGTTCACAACCCATACCTCAACCCAAAGGAGCTGGGCTAGCTTTGTGGAAGCCTGAGTTTAGCCACACTTAGAAATCCTTACTTCTCGTACCACTGCGGGCTGACTAAAGTGGTCAAATTTAACTTCATGTGTATTATAGAGTTGTATCAATTTCGAGAACTTTCCGTACAGATACATTTTTTTTCAATGTAAATTATTTTGTCCACAGTCCTATCTATGAAAAACCATAGACTTCATTTGTTTAATTCAAATTTCATATCACTGTGTTCGTCTTGAAAAGACCTTTCCAGTGATATGTGAATTACCAAAATCAGATCAGTTCCATGAAAGTTACGTTTTTGAAGTGTAAGCAATTAAGACAAGGAGGAACACATTGCGATTTCTCCCTTGAGGATCATGAATTTTATTACCTCCATACCAAGTAATGAAAGAAAATCTTTATCCTTCATTTACATCTCACCAATTCATCTTTTTTATTCAAATCAAACTTCCCTGAACTCGTCATAAAAAGACCTTTCCAATGATATGCTACTCATCAAAATCAGATCAAATCCAAAAAAGTTTAGTTTCTGTAGTACGAGCAATTATCATATATTAACTAGACAAGGAGGTGCATGAACAGAGATGACGATAAAGACAGAGACCCATAGACAAAGAGGAGAATAGGAGTGGGAGGCGTTTTGCGATCTCACACAGGCGAGGGGGGTACAAAAAGACCTCCTCATTCCTCAACGCACAATGTTCCCCTACTCCAAAACCTTGACTGTGGCGGTCTCTCTCTCTCGCTTCTAAGAACTAATTGTTAAAAAAGTCCAAGGTAGTTCACTGATTGGTCCACCCACCAGCCAATCATAATTCTGGAATCCATCTCTGATGGTATCCCTCGACCGTGGCGCCCTCCGTTCACCTACAAATAATGGCGGCCATGCGGTTTCTCATTGATTTTTGTGATTGATTCCCCCAAGAACCAATCCCAAAATTAATTAAACTAATGTTGGTGCTCGACTCCAGGTCTGGTCTTCTTAGCGTTGAGCTGGGATAGTACCGGTTGTAAGCACTAAAAAAAGTGTCGGAGATGTTGGGCTCCACAAAAGACCGTCTTTGGCTGGAAAATGGGGTATGTATGAGCTGCCTTGTGATTGCGGTCAGAGTTACGTGGGGCAAACAGGAAGAAAGGTCTCTAGGCAATTGGCAGAACACCTGATGAATGTTAAACACAACCGGACTCAAAAATCAGCCGTGGCCAAGCACGCGAGTGAATGTGGACATCAGATCCTGCTTGACCAAGCGAGAATCCTGGCGGTGGAATCAAACTGGGGAAGAAGACTCCCCCGTGAAAGCATTGGAATAGTAAAAAAACGAAAAATTTCAATAAAAAGGTTGGTTGGGTTTTGACCGAGATGTGGAAGCCGGTACTATCCCAGCTCAACGCTAAGAAGACCAGACCTGGAGTCGAGCACCAACATGAGCGCCGCCTGGTGGTGGACTTATGAACATCAGTTTAATTAATTTTGGGATTGGTTTTTGGGGGAATCAATCACAAAAATCAATGAGAAACCGCATAGCCGCCATTATTTGTAGGTGACAGAGGGCGCCACGGTCGAGGGATACCATCAGAGATGGATTCCAGAATTATGATTGGCTGATGGGTGGACCAATCAGTGAACTACCTTGGACTTTTTTAACAAATAGTTCTTAGAAGAGAAAGAGAGAGAGACCGCCACAGTCAAGGTTTTGGCTATAAAAAGGAGGGTCCCCACGAGTAGAATGTTTATAGTGACCAGAAGAAGGGACGTGTAAGTGTCCCGAAATATTGTCAGAAAAAAATAAGAAGACACCTCTGGAAGAAATGCCGGAAAAACCAACAATTCAATATCCCAGAGAAGTTGAAGAAACTCATTAACAATAAATATTCAAACAAAACCCTATTTTTTTTCTTTAATCAAGGGCAGACACTAAAGATTGTTTCTTTCAGGAAATGCCATAATGAAGAGATCTGTCTATCACTATACAAGGACGTGGCTAATAAAGTGAAGGAGATGTTCTCAGTTTCCATCAAGACGGGAGGCTGTTTACAAGTGAGAATCGATGAAGTTTATCCTGATTCCAAGAACATCGAAGAATCTAGTAAAGTATGGAAGAACATTCCGGATTCTCATAACAAACCGGTTTCTGATAGCAAATCGGAGAGTACAATATCATGGATTCTAAGATCTATAAAAGATTTCGTAATTTCTTCGTTATCTTACTTGAGAAATTTAAAAAATCTTTTATTTAAACTTCCATTCCTTACACACTCGTGATGTAATTGTAATGATTTCACTTTTTCTTTTAGGATTAGTTAATTATTTAAGATTTTTCTAAAATAATTGAAGAAAATACATAAGTTTATAATTAAATTATAAATCAAATCGTTAAATCACTGAATGAGTGATGAGTATCAGCAGCGAAAACAGTAAAAAAATAAAACATTTTATAATAGAAAATAACGCAATTAACCATAATATCCTAAATAAAACTGGAAGTTATGTTGTAAGTTATAGTTTAGTATTAGTATAATATTGGTAATAAAACAGTGTTTTATTGACGTATTTCTTGAAGCTCCGATCAGAAATTAATGATCTTAATGTTTTCTTCAATTATAAAATATATTCACGTCTGTAATAATTATTTAAATTACAATATTAAAACAAATCTATTTGGTATTTTTTTTTATTATCCTTTTTATTTTTAATATTTACATTATTATATATATATATATATATATATCTTAATAAATATATATATATATTTAGATATATAAAGATTATATTATATCCTGGGCTTACAATAGAAATGATGCACTCAGTCATGACCTTTTTATCTATTTAACTTTTTTAATAAAATCTATTTTGAATGAGTAAAACATGTAAAAAAAATACTATTCCCAAGAATATACATTTTCACCTAAAGTAATTGGTCACAAAAATAATTTGTAACTGTAGGCGCCAGAGCCCTTTTTACTGGAATCTGGTGGAGCCTACGGAGGGGGGGTTGAACAGTGGACTGTATAATTGAAACTTATAATTGAATATACTAAATTCAGATCCTGCCCGGTTGGACCATATGTCGCGCCCGAACAGGACTTATGTTAAAACACTTACCCTTTTTCCAGGCTGAGCCGTCTTCGCCCAGGGGCATCTAACAAAACACAAATTGCTGACCAGCGTTTGTTATTGTATTAAATACCTTGATACCTGGACGGGAATCTGGAAGGTCAGGCTGGAGCAGGCAAACTAGGGGCCTCAGTGGAGGCAACGGGAGTAGAACTGATACTGCTTCAGGGGGAAGCAACTAGTCGAACACTACTAGGACGGAGGTTACTATTTGGGGCCTCAGAGGGAGGCAACGTACTGTAGGAATAACTAGTGGGGCCGTGTAGCCAACGGGGAGCAGACTAGACTACCTCAGGGATAGGCAGCTAGACGAACAACTGAGTATAAAAGGATGGAGCGACTTTCTGCCCCACCGTCACCAAGAATCTGAATAAGTCATCAAGGCTATCAGGATCTGTATGGTCTTTCTAGTCCACCGACTCCCACCCACAACCACTTCGCAGTGCTGGCCACATCGGCAGATAAAAAAGAGTCACCCAACTTTGGAAACTGCAACACAGCACACCTGAGGACTACCGTGCAATCATTCAGCACTCAAAATAGGGCGGCTACAGCAACCACTGTTTCCAGATCAAAGAGGATAAGCCATTCCGCATAGCAATCCGGCACCTCCACCCAGCCCTCAGCCATCTCACCAAGGAGGAGATCGACCTTGTTCTTCTTCGACGTTGAACCTCAGGAGTAGAACTAAAATGTATTCAGCTTCACAAGTCTGGTTCATGATAGCCTAAGGGTCGAGGAGCCAAGTCAGAGGAAGGAGATCCCTCGTGTCAGAGGGGCACACCAAAGGTGCGTCAAGTGGGCTGGGCTGCACGCTATGAAGACCTCCCCGCCAGGACCAGCTTTCACTCGCTAGCCAGGTCTCTTCTATACCCGTAGTGCTGAGGTCAGTATTTAGCCGCCTCAGGCTCTAGCCTACATCCCTTCCCACCCTTCGGCCTTCATCCCTCCACTTCCATCAGACAACGATTTAACTTCCGTTCTCCCTCCTTAATGACAAAGATGGAATCTATGTTCACTCAGTTATTCAATCTTTTGACCCCAATTATTACCCTCCTTATTAATCGACACCAATAATGTCTCCGATCACACATCCCTTATCCGTCCTTCTTTGGAGCGTCAATCGCTTACACGACCCAAAGACGAACTTGATATTTTACTTCACGACAAAAATATAGACGTAGTCCTTGTGACAGAAACGAGGCTGCCCATAAGAAGACCATGCATGAGATCCCGGACCATGTTACTTACAGGATGGACCACCCGGACGGTAGAGCCCGTGATGCAACTGCCATACTTTTTTTTTTTTTTTTTTTTTTATTCTCTCTGGGAGGAGGAAATCCCTAACGGACGAAGGGAAGTATCGAGCTTCCCAACACTGTGGGAATCGCACCCACTAAAACCTCCTCCCAGAGCTCTTGGGTGCTTTCGTCCCTGGTGTGGGACCATAACACCCTCTTCGTCCTCCCGATGAGGAATCATGGTTGTAGCTTTCTGGAGTGCGCTGACTCTCGGAAAGTTCATGCCGGGTTAGGCCCGCCTGGTGTTATTGATACCGGCGGTCCGCCGAGGCTCGAGGTTAGGAGGCGTTTTTTCGCCTCCTCCACTCCGCTACAAATTGGGTGAATGCCGGGTAACAAGACTCGGCCACCAGCTGCTGCAGGGTCAGCCCCAGGTACGATCCGGTCGAGCGTATCAACGCCGCCCTAGGCCCGTCGTACAGCGGACATTCGATGACTACGTGCTCCGCAGTCTCGACGCCACCGCACGCACAGTTCGGGCTGTCTTTTCTTTTAAAAAAGAAAAGCTTGGCGTTGAAGTCGCCATGACCAGATAGTATCTGGGACGTCCAATGCCGAGGCAAGTCATGCTCGCACATCAGGGAAGAAGGCGTGTGTCGTCCGGCCATCCGAAGAATCCGTCCAGCGCCGTTGCCATCTGGTCAATACCCACTCCTGGACAATATCCCCGCAACGCTCTGGCCTGCTATCGCCCTGCATGTCCGCCGCCAATGCCGCGCTCAAGGGCCCATCCACATCCTGCCCCAGAGGCAGATTGCGTCTGCAGTAGTACGAGGCGACGGCTCCGTCCAAGACCAAGTCAATGGGCGGGGCCGCGGCCAGCACCTGCAGCGCCGCCATAGAGACGGTGCGATAGGCCCTCGTCACCTGCAGCAGTGCGGATCGCTGGGCCTGCAGAAGAATTCGGCGTCGCTGCTTAGTGGGGAGTTGCCACCACCCAGCAGCCGCGTACCTTGCAACTGCCTCGAAAACCCCCGTGTAGATTGCTCTACACGCAGGATAGCCGAGGCCCCAGGTAGCCCTGGCTAAGCAGCTCAGAGCGTTGAAGGTGGCATTGATCCTATCCTTGATGCCAACAACAGTCACATTGAGGCCCCGTCCCAGCCTCACCCCTAGGTACGTTACGGCCTCCGGGCTCTCAATGCGCATCCCCTGGATCCTGATGAAAAGTGGATGGCGCGCGTCCACTCTCCCTCTCATAAGCAAGGCCTGGGTCTTACTTGGTGAGAGCGAGAGTGAGGGGCCATAATTGTCCGTCGCGACCTTTCACACTACAAACTGTATCCAGGCTATTTCCGTCTCAATATATACCGTGTTGGGTATTTGTTCTAATTCCAGGTTCAGGTTAGTGAAATTTATGAAATGTGTGAAGGTATAATATTTTTCAGGAAAGTACGAATCACTTAACTTTAGGGGTAGTATGCCTGGTCCATGGCTGAGATCTGTAATTTTTACTGTTGTGCTAAGTTGAACCAGCTGCCATAGCAGTAATACTGATATCTGGTTCCGCATCTGAAACAGATGATGGGTTGCTGGTTAGCCGAGAAGATTGTTTTTTGAAAAGTTTTTGTAAATTTTCCTAGTTCTTTTAATTTGATCATCTGGGTGACTAACTATTCAAGTATTTTATCACCTTCAATAGTCTCTTTGTTATAACGGGCTTATTTTTAATGTTTACTTCCTTAGATAATGAAGGTAGTTCTCGGGTCTTATTCAAAGATTCCGTGTGTTCTTCTTTCTCTTTTTCTAGTTGGGTTTTAACTGCTTTATGCACTAGCTTCAAGTTATTGTGATAATCATTTACTTGTTGTTCTAAATAAATTTCATTATCATTAATGTTAAGATTATTTATACTAAAAGTTACCTATCTCATTTGGACTCATTTTCAGTTTTTGATTTTTGTGCCAGCCTGAGTCTTTGTTCCAACATTAGATTTTTGTTCTGTCCTTTGATAGATCCTAATATTTCCATTAATGTTGAATGCGCTCCGTTCAAGCATCCTAGCGAATTTGGGTGGCTAACCACCTAAGGAGAGTATAATGAGGTTCTATATTCGTGTAATTCAAAAAGTTAGCTATTAAATTATTTTTATATTCAGCATGTATTGGTCTCCTATCGTATTCTATCTTTTGTCAAATACTACATTTATTGATAATATCCGTGATTTTATCTCTCATGTTAGGCCAGTAGTGAACATTTCTTAAGTTGTTTTTTTAGTTTTTAGGGACCCCCGGTGGCACGTTTTACCAGTATGCTTCGCGTCAATCAACTCGATCTGGTCATCTCCATTTTCAGCTTTTTGAGATAGCACTTTATTCGAACGGAGGGGAATTGATCTCTAACTATTTCTGCGATTTTCTTAAATATGCCATCTAACGTTTCATGTTGACTCAATTGAAGAGCTCGTTGAGCAGTATATTCCATATGATACGTTAGGTTTTAGAATGTCTAGTAATTTTGGTTCTAGGTAGTCCAGGGATAGGATGTGTAAATATTATATCTAAATTTATGAAAGGGTCTGCAATGTTTTGTTTGTGTGTTTGGGCTTCTATATCTAAATTCATGAAAGGGTCTGCAATGTTTAGTTTGTGTGTTTGGGCTTCTATATCTAAATTTATGAAAGGGTCTGCAATGTTTAGTTTGTGTGTTTGGGCTTCTATATCTAAATTTATGAAAGGGTCTGCAATGTTTTGTTTGTGTGTTTGGGCTTCTATATCTAAATTTATGAAAGGGTCTGCAATGTTTTGTTTGTGTGTTTAGCTTCTATTTATAAATATTTGATGTTTTTCAACGTTTACGGGTTTTTCTTTATTGACGACTATTAAGATTTGATTATTAGATGAATCCTGTGAGTGTTGTGTATTGAGTCTTTCATTATCAATTTCAATTTCGTTTTCTCTGGCTATTTCAATTATTTCATCTAGATTAGGATTGGGGTCTGGCGAAGGTGTCTCCCCGTTAAGGAATTCATTTAATACTTCGTTCGCGTCTATTTCTGATATCGCGTTTATTTCATTTTCGTTAATTTGATCTGATGGATTTCGAATGATATTTCGAATGTCTGCTACTACGACCTTAGTTTTGCCCTGAACGTATTTAATCTCAAATTCGAAATCGGTCAGTTGAAATGTCCATCGCATTAATTTGGAGTTAGTGTTTTTCATTTTAAAAAGCCACTGCAAGGGTTTGTGATCCGTTTAAAGGATACATTTTTCCTGGAACATTTCCATAAATGTAGGGTCGGAAGTGGTTGCGTGCCCATACTGTTGCTAGGCATTCTTTCTTGATGGTGGAGTAATTAATTTCCGTTTTGTTTTAGGTTCTGGAGGCAAACGAGATGGGTAAATATTTTCCATCATGGTTCTGTGACAAAACTGCTCCGATTGCATAATTACTTGTGTCTGTTGTTAAAATAAAATCCTTATTAAAATCTGGGAGCTGTAGGATCGGATTATTTTGCAATAGTTCTTTTAGTTCTTTGAAAGCTGGCTTGTATTCTTTCGGGTCAAGTTTTTTTTATCTTTGCGTAATGCTGAAGTTAGAGGTTTGGCTATTTTAGCATACTTTTTTATCATTTTTCTATTATTATAGAAAAGGCTAAGGCCTAAAAATTGTTTTATTTGTTTAGTTGTTCTGGGGATTGGGAATGTTCTGTTGTTGGTGAGTGTTAGTTGACTCCAGACAGCCTCCAGGTCCTCCAGTTCGGGCAGAAAAAACTGATGCTTCATTGTTTTGTTCACACAAATAGCTACACCCAGGCTATTGGGGTGTGTCTGTCTCGTCTGTATGTCTTATATCCTGCCAGTCTGAATGTGTCTGTCGCTGTGAAGTGGGTTTCTGTTGTGCAAACTATGTCTATGTTGTATCGTGTTAGGAAGTGGGTTTCTGTTGTGCAAACTATGTCTATGTTGTATCGTGTTAGGAAGTTACTGAAATATTGCTGCTTTGTTTTCAATCCAATTCGCATTCCAATATAGAATTGTTAAGTTTCGATCAATCGCAGAATTAGGGCTGGCCATAACTAAGAACAAACATATGATTTAGTAATGTGAAAATGAAGGATTTAATTTCTGTAATATAAGTTTTAATTATACTTACTATTAAGTCCAGGGGTGTTGTTCGTTAAAGTTAGGTTAATGAGGGTTGCTTGCAGGTGTCTGCTCCGGGGAAACCAAGGGTTGGTTTTTGCTTCTGAGGGGAGTTTTTTCTGAGACTGATTGGAAAGTTAGTCTAGTTGGATTTGCATTTGATGTTGTCTGTTGGCATGTGTCTTCTGTGCGAAATTCCGGATTGAACTTCTAAGAAAGTTTCACAGCCTCTATTAATTGGCGGGTTGACTTTCACCACAGTTGCAGCACTTTACTCTTGGATGATCCTCTGCACACTTGACATGCATTTTGGGTGGCAGAAGTTCTTGCTATGTCTCATGTGCTGCCAATGCGTGGAGATCGCTTGCGCAGTTCGACAGTTACAAAAACGTTGTAAAAACTGTGGTAATTTAATTCTGAGTTTTCATTCTCTTCTAAAATTGAGTTTGTCAATTTTTGAAGTTAAGAGGGTTTTCATTGGAGGGTTAGGTTTAATTCTCATCCGTAACCTTGGTGAAAAGTAGTTATACATATCACACTTCCTCTGTGTGTGACTGACATACTGAATATTACAAAGTCACTCTCAGAATTCAGTTGGACAAAGAAAACAGCTGATGCCAGCATTCTTATAGACAGTAATGTCAGTTTGAAATGAGGAAGAATGAATATACGAACGACATCTTTAAAACAGTCTTGTTCTTAGAGAAAAATCTGTATAAATGGGTTGGTAAAGGGGACTGTTATACTGATGAGGAATGGGTTGGTAAAGGGGACTGTTATACTGATGAGGAATGGGTTGGTAAAGGGGACTGTTATACTGATGAGGAATGGGTTGGTAAAGGGGACTGTTATACTGATGAGGAATGATATTCCCATCAAAGTTGGAAAAATATCATTCTTCGGGCCATCCAGGTGTAAAACTTAGAGGAAATGTCTCCACAGTAAATAAATGCAATATTGTACTAATTTTCGTTAGACTCTGATGTTCACCTGTACGGAACCCTGCCATGTATGATCTGACCACACTTCTAGCTCAGATGACATAAGTAAGTAACGTTGTGTCTGATATTGTTACAGTAAATATGGGCCACCTCCAGGAATGATTATTAAAAAATATAATTCTACATCACTTTTAAACATTATCCGGTTAATTCGAACGAGAGTTGGGGGGAGGCCTTAAACAGAGAACGAAAATTTTATGATATAGTCTCATTTTTTCGATTTCGTTTAAAATGAGAGTCTCTTGAGCTGTCCCTTGTCCCTTGTCCCTAGGTGTGTTACTCAGCGACTTCTGAATTCTCATATTATTTTTGAGTCGATACGATACATTCATTACATCAAAATCCATTAGCGTTTTTGAGTTGAGCCCCCTCCTTTGATTCCCCCCCCCCCTCCTTCTATTCCCCCCTTTCTTTTAATCCCCTCCTCCTTTGATTCCCCCTTTCCGTTGATTCCCCCCTTTCCTTTGATTCCCCATTTTCCTTTGATTCCCCCCACTTCTTTGATCCCCCCCTTTCCTTTGATTCCCCATTTTCCTTTGATTCCCCCCACTTCTTTGATCCCCTCCTTTCCGTCTGTCAATTTAACTTAAAATCGACAGTTGTCTTTTTATGGTTTTTTTTATTCGCATATACATTTTCTTATCGATAAATTCACTAAATCAGAGTTTTAGCATCAAACCATTACCAAACCTCCTCCCCTTCCTTTCGGTTGATTTGGCTGAAACCAATAGGTGTCAAACTTATGGGGCTTTGGATACACATCTCAACATTGTGTTGGGGAAAGTGTGGGGAACAGGGGAAGAAGCATAAAATTGGTTTTGCAACATTACCGGCCAAGCTCGTAGGGCCGGAGGACCACCGTTGCACATTTAAAACTAGCTCTGGTGTCCACCGCTGCTCTGCAAATATTATCTGTGATCACCAGCGCTGCTAAGTTCTTACTAATCTGGGTGTCTGCCGTTGCGCAAATACTAGCTTAGGTGTCCAATGTTGTTCAGAAAATACTTGATAATAACCGGGATACCCAATTCGCCCTATCGTGTCTTTGCTAGTTCTCCATGCCAGTTTCTCACCAAAACACTTGATAATAACCGGGATACCCAATTCGCCCTATCGTGTCTTTGCTAGTTCTCCATGCCAGTTTCTCACCAAAATACTTGATAATAACCGGGATACCCAATTCGCCCTATCGTGTCTTTGCTAGTTCTCCATGCCAGTTTCTCACCAAAACACTTGATAATAACCGGGATACCCAATTCGCCCTATCGTGTCTTTGCTAGTTCTCCATGCCAGTTTCTCACCAAAATACTTGATAATAACCGGGATACCCAATTCGCCCTATCGTGTCTTTGCTAGTTCTCCGCCAGTTTCTCACCAAAACACTTGATACTCTAGAAACCACACCAATTTTCAAAGTCAGTATTACATAAAGAATGCTGCCGAGCTTATAAAAAAAACTTAACTCTGTTTATGTTCGTAATGGAGCCATCTTTTCATGTATCCAATTTATTTACGAACGTACCGAGCATGAATGAATGTTGCACGACCATTGAGGAAGTTCTTCAAATAAAGAATGAACCATTTCTTAACTAATAATCTTGTAGGGTAAATTTCATTTTCTTAGTGCAATAGTTATTTCAAATTTAACAATGGATTTTATCGTATGGTCGTCCTGCCTGTGGGTTCCCTAATATCCCTCTTATATGCTGAGATATTCATGGGTAATTTTAAAAAACATTCATTCATTTCTTCATCACTTCTTCATAGAAAGGTTTCATTTTTGGCGAGATATGTTGATGATATTTTGTGTTTGGGGCGGCTCGCAGAAGGATCTGCATGTCATTTTAACAATTCTTCACTCTAGGAACGCCATAATTCAGTTCTCGTTGGAAATTGTAGGTTATGATTTGAATTTTACGAACCGACGACATCTGTTAATAGGAAGCACTAACTAGCAGAAAATAATGGCTGTAATCCCAAGTTTGTTGAGACATTTACAAAAAATTAAAGAAAGGCTGCTATTGTCATGGAAATTTATAATAACCGGACACCAGACCTGGAGGTGAAAAGCTTCTGGTCCTACCCACATATAGAGGAAGTATCCTTCAGTCTAGTCAACGGGTTCCACAAAAGACAGGAGTGGGGTCTACCGAATTACCTGCGAATGCGGGACGACCTATATAGGCCAGTTCCAGTGTAGGACCTCACACTCGACTGGTTCGAAAAAGTAGAAGAAAAACAAATTGCCTTGAAGCAGATAGGGGCATTTGTTGTGTTGGAGTGGAGTGGGGACCAACCCGGCTGACCCCAATCGGTCAGCATCCAACTTGACCAGGGGTTGAGCCTATAGCTGTTATTACCTCGTCCCTACTTATAGGTAATTTTACGTGTAATATTTTTAGTTGATAATATATTTTTTATTTATTTTTATGTATTCAATGTCTTATTTTAATAATATTACTTAGCACTTCATCACTTTTTAGGGTTGAAAAAATGGTCACTTTTTATGGTCGGGTCCCATCCGAAGCACTGCACGCTCAAGGGTTTCGAACCCGTTGGCTAGCTACCGGGTACCTTGCGGTACTTATATGTTCTAAAAAAAAACATTAATATAGAAATTTCGGTAGATAAGCTTTAACCAGATATGATGATAACCTACCATTATGGGTATTTGAACTTTTCGGTAACCGTTCTCGGTTCTAGACCCGGACTCGGATCCATGTATGGGAGTAGACCCGGACTCGGGTCCATGTATGGGAGTAAACCCGGACTCGGATCCATGTATGGGAGTAGACCCGGACTCGGATCCATGTATGGGAGTAGACCCGGACTCGGGTCCATGTATGGGTCTAGACCCGGACTGGGATCCATGTATGGGAGTAGACTTGGACTCGGATCCATGTTTGGGAGTAGACCCGGACTCGGATCCATGTATGGGAGTAGACCCGGACTCGGGTCCATGTATGGGTGTAGAACCGGACTCGGATCCATGTATGGGTGTAGACCCGGACTCGGATCCATGTATGGGAGTAGACCCGGACTCGGATCCATGTATAGGTGTAGACCTATATGTACTCGGGTCCACGGTTCAAAATCCGGACCCGCCTCTCGGAACGATTTAACTAGGATAGCATTCATCATAGAACAATGGGAGTCCTCCTGAAAGAACGAGACATCTAACAAGTTGAGGATGATGAAGGACACCGTGAGGCCCCGGAAGAGCAGCTAAAGGGACAGAAGAAGGGAGAAGGTGATCTGTCGCCTCCATATCGGCCACACTCGGCTCACCCACGGACATCTGAAGCAGTCCCGGGCATGGAGGGCGTGTTCGGCCGGAGGGCACGAGCACATCCTCTCAATCAGGTCTCGCTGTTCTCCCTTCAAACTGCCTGCTACATGATGCCTACTGCGAAGAGAAGCCTCGTCGTGCCTCTCTTCGTCCCCTGGTCTGGTCTCGCACCTCTTGGTTCCCTGGTGAAGAGCCTGACCCTGACATAAAGATCATGACCCTTCGCGATTGAAATGTTCCAAAAAAAAATATTAAAAAAATATAATATGGGTGATCCTTGTAGCAAGAATCCCATATATTTTCTGAAAAACACATTAATACAGCAGTGTCGCCAGATACGCTTCAAAGAGATACATTTTTATGTGGGCTCTGTTGATTGGTCGGTCCGAAACCATGTTTTCTAATGTGGAAGCCTGTGATTGGCTGAGGCCTTCTATATAACAGAAGCGGCCCCCAGCTGAGCCTCTCTTCGTATCACCACACCAACAATAACAGGTTAGTATATTCCATTTTTTTTACTATGTATCATTAGACATCGGTCCTTGAACAAGGATCAGGACGTGGCTTTGTTCCAATACTTCTAGTAAAACAGCCATTGCAATTTCTAAGTCTCCAAATTGATGCGAAACTGTTATCGGTAAGACGCTGAATCATTTCAAACCATTTACCCTACTTAGCATCGGAACTGAAAAATAGCGAATATTCTTTTAAATAGTGCGAAACTGTTATCGGTAAGACGCTGAATTCCGTTTGCTTCTCGCTTCGTAATCTTCAAAAGTCCATGCCAGGGGAAACATTAACTACACGACGTTGCGCTTATTTCCATTCTATAATCAATTATGGTTTATTACATTGGAAAGGTTGATTATATTAAAAATTGCAAGAAGAAAGAACTATTTACCCTACTTAGCATAGGAACTGAAAAATAGAGAACATTCTTGTATACTTTATAAAACTTGTGGGGAATACTGCATCGTTTTTGTCTTAATAATTTCGATATTATTTGAGATAATCATAAAAACAGGATTAGCAAAGCCTGCAAATGCCATTTCTAAATTGTACTCAAAGGCGGGCCTCAAAATGTTCTCTTAACCCGTTCCGTCACACGTAAAATTACCCATAAGACTTTTTCCCCCAAATATTCAACAAAAATATATGACAAATAACTTTACTAGTAATATATTTTTATTTATTGTATAATTGCATCGTCTAAAACTCACAAGTTGATATAACATCAATACAAAATATTAATAATAAAATACACTTAGAGGGCGCCGGTAGCTCAGTGGTATGCGTGCTTGACTTCTGAGCTCAAGGTTGTGGGTTCGTAGCCCGACCGAGGCCCTTAGTTTATTTTATCTGGGAGGTAAAATAAACTTAAGCACGCCGTCCTTCGGATGGGACGTTAAGCGATGGTCCCGAGCCTGTACGATGTCAGGTACTCGTTAAAGACCCCTACCCTGGATGAATAAAAATTTAGGGTAGGCAAAATTTAGGACTCCCACAGTAGAGTCGGGCTCATGTCCACCAGAGTGTCGAAAGAGCGCTCTGGTAGTAGGCGATATGACCTCGTAGTTAAAGCCCGGGCATGAGTCATAAAACCTAACCTAACCTAACCTAAAATACACTTATTCAAATAAACTCCATTTATATTTGCGTTTGGAAAAAAAAAAGTAATAATTAAACTATACCAACCACGAAACATTTTCTATAAAAATGTCTTAAAATTGCACAGGTGGTTACTTATATTCTTAATAATATTCACCAAGTTAGCTTGTTATAAAATAATATTCAATTCACAAATTACAGTCGTAAAACTTTCACACAATTTATGCAAACCTTCCTTGAGCATTCTTTACAAATAGCTTGTTTACATTTTACACACATACTTTCAGTTTTCCTGCCTTTTGTGTATGGGCATAAAGAACAGGTTTTCCTTTTTTCCAATTTATCTGTGGGGACGGAAGTTCTATCTCCGACAAACGCGATTTCTCTGTTCTCACTTGTTGGTTTAGAATATATTGCAATAGATTGTTTGATCAATTGTTTAAGTTCGCTTGATATTTGACGGTTTTCAAGCCTTTCGAACATAAATGGGTGCATTAATTGTATAGCCAACTTTTTTATATAAATGTTCCTTGTTTGCAGTTCATTGTTCACAAAACACTGATGCACTATGAATGAGTTCACCAGAGTGATGGCTATCATGCCACTATAGATAGTACTCAATAGATTTCTGATTGTGTCTGCAAATCCAGGATCCGAAGTCCGAAGTACGGTACAGAGTTTGTGTTCTTTTGAAGTCATCTAACAGCAAAAACAAAAATCAAAATATATTGTCAATATCACACCAAGACCAATATGTAGGTATACATTTATATATTATAGATATGCGTCCCTGTAATGCATAACAAACAAGTGACTGATAAATAATTTATAGAATATTTAGTGTCCCTTAATGTGACAATGCGTCCCTGTAATGCATAACAAACAAGTGACTGATAAATAATTTATTGAATATTTAGTGTCCCTTAAAGTGACAAACTATTATTTGGATATCTAGTGTCCCTATATCACAGGTGGGTAAATTATACCTACCAGGAATTGAGCTCTGCATCACAGGGTGGGTAATTTTTACCTTGTATGTTTACAAAATCAACTTACCTTGGGGTCTTTGCCGCCAGAAGATACACACAAACAATGGAATCACAAGTAGAACTAACCAACTTGAATTTACGTGGAAGGTTCCAGACCTTGAAAGTATAAGGGGTGCCAATACAGCCAACACAATTTTTTTCTATGGGTAATTTTTACCTCCTGTGACGGAACGGGTTAAATATCTTCGAGGAAGGTCAGCATATCCTAAAAAGGACAAAACAACTATCGCAAAAATTACAGTTAGTACAGACAATGACATTTTTGTTATCTCTCTTAGCACATTTGCATGTTGTATATTTTCTTTCTACAGTTGTAAATACCTGATGGTAAAAAAAAGCTATTTTCTGCGAAAACGGGAAGGAGACGTGGATCTTCAATTCACGGATTTTCTCAAAAGTCGAAAGAGGAACTTTATGTCAGAGATGATGCGGTTTTTCTTTTTTTCAATTATCGAAATTATATATAAAAAATGTATTTACCCTTCACCAAAACATAGCCCCTTCGGCTCTGAGGGGGGAAATTTGGTGTTCCTTGCTTATGTTTATTACGTCCGACGCGGCGCGATGACAGAAAAGGGGAAGGGAGGGGAGCGCAAGAGTGGCCATGGTTGTTTTCATCCGGCGCGGTGCGAAGACAGAAAGGGGGAAGGAAGGGGAGCGCAAGAGTGGGTATGTTTATTACATCCGACGCGGCGCGATGACAGAAAGAGGGGAAGGGACGGGAGCGCAAGACTGGCCATAGTTGTTTTCATCCGGCGCGGCGCGAAGACAGAAAGGGGGAAGGGAGGGGAGTGCAAGAGTGGGTATGTTTATTACATCCGACGCGGCGCGAAGACTGAAAGACAGTATGTCACGTGTTACACCAGAGCGCCGGAATACTGAACGTGCCGGATTATCAAGATTATAATGTATCTGATACTGTTACAGTGAATATCCAAAATGACCACCTCCAGATCTGCAGTCCTCGCAGCTCTTAGCTTCTGTCTTCTTATGGCTACCTGTGCTCAAAAAGACTCGCTGACGCCTGTCGATGATGACCAGCTGACGCTTGTCGAAGAGAACCCGCTGACGCCTGTCGATGATGACCAGCTGACGCTTGTCGAAGAGAACCCGCTGACGCCTGTCGAAGTGCACCCGCTGACGCCTATCGAAGAAGACCCGTTGACGCCTATCGGAGTAGTCGCGCTGGATACTGTCGAAAGAGGAAATACAATTGAACTAAACCCGTATTGTTATCTTGGAGGCTATGTTTTCGTAAGTATTGTAGGAGCCAAATGGACACGACCGATAATTATATATTACTTTTATCCTGTTCAAAAATATCAAAAACTCTCATTTAAAAATAAGATCTGAAATCACAGTAATTTTCATGAAAATTCACAAATAGTATCATTAGAAGCCCAGTTCTGATATTGGCCACTTAGCGTACCAACATTTTGTGAGAGGGGGGGGGGGGGGGACCAAAACATTAAATTATATTATTATATTTCTTTGGAAGTGGAGGGGGAGGATATTTCATTCTTCAAGTCACAAGGCGGTCTAACGCACAGTTACTAACCTAGAAGACACGGCACTAAAGCGCCTAAAGTTACTAACCAGCGTAAGGTTATTAACCGGGCAACGCCGCCCGGGTAACCTGCTAGTTTCTGTAGGCATATTGCAAATCTATGTACCCGCCTAGTTTATATTTAACTGTAAGATGGTATATGGCATAAAGTGAGAATTTGTGTTGAGTGGAACATATTTATGAAACCCGGTGGTAACTTGGGTAAGTCCTACCGACCGGGTCAGCGAATCAGCTGATTTCTGATAGGAATTATAAAAAAATGTTGCAAAACTGTAGTTATTTAGCAATTCAAAATCCATTCATTCTATCGGGAGTTATTGTGATCACAAACCTATCTACACCAGACATACAGACAGACATGCATTTTTATTTTCCATTTTTGTAATCAGGTCTCAACATGAAATTCCAATGAAAACTCCGGAAAACTCAAATTTCTGACCGATTTTATAACTTCCACTACAAATTCTATTCTATATTTTTTTATTTCAATCACGAAACCTCTGATTCCAGTGATTTGTCTATTTATGTGTGTTAATAAATAATATAAAACTGAATTTAAAAAAAAAATGTATTCATTTAATTTCAAATGTAACAGCAAATCCGCGTAGTTACAAGAAAAACAAAAAACTTACTCTGCTGAGCTGGAGGGGAGAATGTGGAAGATGGGCTATCAACTGATCTCCAAATAAGACGGAGAAGGGTGGCTGGGATCTGGGAGGAGGCTCAAGACACCGTCTCACCAGATCAATCAATTTTTGTCCTTTGAATCACTACCAATCTACTTCCCCATCTAAATAAAGCTTCCGCTCCCTCTTCTCTACCCCACCCCTCTTCCATTTTATTTTTCTAATTATAGCCCACTAGCGCTCCCAAGCGCCTAGAAATCAAATTATTATTGATATTAAATCAATTAGGTGTGACGTCTTAAGAAAAAAAACGTACTTGACCGGGAATTGAACTCACCATCTTCCGTATAGGAGGTTGGCTTGCTAACCCCTCGTCTATCATGGCATGGTTGTCCAAGGAAGCTAAAATCTAGGTATATAAATCTCAAGTCATACATTTTTAATAGTATAATAAGATTATTAATAATTTTACGATTTCTCCAATCTGATGACGTAGTTGACCTTGAAATGGTTTTCACATGCATTATACATGTTCAAGCATGTAGAGAGACCCTATATAAGGCATACTTCACCAATTTTTCCTTTTCAGATATATATTAACAATTTCACCATCATATGCACAAAGAATACAAATTTTAGGATACTGGAACAAGTATAAAAAATACACTTAATTTTTAATAGCATGGATTTTTATTTAGTCTCATTTACATAGATTTTTGTATATTGTATTTCATATTATATTTTCTAAGTTTTCTTGATTCTTCCATCGTTCGTAGTGCGTTTTCATATCAATCTAATAAGCCTCCCAGCCCCACATGTCTCAAACAGGCCCCCCACATTATTCCCTGGGCCCCGTTGCTAAAAGTCATGATGGGCCCCCCTCTTACTACCAAAAAAAGAAATGTTGTTCTTTTTTTACAATATACATTCATACTGATGACTAGACCCCTTCATCACAAACGAGGTCAGTTAAAGAACTATTTTATAACATAGCCCCAACGTACAAGAATCATATAAGGTGTGTCCCTAGACTACAATAGGAACTCTTATTTATCCGCGAGAAGCCGCCACCAGAGACAGTAGCAGCACTTTCCAGAGGCTCTACTTGGGCTAGAGAGAAATATTTCAACTTTTAGCGGATGCTCCTTAATTGAAGGGCAAGTGCAGCTTGTTTAAACAATATCAAAGGGCAGGAAAATTCTGGAAAGGGAAGCTCGAAGCTCCGCCCAATATGACGTCGACAAACAACGTGAGCCAATGAACAGCCAGATGCTACCGGTTTTCCCCCACCATAAGGCGCGAGGGGAGCTCTGAAAAGTCATGTACAGATGGTCAGTCTGGCGACAGACACTGGGCGGAGTCCACGTCATTCTCAGTGCCGATTTATATAGAAATTTATTCAAAGTCAAAATGTGATCTCATAGTTTGATATTATTAGTCTGGCGACAGACACCGGGCGGAATCCACGTCGCTCTCAGTGCCGATTTTATACAAAAATTTTCTAAGTCCAAAAATGTAATAATACAAGTGTTTTTGTATAGGAGTAGGAAGTTATCAATCCTCTCCTATGTTTCAATAATGAACATAATTGATGACATCCGGACAATTACACCCAATTAGTGTCGATGTGATCAAATTCTTTGTTCGTCAGAGACGATAGACATTTATTTTCCGCTATTGAAGAGATACTCCATCCGAAGCATCATACTTCCATTAAGATGTATCGACGCACCAGGACATCATTCGTTTATTGAATTCAACGCAGCAGGCCAAGGAAATGTGGAATTCAACAAACAGGTTTTATTTCCCAAATGTTTAATTATTGCCAATCTCCGTATAAAGAACCAGTAATGCCTTTCAGACAGAATCTAACTTGTCACTTTTCGCCCATCAGGCTTCAGTATTAAACTAATTATTTCAATTAATTAAAGTTATTTATACAATTTCTATAATTACTCTTATATAAATGTTCAATTTTGTGTTATAATAAATAGATTTTCATTCTAATTTTCGTTTATTTACCCAGCCGTTATGCATGCTACTCCGGGGTAGTCAAATGTAATTAACAAAGAGTTAGTTACAAGTGGTCACCATCAAATATCTTATAGCTACTCTGATATTGAGGAAGTGGAAGGTTATTCAGGCAATATTTCGTTTTAAAGTCACGATATATTTAAATATTTATTCAATTAACTTTTGCTCGATAAATTAATATTTCAATTTTTTTAATAATCCACAAATATTCCACTTCCCCGGTAGCAGATACGTTATAATATGTATATTTCAATTTTCATTTGACTAGATTTGGGGAAGTTGCAGTTGAGTGATGTGTATAGGGATAGGTGAACAATTCCGTATTTTTGTGAAGTGTTGTGTCGTGACGATATATTGGATCTCTCGGAAGGATTCTATTGTAGGAAGTATGCATAGTCTCTGATTTGTAGAAAAGTACATCGCAGCTAATCTCTGATAATGAAATGTTACAAGGCCTACCATTCAAAAAATATTAGTATCTCTACTATAATTAATTATCCGTCTCAGTGAGTAAAGTTTTCAATGAATTCTTCTTAGGACAGCTATATAAGAGTTCCTATTGTAGTCTATGGACACATCTTATATGATTCTTGTACGTTGGGGCTGCGTTATAAAATAGTTCTTAAACTGACCTCTATTGTGATGAAGGGTCTAGAGTCTTGCCTTCATCAGTATGAAATCTTAGGAAAAATACTTGAATATGAAATTACTCCCGGCTTTTGCAGTAATGAAGACGGGTTTTGACAGGTACCAATGTGAGGGAGCCTACACAGCAGGGGTCCTAGGTTAGAGTTCAATTGGTGCTCAGATGTGTGGGAGTGGGTTCTGAATATATCCAGAGTAGTGTTGTTCAGGGGGTGTCTGTGTAATTTAAGTTCCTGCTAGATTGTAGGTTCTTAGTCGTAAAAATAGTGATGGTAAAGTAATATTGGAAATGTGAATCTAAATATCGACGAGAACTGTGGATGTTGATCTGGCAGTTTAGGTAGGGAGAAGCATTTTAAATTTGTATAAAATATGGTGTAAATGAACGCCTGGCGTATACCGGGGTCCTAGGATCAGAGGATCGGAAGTATGAATATCGAATAGGTTGTGGTGATATGAGTGAAGTGGAGTTGGGTGAATGGTTTTGGGACATGCAAAAGAAAAGGCTAATAGTGAAACTGATATTGGCTGGACGATGACGAAGAAAATTCCTTGGGTGATGGTGTATGCAAGTGTGTAGGTATGTCTGGGTGAAAGGTTTAGAGGGGTAGTGAGGTGGGATAGAAGTGGTTTGAATCAGAAAGAAATGTTGAGGGGGCAGTAGTCTACACTTGTAGGACTCTGACTTGATATGGTGTTGGGGGAGTAGAAGTGGAGAGCAGAATATTGGGATGAATTGGCTGTTGGCAGAATTGTGTCGGGATTTGAGAAGGTTAGGAGAGCAATTACAGTAGAGGACGGTTGGTGGAAGGAGAAAGAAATTGTTATGGCCGCTATAAACGAGGATTGGAATACAGTAGAGATGCTGGTGAGAAGCAGCCCAAGCCAGTGCTGGAGATGAGATGTAGTCTAGGTACCTACACAAAAAGCAGAATGTAACATAAGGTAAGTAAAATATACTGCATGTTAGCCTGAGAATGAATCCATGAGACCCTGGAAAGGTCTCTATATAGGGTCTCTCTACATGCTTGAACATGTATAATGCATGTGAAAACCATTTCATGGTCAACTACGTCATCAGATTGGAGAAATCGTAAAATTACTAATAATCGATAGTTGATACAAGCTAGGTTCCTTTTCCATCTCTTCTTCTAAAATTTGAACTTGTTCCTTCCTACTATTATTTTCAATATTTTCTACTTTATTCAGGACCTCTAACTTCTCTACCCTTTCGGAAATTTCATGAAATCTAACTTGATTTTCTTTTCTATCTGTAAATAATTTTGTTTCTAAAATTCGAAAACATGCATTACAATTTTCCTCAGCTTTTTCTAACCGACTCATTATTTCTTCTTGATTTGACCTCATTTTAGTTTCTAAATTAGTAATTTGTGACTTTCTAAATTTCTCATTCTACAATCTAAATTTCCGTTCTCACTTCCTAAATTAGCTATTCTTGACTCCATTTTACTATCTAAATTAGCTATGTAATGATGTTCCGTCTATCACTCGCAGTGGAAGCCAAGAACAGACATCAAAAACACTTGAGGGCGGAAATTCCAGTTACTGGACAAAAACCCTCGTGAAATCCCTATATTTCCGATTAGGAAAAGTCTGGAGTCCAGATGATCGCCACTTCTGCTGGGAAAGGGGTGAGAGAGAGAAAATAAGAAAAATAGTTATAAAAGAAAAACGTGGAAATATAATCTTCGTAATAAACTCAAAAATCACTTCAAAATAACTAATAGACTGGTGAAATATCTAATACAAAGGATCCCCTCTAAAGAATAATATGTATATATATATATATATATATATATAATAATTTCAAATATACTTCATTTACAATATACAGCACCTGGTATGTTCGCTCTCTGTGGAGGCAAGTTGGTCTCTCTCTAGTAGCTCGACTAGGAATCGAATGTGTCTCTAAGTTGATTGATGGCTTACCTAGGAGATGAGCGCTCCCGGTTTACAACCGTTCAATCAACATAGGTACATTTCCGAACGACTATCGATAAATGAGATGGGGTGAGTTCCATATGTGAACCATATATGTAACTTCGTTACATATTACCCCCCTCTTCCTCCTCAAGAGAGGCAGGAAAACAAATCCGGTGGCATTACTCAAATATACCAGCTCATGTATTCACCCGTCGCAAGGATAGTCTAGCCATATACTATGGGGTGGGGTGGGGGACCCTCCCTGAAAAGCAAGGGGGATTGTCCCTCCTATCGTCACCAAACATCCTGTGCTGGGACGGCAGGCAGAGACTTAAACCGAGCTAAGCGGCCTTGCTACTCCTAGGTTGCGCACAAGCTCGCCTCAGCTGGTGGAAAAATTCCCCCACCCCCTCAAAAATGCCGGGGTTCCCAGACGACTGGTTGCGTAAACCGACAACCCATAAAGAAAAAAAGAATATCAAAGGAAAAAAGTTTCCAGTCACCTAACCTAGAAACTAGACTCACGATGAGTGGGTAACCTCAAGTTTAGGCTGCGGGTGAGTACAATGATAAACCCATGGCTGGTCAGTAGTCATAATAAGTAACCAAAACAATTATACATCATATGTACAACTTGCCACCGGTTTTGTCCAAAAATACTAATAACGACCATTGGTCTTTTCAAAATAAAAATACTTGCCCTCCAAAAACAAAAAAATTTTCCCACATTACGGATACTTCCTATTAAAATTTATACACTAATTTCAATTTAACTCGAGAGTCAGCAGGCCTTGGTTATTTTACCATAAAATGCTCAGACTATTTCTGTTCTTCGCATTATCAGGAAAAAAGTAACCACAAACGCAAGTGTGATGGTGAACACAAATTTAATTGCGAAGGCAATTTGAGATCCTATGATCCCCAAAAGAAATGATTCCATCTCACTGTAAGGCGTTTGTAACCACATAAAAAAACCTGTAAGCTGATCTCGGTTCTATCCTTGAATTTAAAACACAAGTATAATTCAAGTATCCATTTATCTAACAATTAACTACAATATTTTCCTAAGTCCGATATCATAATATACAAAAATTGACTTTCTTGGTTCAAAAGAGAAAAATTATTAAGACCCCATAATCCTAACAATCTTTTCCTAATTTACCAGTCTTCAAAAGTACAATATAGTAAAGAAAAAATGATATGACAATATTTACAAAAATTCTTCGGTGTCCCTTATCAAAAATTTACACAATTCAAAACAAATTAAATAGGGAACACATTTTCATTTTTCATTGAAGTTCATATAGGAAGGTTTTCAAATGCATACTCATATTTCAATAATTATATGAAACAAAAAAACAACATTGTAATGACAAATATTCAATATAAATTTATGTTCACTATCCGTGATAAACCTTCTCATAAAATCATCAAAATACATAATATTATATGGCCGATATATATCTGTTATATAAACCTGATATGCATATTTCCCAAAAAATGTCAAATGAACATAAAGACTGAGGATAGACAACACTCACGATAGGAAAAACATATACAGAATAAGGATATAGGTACCAATGCACATATAAACACATCAGAATATTGCGCAAATACAAATATAATAATAATCAAAAACAATTTATGTTCATCAAATACAAAATAAACCATAAAATTTTATTTCGCCGTGGTATACCGTTTCAACTGTGAAACTTAAGCCTTCTTAGTCTAACGGGTGATCAGTCCGTCGAAAACAATAATAGACAGGCGACGTAAAATCTTACGCACGTCGTGCGCGCGAAGAATATTACTTAAGTATACCTTTATGTGCACACTATCATAATCAAATATCATTATTTACTAATAATTGTAAACTATTTACCTTGGTATACTGCGTATTTACCGCTATGCGCGACTTTGATCCATTTGTCTCTCAGATATCAAGGTTGGATCTGCGATCTACGCAGAATTCCAAACCTGGGAAATCTCGGCTGCTGTAATGGTTCCAGGGTGAGAGATCGTGACAGGACCTCGGCTATGTAGTTCGTCTGACCTGAAACGCCTCGCACCTCATACCAAAATGACATGAGTTTTCAAGAAACCTTACGAGGCAACCTTTCAGACAATTGGTCTGACTTTGTCAACGCACTCAAATCAGAATGATCATATTACCAAAACAAATAAAAGGTCTGTGCTCACAGAACCTTAAATCGCAACTACAAATTTGCGTAAAAACCGAAATATATATCATAACCATATACGTTATTATCAATATAAACCATATAACAATCATATCTCTTTCGGTGCACATAAAAAAAACCACATAGTAGGTACCATAAGTAATCGAGTAGAAAACAATACATACATCTACAAAATTCACTTTGTTTAATCAAAACTCATTAATATAATCACAATTATCATTAAAAAACCATAAACATACCTTATCAAAGCAAAATCGTAAATCCAAATCAATAATTAGGCCATATTCATTTATAATTAAACACTTTTATCAATTAAAACACTTTTGGATTTCTTTTTCCTACTCGTTTTGCCATAAGAATTAGAATTACACTTGTTATTATTCATAATACATTCATTGATTAGACCTTTAAGCGAATCTCTACTTAAAGTAAATAATTGACTATGTCCATTCGACGGAGAGGTTACTTTATCATTGGTTACATATCGACCTCTTCGATTATCATATCGACCTGCCTTGGCCGAAAATTGATTACCTTTGTAAACATAACTTTCAGAATTTCTATTTCCATAACCACAATTATCTCGATCTCTGTAATTATTACCTTATGAATTTCTATTCACATTGCCATTAGAAAAATTACCATTAAATCTATTGCGATTGTAACCATTATATCTAAAAAATCTCATATGATTACCTTGCGATTTACTCCGATCAAAATGTTGATCATTAACCTGACCTTTACACAACAACCTTTCCGTATAATTGGTTTCGAAATTAGAACCATTATAATTTTCGGAACTTTCAATCAAACACAATTTGTCTACCTCTTCTATCAAATTGTATAACTCCTTAAGATTGGTAGGCCTATTTTGAAAATTACAGAAGCCTCTTGTTTTAGAGTTTATACCCTCTAAAACTATTACCACAATATCATATTCACTATGTCTATCGAGTATTTTGCAAAATTTCACCACACTATCCGCAAAATCACGAAAACTTTCGTCGACCTTTTGTACTCGATGAATATACTTAAATTCATATAATAGACGTACCTTGGGAGTGGTCAGTTCCCTAATAAACTTATCTCGGATTTCATTGAAATCGCACATATTCAATTCTACTAATTTCTTCAAAATTCTATTCGACGGGTCCTTATAAGACAATCTCTTAATTATGTCACTCATATATTGCTTCTCTATCAAATAACAATCAAATAAATTTTCCAAAAACACTATTACACTAGTAGGATCATTAACGACCAACCTAGGAAATGATTCGATTCTCCTCTCAATATAATTAGGAATCTTAATTTTATTAAAAGTACATTCACTAACCTTTGAGTCCATACTTAGGAATGCGCTATTCAAACCTTGATCAGGTTTTTCGGGAACTTCCGTTTTTCTGGATTTCCCAAATTCGGCTGATAACTGGTTGAGGTTTTCCCGATCTGCTTGTACAGCAGTCGATAAATTATTCAACCCCAATTGGATAGCGGCCATCATTCGTTTATTTTCAGCTCGTTCTCCGACCAAACTATTTGCTTTGTCGGATAAAGAGTTAATAGTGTCTATTAATTTTTCCATCATAGAAGGACTAACTGTTTCAGTCGCCATCTTAAGATTGCTAAGAAAACTAAAGAAAACAAATTAACAAACAAGATCCTACCTAAGTCTATAATCCCAAAGTGAATCACCAAGAGGTCAAAGTTCAAGAACTGTAGGATTAAGGTGCTCAACTATTCAAGTACTAAAACTTTCCACAAAAATCCAAAATCCTTCACAAAATATAAAAACGGGATCCAGGAGACTACAAATGAATTAGCTTGCCCATACAAACCAATTCTAACTTGCCCCGACAACTACCCACGCTAGAGACAAAAGAAAAAGTCTCAGCGTCTTCCTAGGCAGACTTTCGAAAGAAAGAAAAATGACAAAAAAAAAAGACAACGACCTTAACCACGCTCTCTGCTACCATGTGTGTAATGATGTTCCGTCTATCACTCGCAGTGGAAGCCAAGAACAGACATCAAAAACACTTGAGGGCGGAAATTCCAGTTACTGGACAAAAACCCTCGTGAAATCCCTATATTTCCGATTAGGAAAAGTCTGGAGTCCAGATGATCGCCACTTCTGCTGGGAAAGGGGTGAGAGAGAGAAAATAAGAAAAATAGTTATAAAAGAAAAACGTGGAAATATAATCTTCGTAATAAACTCAAAAATCACTTCAAAATAACTAATAGACTGGTGAAATATCTAATACAAAGGATCCCCTCTAAAGAATAATATGTATATATATATATATATATATATAATAATTTCAAATATACTTCATTTACAATATACAGCACCTGGTATGTTCGCTCTCTGTGGAGGCAAGTTGGTCTCTCTCTAGTAGCTCGACTAGGAATCGAATGTGTCTCTAAGTTGATTGATGGCTTACCTAGGAGATGAGCGCTCCCGGTGTACAACCGTTCAGTCAACATAGGTACATTTCCGAACGACTATCGATAAATGAGATGGGGTGAGTTCCATATGTGAACCATATATGTAACTTCGTTACAGCTATTTCTAAAGAAACTTCTTTTTTTAAATTTCCCATTTCCTTCAACAATTCCTTCAACATTTCTCCAGTATTTAAAACTTCGGTCTCCTCTCTCTCGTTAACGACATTCGTTTTGTGTGACCTAGTCCCTGCCGAAACCGGGATATTAAAATTTTCTATATTACTCCCTACACTCCCTTCCTCACACTGCTCAATATTCTCAAAAACTATCTGTTTATCCATAAAATTAACATACATACTATACAATTTGACCTCGTATGGATGACGCTGTATGGATGGGACCCACGATGTTTTCCAAGCTTCTTTCAAATTCTTCCTTCTGTTCTTCTTACGTATCGTTCCTCAGTCTGCGAAGAGTTGACTGGCTGCTGGGCGGATATAATGTGGGGCTGACGAGTGGAAGGACGACTAATAAACGGGAATCTTATGAAGGGGACTTAAACTTTACACACGGGGACTTCTCGCGACAATGCAGGGACCAAACACCTCCAAACAATTCAAATTCCACACTGAACTACTGACTGGGGACTGACTGAAGCTTGACTGAAGACTGCTTTAACTCTCCTTTCACGCTGAAGATCTAGACTCTTCCCCCACCACTTTGCAATCCCCTCCTCTTCTCCTCCAAGCTCAAGGGGGAAGTTCTCATTTCCCAACGAAGGGCACTCAATTGGACCTTGTCAAATTCTAGATGGACACTCGAGACAAATTTATATGAATTCGACAAAGGATTTTTTGGGTCCAAGTCAGGTACGGTCAATCCTTACTGTCACATCTGTTAACTTATTCCTTTGACGAAGGTGAAACGATCCCTCTCGGTACGTAACTCCAACATCTTTGGGTTTCTTCCTCTTTCCATACATTATATATTTATTTTAAAGAATATATTTGGGCCTAGTCGCATATCCATTACCTACATTACAGTATATACATGCGAAAACCATTTCAAGATCAAGGATGTCATCAGATTGGAGAAATCGTAAAATTACTAATAATCGATAGAAATAATCGATACTACCCCGGAATACATAATAATTATTAATTGATATCTGAAAATGTATGACTTGAGATTTATATACCTAGATTTTAGCTTCCTCGAATAACCATGCCGTGATAGACGAGGGGTTAGCAAGCCAACCTCCTATACGGAAAATGGTGAGTTCAAATCCCGTCAAGTACGGTTTACTTTTTCTTAAGACGTCACACCTAATTGATTTAATATCAATAATAATTTGATTTCTAGGCGCTTGTGAGCGCTAGTGAAAGGTTTTATAAGTTTTAAATGAGGTTACTATTGTTATATATTACTTTAGTATATAAATGAATTGAATTTAATTTCCACACAAGGGATATGCCATAATGAAAGGTTTTTTATTAAATATATTTACTTGTTGCCTTTCACAATAAATTAAAAAATGAATAAAATTTTGAATAATAAAAAAAAATTTAAGTTAATTAACTCTATAATTTTAAAAATAAAACAATCTACCATATGGTTGAGTGAAGCTCTTAAAAAAATGAAAAACATATGTTATAAATAACTCCGTAAAATTTTCAAACTACGTTACTTGCACCAATCCAAAAATCCAAAAGTCTCCCGGTGTGATTCTGAAAATTAAGATTATTAAATATTGTGTCCCGATAACGATTGGCGCTTATCTCAAAGGTGTTGATTCGCAAGGCCTATGAGTTTTGAAATGTGAATTTCATTGAGAGAGATTTTGGGGAATTAAAAAGAAATTAAAACATGGTTATGAATTTACAAAAATTGGAAAAATTTATTTATAATTTGCTGATCAGCCATTTAAAAAAAAATATAAAGGTTACTCACGTTCATGACGCCATTGAACTAAATTAAAAATTAACATTATTTACATACAAATATTAAACAAAAAAATTTACATCCTCCATCAGTTCGCCTCTTTTCAATGTTACTTTACATTCTATTCCACTTTCCACCACTTTTTCAAGAGTTATAACTTTTAAATTAGACACCTCGGAACACAGGTTTGTTCTATACAAAGACTGGAGGACAACTGCCTTACACCTTCGAAATGGTAGCTTGATATTGTCTTTCCGTCGCTGTTTTGTTTTCTTGAACTTGATAATTTTCAACTTTACAAAGTTTTTTTGCGTCTTCTTCCTTCGTTTCTTTTTCTTCTTTCTTATTAAATATTCTTTTAATTTTCTGCGGTTTTGATTTTCAATTGGACTCCTACTTTTTTCAAAAACAGTATTCAAACTTCGGTGAAATACACTTTCGGATCATTCTACAGCCTTGGATTGGATCCGTCCTCTATGATTGGATCATTTTTGGAACAGGCTTCCTTTTCAAAATTTTGAGCTGGCTTTTCTTTCTGATGTGGGCAGTTTTTCTCTTCTTTTTCTTCTTTAATCTTTTCTTAATAATTAACTGTCTTGTTCTAAAAATTTTCAAAGCCTTCTACCGACGAGTTTTTTAACTATTGATCTTTTTTTTAATTTTGCTCATAATTTCCTGAAATTTTCTTCATTCCTTCTTCTTTTAGCTGTTTCATTTTGTTTCTGGGTGCTAAATTAATCCCTTCTGAAAATTTAGTTTCCTTTTGAAGTCGGTGGTTCTTGTAATCATTATTTAAAATGTTTGTTGATGACTGTAAGGTTAGGCCTAAAACTACCTTTTCTTCCTTTTGAAGATATTCTTCCTTTCTTCTTAAACTTGTTTTGTTCTTCTAAATTCGGTTTAAAATAAATGTATAGTGGCTTCTAAATCCGTTGCCTTGGCAACGGGCTTGTTTATATTACATTGCCTTCTTCTATTTTTTTTGGAACGAAAATTGTGTTTCTAGAATCACAATTTTTGTTCCAAAGGTTCCCTCTTCATCTGTTTTATCCTGGTCCTTTTTCTGCCTTCATCCACTCCTGTCGTCCTCCAATTGGTCGTCGTGAACCGGCACTTTTGGGTGTCTCTACGCTCACAAACCACCTCAACAAAAATTCATCTCGCACCTGTCACTTCACTTCATTCCCCACTGTCATTTACAACAAATTTACATTAAACAAAAAAAAATCTTTACACACTAATTATAAACTGAGCTCAGTCCTTTACAATTTGGACGAGCGGAAGACAAATAAAATTGTCTTTTAAATTTCATATATAAAAAAATATTGAACATATTATTATCTAAATGCAAATTTTACTGTAATTATTATCCTTTGGACATATGTCCCAAAACAAACCAAATTTATATTTAATTATAATATTGCCGCTTCTCCACTTAATATCTTTTCTTACTTTCCATCTTTCTTTCTATCTTAATCTCAAAAAAAATTTATATTCTACTTCAAATCATAAATAAAAAAATAATAATTGGGTTGCTTTTCTAAATTCAGTTCCTCATTCCTCATCATCATTTTCTAAATATTTCTTCACATATCTTTGGTTCAAATAAAATTCAACTTCCTATGTCAACTTCTCAAGTTACAAAATTCCCCCCTACAAAGTATAAATATTCCTTATCCTATTATTTCGACGTTACCTAGGCCTTCGCCCATTCCCTAACTCCTCCTATAGCTCAAAAAAAAAAAAACTTCAACTTCCTAATCTCAAAAAAAATCCCTAATAACTTCTTATATCATCGTAGATTATTATTCTTATATATCGTCGCAGAAAATGTGGATCCTCCCTTCCTTGGGTAGGCTATCTCACAAAAAATATAAATATCTAGCTATCTATTCTCTAATAGCTCTAACTTCCAAAATAACTTCCTCAATATCTAAGTTTTCAGTAACGTCTTGTAAGTCTCAAAGAAAAAATTATCCCCATGTATTCGAATTGTTTTATTATTAATCATATTACATCCCCTTTTCTTAAACAAAACATATCTTGATGAAACTATTTATAAAATTCTTAATTCTTCCCGCGAATAATCATCATCTTTTCATTCTCTACCCTTAAAAAAAAAATCGTCGACTCCGTATATATTAACTTGCCATCATATCCACCTATCTTTCTTTTCCTACGGTCTTACATTTTTCATTAAATCCTAATTCAATTGTTACATATTTAGTTCAAAACACAAAAAAAATTTTATAATATAATTATTTTAAAGTAAACAAATTCCTACATACTATCGCGATCATCCACTCTTAATCCTTCTATACTAGCATACATTCCTCTTAACCTAAATTAACACATCTACACTATATACAAATAAAATCATAAAAAAAATGCAAAATAATACAAAATCCCCTCCTGTGTATTGTGTAAGTTGAGTAATGTAAAGTGATTTCGTTTCTTAATGTTGTGTTGTCCGTACGGTGTAACATAAATGTATCAAATAAATCATAAATCCCCGAAATAATGTATGTTTTATGTGTATTAGCTTTGTCTAAATGTTTCTGAGATGGCTAGGTTCGATTCCCATAGGATCAGCTAAAAATCCTTCTCTGGCCCCCAGTTGGACCGTTCCTTCCAGATACTGACCCCCAATGCCAAAGAGAGGAGGCAATCTGCACTCCCTCTCTCCGGCACCAAGCGACAGCTCTGTCGGGAACCAGTCCTGTGACTCGACATACAGGAAGCGCGTCAAGCTTCGGAGAGACCGGGCTATTTCTCTGTCTACTGTTTCAGGCTGGGCAAGTGCAGACGCCAAATACTGCAAGAGAACAAATTGTCTCCGCCTGCTTATTGCAGGGGATCAATTAGTCTCCGCTTGCTTATTAGCTACTAAAAATAAAACTAATCTACTTCATTTATTCCATCTTGCATTCTCGATTAATTACTAATAATCTAAATAAAGAAAAATCTACTAAAAAAAATCCTATATATACGTTTAATTACATGAAAATCGGATATCCCTATCCAAAAGTACGGTTACCGGTCACTAAATGAACGGTTCACTTTACGAACCAGGTCGATCACCTTCTGTACTAGTTCGGTCTCGTTCATCATAAACTATCTAGTTCGGTCATGTTTATAACCTCTCCATAGGATGTTACCTTCTCTCTACCCCTTTGTTTACAAACACCATTTCGAAATAAAATTAACATCATGATTACATTCTATTAACCTAATACAAGCCCTTACATTAACATATTATAAATTCAACAACAACACACGTATGTATTCCAAATAAACTTCATTCATACAATATTCATTTATTCTTTTATCAATTGCAAATATCATTTATCCGTAGTTTTCTGTCTAAAGTTTTGCTCAGTTCGTCTGTCTGTTATTGTCTATAACTCATTCGAGTTTCAAAAATAGTTACTTACTGTAAGTTCGGCTGATGCAATTAAATAATTACAGAGCCTTATACTAATTGCATATATTTTTTTTTTTAATACCTCGCCGTATAATGTCTTCAAATATCTTCCCCTCCACACTAAATAAAATTTTACGTAGTCTGTCTGTCAGTATTGCGTCATTTTTCTCATTTCCCCTTATTTCATAAATTTTTACTTCAGTTTTTCTGTATTGTATTCTTAAAATGTCTTCCACCTGGTAACTAGTCTCATGTAAATTCTTTCTTAAGTAATTTTTCCATTCATGCACAACAGTCATACTGTCATATTTTCTTAATTCTACCTTAGTTTGCACTAACTGATAATTCATTTTAATTTCTCCCTTGGAAAGAAATTTTCTTACCGATTTTACTCTACTTTGGAAATTCTTTTTAACTGTTAAATCTGTCCCTTCACTTTCTAAGCTATTTCTAGAACTAATTTCCGAGACTATTTTAACTTCCTCTACTAAAATTTCTAAGTTTGTTCCTTTTTCTACTTCTACAGTTTGAACCTTTCTCTCTTTGCTCTTATCTTCAATATTTTCTACATTTTTTTGATCTTCTATATTCTCTATACTATTATCACATCTTTCGTTTACATTCAGATTCCTTTCGGAATTGCCTATGCTCCTACTTGAATTTTCCCTCACATTTTCTATGTCTTTTCTACTTTCGTTAATCATCCTACTTAATATTTGATTCTGTTCGTCAATCTTACTACTTAAATTTGTCTCTAAATTTCTTAATTTGTCCCCCATTTCCCTTTTTAAATTTGTCTCTAAATTTTGAGATTGGTCCCTCATATGCCTATTAAGATTCCCCATATCCCCTCTTAAATTTTCTATATTTTGAGACTGCTCTTTCCTTAAATTTGTCATATCATTTTTTTGTTCCGCCATACTCTGATTGAGATTTGCTAATTGCTGGGTCATTAATTCCATGAATCTATCCATCTTGTCTGGTTTCTCTTCTATTTTCTCTGTTATCTCTATCTCTATCTCTTTTTCCTCCTCAACAGTCGCAACTATGTCTTTATCTACCCCCTCCATTTCTCCCTCAAAACTATCTGTATCAGCTCGCGAATCATCCGATCCTACTGTGCTATTTTGTTCGGCCTCTACTTCCAACATTCTCTTACTCTCGCCTCTCGTGGTTGGCATTTTAATAATTAAATATAACTCAAAAAAAAATTATTATTAAAAAAAAATATTGCAGCGGCAAAAAAAATTAGGTTCAATATTATTATTTATATGTAATAAAAATTCATATAATATATTCCCCACTCTCCCAACGAAACTCATATCTCCCCATGGCCTTATTCTTCCTGATTTTAAATAAATGCATCTTTTAGGCATATTTACTCTTTATTAAAAAAAATATTTCGGTGACTCTATGCGAGTTATTTATTGGTCAAAGAATGCAAAAATAAAAAAAACAAGAAATTATCCTCACAAGGAGATGCCATAATGAAAGGTTTTATAAGTTTTAAATGAGGTTACTATTGTTATATATTACTTTAGTATATAAATGAATTGAATTTAATTTCCACACAAGGGATATGCCATAATGAAAGGTTTTTTATTAAATATATTTACTTGTTGCCTTTCACAATAAATTAAAAAATGAATAAAATTTTGAATAATAAAAAAAAATTTAAGTTAATTAACTCTATAATTTTAAAAATAAAACAATCTACCATATGGTTGAGTGAAGCTCTTAAAAAAATGAAAAACATATGTTATAAATAACTCCGTAAAATTTTCAAACTACGTTACTTGCACCAATCCAAAAATCCAAAAGTCTCCCGGTGTGATTCTGAAAATTAAGATTATTAAATATTGTGTCCCGATAACGATTGGCGCTTATCTCAAAGGTGTTGATTCGCAAGGCCTATGAGTTTTGAAATGTGAATTTCATTGAGAGAGATTTTGGGGAATTAAAAAGAAATTAAAACATGGTTATGAATTTACAAAAATTGGAAAAATTTATTTATAATTTGCTGATCAGCCATTTAAAAAAAAATATAAAGGTTACTCACGTTCATGACGCCATTGAACTAAATTAAAAATTAACATTATTTACATACAAATATTAAACAAAAAAATTTACATCCTCCATCAGTTCGCCTCTTTTCAATGTTACTTTACATTCTATTCCACTTTCCACCACTTTTTCAAGAGTTATAACTTTTAAATTAGACACCTCGGAACACAGGTTTGTCCTATACAAAGACTGGAGGACAACTGCCTTACACCTTCGAAATGGTAGCTTGATATTGTCTTTCCGTCGCTGTTTTGTTTTCTTGAACTTGATAATTTTCAACTTTACAAAGTTTTTTTGCGTCTTCTTCCTTCGTTTCTTTTTCTTCTTTCTTATTAAATATTCTTTTAATTTTCTGCGGTTTTGATTTTCAATTGGACTCCTACTTTTTTCAAAAACAGTATTCAAACTTCGGTGAAATACACTTTCGGATCATTCTACAGCCTTGGATTGGATCCGTCCTCTATGATTGGATCATTTTTGGAACAGGCTTCCTTTTCAAAATTTTGAGCTGGCTTTTCTTTCTGATGTGGGCAGTTTTTCTCTTCTTTTTCTTCTTTAATCTTTTCTTAATAATTAACTGTCTTGTTCTAAAAATTTTCAAAGCCTTCTACCGACGAGTTTTTTAACTATTGATCTTTTTTTTAATTTTGCTCATAATTTCCTGAAATTTTCTTCATTCCTTCTTCTTTTAGCTGTTTCATTTTGTTTCTGGGTGCTAAATTAATCCCTTCTGAAAATTTAGTTTCCTTTTGAAGTCGGTGGTTCTTGTAATCATTATTTAAAATGTTTGTTGATGACTGTAAGGTTAGGCCTAAAACTACCTTTTCTTCCTTTTGAAGATATTCTTCCTTTCTTCTTAAACTTGTTTTGTTCTTCTAAATTCGGTTTAAAATAAATGTATAGTGGCTTCTAAATCCGTTGCCTTGGCAACGGGCTTGTTTATATTACACTAGTTGGCTAATTAGAAAAATAAAATGGAAGAGGAGTGGGGTAGAGAAGAGGGAGTGGAAAATTTATTGAGATAGAGAAGTAGATTGGTAGTGATTCAAAGGACAAAAAAAAAATTTGGGGTACCAGACTTCAAAGGCCCACGGACAGGCGATCCGAGTTACGGGAGAAGTTGGCGGGTTGTTGACCCCTTGTCAACAGGCTGAAGACACATCACACCTGATGAGCCAGGTACCAGACTTCAGAGGTCCACGGACAGGCGATCCATGTTGATGGAAGGAGTCGGCGGGTTGTTGACCATGACAAAAGGCTGAAGACACATCACACCTGATGAGCCAGGTACCAGACTTCAGAGGTCCACGCACAGGCGATCCATGTTGACGGAAGCAGTCGGCGGGTTTACACTTTACACTTTTGACCTTGGAATAGTTTTCATGAAAAAGATGTTTTTATTTTACCTACCCAGCTATACGAAGTATAGGGGGAATAATAAATTGGTCAGAAATTTGATGCGGGGTTTTCAATGTTTTTTAAATTTGTGTTGGGGAAGTACATAGCCAGTGATTCACCGAAAACATGGGTATTTCTGACCCAATGAGGCGGGTTGGTCACATCACCTTATTTCTGACCGAATGAGGCGGGTTGGTCGCATCACCCTATTTCTGACCCAATGAGGGGGGTTGGTCACATCACCCTATTTCTGACCCAATGAGGCGGGTTGGTCACATCACCCTATTTCTGACCCAATGAGGGGGGTTGGTCACATCACCCTATTTCTGACCCAATGAGGCGGGTTGGTCACATCACCCTATTTCTGACCCAATGAGGCGGGTTGGTCACATCACCCTATTTCGATGGTATCCTTCTCCCGTTTATTTACAAATTTACATTACATGATGCTATGGACAATTCTCTAATAGTAATTGGAGAATCAGACAATCAGTATAACTATATTTACTATATTCTAGAAGATTGCCTAATTTTTCATTGTTCAAATTTACCTGAACTGCGACTGTCTGGAAGCTCTACAAGTGATAACTTTATCTAAATAATCTTTTAAATGAATAATAACATTAAAATATCTTAAAGACATTAAGAAAATAGTTAAATAGTTTTAACCCTAAAACGAACGAAACAGGTTATTTTAATGAAGAGTGGATAAACTTATTCATGGATTTTTCAACCCCAATTCATTCTATATACATATGTTCCTTTGATACTTATACTTTTTTTTAAAATATAGTTTGACTCATTCTTTATGGAGAACATTCAAAAAGAAGAGTTTATTGGGTAAGTTGTCGTGTTATTACTAGTAATTTATTAAACAGATTACGTACTAGTAAGCGACCAATGAGTCTGCTATATATATATATTTTTATTTTATTTATTTTTTTTGGTGGCCGACCTCCGGTGGAGGCCATGACACCATCGCCGAATCGTCGGGGAAAAAGGGAGGCCTAACAAATTTATTTACAAAATAAAAATACTAAAGTACATAATTTAAAATACAAAATATATGATGATGTGGTAGGCTAGGAGCGACCGCTGCCGACCATCTGCGAAGATCAGCGGTCACTCCCAGTCGTTCGGCCATCCGATGATCGTGACCACCGCTGTTGCCATTTCTCCACTATCCATGTAAAGGATAAAGGACGTAAAGGCTCATCTATATCTACTCCTAAAGGCAACTTGCGTCTACAATAGTACGAGGCGACAGCCCCGTCCAAGACTAAGTCTATGGGCGGAGCTCCTGCCAGCACCTGTAGCGCAGCCGTAGAGACAGTACGATAGGCCATTGTAACCCTTATAAGGGCTGCTCTCTGGGCTTGCACAAGGATCACGCGTCACCACCACCCGGCAACGGCGTATCTTGCTACAGCCTCGAATACTACAGTGTAGATGATTCTACAAGCAGAGTAGCCGAGGCCCCACGTCTCGCGGGCTAGGCAGCTCAGAGCGTTGAATGTGGCGGTAGTCCTTTCTTTAATGGCAACAACGTGGGGCGTTCGCACTCCGAGATAAGTGACCGTTACCGGATTCTCAATGTGGCGTCCGTGGATTTTGATTACCAGGGGTGTTCGGGCGTCGGTTTTCCCTCTCATCAGCAAAGCCGAGGTCTTGCTAGGAGAGAGAGCCAGTTTGTTGGCGCAGCACCAGTTGTCTATGTCGTCAATGGCGGCTTGGGCGCGAAGGGTTAGAGCAGCTCGACTATCAGCGTGCACCGTAACAACGAGGTCGTCGACGTAGGCGATTCCCTTATATCCACGGCCCTCGAGATCCCGGAGCAGTCCGTCAAAGAGTCGGTCCGAGGACCGAGTCCTGAGGACAGCCTCTAGTGACGTCCACTGTAGTGCTAGCGTATAGCGGACTCATGGTCGCAGATCGATCGCTGAGGAAGCTGGATACCAACCCAAACACATTCCCAGACAGTCCCACAGCCCGCAGTCGCATGAGGATGGCAGGCCACCAGGCGCAGTCGAAGACCGACGCGATGTCAAAGAAGACACACAGAGCATATTTTCTACGGTCATTTCCCACATCCGCTCTCAGCATCATCAACGCGTCTTCGGCGGACCTGCCCCTCAAGCCACCGTACTGCCTATGGGATACAAAGGCATGTACCTGGGCCCGAATTCCATTGAAGATAAGAGTCTCCAATACTTTACCGAAGACGGGGAACAGGCTGATTGGTCTGTGGCTCCCTGCCAGGGAAAGGTCCCTATCACCTGGCTTAACAAACGTGCACACGAGTGCTCGTTTCCAAGTCCTAGGGAAGTGGCCCCTCCTAAAGCAGGAATTATACAGTAGTAAGAGATCCGACTTGATGGTCGGGATAGCTTTCTTGATTATAGCGGCGGGTATGAGATCGCTTCCAGGGGCGCCGCCACTCTTCTGCCTCCCAACCGCCAAGCTCAGGTCAATCTCGTCCCAATCAGGTGTGTTCCCCGTCTCTGGCCAAGTACGGGCAGCGTTCCTGATGTCTCGTTGGCTGGGTGAATCCTCCGCCGGGTCGTCCTCCGGGAAGGCCTCCCTCAAGTACATCCCGCCAGCCTCCTCCAGGGACATGGCATACTGGTTGCCAACCCTGATGGAGGCCACCGGGGTGACCGGCCTTAGCCTCCCCAGCGGCGACACGGTAAGGGATTCCCCACGGTGCTGTATATATTCTGTAAAACAATAAGACTCATCAAACGTCTGATTCCCAGGGCTAGCGTCCTATGGGATAGTTCTCGTCTTCCCATGAGTCTCTCAGTCTATAGCTGGACTGATGTTACTCTTCAGTTTCATCATCCCAGTTGGATTACATGTAGGGTCACTATATGTTTAGGCACTATATAACTAGTCACTATATGTTTGGTCACTATGTGTTTAGTCACTACATATTTTATTTTAGAAGTAATCATTCCTTTTTTTCTTTTCACTCATTTCTTTCAATTCCAAGCAGAATAATGTAAAGGTGTGTGATATTCTGGATTTTGGATATATATCTGTAATTAAATGTATGTACCAGGCTGTATGACACATATTATATTTATTTATTTTATTATTTTATTTTTCTCTCTCTCTCTCAGTGACCCTTTCTGTCATTTATATTTACTTTTGCTATTATTTTTTTACTTTATAATTCTAACACTGTTCCTCATTTATTTTAATATGATTTGTTTATCCTTATTTCTAACTACTTTTGTTTCTTTAGTTGCTATACTCCCTTATTTGTTATTTTTTATTCAACTTGTTTGATATTGGTATCTCTTTTGTTTATCTCTTATGCTGTTATTCTTAGGGGACGTATGTCCCAGAATAAAAATTGTTTTTTCATTTCATTTTTCATTTCATTTCATTTCAATAACACCCAGATTTTTGATCTATTTCATTGATAACGTCATTATGACTGATTCTTCAGTTCATCAAGAGCCTTGGCCTCCTTCAGTCTCCACCAGCTCACCACACCAAACCGCCTTTGTCCCTCATCACAGCTTTCAACTATCTTCTGGGTCGTCCTACTTTTTTTATAATTTTTACTCTATTTTTGGAAAGAAATATGTGTGTGTATACGTATGTACGTACGTGCTTGATCAATTTTTCCTGCACGATATCTCGCAAACGAAAAATGATATCGACTTAGTTTTGATGCCAATCGAAGCGTATCAACGTAAACATGACCTGAAAAGAAATTTTATCAAATTCAGTCCACTCCTTTTTTTGTTTTAACAAAAAGACTGTTAAAAAAGAGGAGTTTAGGAATTCTTGAAAAAGGTTCATCCTATCTAATTTGTTCTGGTGGCATCGTAGCATCCTTTAGAGCCAGATTGAAAAATAGGCTATATAGCGTCTGAACATTTTTAACGGGAGGGTGGGTTATGAGAGGGGCTAGGCATAAAAATTGTTCTAGCTCATTAACAGATGATTGTCGGATTGTCATGAAATTTCACACGTAGTACTGATAATACCCAATTGAAAAATAGGGTGTGGGAGGACTCGAAATACTTATAGAGAGGAGGGTTGTGGGGGGCCCTATGCATAAATATAGTGCTACCTCATTTACGGATATTCGGATAGTGGTGAAATTTCGAATGTTTATCGATATGAACAGCTGGCTGGTGAAATTGAAGTGTTAAAAAAAAAATCTTTTTGACTAACCTTATTTATTTATTAAATTAAATTTTTTTTTTTTTGTTTAAAAAAAAATAATAATAATCTGAATTGACAAGAATCCACGCTGAACAAGAGCACCCAGGATGCGGCCAAGTGAGGGCCGGAGCCCGACAGGACCAACCCACCTGGTAGGCCACTCCCAGACAAGACCCCAAGAGAAAGACGCTCTCCCCGCGACCAGCACTCCCGGGTCATCGGCCAATAAGGTAAGGGCTAAGCTATCACCCTCTATCAATGCAGAACCCCTCGCCGTGCCTACAGCAGAGGCTTATAATATACAAACCATGGTTGCCTCCACTTTATCTCAAGCAAAAGTAAACAAAGCCGCGCAGGCGACTATAAACAACGGGGTACGTCGACTGACTGAACTGTTAGTCATGGTGACTGGGAGATACACAGTCGCCGAGGCCCGAGAAAAGGCTGCCTATGCGCTACTAGATAGTCTGAGCCCGAATGTTATGGCGGAGACGATAGCTAAAACCATAGCTGAAAAGGTACGGGAGTCTTACCTGCCACCCCCCTACCACCAACCCTCGCCCAAAACGTCAGGTGGTGAACCAAGGGACGTAACGAAGCCCTGCCTCGCCCAAACTACAAAAACGGCCAACATAACCCAGCGATTCATAGGGAGCTCTTCCAAGCCCAAAAACACCGCACCAACTACATCCTACTTCCAGGACGTGCCTCCTACGAACCCTGAGGATCCCGCTTTCCCAACACCTGAGACGTGGTCCGAAGTCGTGAAGAAGAAAAGGAAGAGGAAGACAGCGCCCCCACCCCCCAAGAAGACCAAGTAAGATATCCTCCGGCAACTGATGGAGACTACGCCCTCCGTTTCGACGAAAAATGTGACTTTCATGGCAGTAGTTGAACCAACAGTAGGAAACGACGCAGGGAAGTTACAAGAAGCTCTGGACAAATTGACCCCGTGCGAGCTCGGGATCAACATTAAAGCCTGCCGGCCAGCCAGGAGAGGGGGGATCCTCCTCGAGGTGTCCTCTGCTGACGAGCTGAGAGCACTGTCGACCAACGCAAAGCTCCAGGAAGCGGGCCTCAAGGCAGAGGCACTCCAGAGAAGGAGCCCACGCCTCGTGGTATATGATGTGCCCTCGGGCTGGTCAGTAGAGGACATCACCAGGAGGTTCCGAGCCCAGTACCCAGATCTTTCTCCCCCTGTCCCAGTATATAGAAAAGGCCCAAGGGACCAATCGGCAGTTCATTGGGTAGTGGATGTGGCTCCAGAAACCAGAAAAATCCTCCTCAATGCTGGCAGTATCACCCTAGGGTGGTACTCATGCAGGGTTCGCGACTGCTTGGATGTCTCGCGATGTTGGAAATGCCAGACGTTCGGCCACATTGGTAAGTCGTGCAGCAAAACCAGGGTGTGCGCGATGTGCTCGGAAGAGGGGCATGACAGCAACAACTGCCCTAACAAAGCTAAGCCGCCGAAGTGTTGCAACTGCAGCACGAAGGGTACCCGCGCCGCTCACAAAGCTGATAGCGATGTCTGTCCATCATATATCCGCGCTCTTGAGTCTCTGGCCTCGCGTACGGATTATGGTAGATAGAAATCGCGGGGGCCTTCGTTTACTGCAGCTCAATATGAATAGGCGCCGGATTGTGGCTGAGGAAGTACGACAACTTGTGCCTACGGAGAATATCCAAGTGCTAGCCCTCCAGGAACCCTACTGTGTTCGAGGTAGCGTGGCAGGCCTAGGTACTAGCCCCAGAATTGTTACAGGCGCTCGGAACGACGAACGGCCAATGGCTGCAATCGTGGTGACCGGCCCCCAGGTGGATGTGATGGCGCTCCACCATCTGTCCACCAGCCACATTGCTGTGGCTTTTATCAGGCTCGCTAACGCCAGCTGCTATGTGATCAGCGGATACTTCCCTCCGTCTGAAAACATAGAACGACAGCTGGGTCACCTGGATCTAGTATTGAATGCCCTCACAGGACGCAACATCATAGTTCTGGCTGACGTCAACTCCTGGTGTGTCTCTTGGGGATCGGTTCGAACTGACAGCCGGGGCGACAGGCTATTGGAGCTGATCGCCCGCCATGACCTGTGCATAGTCAACGACCCATCCTCACCGCCTACATTTCACGGCTCCCGAGGACACTCTCACATCGATGTCACACTGGTGTCGAGTGGACTGTACCCAGCTGTGGGCAGTTGGTGTGTCCGAGAGGTCACGTCTAGCGACCACAGCGTACTAGACGTTTTGCTCTTTGACAACCGCCTCCCCGCAACCAGGCCCAAAGACCCCCGTTACGCTATACGCAAAACAATATCTGACGCCTTTGTGACCGCCGTTGCTGCCTACTCCTGTGATGAAGAATGGGAAGGTCTCAGGAGTTCGGACCCGGATGACCAGATTGAGGATGAGGTCGGCAAACTCAGTAATTTATTACTTCGAGCTGCTGACGAGACCATCCCCAAGAAGGTCCACCGGGTTAAGAAGGTACCCTGGTTGAGCAAAGATCTTACCCTTGACAAGAGGACCGTTTATCGTGCCAGGCGGAGGTACCAGCGGTGCCGAGACCCAGTCCAAAGGGAGGCGCGAAGGGAGGAGTACCGGCAGCTCAGCAGGGCGTATGGCAGGAGAGTCGAGACCGCAAAAAAGGAGAGTTGGAGAAGTTTTGTTGAGGAAGAAAGCAGTAGGAACCCGTGGGGAATACCTTACCGTGTCATCACTGGGAGGCTCAAATCAATTCCACCTGTAGCCTCCATCAGGGACGGCCACTTGCAAGCAATGTCCCTAGCGGAGACGAACAGGTTATTCCTGGAGGAGGCCTTTCCCGCTGACGATCCGGCACAGGATTCGCCCGGCCAACGCGATATCAGGAGCGCTGCTCGTACCCTGCCAGAGACGGAAAATGCACCTGACTGGGACGAGCTCGATCTGCTCTTGGCGGTTGGGAAACAGAAGAGTGGCGGCGCCCCTGGGAACGATCTCATCGACGCCGCTATAATCAAGAAAGCATTCCCGACCATCAAGACAGATCTTCCACATCTGTTCAACGCTTGTCTAAGGCGAGGCCATTTCCCGAGCGCTTGGAAGCGTGCTCTAATATGCACCTTTGTTAAGCCCGGGGACAGGGACCTCTCCTTGGCAAAGAGCTACAGACCAATCAGTCTGCTCCCCGTCTTTGGGAAGGTACTGGAGACCCTTATCTTCAATGGAATTCAAACGGAAGTACACGCCTTAGTATCCCATAGGCAATTTGGCTGCATGAGGGGTAGATCTGCCGAGGACGCATTGAGGATGCTGAGAGCAGACGTAGAAGAACGCGACGGCAAATATGCCCTCTGCGTTTTCTTCGATATTGCGTCGGCCTTTGATTGCGCCTGGTGGCCAGCCATCCTCACGAGACTGCGGACTATGGAATTGCCTAGGAATTTATTTGCGCTGATATCTAGCTTCCTCTGCGATCGATCCGCCACCATAAGCCAGCTGTATACTAGTACTACAGTGGACGTCACTAGAGGCTGTCCTCAGGGATCGGTTCTCGGACCAACCCTGTGGAATATACTCTTTGACGGGTTGCTCCGTGACCTCGAGAACCGTGGGCATAAGGCAATCGCCTATGTCGACGATCTCGTGGTTACAGTTCAGGCTGATAGTCATGCCAACCTTACCCTTCGCGCGCAAACTGCAATAGACGATATAGGCAGCTGGTGCTGCGCCAATAAGCTGGCTCTCTCACCGAGTAAGACCTCGGCTTTACTGATGAGGGGGAGACCCGATGCTCGACAACCCCTGGTTTTGACAGTCCATGGGTGGCACATTGAATGCCCAGCTGTGATAACATACCTTGGGGTGCGGATCGCACGAGGCCTGAAAGTGACGCCCCACGTTGTTGCCATTAAAGAAAAGACGATAGCCACTTTCAACGCCCTAAGTCGCCTAGCCCGCGCGACGTGGGGCCTCGACTATTCCGCGTGTAGGACCATCTACACAGGTGTATTCGTGGCTGTAACAAGGTACGCTGCTGCAGGTTGGTGGCATCGCCCCACGAATCGGCAGCGCACGATTCTGACGCAAGCCCAGAGAGCAGCCCTTTTAAGAGTTACAAGGGCTTATCGTACTGTCTCTACGGCTGCGCTACAGGTACTAGCGGGAGCCGCCCCCATTGACTTGATCTTGGATGGGGCTGTCACTTCGTATTTCTGTAGACGCAACATGCCCTTAGGAGCAGATATTGATGAGCCCTTACGTCTAGCCCTAGAGGAAGAGATGCGCGGACAGTCCAGACCAGTGCGCTGCAAGGACATCGTCCAGAATTGGATTGTAGAAAAATGGCAACAACGTTGGCCACGATGCCCGGATGGCCGAACGACGTACGCATACTTCCCGGACGTCCGGGTACGCCTTGACTCAACATGGGTACAGCCTAATCACTGGACGTCTCAAATATTATCAGGTCATGGTGATTTCAACTCCAAGCTGTTCTTCTTTCACAGGAAGAACACCCCGAACTGTTCGTGCGGCGGTATCGAGACTGCAGAACATGTGGTCCTCGAATGCCCGCTGTACGACCAAGCTAGGGTGGAGTTGATTCATGAGACAAGATCGTATTTGGGACTAGATCTACGGCAGATGGTGACGGAAACTGACTACCCGATGTTCTGCCGATTCGTCGGCTCCTGGCGGGAGCAGAAACAGGCAATGTAATGATCCCGAGCTTTGCCTAAACGTAGACTGGGTGATGTTGCTGCAACGCAAGGCGCACCCTCTTTTAAAACCAACTAAAAAAAAAAAAAAAAAAGTGGTGAAATTTCACATCTGGTATTCTTAAGAATCCGTGGATTTTTAAACCCCAATTCATTCTATATAGGTATGTTTCTATGATAATTATACTTGTTTTAAAAATATAGATGGACCAATTCTATCTGGAGAACGTTCAAAATGAAGAGTTATTGGGGTAAGTTGTGTTATTACTAGCAATTTCTTAAACGGATTACTAGTAAGCGACCAATGAGTCTGCTGTATATATTCTGTAAAACAATAACACCCAGATTTTCGATCTATTTCAATGATAACGTCATTATGACTGTTGCTATAGTTCATCAAGAGCCTTGGCCTCCTTCAGTCTCCACCAGCTCACCACTCCAAACCGCCTATGTCCCTGATCACAGTTTCCAACCATCTTCTGGGTCTTCCTACTCGCCTCCTCAGCTCCGGTGTTGCGTTCAAGTGCTTCCTCAAGTGGGCTAAGGAATCGGGATAAATAATAATCTTGCGAGTCTGGCAATTCTAATCCACTGCACTCTGTACTCTCCTTTACGGAGGTCAGTACACTGCAGATATGATGAGAGGAACAGTGTACAGGGCTACTGAGACGGATATAGCCTGGAGACAGTTTGTAGTGGGAAAGGTCGCGACGGACAAGTATGGCAGCTGCATCACAGGCTCTACCGTCCGGGTGGTCCATCCTGTAAGTAACATGGTCCGGGATGTTGCACGGTCTTCTTATGGGCAGCCTCGTTTCTGTCACAAGGACTACCTCTATCTTTTTGTCGTGAAGTAAAATATCAAGTTCGTCTTTGGGTCGTATAAGCGATTGACGCTCCAAAGAAGGACGGATAAGGGATGTGTGATCGGAGACATTATTGGTGTCGATTAACAATGAGGGTAATTGAATAACTGAGTGAACATAGACTCCATCTTTGTCATGAAGGAGGGAGAACGGAAGTTATATCGGGGTCTGAGGGAAGTGGAGGGATGAAGGCAGAAGGGCGGGAAGGGATATAGGCTGGAGCCTGAGGCGGCTAAATACTGACCTCAGCACTATGGGTATAGAAGAGACCTGGCTAGCGAGTGACAGCTGGTCCTGGCGGGGAGGTCTTCGTAGCGTGCAGCCCCGCGCACTTGACGCACCTTTGGTGTGCCCCTCTGACACGAGGGATCTCCTTCCTCTCACTTGGCTCCTCGACCCTTAGGCTATCATGAACCAGCCTTGTGAAGCTGAATACATTTTAGTTCTACTCCTGAGGTTCAAAGTCGAAGAAGAACAAGGTCGATCTCCTCCTTGGTAAGATGGCTGGGGGTTGGGTGGAGGTGCCGGATTACTATGCGGAATGGTTCATCCTCTTGAGCTGGTAACAGTGGTTGCTGTAGCCGTCCTATTTTGATTGCTGAATGATTGCACGGTAGTCCTCAGGTGTGCTGAGCTGCAATTTCCCCAATGCTGTCCTGTTTTTATTTGTAAAGGACTTCAAAGACAAAGATGGGGGATGGTTTAGGCTGGGTGGGTGACTCTTTTTTATCCGCTGATGTGGCCAGCACTGCGAAGTGGTTGTGGGTGGGAGTCGGTGGACAAGAAAGACCATCCAGATCCTGATAGCTTTGATGACTTATTCAGATTCTTGGTGACGGCGGGGGAGAAAGTCGCTCCATCCGAGCTGGGCCCTAAACCGCCTATTTCTCCTTCTTTCCACAATTATTTATTGGAACGGGAAAAAACAAAATAGAAGAAAAAAGTCAAATTGGAACCCGGTCTTCTGGTGGCTGTAGGTCCACCTGCACACATCCCGGGAAGCTGCTCACATCAGAGAACCTATACACATTCGAGAACCTGCACACCTCTGAGGACCTGCACACATTCAAGGACCTGCACACATCCAAGAACCTGCACACATCCGAGAACCTGCACACATCCGAGAACCTCCACACCTTCGAGGACCTGCACACATCCGAGAACCTGCACACCTCCGAGAACCTGCACACCTCCGAGGACCTGCACACATCCAAGAACCTGCACACATCCAAGAACCTGCACACATCCGAGAACCTCCACACCTTCGAGGACCTGCACACATCCAAGAACCTGCACACCTCCGAGAACCTGCACACATCCAAGAACCTGCACACATCCAAGAACCTGCACACATCCAAGAACCTGCACACCTCCGAGGACCTGCACACATCCGAGAACCTCCACACCTTCGAGAACCTGCACACATCCGAGAACCTACTTGTTTTTATTTCATTTTTACATTATTACTATGAAGTACTTTACTTTTCTATTGTTTCTCCTTTAAATAATATGATCATTGCAGTGTGTTTCGAAATATAAAGTACACATAAAGTGATACTGAGCAGGTTCACTTGTGGCTAACATGGTTAGGGCGTGGACCTACAGCCACCAGGATACCGGGTTCCAATCTGACTTTTTTTCTTGTATTTTGTTCTTTCCTGTCCTAACAAATAATTATGAGAAGAAGGAGAAATAAGCGGTTTAGGGCCCAGCTCGGATGGAGCGACTTTCTCCCCCGCCGTCACCAAGAATCTGAATAAGTCATAAAGGCTATCAGGATCTGAATGGTCTTTCTTGTCCACCGACTCCCACCCACAACCACTTCGCAGTGCTGGCCACATCGGCGGATAAAAAAGAGTCACCCACCGAGCCTAAACCATCCCCCATCTTTGTCTTTGACGTCCTTTACAAATAAAAACAGGACAGCATTGGGGAAATTGCAGCTCAGCACACCTGAGGACTACCTTGCAATCATTCAGCAATCAAAATAGGGCGGCTACAGCAACCACTGTTATCAGCTCAAGAGGATGAGCCATTCCGCATAGTAATCCGGCACCTCCACCCAGCCCCCAGCCATCTCACCAAGGAGGAGATCGACCTTGTTCTTCTTCGACTTTGAACCTCAGGAGTAGAACTAAAATGTATTCAGCTTCACAAGGCTGGTTCATGATAGCCTAAGGGTCGAGGAGCCAAGTGAGAGGAAGGAGATCCCTCGTGTCAGAGGGGCACACCAAAGGTGCGTCAAGTGCGCGGGGCTGCACGCTACGAAGACCTCCCCGCCAGGACCAGCTCTGCCAGGTCTCTTCTATACCCATAGTGCTGAGGTCAGTATTTAGCCGCCTCAGGCTCTAGCCTACATCCCTTCCCGCCCTTCTGCCTTCATCCCTCCACTTCCATCAGACACCGATATAACTTCCGATCTCACTCCTTCATGACGAAGATGAAGTCTATGTTCACTCAGTTATTCAATCTTTTGACCCCAATTATTACCCTTCTTATTAATCGACACCAATAATGTCTCCGATCAAACATCCCTTATCCGTCCTTCTTTGGAGCGTCAATCGCTTACACGACCCAAAGACGAACTTGATATTTTACTTCACGACAAAAAGATAGAGGTAGTCCTTGTGACAGAAACGAGGCTGCCCATAAGAAGACCGTGCAACATCCCGGACCATGTTACTTACAGGATGGACCACCCGGACGGTAGAGCCCGTGATGCAACTGCCATACTGGTCCGTCGCGACCTTTCCCACTACAAACTGTCTCCAGGCTATATCCGTCTCAGTTGCCCTGTACACTGTTCCTCTCATCATATCTGCAGTGTACTGACCTCCGTAAAGGAGAGTACAGAGTGCAGTGGATTAGAATTGCCAGACTCGCAAGATTATTATTTATCCCGATTCCTTAGCCCACTTGAGGAAGCACTTGAACGCAACACCGGAGCTGAGGAGGCGAGTAGGAAGACCCAGAAGATGGTTGGAAACTGTGATCAGGGACGGAAGGCGGTTAGCAGTGGTGGAGACTGAAGAAGCCCATGGTTTTCGATGAACTGTAGCATCAGTCATAATGAAGTTATCATTGAAATAGATCGAAAATCTAGGCGTTATTGTTTTACAGAATATATGAAGAGCACGGGCAAAGAACCAGGTTTGTCACCAGATGTTGAAATTGAGAAAACTGAAATTTAATGTTTGAAATTCCATATCTATCAATTCTCCGCACGTCATATTTTCATCTTCCGTTTTCGTAATGACAAACCGTCTCTTTGAAGCCCGTAACGATGGTGAATCGTGAAATATGTTTAATATACTATACTGTTGTGACGATATCTCACATTCGAGAAAAAAGTGACAAACCTGGATCTTTCCCCATGCTCTTCATATACAGCAGACTCATTGGTCGCTTCTAGTAATCCGTTTAAGAAATTACTAGTAATAACACGACAACTTACCCCAATAACTCTTCATTTTGAACGTTCTCCAGATAGAATTGGTCCATCTATATTTTTTTTTAAAGTATAATTATCAAAGAAACATACGTATTGTAATGGTTCATATTAACCAATACATAACTAAATGAAAAGAAAGAAATGTAGGTACAACATGCCGCGCCCACCTCTAGGAAGTGGGAGGTTATATAAGGTTGTCTCAACTTGATATTGTATAAAAGTCGATTCATTTATAAGATCTAATTATATGGTTTGCTAAGTATCAAATATAAAAACATAGTTGGAGTCATGTAAAAAATAGGATTGAGAAATAGATTTGTAAAAAAAAAAGAAATAAAACTATAACAAAGAAAAAAAAAAGGGGAAAGGAAGGCATTGCGAATTTTAGCCAATCAGAGTAAGGATTGCATAAAATAATGGCGAAGCGATGTCCCACTGGGAGAACAAGTCGTCGTTGTTCAGAGTAAGGTGTGAGAGGGTGTTTGTGGAGGGATCTGTGGAAAGATGTGCAGTGGAGTGAGTTTGATTGTCTGAGGACATGGAATAAAACGAGTGTGTGTATCCCGTAATAATGAAGATCAACTGGTAAAGGCACCAAGAGGCAGATAATGAAGAAATGAGAAATGGCTGTTTCATAATGGAATGAATACAAAAACCAGGAAGGGACGTCTGAGGTCGACCAACAATCCCATCTCATAAGAGATACAGAACGAAATCATCGATCATCAACTCAATACAGCATGCAAGCCTATTTTATTTGGGGTAAATTCTTTATGTGTGTGTGACAAACATTGTGTGACTAACATTTAAAAGAAAAAAAAAATATATATATATATATATATCAATTTAAAAATCCATGGATTCTTAAGAATACTACATGTGAAATTTCATCACGATCCGAATATCCGTTAGTGAGGTAGCACTATATTTATGCATAGGTCCCCTAAACCCCCCCCCCCCTCCTTTTAAGTATTTTGAGTCCTCCCACACCCTATTTTTCAATTGGGTATTATGAATACTACATGTGAAACTTCATGACAATCCGCAGTCTTTTTGTTAGGGTGGACCGAATATGATAAAATTCTTTTCAGATCATGTTTACGTTGGTACGCTTCGATTGGCACCATTCATTCATCATTTTTCGTTTGCGAGATATCGTGCAGGAAAAATTGATCAAGCACATACGTACATACGTACACACACACATACTTCTTTCCAAAAATAGTGTAAAAATACTGTAATGACCTTGAAAAAATACGATGAAAATTTGATTTAGATTTTCGAACCCATTACAATAACTTCCCTGTATGCTGGCAAGTAAACAGTACCTAGGTACTTAGTGATAAAAACCACAAAGAAAACAATATACTTTTTTTAAAAACAAAGAAAAGCAAGTAAAGAACCAAAGAAAACATAATTCTTGAACTTAAAGTTCAAATGCTCACTCAACCCAAAAACAAGGAAGTCGTCGGTGAATCACTGGCAATACTTCCCCACAACGAATTAATCAATTACTTTATTTCCGGTTGGAATGCACTAAATTACTTAAGCATTGTTTCTTTCAGAAAAAAAGTGGATGATTTGTTCGAACTAAATATAACCCCGTTCCTCCGTTGTATGTTCGACTTGAACGAGATGTTTTGCTATGCTCCGAACACCAGGACCAAAACGGGAATTTTAGGAGTGAAAATACTTCATGTGTATCCTGACAGCAAAGGAATTGATAAGGACCTGATTTGGAACGACACCTTGCTGGATACATGGGTATGTTATCTCTGTTCTGTAATAAAAAGGTTTTTAAAGTTTTTTTTTTAAAGGAAGCACTAGGCAGCTCCTACGTTTCTTATAGCCTTGCTAGAACTACCTTTATATATGTAAACATGTTTTATTTACGTTTTCCGTTGCTTATTTGTAATTATTTCACCTTTTCTTTTAGAGTTTAATGATTTCAATATTTTCGAGAGTAATTGGCGGAAGTACATAAATAATTGTAACCTGAATAAAATCATCAATCGTTACGCATGAGTGTATAAGCAAGGAAAACAATAATAAAACATAACATTTCAAAATATCAAATAAAACAAATTATAACATCCTGAATAAAACTGGAAGTTATGACGTACGTTATGGTTACTATTGGTTATTATGAAACAAATCGGATGTTTTATTGTTATGGTACTAATTTGTAATGATTTTATTCAGCAAGTAATTATTCAACTATTTTCTTCAAGTAAATGAATTGATGTTTTATTGTTGGCCACTATTATTGTATGAAGTTGTATTCTGGTTGTAATGATTTTATTCAGCAAGTAATTATTCAACTATTTTCTTCAAGTAAATGAATTGATGTTTTATTGTTGGCCACTATTATTGTATGAAGTTGTATTCTGGTTGTAATGATTTTATTCAGCAAGTAATTATTCAACTATTTTCTTCAAGTAAATGAATTGATGTTTTATTGTTGGCCACTATTATTGTATGAAGTGGTATTCTGGTTGTAATGATTTTATTCAGCAAGTAATTATTCAACTATTTTCTTCAAGTAAATGAATTGATGTTTTATTGTTGGCCACTATCATTCTATGAAGTTGTATTCTGGTTGTAATGATTTTATTCAGCATGTAATTATTCAACTATTTTCTTCAAGTAAATGAATTGATGTTTTATTGTTGGCCACTATTATTCTATGAAGTTGTATTCTGGTTGTACTGATTTCTGTGTTTGGTGAATCAAGAAATAAATTGTTGTTAAACTAATTTGAAAGTTTTCTTTGAAGTTCACCTAATGATTTTAGTGTACAATGTACAGTTTTGTCTAATTCAATAAAAAAAAACTGGATTATTGAATTGTGGTGTCGTTCATCTCTTATTTCTCGTCTAAATGTTTTGAATTTTTTCATCAAAAATCATCAAATAAATTTTTATTGATTCCTGCAAAATTTCACAGATTTTTATAAATTTATAATTTTCCTTAAGAGGGAGACGACAGCATCCCTCATATCTATTGCGTTCTTAAATGCTTTCTTTATATTTTGATCCTGAAGAACTCTTTGTAGTTTTTTTGAAAGACGGTTTTCTTTAAACATCGACCATGTTTCGACGTATACACACATTGCTACCTTCAACTATTGATATTGACTGAAAAACTGTATATTTTTTCAACATTAATCTTAAAGATACCTAACACTTTCTGTAGAGATATTGTGAAACAATTATTTAAAAAAAAGAAAAATATGTAAGATGTTTTTCAACGTGATTTTATTCTTTAATAAAAGTACAATCAAGCAATATTAAGATACAATTGTAGGAATATTGAGGGTCAGTCAAAGATGGAAAAAAAAAAACACTATTCAGATGCCAACGTTTCGATATATTTTATATCATCATCAGGGCCTACAAACATGGGGGGGAAATCAAGATTAGAATCAAAGATAAACAAAAAAAAAAAGAAAAAAAAAAATGTTTGTTGATAAACATTACTGAACGTTAAAAATACACTATAACAAGTTAAAAATTGAAACTAACTTACTATGAATAATTTCTAAACATTAAAATTAAATATGATTACATTACTAAACATAAATATTAATAATGGAAATAGACAAATAGGTGGAACATAATAAAGAGTAAACATTAAAATGACTTACTATGAATAAGCAGGGTTGGGGAGAAGACATGTACACTGGATGGAGTCTTACATTGCAATGAAATGGTACAAAATAATACTAGGGTGCTAAAAGAAATAGGTACAGGGAGCTCGGAAAACCCCGTCATAACTGTCACATTACAGCAGAAATGTTGAAAGCAATATAAATATGTATTATTAAGGTTGTTTGTGTCTGTATACTTTAACACATATCTATAGATAATTAATAAATAATTTAAAATATATATATATATATATATATATATACTATATAATACACAAAAAATATATATATATATATATATATATATATATATATATATATATATATATATATATATATATATATATATAATACACAAAAATACTCCATAGAGAACACAATTATCATAAGAGACTGACATTGGAAATGGTGTATATAGCTAAAACACTGGATACAGTCAACTTCCGCACTGACACTAATAACCTAAGTAATTGTTATGCCAATTTACTTAGCAAGAGCTGACACCATAGTTCTGTCTCCAATATCTAAATTATCTATTGTTTATTTATTATATATATATATATTGAAGAAATTGGAAACCCTATTTTTTTTTTTTTTTTTCAAGCAACTTAATAAATGGACTGTGAAATCCGTCTGATCGGAAAGGCCCAATTCGAACTGGGTCCAACTTATTACGATTCAATTTACTACCATTCTCGATGTAGACTAAATCATTAACTTTAAAAGTATGCTGAAGCCGATTCTTATCTACACGGTTCTTATTAACCTGAAATATTTTCATAGAATTCTGGAAAGCTAGTTTGCGGTCTTCCTCTAGCGTCGTTTTGCTGTTATCTGGAAGAGGTGAGATCGTAGGTTTCGTACCAAGTAGTAGATATGATGGTGCAAACTGTGGAACTATGAGTTGTATCGTTGTACTCGTCGACACATTCCTGTGCAAGGGTTGACCAAGCTCTTCGATTAGCGTTGTTTATTTTACAACGGAGGCGATTTACCAATGTCTGATTTTGAATTTTTTTTTTATAAGATCGTGTGAAACTCTTTTATAAGTTCGTCTGGTAAAACATACCACAACTTCTTATCAGTGGAAATACCTTGGATCACAAAGTCCTGGGTTTTCTTCACAACTTGAAAATAAAGCTGAGCCATCTTCTACCAGTTGAAATCTTGAAATTTAATTTGTAAGATGTTTTTCAATGTGATTTTATTCTGTAATAAAAGTACAAACAAACACTGTTTCCCGAGTTGTTTATTTTTGTCGAGCTTTCTGTAATTTCCTGCTTAAAAATGTATTATAATTTAAAATAATAAATTAAAAAATAATATAAACTATGGATATGGACAAGGAAGCTGCACTTATGTTGATTCAGTTGTATGAAAATCAAACTAGATCAATGCCAATTTTACCTTCACAGATATGGATTCTCAAAATTTAATGTTCTGTTTTTCGACTTTTGGTCCAATGAATTTTGAAACATTTGGAAAGTGTTCACACCAGAAACAGCATGCGGCGCAAATCTCTTTGATGTTCGTCAAAAAACCGTATTGCTAGCCAGGGTCTGGAGAGGGACGAAGTTACTACGGTGCAGACATATATGCGTCTATCTCTCTCATAACTACTTCGAGTCCTACGCGCATGTCCGAGAATGCAACATGCGCATCAGTTATACCGTCAGTTTGCATATGCCATTTTATGTTTGCGTGTCCCGTTAATTTACTTTAATATTTTGATTGATTTGTTTACTACAAATTAATATTGAGTATTTGTTTATATCTAATACTTATGTTGAACATTAAAAATTCTTGATAGATACTTGTATCAAATACTTCATTTATGTATATTTTCTTTAGAATAAATAATAATATATAGTGGTAGTAAGGTATATAGTGGAAATATATAATAAACAATAATCTTTGGAGGCTGGAGGCAGGTAGCAAAAGGAGTCTTTTTAACCTACATCATATACCTACCAGGATATGAATATAACAGAAATGACAGTAAAAGGATTGAATATACCTGGGTTAGAGTCCAAGCCCTTATTCGAAGACATATAAATTTGTCTGAGTGTCCTTCTGAAAGATTTCAAAATGTACAAGGAAGTACCTGCGCTGTGGGGAAATGAAAATGTTTCCCCTTGAAGTCACCCAAGGCAGTATCGCAAAGTGGTGGGGGGGGGGGGGGGGGGGAGGGTGGAATCGAGATCTACAGGTGGAAGGGAGCTTGAAGGGAGTTCAAGTCGAGACTCAGATGAGTTTCGTCTTCAACAGTCACAGTCCAGTTCAAAAGGTGGAAGGGAGCTTGCAGGGAGTTCAAGTCGAGACTCAGATGAGTTTCGTCTTCAACAGTCACAGTCCAGTTCAAGAGGTGGAAGGGAGCTTGAAGGGAGTTCAAGTCGAGACTCAGATGAGTTTCGTCTTCAACAGTCACAGTCCAGTTCAAAAGGTGGAAGGGAGCTTGCAGGGAGTTCAGAGTTCAGTCCAGTCCATATCAGTCCCCGGTTCAGTCCAAGCAGTCTTCAGAGACTGCCAGAGTACAGAGAATCCCTAGTCAGCACACGGCAGTATCCATTAAGCATCCAGCTAGCCCCCAGCTATCCAAACAACGTTATTCTCGAGGTTCTATATTATGTTTTAATTTTTAGTCATTTATTTTCTTTGTACATATATTCTTTTTAAATATGACTTTCTAGATTTTTGTAGTTTGCTTCCTATGCTCGATCCTAGTCAGTAATGCTTTAACAACTTAGTATTTCAATACTTTCTTCGCTGGACGTACTTTCGCCTTTGGTTTATAGAAATCCAATTTATATATTCAAATCAGTAATTTATATATCGTTCTATTAAATAGGCGATCTGGCATCCCACAAATATTTTAATTTAGTAAAATCACTTGTACAATTAAAAGAAAATCTCCGCGTCTTAGATTTTAAATAGAGTAAAGATAAATTTATATATTCATTTTAAAGTAAAAACGCGACAGCAAGCATTCAATTATTACAGTACTGTTCTTTACTTTTCCTGAAAAACATCAATGATGTTGAAGTACAAGGCTTTCAAAAAAATCAGGCTACTGCTGTGTTTTGTAAAAATTTTAATGACATGCGTGATATTTTAAATTGTGAAAATAGATTTGCGAAAGGTACTTTAAATATTTCTTTGAATGATGAAAATATGGAGAAGCTAAAGAATGCGGCAGAAAATTTCGAAACGTATATTAATGGTTTGTGTAATGCTGATAATGAAAAAATTGTACAAAGTAATCGAAAAACAGGATTCCTTGGCATAACATATGGCATAATCATATGCCTAAGGAATATATTTCTGTTATTTGATCAATTGAAGAAATTTGGACTTACCTATTTATTAACTTACAAGCTATCACAAGACTATCTTGAAACATTTTTTAGTGTCATTCTTAGCCGTGAGGGTTTCAATAACAATCCAAACGCCATTAAGTTTAGAAGTGCATACAAGCGTCTTCTTATACGTCACGAATTAAAAGATTTTGCTAATGGTAATTGTTTATTTGACAGTATAGTCATTTTACACGTGACAAGTAGGCAAAACAACAAAAAATCCTACAGGTAATCATAGCGATCTAAACTTCAATTTGCCGTTTCGGGAGTTAGATGCTTTTGTACATTTTGTTGTTTTGTACATTTCAGGCTTTGTCGCGTATAAATTATCAAAAAAAGTGTTCAAATACAAAATTTGTCTTTCTCAATTAACAGGCATACCAAATTCACAATGACTTTATTATCACAAATAAAAAATCACGGTCCATATATAACGCCATCTTCCGACGTAATAGCTATTTGCAAAGTTAGCGAACAGATTATCCGAAAATATCAATCAGAGTTAACACAATCAAATATTAAGAAAGGTTTAATGAACAAAATTTTTAATCACATTGGAATGAGATTTGATAATAAAGCAATGAATGATCATATTCTAACCCAAGATATTTTGGATAATCATCGTACGCAACTTTGTAAATATGTTATAGAGTTATATTTAAAGGTACATTATAAAGGTAAAAAAAATTTCTAAAAAAAATGTTTTTATAAGGCAAAAATATACCAAACTTTTATTAGGTATTTAAAAATCAATAATTTGAATAATGTATTTTTATGTAAATATATAAACAATAAATTATGTGTTGTTAAATATTACATTTTGTGGGTTGGTCTGCTATTACTCTATATCCTTAACCTAAATCCTCCCTCCTTCAATACCAAATGTTAATCCGAGATCTATCTTTTATATACATTTAAATACTCTATCATGTAATTCATATAGTATTGAGCTAAAATAATAAGTTACCTATATTCATCAAAATAATTGCTTATAAAATACAATAGTTTTATTTTTTTTTAAATTCAATAATATTTTTGTATGCACATTCATTATATGTTTATTTTGAAATGTCAAATAAAACCAAATGTCAAATAGAACTGTTTTGTTCTGAAATGTCAGTAGCCGTGTGCTGTCAAGGACTCACTCCATGCTATATTGGACAGACGTGTGCTAACAGAGGGAGAAGTAACGTTTTGTTCAGGAGTGTCTGAGAACTGTTTTGTTCTGAAATGTCAGTAGCCGTGTGCTGTCAAGGACTCACTCCGTGCCATATTGGACAGACGTGTGCTAACAGAGGGAGAAGTAACGTTTTGTTCAAGAGTCTGTGAGAACTGTTTTGTTCTGAAATGTCAGTAGCCGTGTGCTGTCAAGGACTCACTCCATGCTATATTGGACAGACGTGTGCTAACAGAGGGAGAAGTAACGTTTTGTTCAGGAGTGTCTGAGAACTGTTTTGTTCTGAAATGTCAGTAGCCGTGTGCTGTCAAGGACTCACTCCATGCTATATTGGACAAACGTGTGCTAACAAAGGGAGAAGTAACGTTTTGTTCAGGAGTGTTCAAGAGTGTCTGAGAGCTGTTTCAACGCCGAAGTGTGTTGCAGGAGGAAACACTGTTAAACTGAATTTTGTCATCGTTCAAACATGGTAACTGAGTGTATGGAAATAGACTCGGTAGACAAGTTCACAATGCTGACGTAGGTACCCTGTTTTTCTATTCCAGAAGAGGGTATAGATGACAGAAAATTTCAGACCACCTTGTTATGGTGAAGGCTACACATACACATATATGATCGTTCCATTTTGAAGCGGCATAAGTTTATTTTATTTCCAAACATGAAAGCAAGACAAAGGAAAGATTATAGAAATATATTGTAACAGAAATGTGAAGAAAGCTCAGGTCACACACTGAAGGTTAGAGATTTTGAGGCTGTTTGGGTTCTGCTCATCAGAGATCTTTGGAAAAAGTGGGGATGATGAGCTCTGGGAGGGGGCAGTGTAACAATCGGAGTGGGGCGAGGTGGGGAGGTGGAAGCTGAAGGCCTATATAAGCGGCCCGAGGTGAGAATATCTTCTCTTCCTCTCTCATATCTACTACACCTCAGCAATAACAACAGGTTAGATTCCATAACTCTATATCAGATATCATTGGATTCGTATTCAAACAAGAAAGAATATAATAACTTTTTTCTGACACTTTTTTTTGTTTTTACTTTTTAAATATTAGAAAAGAAAGAAGAATTATTTCGACCAGAAGAAACAAACTACATTTTTTACACAAATTTCACAATGTCTTGGTACAATCTTGAATTGGGTTTTCGGTGGGGAATAGGCTGGCCAAGAATATAAATGGGCAAACTCTGGGTTAATTGAAAAATTGCCTTTCCCTCCGGAGTGCAGCTCGACGGCATACAGTGGAATGGGGCCTTTGCCCTTGCTCAGTAGCCTGGTTACGATAAGGACTTGGTAAGTCGAGGTTAGTTCGTCTTGAACTTCGATTTCTGTCAAGGAATATGGAACCCCTCAGAAAACAACGGAAGGTTTCCTATCCGCAGGGATCTGGAAGGTAGAGTATTTGACGTCGTTTGTTTGGTAAAATTAGATCAGTTTTCTACAGTCTTCAGAAGTCGTTAGGGGAATTAAAATTTTTTGTGTCGAAAGGAGATGTCTTGATAGTATTAATATTAAAACATCTGTCAGTACGTTATAGTGTTGGTCGGTGGTGAGTGCTGCGAGGAGAGGCCGAGGAGAGAGGACGCACATGTGCCCGCTTCGCGTGTTGTTTTAGTGAAAGTGGGTAAATAGCGAAATTTGGTCTTCTGACCCAACAATACCCGGGCATCCCACTACAGGAACCTTCCCTGAAAATTTCAGGGAAATCCTACGAGGCGTTCCGGAGTTATCGTGAGTACAGTTCGAGCATTCTTTAGATTAACGTGGCTGGGGATAGAGGCACGAGGCAAGGTCAGCCGCTTGGAGGGGATACCAAGCCTCGCCTACTCGTCCAGCACCACCCACCCCCTCCCTTTTCCCTGACGATTCGGCGATGGTGTCGTGGCCTCCACCGGAGGTCGGCCACCAAAAAAAAAAAAATGTAGATGTCGTGATAGTATTAATATTAAAACATTTAAAACATCTGTCAGTACGTTATAGTGTTGGTCGGTGGTGAGTGCTGCGAATGAGTTGTGGTAAGTTGCAATGGATAGCGTACCTGTTCGACTAGGGCTGGTGCCCAGTCAGAGCTCTCCGTCCAGCTGCATGGCTGCTCCGAGAGCGTTGGCAACCCGTCTTCTCTTGAAGGTCTCTTCGGCTCATCTCCGTTATCTGGGTTTTCGAGTATTGCTTTCTGTTTGTTCATTTATGATGTAAAGCTGTTTTTCAGTCGAGTGAGCTAATTTTTCCCCTCATAAACTTTGCGTGGGTAATAATAACAAAGTTATTACTTTCTTATACGTATTGTAATCGTGCAAAAATCCAAGTTCGAGGTTTTTATGAATTTTCACTTTTCAAGATTCCATGGAATACGTTTTGACTATTTTCGCGATGATGTCTGTCTGAGCGTGTATGTGACTGGAAAGTTGTGAGCGCTCTACCGCAAAAACGATTGTAGACATGAACTTTAAATTTGGAATGAAGAAGCCATATACGCTAATATAGATCTGATTAGATTTGGTCGAAATTGGAAGAAAATTGACGCTACTTTACATCGAGGTCAAGGCACATTTTACAAGAAATCCTTTATCTTTATGATCTAATCAAAACTCTTTTCAAGAAAAAGTTGTAAAAAAATCTGAAATATCTATTTTATATTAAATACGAATTTTCGCAGGTCGTCCGATTTGCGAGATACCTGCCGAGATACCTGCCAAAATACCTGCCGAGATACCTGCCGAAATTTAGTTGAAACACATATTTTTAGTAGTTTCCTTGATTTCTCCAAAAACGGTTTGTCCTATTGAAAAATGTATTCCCATCAATAATGTTCTTTATACAATTTCCAATCGCTGTTAAGTCCTCCCGAACAATGTAAACTGGATGTTCCTAAGGAATATTTTAAGGAATTCTTAAATCGTAACTCATAGCAACGTAGTTTAAAACCTGGTTTAAGTATTGGTAGTTTTTTGAAACATTATAAAAATTTAAAATGGGCTGAACCGCTCCCCAGCTAGGTTCGCTTAGTTTAGGGAAGGTAGCGGAAAGATTCAAAGGAGATACAAGGAATAATAAAAATGGACCCAGACCTTGTAATATATAACGTAATCCGGAGCCTCTTACTGGTTACTAACAACTTAACCATTCTTAACTAACAATTCTAACCAAACTTGACAACATATATAAATAGGTAACTGGAGCATAGGCATTTAGCTATACAAGACAACACCTTGCCAGTTCGGAAAGGTTCAAAATACAAGTCAAACTCACCAACACGTGACCAACCCGGAGACCTCAACGGTCTTCCTCCTCCAGGCACCAACCCGGAGACCTCAACGGCCTTCCTCCTCCAGGAAACAACCCGGAGACCTCAACGGTCTTCCTTCTCCAGGCACCAACCCGGAGACCTCAACGGTCTTCCTCCTCCAGACAACAACCCGGAGACCTCAACGGTCTTCCTCCTCCAGGAAACAACCCGGAGACCTCAACGGTCTTCCTCCTCCAGGCACCAACCCGGAGACCTCAACGGTCTTCCTCGTCCAGGCACCAACCCGGAGACCTCAACGGCCTTCCTCCTCCAGGAAACAACCCGGAGACCTCAACGGTCTTCCTTCTCCAGGCACCAACCCGGAGACCTCAACGGTCTTCCTCCTCCAGACAACAACCCGGAGACCTCAACGGTCTTCCTCCTCCAGGAAACAACCCGGAGACCTCAACGGTCTTCCTCCTCCAGGCACCAACCCGGAGACCTCAACGGTCTTCCTCCTCCAGGAAACAACCCGGAGACCTCAACGGTCTTCCTCCTCCAGGCACCAACCCGGAGACCTCAACGGTCTTCCTTCTCCAGGCACCAACCCGGAGACCTCAACGGTCTTCCTCCTCCAGGGAACAACCCGGAGACCTCAACGGTCTTCCTCCTCCAGGCACCAACGCGGAGACCTCAACGGTCTTCCTTCTCCAGGCACCAACCCGGAGACCTCAACGGTCTTCCTCCTCCAAGCACCAACCCGGAGACCTCAACGGTCTTCCTCCTCCAGGCACCAACCCGGAGACCTCAACGGTCTTCCTCCTCCAGACAACAACCCGGAGACCTCAACGGTCTTCCTCCTCCAGGAAACAACCCGGAGACCTCAACGGTCTTCCTCCTCCAGGCACCAACCCGGAGACCTCAACGGTCTTCCTCCTCCAGGAAACAACCCGGAGACCTCAACGGTCTTCCTTCTCCAGGCACCAACCCGGAGACCTCAACGGTCTTCCTTCTCCAGGCACCAACCCGGAGACCTCAACGGTCTTCCTCCTCCAGGCACCAACCCGGAGACCTCAACGGTCTTCCTCCTCCAGACAACAACCCGGAGACCTCAACGGTCTTCCTCCTCCAGACAACAACCCGGAGACCTCAACGGTCTTCCTCGTCCAGGAAACAACCCGGAGACCTCAACGGTCTTCCTCCTCCAGGCACCAACCCGGAGACCTCATCGGTCTTCCTCCTCCAGGAAACAACCCGGAGACCTCAACGGTCTTCCTCCTCCAGGCACCAACCCGGAGACCTCAACGGTCTTCCTTCTCCAGGCACCAATCCGGAGACCTCAACGGTCTTCCTCCTCCAGGGAACAACCCGGAGACCTCAACGGTCTTCCTCCTCCAGGCACCAACGCGGAGACCTCAACGGTCTTCCTTCTCCAGGCACCAACCCGGAGACCTCAACGGTCTTCCTCCTCCAAGCACCAACCCGGAGACCTCAACGGTCTTCCTCCTCCAGGCACCAACCCGGAGACCTCAACGGTCTTCCTCCTCCAGACAACAACCCGGAGACCTCAACGGTCTTCCGCCTCCAGGAAACAACCCGGAGACCTCAACGGTCTTCCTCCTCCAGGAAACAACCCGGAGACCTCAACGGTCTTCCTCCTCCAGACAACAACCCGGAGACCTCAACGGTCTTCCTCCTCCAGGAAACAACCCGGAGACCTCAACGGTCTTCCTTCTCCAGGCACCAACCCGGAGACCTCAACGGTCTTCCTCCTCCAGACAACAACCCGGAGACCTCAACGGTCTTCCTCCTCCAGACAACAACCCGGAGACCTCAACGGTCTTCCTCCTCCAGGCACCAACCCGGAGACCTCAACGGTCTTCCTCCTCCAGGCACCAACCCGGAGACCTCAACGGTCTTCCTCCTCCAGACAACAACCCGGAGACCTCAACGGTCTTCCTCCTCCAGGAAACAACCCGGAGACCTCAACGGTCTTCCTCCTCCAGGCACCAACCCGGAGACCTCAACGGTCTTCCTCCTCCAGGAAACAACCCGGAGACCTCAACGGTCTTCCTCCTCCAGGCACCAACCCGGAGACCTCAACGGTCTTCCTTCTCCAGGCACCAACCCGGAGACCTCAACGGTCTTCCTTCTCCAGGCACCAACCCGGAGACATCAACGGTCTTCCTCCTCCAGGCACCAACCCGGAGACCTCAACGGTCTTCCTCCTCCAGACAACAACCCGGAGACCTCAACGGTCTTCCTCCTCCAGGAAACAACCCGGAGACCTCAACGGTCTTCCTTCTCCAGGCACCAACCCGGAGACCTCAACGGTCTTCCTTCTCCAGGCACCAACCAAAAGACCTCAACGGTCTTCCTTCTCCAGGCACCAACCCGGAGACCTCAACGGTCTTCCTCCTCCAGGCACCAACCCGGAGACCTCAACGGTCTTCCTCCTCCAGGAAACAACCCGGAGACCTCAACGGTCTTCCTTCTCCAGGCACCAACCCGGAGACCTCAACGGTCTTCCTCCTCCAAGCACCAACCCGGAGACCTCAACGGTCTTCCTCCTCCAGGCACCAACCCGGAGACCTCAACGGTCTTCCTCCTCCAGACAACAACCCGGAGACCTCAACGGTCTTCCTCCTCCAGGAAACAACCCGGAGACCTCAACGGTCTTCCTCCTCCAGGCACCAACCCGGAGACCTCAACGGTCTTCCTCCTCCAGGAAACAACCCGGAGACCTCAACGGTCTTCCTCCTCCAGGCACCAACCCGGAGACCTCAACGGTCTTCCTTCTCCAGGCACCAACCCGGAGACCTCAACGGTCTTCCTCCTCCAGGCACCAACCCGGAGACCTCAACGGTCTTCCTCCTCTAGGCACCAACCCCCATAACTAACTCCCATCCCCTTGCAATCTCCTCTTATATAGTCCAGAGGGTCGTTTATGGGGGCTGGTATCCGTGCCTTATCAAGAAATGGTCCCTTCTTAATGGCCCACTGTTAGCTACTTCATGGCAGGTGACTGACATCAAGTGCAAAGGGTCTTATTTAATAGTAGCCATACTGGCGCCTCTTTACAAAATTAAGAAAAATATATGTGATATAGTCATTACAAGACTTTCTTATACCAACAACGCTTACAGATCACTCTCTTTCCCATTCTCGAAATAATTTCATCATGTCGGGATGAAATAACTTTCAGAATGGGGAGGGGGAGAGAGAATGATCTGTAAGGGTTGTTGAAAGTCACTCTCACAATTCAGTTGGACAGAAAATGGGGGAATATATTCAAGAAATTGGCAGGAATTAGAATATACAATTGTAGTTTATGTGGCGTACAAAATCATAAAATTGGTGGGGGGTCGCTGTTGGGAAAGAGGAACGCCATATCATTTCAGAAGATTTAACGACTTTAGAAATATATGAACATTTTAATACGGATATTATCATTATCAGCGGCGCAACAATCCATCTCTGTCATTATTATTCTCAGTGAAGACCTCCTGGTTGAGCTTCCGTCAGTCTTGAACAGAGACCATGTACTTTGTCTTCGGGAATTCACCAATAGTCCCATTCCTTTTGCTGCTACTTCGAGCGCTAGGAACACCTTCCCCACTGCTCTGAAGGCCCTCCCAACGATGTCCAGGTCGTCACCATAACCTAAAGGTTGAACAGTTCTATTGAAGACGGTGCTCAGAGTTTTAATGGTAATGCTATTTCAAGGTCAAGGTTAAACAAAAAGCAGGCCCTGCCTAAGGCCCTTATCAGAGGTGAACTCTCCATTAAGGCTTGCTTGTACCCGCACCATGCGCTGCATCCCATCCATCGTAATTCGGCATATCCGAATAGGTTTTTCGGAATATCCAACTCCCCCATTACCAAGTACAATTGACTTCTATCAGCGCTATCATAGGCACTTGTCTATCAGCGCTATCATAGGCACTAGTCTATCAGCGCTATCATAGGCACTTGTCTACCAGCTTGTCTACGAACAAATTATGAGTCTGGATCTTGCACTTTCCGGATGCCACATTGGTAGTACCCAATAATCTGCTTGGTATAGAGTAGTACATTGTAGCGATCGTATTTTTACTCGGTTACATTTACATTTTAAATTTATATATAATTATACTCTAAGATGACCTGGTTATAATAATAAAAAAAACTATACACAAAATTAAGTTGTTACAGTTATATTTGAGATTCAAAAAATATATTTTTGAATATAAAATTTTCTTTTATAAAAGAAAGGGTTAGTGACACATTTTTACACACATGAAATTTTTATGACAGATAAAAACCTTGACTCTTTATTTTCTTTTCTTTTGTTGATGAGAGTGAATTTTCAAACAGAGTGATAGTTGAGCGATGGGCTGCAAGAATGTCTTCTAACTTCATCTTCTGACCTCGGGGCTTTATATTATACTAGACCATTTTTATTTCTTCAGGTTGGCTTTAACATCTTCTCTGATCCTACGTTCAATGTTCCAGAAACACTCCCTCCAGGTCCTCTGCCTTCATACAGCCGGTTTCTTTTTTGTCACTGACTCACATACTTTTCTTTTCACGGCACTAACCACTCCACTACACCTCCTCTGAACAGGCCTGATAAACGACTCTCTAGGGGACAGACCACTTCTCCATCGTTTTGGATTCCGCTCTCTCATTGGCCACAATTTTTACAGCCTTTAAACTACTAAACATCTGTTTTTTTTTTATAATACTTACATATTCCCGTATACAATCCTAATTGCTTACATTTATTGTTAACACATTATTAGCTTATCATTTAATTTTATTACATAATTGAAATGAATGAATTGATCTATTTTGATACTATATCGACCCTGGTACAAATCGATTTGATAACCCCCAGTAACCTTCCTTAGGTCTAATACAATGATTGCAACTAAGTACCTTATTTTCCATTTATTAAATATTCATGTAATGAACAATATGGACCATTACATTGTCCTCTGCTAAATATCAAAATATATCATTCATTTTCTTACATTAGTGTTTAGTACCAAACTATTTCATAATCTTATGGTTACATGTACAACTTGGCGACTCAAGATAGCATGGTGACCCAGTTTCTATTATTAATTAATTACACCCAAATTTTTGTTTATTATATATTTTTTTTTTTTTTTTATATATAAATATCCATATAAAATACCCCTTTACAATTACAACACTCTTTATAATATTTTTTTTTATTATCAATATTTTTATTTTTATCACCAATACCTTAAAAAAAAAACGCATGCATAAATATCAATAAATAGTTCATCTCGAGACTAACCCTTATATAAAATCTCCCATAACATAACAACATCCACCATTAATATAATATTCCAATAAATAAATATGTTTTTATTTAAAAACATTTAAAATCACAAATTTTCTGTTCAGAATGCAGAGTACACTACACATGATTTACATATAATTTAATTTAACTATAATTATTTATTTTTTTTTTTTTTTATTCTTTGACAGAGCATCACCCACTATAATATTCATTAATTATTCTAATTATTTCTAATTACCACTATTCTATCTCTCATCCTATAACATATTCAATATAAAACGCAATCAAATATTCACACCATAAAAATACCTGCCATCAATATTTACATTATTATGGTTATAACTAAAGTTTATCATTGTTATATCTTTTATAACATTACAGATTCACTACAAAATTCAATAAACAGCAGGACATACCATAAACAAATACACAATCAATATTAACATTATTTGACGTGTTTACAAACTTCAGTTGTTTATCATAAAAGACTCTAACAGCTGTCTTATCCTTTATCTATTTATCAGTTCAACTTGGAAAGACTTAGTTGCCATCTCATTTCTCTTACGCTCCATATTTTGTTATTTTAGTTTTTACTTTAATTTCAATTATTTATTAATTAAACACAGCTCAAACACCGAGTGACACCTTCTTTGTTTACATTTATATTATTCATTTTTATCAACACAAATTTTACACGCAAACTAACTCAGGTACATTTTTCCATCACTTAATTATATCATTTTATTTTGCAATTATTCATTTCGACAAAATTTAACATATTGACTGATACTTTCTGTTTATTTTTTTTTTTTATTAATTTTAATGTTACATTTTATAGTTCCAGATCATAATCCTAGACAAGCAATTTTCAATATCCATAATTTCATCGGTTAAACACTTATTATTTTCTTTCTTTTATATTTATAATTTAGTTTACGATTATCTTTTCTCCGATATTTATGATTGTTATTTATAATTATTTTTCTGTCTTTCTGTTCCTGCCTTTGACCTAGGTATAATGTTTTTGAATTTTCAAAATATTCTTTATTATTATGTTTGAACTTTGATCTCTTATAATTTTTATAACTGTAACTTTTGTTAATTATATTTACACATTTATCTGAATTTATTTCTCTACATCCAAATTTTTTAGGACTCTTACTTTTATTTCTTTTATGTTTTCTTAAGTTAGGGATCTTTTTATGATATAATACTTTTATTTTTCTACAATTATCATAATTATGTTTTTTTATAACAATACCATTAGTTATTATGGTTTTAATAAATTTCAATTTGTCTGGCTTCTTATTAATGTTTATATTTTCCTTTATTTCTCCATTTTCCTGTCCCTCTACACTCATATTTTTATTTAATTTACTCTCGACAGCTTCTACCGCACTTTCTATCTTATTATTTAATTGTTCACATTTATGATTTATTTCTAAACTTTGATCACTAAATTTATCAATCTTATTATTTACTTCATCGAAACGTTTGTTTACATCTTTTTTTATATTTTCAAATTTTACGCTTACGTCCTCCTTTAATTCATCAATTTTTGAGTTTAGTTCTAACTTCATTTCATTAAAATGTTTTGATTGTTGCTCAAATTTAAAAGTTACATCTGATTTCATTTCCGAATGGTTTACGTTTATATTTTGTATTAACATTTCCATCATTGTTTTTAAACTCAGATTCGTCTCACTCTCCGGCTGAAGGCCCTCATCCGTTTTATTTTTAATACTTTTTGGAGTTGATGTTTCTCTCTCATTATCTACCTCTTCACTCATTGTTAAATCATAAATACCCGATTCTGGTTGGGTACTCGGTCCCTCACTATAAATATTGCTTTCCCTACGATCGTCTGTATCCTCTACCGCAACTACAACCCGTTCTGTTTTACCTTCTCCCAAGTCCACATAACTCATTCCCTCTGCCATATTATCAAAGATACACAAAAACACAAATTCTTAAATTAAAAAAAAATCACAATTAAAATTATTTTCTGCGTCACCCTTCACTCACTCATCATGTCCAATATTTCTGGGCGCCATATTTAATATTCTTTATTTTTAATAATAATTTACTGTCCTCTATTCGTTGCGACAATTGTAACGCTCGTATTTTACCTTTTGAATTTATTAATCGCGAAAAGAAAAAGTTACTCTATTTTGTCCGCCATTATTGTTCGGATTCGTTCTCTGAGAACCTCTATTATAGTCGGCCATTTTGAACGCTAACTTTTTACACAGTTTTGAAATTAATTTTTACAAATATTTTTACAAAATTACACATAAGGTCTTTTTATTATTTCTTTTCGGGCGCCATATAAAAATTTAATGTTTCAAGTCCCTGTTCGAAGCGACATTTGTAGCGATCGTTTTTACTCGGTTACATTTACATTTTAAATTTATATATAATTATACTCTAAGATGACCTGGTTATAATAATAAAAAAAACTATACACAAAAATAAGTTGTTACAGTTATATTTGAGATTCAAAAAATATATTTTTGAATATAAAATTTTCTTTTATAAAAGAAAGGGTTAGTGACACATTTTTACACACATGAAATTTTTATGACAGATAAAAACCTTGACTCTTTATTTTCTTTTCTTTTGTTGATGAGAGTGAATTTTCAAACAGAGTGATAGATTAGATAGAAAAAAAAAAAAAATATCAAAATATATAATGAAAAAAAAAAAAAAAAAAAAAAAAACAATAAAAAAAAATAAATAAAAAAAAATAAAATAAAAAAAAATTAATAAAAAAAAAAAAAATTACAAAACAGCAAGGAAGAATATATATACAAAAAATGAGTAAAAAGAATATTAATGGAAAAAAAAAAAAAAAAAAAGTTACAAAACAAGGAAGAATATATATAAAAAATCAGTAAAAAGAATGATAATGGAAAAAAGAAAAAAAAAAAAAAAAGTAGGTGTGTGTAATTTTATTCCTTATCATCTATCATGCATTGTCAGCTAGTACATAGGACTATAGACTTATAAGATATGCTTTGCAGCTCTGTCGTAAAAATTCAACTACACTTAATAGCTGTGTGTTTGGCCTCCTTACGTAGATCTCACTGTGACTGCTCCCAGATCGCAGCGGGAATGTGCCGTTCTCCTACAGTCTCTTTGCTGGGCCCCGGGATAGTCGGTCCGTCATCATGTTGTCTCTCTGGTCCGCTCTGATCTGCCTCCAATTATATGACTGCATATTATGACTACCTATTTTTCTTATTTTTTGTTATTATTTTCTTAAAAAAAGGGGAAAAAAAAAAAAAAAAAAAAATACGCATATATATTGTAATGTTCTATATTGTCCATTACATGTAATATTTAAGAAATGGAAAATAAGATACGTAAATATAATCAGTTAGTAGACCTAAGGAAGGTTACTGGGGGTTATCTAATCGATTTGTACCAGGGTCGATATAGTTTCAAAATATATCAAATCATTTATTTCAATTATGTCATAAAATTAAATGTTAGGCTAATAATTAGTTAACTATAAATGTAAGCAACTAGGATTGTATACGGGAATATGAAAGTGATATAAAAAAACCCAGATGTTTAGTGCTAAAGGCTGTAAAAATTGTGGGCCAATGACGGAGCTGAATCCAAAACAAGAGAGAAGTGGTCTGTCCCCTCGTGGGAGGAGTCGTTGTTCAGAGTGAGATGTGAGAGGGTATCTGTGGAGGGATCTGTGGAAAGATGTGCAGTGGAGTAAGTTTGATTGTCTGAGGACATAGAAGAAAAAGTGTGTGTGTATCCCGTAATAATGAAGATCAACTGGTAAAGACATCCAGAGGCGAATAATTAGGAAATGAGGAATGGCTGTTTCATGATGGAATGACTAACAAAAATCAGGAGAGGACGTCAGAGGTCTACCAACAATCCCATCTCATCAGTGGTACAAAACGAAATCATCGATCATCAACTCAATACAGCATGCAAGCCCCGCAGGTTTAGTTGAATGTGTGTTTAAAAAAGAAAAATCTCTATGTCTGTAAAATTTATGTGATACTAACCCATAAAAAATGTCATGATGAAATTTAAAATAAAAGAAAAATGTAACAAATTATTTTAAAGTCTTTATTTTTATTTATAAATTATACATAACCAGGTTCTCTCATAATCGTTATTGCATATAATTATTATTAAATTATATAATTAAATTAGAATAAAAAGTAGCACTAATAACAAGCGTTACAAATGTCGCTTCGAACAGGGACTTGAAATATTAAATTTGTATATGGCGCCCGAAAAGAAAATTATAAAAGGACCTTATGTATAATTTTGTAAAGAAAATATTTGTAAAAAAATTAATTTTAAAACTGTATAAAAAGTTAGCGTCCAAAATGGCCGACTAGAATAGAGGTTCTCTGAGAACAAATCTGAAACATAATGGCGGACAAAATAGAGTAATTTTTTTCGAGTGAGTGAAGGGTGACGCAGAAAATAATTTTAATTGTAATTTTTTTTATTTAAGAATTTGTGTTTTGTGTATCTTTGATAATATGGCAGAGGGAATGAGTTATGTGGACTTGGGAGAAGGTAAAACAGAACGGGTTGACGATCGTAGGGAAAGCAATATTTATAGTGAGGGACCGAGTACCCAACCAGAATCGGGTATATATGATTTAACAATGAGTGAAGATGCGCAAAAAGAGAGAGAAACATCAACTCCAAAAAGTATTCAAAATAAAACGGATGAGGGCCTTCAGCCGGAGAGTGAGACAAATGTAAATTTAAACACCATGATGGAAATGTTAATAAAAAATATGAACGTAAATCATTCGGAAATGAATTCAAAATTTGAACAACAATCAAAACATTTTAATGAAATGAAGTCAGAAATAAAGTTAGAATTAAATTCAAAAATTGAGGAATTAAAGGAAGTCGTAAGCATAAAATTTGAAAATGTAAAAAAGAATTTAAACAACCGTTTCGATGAAGTAAATAAAATTGTTGATCTGAAAGTTAGTGATCAAAGTTTAGAAATAAATCATAAATGTGAACAATTAAATAATAAGATAGAAAGTGCGGTAGAAGCTGTCGAGAGTAAATTAAATCGAAATATGAGTGTAGAGGGACAGGAAAATGGAGAAATAAAGGAAAATATAAACATCAATAAGGTGCTAGAGAAATTTAAATATATTACAATTCAAATAACAAATGGTAGTGTGGTGAAAAGACCGAATCATAATAAAAATAAAGAAACAAGGAAATTATACAATAAAAAAATCACAAACTTAAGAAAACATGAGATAAATAAAATTAAAAGTCCTAGAAAGATCGGATATGGAAAAACAAATTTTCATAGATGTGTAAATAAACGTAACTATAACAAGTGTAAAAAACTTGAGTTCAAAAATAATCATAATAAAAATAATTTGAAAAATTCGAAAACAAAATATCTACGTCAAAGAAATAAACGAATAAAGAAAAAGATAAGTTTAAACATTAGTAACAAATTTAGAAAAATAGATAATCGAAAATTAAATTATAAATATAAGAGAAAGAAATAACATAGGTAGTTTAACCGATGAAATTATGGATATGGAAAAGTGCTTGTCTAGGATTATGATCTGGAACTATAAAATGTAACATTAAAATTAATAAAAAAATTAAACATAGAAAGTATCAGTTAATATGTTGAATTTTGTCGAAATGAATAATTGCAAAATAAAATGATATAATTAATTAATGAAAAATGTACCTGAGATTTGATATCACAATTTTATCTGTCAAGAATTGTTTGCATGTAAAATTTGAGTTAATAAAAATCAATAAAATGAATGAAATTAATGTAAACAAAGAAGTTGTCACTCGAGATGTAAATAGGGTCTAATTAATAAATAATTGTAAATAAAGAATAAATTAAACTAAAGTTAGAAATAAATATGGGACGTAGTTAACATGATATGTCAACCAAGTCTAGATTGAGGAGACGTACTGATGAATAGATAAAGGATAAGACAGATGTTAGAGTCTTTTATGATAAACAACTGAAGTTTGTAAACACGTCAAATAATGTTAATATTGATTGTGTATTTGTTTATGGTATGTCTTGTTATTTTTAATATGATGTATGCTATTTTTTATTAGAGTGGTGGTATTATAAAAGAGGTAATAATGACCAATGTTGGGTCTGAGACTGATTGAGAATATGAGAGTGGGTGATGCTCTGTCTAAGAATAAAAAAAAAAAATAAAATAATAATTATAATTAAATTAAATTATATGTAAATAATATGTAGTGAACTCTGCATTCTGTACAGAATATTTTTGATTTTAAATGTTTTTAAATAAAAACATATTTATTTATTGTAATATTATATTTATGGTGGTTATTTTTATGGGAAATTTTATAATAAGGGTTAGTCTCGAATTGAACTATTTATTGGTATTTATGCATGCATTTTTTTATGGTATTGGTGATAAAATAAAAATATTTATAAAAAAAAAAAAAAATATATTAGTTTAAAGGGTTTGTTAGTGTTATTTAACCGTAATTGTCAACAACGTGGGCCATGTTGATTTAAGGAGTTTAGCGTCCTTACGGAAACGAGTTATATTAACCCACAAATGGTTTTTGAGAGCGATAATCGCTCGTAGGTTCAGAATAATAGATTGATAAAAGGAATTATCCTAAAATGGATAATAAAAAAATAAAAACATATAATATTGAAATATAACCTTGTAAGTAATTCCGAATAATAATAATAATAATAAAAAAAAAAAAAAAAAAATGTTTGTAAGTGAAACGGGAAAATGTTATAAGAATATTTTTTTTAAGAATATCATCTTGAGAACATTATATAAAAATTAGTGCAGTAAATCAATAGGGAAAGTAAGTCGAGATAGCGTAAATAAAAGTAGTAAAATATAAATAATTATCTGAGTTATGTCTAATTGTGACAGTGATGTTATTAATAAATGGAATATTAAATAATAAATAAATATGGTAATGAAGGAAGTAAATAAAAAAAAAAATATAGATAATTGAAAGGAGAGAGGGAATTGTACTTTTAAATAGAAGGAAGGATTAAAGAATGATTATTAAAAATTTTTAGGCTTAGCCTATAGGTGGGAAGGAATTGGATTATGAGTATTTTATGGTAGTAGGCGAAGATCCAAGGAGATCAGGATGGTTAAGAGATACCAGGGAGATTATTTAAGAATTTTAGATTATATTAAGGAGTGTGGGTAAATTGTATGGCAAATTAATGATTAGTGTTGGAATTTTGAATGTAGAATTTGCGTATGGAGAATAGAGTAGTGGTAAATAGAAGAAATGAGAAAATAAAGTAAAATAAGAAAATAAATCTAATATAACATTATGATAAGACGTAAATAAATTAATTGAATTGGATTTGTTACCTAATTGTTGTATAATATTATTAAAAAGAGTTACCTTGAAGAATGTATTCCATAATAGACAAAAAATTTGTGTGTAATTAATTAAGTATAGAAACTGGGTCACCATGTTATTTTGAGTCGCCAAGTGGTACATATAACCATAAGATTATGAAATAGTTTGGTACTAAACACTTATGTAAGCAAATGAATGATATATTTTGATATTTTTAGCAGAGGGCAATGTAATGTTCTATATTGTCCATTACATGTAATATTTAAGAAATGGAAAATAAGATACGTAAATATAATCAGTTAGTAGACCTAAGGAAGGTTACTGGGGGTTATCTAATCGATTTGTACCAGGGTCGATATAGTTTCAAAATATATCAAATCATTTATTTCAATTATGTCATAAAATTAAATGTTAGGCTAATAATTAGTTAACTATAAATGTAAGCAACTAGGATTGTATACGGGAATATGAAAGTGATATAAAAAAACCCAGATGTTTAGTGCTAAAGGCTGTAAAAATTGTGGGCCAATGACGGAGCTGAATCCAAAACAAGAGAGAAGTGGTCTGTCCCCTCGTGGGAGGAGTCGTTGTTCAGAGTGAGATGTGAGAGGGTATCTGTGGAGGGATCTGTGGAAAGATGTGCAGTGGAGTAAGTTTGATTGTCTGAGGACATAGAAGAAAAAGTGTGTGTGTATCCCGTAATAATGAAGATCAACTGGTAAAGACATCCAGAGGCGAATAATTAGGAAATGAGGAATGGCTGTTTCATGATGGAATGACTAACAAAAATCAGGAGAGGACGTCAGAGGTCTACCAACAATCCCATCTCATCAGTGGTACAAAACGAAATCATCGATCATCAACTCAATACAGCATGCAAGCCCCGCAGGTTTAGTTGAATGTGTGTTTAAAAAAGAAAAATCTCTATGTCTGTAAAATTTATGTGATACTAACCCATAAAAAATGTCATGATGAAATTTAAAATAAAAGAAAAATGTAACAAATTATTTTAAAGTCTTTATTTTTATTTATAAATTATACATAACCAGGTTCTCTCATAATCGTTATTGCATATAATTATTATTAAATTATATAATTAAATTAGAATAAAAAGTAGCACTAATAACAAGCGTTACAATATATATACCTATATATATATAGATATAGTGAGCGATACTGCAAAATACGCTAGACTGGCGCTATGACCCTGGCTGTTGCGTGCCAAACAAAAACCCAAATACTACTACTACAGAGTGATAGTTGAGCGATGGGCTGCAAGGATGTCTTCTAACTTCATCTTCTGACCTCGGGGCTTTATATTATACTAGACCATTTTTATTTCTTCAGGTTGGCTTTAACATCTTCTCTGATCCTACGTTCAATGTTCCAGAAACACTCCCTCCAGGTCCTCTGCCTTCATACAGCCGGTTTCTTTTTTGTCACTGACTCACATACTTTTCTTTTCACGGCACTAACCACTCCACTACACCTCCTCTGAACAGGCCTGATAAACGACTCTCTAGGGGACAGACCACTTCTCCATCGTTTTGGATTCCGCTCTCTCATTGGCCACAATTTTTACAGCCTTTAAACTACTAAACATCTGTTTTTTTTTTATAATACTTACATATTCCCGTATACAATCCTAATTGCTTACATTTATTGTTAACACATTATTAGCTTATCATTTAATTTTATTACATAATTGAAATGAATGAATTGATCTATTTTGATACTATATCGACCCTGGTACAAATCGATTTGATAACCCCCAGTAACCTTCCTTAGGTCTAATACAATGATTGCAACTAAGTACCTTATTTTCCATTTATTAAATATTCATGTAATGAACAATATGGATCATTACAACATATAATAGAGTGGATAAGATCATGTAAGCTGAAGGCAGCAAAGAGATCCCTCTACAACCTTCAAATTCCAGATGGTCTACCTTCTTGTGAATTGGGCAGATTATTCAGATGACATAAGTAAGTAATGTTGTATCTGATACTGTTGCAGTGTATATCCAAGATGACCACCTCCAGATCTGCAGTCCTCGCAGCTCTCAGCTCCTGTCTTCTTATGGGTATCTGTGCTGCTGCAAAGCCGCCGAAGTGTGTCGCAAGAGGAAACACTGTTAAACTGAATTTTTTCATTGCTTCTATACAACTAGTAAGTATTGTAGGCGACAAATGAGGTATTGGGCATTCCAAGACAGGTGAGCCACTTTCGGACGCCACCTTTTCACTGTTCAGTGAAAGTGTGAAATCTGAAAAGAACAGTAACAACAACATTTATTTGGACCAGCAAGATGCTTTCCACAAATATATAAAATAAAGGCTTTAAAATAGGAAGTCCTGGTACAGTCTTTGTTTGAGTCGCCTCCCAGGAGTAGGCGCTCCTAGACTGTAGTGTACAGCCCCGGAACAATTCACAAGGCTTTCGTGGTGATTTTTCACAAGCTTCTCGATGTGAGCTGCAATTTGAGGAACTCCCAGTTCATCGTGGATTTTGTGATTCCTGATAAACCAGGGTGCGTTTGTTGCTATTTGGAGTACTTTATTTTGAAACCTTTGTAGTCGTTTCATGTTAGTGTTGCTGGTACCGATCCAGACTGGACAGGCGTAGGTTAGTGGAAGTAGGAGTGTCTTGTATAAGAGAATGGTACATGTGTGTTTAAGTGAGAGGGCGAGTTTGTTGGCGCAGCACCAGCTGTCAATGTGTTCAATGGCGATTTCTGCGCGTTGGGTCAGAGCAGCGCGACTATCTGCGTGCACCGCGACCACGAGGTCGCCGACGTAGGCTGGTGACCTCCGCAGTAGTGCTGGCATAGCGCTGGCTCATGGTTGCTGAAGGCTCATAGAGGAAGCTGGAATTCAGCCCAAATAGATTTCTAGGTGGTCCCATCGGCGTGAGAATCGCAGGCCACCAGGCGCTATCGAAGGCCGCTGCGATGTCGAAGAAGACATAGAGTGCATATTTGCCCCTATCCTCCTCCACATCCTCCCCTTAGCCTCCTCAAGGCGTCCTCAGTAGACCTACCCCTCAGGCAACAGTATTGCCGATGGGACACGTAGGCAAGAACTTGGGCGCGAATTCCGTTGAGGAAGAGAGTCTCCAGAACCTTACCGAGCACGGGAAATAGGCTGATTGGTCTATAACTCCTTACCAAGGCAAGGTCCCTCTCCCCAGACTTGAGAAACGTGCAAACAATGGCCCGTTTCCATGCTCTCGGGAAGTGGCCCTGCCTCAAGCAGGCATTGTACAGGTGCATCAGATCTGGCCTGATGACCGGGAAAGCTTTCTTGATTATGGCTGCGTCTATGAGATCACTCCCAGGGGCGCCATCACTCTTCTGCTTCCCAACCGCCAAATCCAAATCGATCACATCCCTCCCAATCAGGCGCATCCCCCGTATACGGCAGCGCACGAGATGCAAACCTGATGTCATGCTGGCTGGGTGTATCTTCCTCCGGGTTATCCGCCGGGAAGACCTCTTTCAGGTACATTCCAGCGGCCTCCTCCAAAGATCTGGCGTACAATCCACCATCTCTGGGGGAGACCGCTTTTAGCCTGCGCCCTAGAGTCATCCTCCCGGAGATGATGAGGGCTCCTCTGGTTGCTGCAGTCGCTTCGACTACCCAGTTCTCGGGCGATCCGCCCCTAGGGCCACTCTTATACAAGCCTGGGAGACTCCAAGCCGGGGTACTGAGCCCGGAACCTCCCGGAGAAATCCCCCTCCGACCAACCAGAGGGCACGCCCTAGACGATCAGGCGCGGGCTCCTTTTAGGAAGCGCCTGCGCTTTCAGGCCCGCCTCCTGGAGCCTCACGCTGGTCGCCAGCACCTCCAGCTCGTCGGCGGTGGAGACCTCCACAAGGATTCCCCCTCTCCTGGCGGGTCAGCAGGACCTGACGTTGATCCCGAGTTCACTCGGGGTCAGCTTATCTAACGCTGTTTCCAAGGAATCCTTGTCGGACCCCTGGATGGGGACAACCACCGCCACAAAGGTTTTAGGTTTGGTCGGGCCCCCAGCGGCTGGGTTCTTCGCCTTCTCCAACAGCTCCTTCAGCAGGAACTTCCTGCCAGCTGCAGGTTGCGCTGGTGGGGCTGCTTGGAAGGCGGATGTCGCTGTCCTCTTCTTCCTCTTCCTCCTGCCCAGCACCTCGGTCCACGTCTCTTGCGGTCAACAACGCTTATTAGAAACCAGGCGAGAAGCATGCCGTCCTTCGGATGGGATATTAAGCGATGGTCCCGAGGCTGTACGATGTCAGGTACTCGTTAAAGACCCCACCCTAGGTAAATAAAAATTTAGGGTAGGCAAAATTAGGGCTCCCACAGTAGAGTGGGGCTCATGTCCACCAGAGTGACGAAAGAATGCTCTGGTAGTAGGCGATATGACCTCGTAGTTAAAGCCCGGGCATGAGTCATAAAACCTAAACCTAAACCTACATCGTAATTCTGAAAAACTGGTTTTGAGTTATGGAAAATTTTAATATTCAAACCCTTTCTTAATTGTGTTACAAATTATTTTTGTGACCAATTACTTTAGGTGAAAATGTATATTCTTGGGAATGATTTTTTTTTACATGTTTTACTCATTCAAAATTTTAAATGTTTATTGTTATGAAAAATTATAGTAATTCGCTTCTAACTGTTTTTTGTTTATCATCCGGCTCCTTAAAAGAACCTCAGTATTAGAAAAACTATATTGACCCTGAGATAAGAGAAATTAGTGCAATTAGATTAAATTATTTTGAAAATTACTCAAGTAATTTTAATGGCGCCCAGCCCAAGCTAAAGCGTTCATTACAAATGGCGACCAACAGCGTGGGGCAATTTATGTATTCATACATTTATGTATTCATACATTTATTTAGTCAAATCGAAGGATTGTTACATTTCAATATTGCAATTATATTTTCACAATTTCGATTCATTGTTGTATTAAGAAATTGAAGAGAGAGAATTGAAAGTTTTTGTCCATTGTGAAAATTTCTTAACAATTTAATTTTTTTTGATAAGTTGCACACGCAGGTAAGGAAGGTGATAAATAATAACAGAGAAGCGAATAAAAGTTATTAAATTTAATTAAAATAATTGTTCAAAATGGCCGATTTGCAACCTGAGAATGTGGTGGGGGGAGTAATTCAAGACGGCAATACAGAGCTCCCAGCCGATATTAATAATAGTCCAACCGAGATTTGTCAGCGGGAAAATAATGCAGATATCGAGTCTGGGGAGACAGCCGACCTGAATAGTGTACAAATTACTAGCGAGAGAAGTCCCGAAAGTGATTACAGTTATCGATCCGAAAAAAAAAGGAAACCAATATTAAAACATAGAGATAGACCTTCCGAAAATTATGATAGTGGAATGCATGTACACTATTGCGATGAGGAGACAGACTATAGTGGGGGTGACTCAACTATGTACCTGAATATGGTGGGAATTACGTCTACTCCAAGTCATTCTAAAACGAAAAATAGAGAGAATAGTGATAATTCATATTTAGCGCAAATGTTTGCCCAAATGATGGAAAAAATATACCAGTCGAGTCAGGACACAAATAAAAATTTACTCAATTAAGTTTAAATCAGGAAAAAAGTAATGAAAAGTTCACTCAATTAATTAATATAAATCATACGCAGTTAATTAACTTAAACCAGGAAACTAAAGACGAAATAAGTAAATCACTTCAGGAAACAAAAGAAAGTTTAACGAAAATTATTGATCAACAGGCCAGTTGTCCGAATAAGTCTAAGCCGCCGAAGTGTAGTACCAGGCGGACAGCGAGACCTGCCCGTCATATATCCGTGCGTTAGAGTCTTTGGCCTCACGCACTGATTATGGCGAATAGGATGCGCGGGGGCCTCCGTTTGTGGCAGCACAACATGAATAGGCGCAGGATTGTGGCTGATGAGGTGCGTCAACTAGTGTCATCGGAGGGCGTCCAGGTGCTAGCTCTCCAGGAACCCTACTGCGTTAGAGGCAGCGTGGCAGGCCTAGGTACTGGCCACAAAATTATTACTGGCGCACGTAGCGACGAACGGCCAATGGCCGCAATCGTCGTGACCGGCCCCCAGGTGGATGTGATGGCGCTCCACCATCTCTCCACCAGCCATATAGTTGTGGCCTGTATCAGGCACGCCAACGCAAGCTGCTACGTGATCAGCGGATACTTCCCGCCGTCTGAGAACATAGAACGACAGCTGGGCCACCTGGACCTAGTACTGGACTCCCTCTCAGGACGCAATGTCATAGTTCTGGCTGACGTCAACTCCTGGTCAGTCTCCTGGGGATCGGTTCGCACCGACCGCCGAGGCGACAGGCTATTGGATTCGATCGCCCGCCATGACCTGTGCATAGTCAATGACCCACTTTCTCCGCCCACATTCCACGGTTCCAATGGAGTGTCCCATGTCGACGTCACGCTGGTGTCGAGCGGACTATACCGGGCTGTGGGCAGCTGGAGCGTCCGAGAGATGAAGACAGAATTAAAAGCAAGTTACCGTGGTGAAACTCGGTAATAAACAGAACAAATAGATAATTTCTGATGATTGTTTAAAAAATTTCAATTTTTTTCAAACTTTTGTTATAACTAGAGAAATATTGAAGATAAGTGAGTCAAAGTTGTGCTAAAAATGTTTGTTTATGATCCTCCTTGTATGTACAAGAGTTCATATTTATTTGATGAGGTTCTTCCTTTTAATTAAATTTTACGCGTTATGGTTTACCAATTTTTTTTAAACACTTGGACCTTAGTAAACTCAACGTAGAAAAATCCATTTTTATCCAACTTAATATCTCCTGTTGCCAAAAGGTAAAGAAGGCCTGCCCCCAAAAAAGTTATATAACAAAAACACAAAAATTTCATATTTTTACCAATTTATTCATATCATTTACTGTTAATTATTTTTTTTAAGAAGGCTCTGGACATCTAATGTCATATTAGTACCCTATCAAACTCGTTTGTTTTTACTTCTATTTGAAACAATATTATTTTCATTTTTAATAATTATTTGGTGGGTATTTTACAATATATGACTGTAAAAGATGTCAGAAAAGCAATAATACGTACTTTAATCAAAAATTCGCACTCCCGAAAATATATTAAGTGTAATGATGTCAGAAGAAGCTCAGTAAGCTGGAAACAAAGACTTTAGGCGAACAAAGACACTACCTTTTGGCAACAGGAGATATTAAGTTGGATAAAAGTTGATTTTTCTACGTTGAGTTTACTAAGGTCGAGATGTTTAAAAAAAATTGGTAAACCATAACGCGTAAAATTTAATTAAAAGTATGAACCTAATCAAATAAATATGAACTTTTATACATGGAAGGAGGATCATAAACAAACATTTTCACCACAACTCGGACTCACTTATCTTTAATATTTCTCTAGTTATAAGAAATATTTTGAAAAAAAATCTTTTAAAAATCACCAAAAATTATCTATTTGTTATGATTATTCCCGAGTTTCACCGCGGTAATTTGCTTTTAATTTTGGATCGAACAAAAAAATGTGGTCAAAATATCTGTAAAATTTGCTGAATGGCAGGGTATTTTCTGAAAATTTTCCAAAAAGTTATAATTTTCTTTATAAAATAATATTTTTATAAGTTGATAAAATTCTTTTGTATAAATGAGGTGAAAATGAATTCATTTGTGAATAAAATGACGTTGGTCGCATCTTGATACGATCAGTAGAACAGCCTGGGCAGACTTTCGTCTCGAAGAAGTCAGTTTTTGACTACTGTGCGGCGCCTCAACGAACCACAATTAGCGATCGCCCTATCATTTATCCCCGAGCTCTCTCGGCGCGCCAAGAAAATTAAGGTGGGCTGGGAGTGACCGCTGCCGACCATCTGCGACGATCAGCGGTCACTCCCAGCCCACCTTAATTTTCTTGGCGCGCAGGGTTAAAGGCCTTCTTTACCTTTTGGCAACAGGAGATATTAAGTTGGATAAAAATGGATTTTTCTACGTTGAGTTTACTAAGGTCCAAGTGTTTAAAAAAAATTGGTAAACCATAACGCGTAAAATTTAATTAAAAGGAAGAACCTCATCAAATAAATATGAACTCTTGTACATACAAGGAGGATCATAAACAAACATTTTTAGCACAACTTTGACTCACTTATCTTCAATATTTCTCTAGTTATAACAAAAGTTTGAAAAAAATTGAAATTTTTTAAACAATCATCAGAAATTATCTATTTGTTCTGTTTATTACCGAGTTTCACCACGGTAACTTGCTTTTAATTCTGTCTTCATCTCTCGGACGCTCCAGCTGCCCACAGCCCGGTATAGTCCGCTCGACACCAGCGTGACGTCGACATGGGACACTCCATTGGAACCGTGGAATGTGGGCGGAGAAAGTGGGTCATTGACTATGCACAGGTCATGGCGGGCGATCGAATCCAATAGCCTGTCGCCTCGGCGGTCGGTGCGAACCGATCCCCAGGAGACTGACCAGGAGTTGACGTCAGCCAGAACTATGACATTGCGTCCTGAGAGGGAGTCCAGTACTAGGTCCAGGTGGCCCAGCTGTCGTTCTATGTTCTCAGACGGCGGGAAGTATCCGCTGATCACGTAGCAGCTTGCGTTGGCGTGCCTGATACAGGCCACAACTATATGGCTGGTGGAGAGATGGTGGAGCGCCATCACATCCACCTGGGGGCCGGTCACGACGATTGCGGCCATTGGCCGTTCGTCGCTACGTGCGCCAGTAATAATTTTGTGGCCAGTACCTAGGCCTGCCACGCTGCCTCTAACGCAGTAGGGTTCCTGGAGAGCTAGCACCTGGACGCCCTCCGATGACACTAGTTGACGCACCTCATCAGCCACAATCCTGCGCCTATTCATGTTGTGCTGCCACAAACGGAGGCCCCCGCGCATCCTATTCGCCATAATCAGTGCGTGAGGCCAAAGACTCTAACGCACGGATATATGACGGGCAGGTCTCGCTGTCCGCCTGGTACTACACTTCGGCGGCTTAGACTTATTCGGACAACTGGCCTGTTGATCAATAATTTTCGTTAAACTTTCTTTTGTTTCCTGAAGTGATTTACTTATTTCGTCTTTAGTTTCCTGGTTTAAGTTAATTAACTGCGTATGATTTATATTAATTAATTGAGTGAACTTTTCATTACTTTTTTCCTGATTTAAACTTAATTGAGTAAATTTTTATTTGTGTCCTGACTCGACTGGTATATTTTTTCCATCATTTGGGCAAACATTTGCGCTAAATATGAATTATCACTATTCTCTCTATTTTTCGTTTTAGAATGACTTGGAGTAGACGTAATTCCCACCATATTCAGGTACATAGTTGAGTCACCCCCACTATAGTCTGTCTCCTCATCGCAATAGTGTACATGCATTCCACTATCATAATTTTCGGAAGGTCTATCTCTATGTTTTAATATTGGTTTCCTTTTTTTTTCGGATCGATAACTGTAATCACTTTCGGGACTTCTCTCGCTAGTAATTTGTACACTATTCAGGTCGGCTGTCTCCCCAGACTCGATATCTGCATTATTTTCCCGCTGACAAATCTCGGTTGGACTATTATTAATATCGGCTGGGAGCTCTGTATTGCCGTCTTGAATTACTCCCCCCACCACATTCTCAGGTTGCAAATCGGCCATTTTGAACAATTATTTTAATTAAATTTAATAACTTTTATTCGCTTCTCTGTTATTATTTATCACCTTCCTTACCTGCGTGTGCAACTTATCAAAAAAAATTAAACCGCTGATCGTCGCAGATGGTCGGCAGCGGTCACTCCCAGCCTACCACAGCATCATATATTTTGTATTTTTAATTATTTAATTTAATATTTTTATTTTGTAAATAAATTTGTTAGGCCTCCCTTTTTCCCCGACGATTCGGCGATGGTGTCGTGGGAAGGGGGGGAGGGGGGATCAGGGAAGGGTGGGAGGGGGATCAGGGAAAAGGGGAGGGGGGATCAAGGAAGGGGACTCCACTAAAATACCCTAATAACTGCCGATGTAAAGAAAATATTGACACAAAATTTAGTATGAGGATTCAGAAGTCAATGTGTGACGAAAATTGAGTTTTAACCAAAATGGCGCCTAAATAGGGGCCCTAAATAGGGGCCCTAAATCCTCATACTGTATTTTGTGTCGATAGATTCATTACATCGGCAGTTATTAGGGTTTTTGATTTGAGCCCCTCCCCTGTACTCCCCCTGCCCTTCAGCCGATTTGCTGAAAATGAATAATTAGTGATGTCCTTATGGGGTTTTGAATTCACATATGAAATTTTGTGTCGATACATTCATTTTATCGGGAGTTATCGGGTTCACAGACACAGACATACACACACACAGCAGACAGACTTTTTTTTTTATATGTAAAATGAAGAGGTCGGAAAACACCAATTCCGTTGAAAACCCCGTATCAAATTTTTAAACGATTACTATACTTTCCCCTACACTTCAAATAGCTGGGCAAGTAACAATATATTGTTGGTTTTTCTGGCATTTCTTCCAGAGGTGTTTTCTTTTTTCTGACAATATTTTTGGACACTTACACGTCCCTTCTTCTGGTCACTATGAACATTCTACTCGTGGGGACCCTCCTTTTTATAGCCAAAACCTTGACTGTGGCGGTCTCTCTCTCTCGCTTCTAAGAACTAATTGTTAAAAAAGTCCAAGGTAGTTCACTGATTGGTCCACCCACCAGCCAATCATAATTCTGGAATCCATCTCTGATGGTATCCCTCGACCGTGGCACCCTCTGTTCACCTACAAATAATGGCGGCCATGCGGTTTCTCATTGATTTTTGTGATTGATTCCCCCAAGAACCAATCCCAATTACGTGGGGCAAACAGGAAGAAAGGTCTCTACGCGATTGGCAGAACACTTGATGAATGTTAAACACAACCGGACACAAATATCAGCCGTGGCCAAGCACGCGAGTGAATGTGGACATCAGATCCTGTTTGACCAAGCGAGAATCCTGGCAGTGGAATCAAACTGGGGAAGAAGACTCCCCCGAGAGAGAGAGACCGCCACAGTCAAGGTTTTGGCTATAAAAAGGAGGGTCCCCACGAGTAGAATGTTCATAGTGACCAGAAGAAGGGACGTGTAAGTGTCCAGAAATATTGTCAGAAAAAAGAAAACACCTCTGGAAGAAATGCCGGAAAAACCAACAATTCAATATCCCAGAGAAGTTTAAGAAACTCATTAACAATAAATATTCAAACTAAACCCTATTTTTTCTCTTTAATCAAGGGCAGACACTAAAGATTGTTTCTTTCAGGAAATGCAGTAATGAAATGATCTGTCTATCACTATGCGAGGAGGTTTGTGATAAATTCAAGAATTCCTCAATTCCCATCGAGCCATGAGGCTGTCTACAAGTGAGAATCGATGAAGTTTATCCTGATTCCAAGAACATCGAAAAATCAATAATAGTATTGAATAACAATCCGAGTTTTTATAAAAAACCTGTTTCTGATAGCAAATCGAAGAGTCCAATATCATGGATTCTAAGTTCCATAAAAAATTTCTTAATTTCTTAGTTTCATTAATTGAGAAATTAAAAAATCTTTTATTTAAACTTTCATTCCATACACACTCATGATGTAATTGTAATGATTTCACTTTTTCTTTTAGGATTAGTTAATTATTTAAGATTTTTCTAAAATAATTGAAGAAAATACATAAGTTTATAATTAAATCATAAATAAATCAAATCGTTAAATCACTGAATGAGTGATGAGTATCAGCAGCGAAAACAGTAAAAAAATAAAACATTTTATAATAGAAAATAACGCAATTAACCATAATATCCTAAATACAACTGGAAGTTATATTGTAAGTTATAGTTTAGTATTAGTATAATATTGGTAATTAGTTTAGTATTAGTATAATATTGGTAATTAGTTTAGTATTGGTATAATATTGGTAACAGTGTTTTATTGATGTATTTCTTGAAGCTCCGATCAGAAATTAATGATCTTAATGTTTTCTTCAATTATAAAATATATTCACGTCTGTAATAATAATAATTATTATTTAAATTACAATATTTAAACAAATATATTTGGTCTTTTTTTTTTATTATCCTTTTTATTTTTAATATTTACATTATTATTATTATTATTATATATATATATATATATATATATATTTATTTATTTATTTAGATATATAAAGATTATATTATATCCTGGGCTTACAATAGAAATGATGCACTCAGTCATGACTTTTTATCTATTTTATTTTTTTTAAATAAAATCGTTTTTGAATGAGTAAAACATGTAAAAAAAAATCATTCCCAAGAATATACATTTTCACCTAAAGTAATTGGTCACAAAAATAATTTGTAACACAATTAAGAAAGGGTTTGAATATTAAAATTTTCCATAACTCAAAACCAGTTTTTCAGAATTACGATGTAGGTTTAGGTTTAGGTTTTATGACTCATGCCCGGGCTTTAACTACGAGGTCATATCGCCTACTACCAGAGCATTCTTTCGTCACTCTGGTGGACATGAGCCCCACTCTACTGTGGGAGCCCTAATTTTGCCTACCCTAAATTTTTATTTACCTAGGGTGGGGTCTTTAACGAGTACCTGACATCGTACAGCCTCGGGACCATCGCTTAATATCCCATCCGAAGGACGGCATGCTTCTCGCCTGGTTTCTAATAAGCGTTGTTGACCGCAAGAGACGTGGACCGAGGTGCTGGGCAGGAGGGAGAGGAAGAAGAGGACAGCGACATCCGCCTTCCAAGCAGCCCCACCAGCGCAACCTGCAGCTGGCAGGAAGTTCCTGCTGAAGGAGCTGTTGGAGAAGGCGAAGAACCCAGCCGCTGGGGGCCCGACCAAACCTAAAACCTTTGTGGCGGTGGTTGTCCCCATCCAGGGGTCCGACAAGGATTCCTTGGAAACAGCGTTAGATAAGCTGACCCCGAGTGAACTCGGGATCAACGTCAGGTCCTGCTGACCCGCCAGGAGAGGGGGAATCCTTGTGGAGGTCTCCACCGCCGACGAGCTGGAGGTGCTGGCGACCAGCGTGAGGCTCCAGGAGGCGGGCCTGAAAGCGCAGGCGCTTCCTAAAAGGAGCCCGCGCCTGATCGTCTAGGGCGTGCCCTCTGGTTGGTCGGAGGGGGATTTCTCCGGGAGGTTCCGGGCTCAGTACCCCGGCTTGGAGTCTCCCAGGCTTGTATAAGAGTGGCCCTAGGGGCGGATCGCCCGAGAACTGGGTAGTCGAAGCGACTGCAGCAACCAGAGGAGCCCTCATCATCTCCGGGAGGATGACTCTAGGGCGCAGGCTAAAAGCGGTCTCCCCCAGAGATGGTGGATTGTACGCCAGATCTTTGGAGGAGGCCGCTGGAATGTACCTGAAAGAGGTCTTCCCGGCGGATAACCCGGAGGAAGATACACCCAGCCAGCATGACATCAGGTTTGCATCTCGTGCGCTGCCGTATACGGGGGATGCGCCTGATTGGGAGGGATGTGATCGATTTGGATTTGGCGGTTGGGAAGCAGAAGAGTGATGGCGCCCCTGGGAGTGATCTCATAGACGCAGCCATAATCAAGAAAGCTTTCCCGGTCATCAGGCCAGATCTGATGCACCTGTACAATGCCTGCTTGAGGCAGGGCCACTTCCCGAGAGCATGGAAACGGGCCATTGTTTGCACGTTTCTCAAGTCTGGGGAGAGGGACCTTGCCTTGGTAAGGAGTTATAGACCAATCAGCCTATTTCCCGTGCTCGGTAAGGTTCTGGAGACTCTCTTCCTCAACGGAATTCGCGCCCAAGTTCTTGCCTACGTGTCCCATCGGCAATACTGTTGCCTGAGGGGTAGGTCTACTGAGGACGCCTTGAGGAGGCTAAGGGGAGGATGTGGAGGAGGATAGGGGCAAATATGCACTCTATGTCTTCTTCGACATCGCAGCGGCCTTCGATAGCGCCTGGTGGCCTGCGATTCTCACGCCGATGGGACCACCTAGAAATCTATTTGGGCTGAATTCCAGCTTCCTCTATGAGCCTTCAGCAACCATGAGCCAGCGCTATGCCAGCGCTATGCCAGCACTACTGCGGAGGTCACCAGCCTACGTCGGCGACCTCGTGGTCGCGGTGCACGCAGATAGTCGCGCTGCTCTGACCCAACGCGCAGAAATCGCCATTGAACACATTGACAGCTGGTGCTGCGCCAACAAACTCGCCCTCTCACCCGGCAGGACGTTGGCCATGCTAATGAGAGGGAGGCATCCTCTGGTCATAAGATACCATGGGCTGCGCGTTGAGTGCCCGGCAACGGTTACGTACCTAGGAGTGCGAATTGGGCCGGGTCTGAACGTCACACCCCACGCTGTTGCCATTAAAGAGAGGACTATAGCCATTTTCAACGCTCTGAGCTGCCTAGCCCGAGCAACATGAGGCCTCGGCTACTCCCCGTGTAGAGCAATCTACACCGGGGTGTTCGAGGCTGTTGCGAGGTACGCGGCTGCGGGATAGTGGCATCGGCCTACGAAACGGCAGTGGGTTATTCTCGTCCAGGTACAGAGAGCAGCCCTGTTAAGGGTCGTCCCCTCGTACCACTGCAGACGCAATCTGCCACTTGGAGGGGATACCGACGAGCCTTAGCGACTAGCCCTGGAGGATGAACTACACGGAAAGTCCAGACCAGAGCGTTGTAAGGACATAGTCCAAGAGTGGACAGTAGATAAATGGCAGCGGCGATGGTCATCAGACGGCCGAACGACCTGGGCTTACTTTCCAAACGTCCGGGCAAGACTTGAATCTGTTTGGGTAAAACCAGACCACTGGACGTCCCAGATACTATCGGGTCACGGGGATTTCAACTCCAAGCTCTTTTTTTTCAAGAAGAAGGACAGCCCGAACTGCTCGTGCGGCGGCGTCGAGACTGCAGAACACGTAGTTCTCGAATGTCCGCTGTACGTCGGGCCTAGGGTGGAGTTGATACGCCGGACAGGATCGTACCTGGGACTGAACCCGCGGAAGCTGATGAGTGAGGCTGACTACCCAGAGTTCGGTCGATTCGTCGCCTCCTGGCGGAAGGCAAAGAAGGCAGTTTAGCGTGGTTCGACAATTAGAAAAATTAATAATCTAACCTTTTCCAAAAAAAAAAAAAAAACTTTTCATTTAGCATTAGTAAACGTTTTTTTTTATATCAACTTGAAATTATATTCTATAAGTGATCACTGTGATTAGTTCAACCAAGTTATGTAAATAAAGAATAAAAATGACTCGCCTGCGTGATCTCGCAGGGCCGTCCTCTCTCGTACCTGGAGTGGCCCAGCCTGAGACCCTTACCCCGACATTAACCAGTGTCCCCCTATCGTTGGACAGAAGGCACAGCCTCCCCGAGATAAGAAACAGCGGGGGAGGGAGCTCAGCGAGGTCCAACCCGCAGCTCACAGCCCGCACTCCCGAGATTAAAACAGAACCGAAATCAATAAAATCAGGCAAGAAACGGGTGAGGCTTTCACCCGGAACCGATTCAGACGACCCTCCCTCCACGCCCACAGCGAAGGCTCACAACTTGCACCAAATAGTTGTTTCGGCGCTTATCCAGGCCAAGGTGGCCAAGGCCGCTCAAGCAACTATTACCCATGCAGTGCGGCGACTTCAAGAATTGTTGGCCGAAGTGACAGGCAGATGTGCCGTTGCCGAAGCCAGAGAGTCCACCGCCCATGCCATCATAAAGAAGCTGAGTCCCGATGACATAGCGGATGCCATGGTCTGGAAATTGGGTGAAGCTAATTGGCCAGGAGCGTCGCAGACACCGCGAGGCCCAGAAGGACGCTTTTTTCCACAAGCCTCTAACACATCCGCCTCAGACACAGTTTCGAGAGCGGAAGCTACCGCCCCTCCCCCCCCTGCACCTAGTACAGGAGCGGGCGGGGAGAGGACCACGGCCCACCCCTCCAAGGCGCCCCCCAAGGCCCCCACCACCCCCTCCGTGGGCAGCCGAAGGATGAAGATGGACGGAGTCCCCCTCCCTCTCCCGCCCCCTCCACCCCTCACCGAGTATCCGATGGCAACGGCATGGACCACTGTGACGAAGAGGAAGCGGCAGAAGAGGTTGTCGACTCCAGCAACTCCACCTGCAGCCCCGCAGCCCCTACCCAGGACGGCGCCCCACCAGAGGACGAAAGCGGACGTCGTCAGCCGGCTGATGAAGGAGCTGACAGCCGAGGGAAGGGTCCGCCCAGCCGCCAGCTACAGGGCTGTCGTCAACTTTCAGCAGGAGAATGACGGCTGGAGGTTGGAGGCGGCCCTGGAGCTGGTGGACCCGAGTGACCTCGGGATCACGGTGACTTCTGCCAAACCCGCCAGGAGAGGGGGCTCCTCCTTCAGGTGTCCACCCCGGCCGAGCTGGAGTCCCTGTTGGGCGCTCCGGCTCTTCAGGCAGCGGGCCTGCGGGCCGAGGCGCTCAACAGAAGAAGACCCAGGATCGTCCTTTTTGACGTCCCAGCCAGCTGGTCGGGGGAGGACCTCCAAACTGTGAACCCACTGTACAAGGGGATCACCCCAGTTTACAGGAAATGCCCCCCCAAGGGCGGCCCGACCATAAACTGGGTAGCAGAAGCCCCGTCTGACGTGCGGAGAGAGCTCGTCTCTGCAGGGACCATCACACTAGGTAAGTGGTATCCATGTAGGGTCGGGGACTGTTTGGATGTCACACGGTGCAATAAGTGCCAAGGCTTCGGTCACATCGCCAAGTACTGCAAGGCGAAGGAGAGGTGCGCGTGGTGCTCAGTGGAGAACCACAGCGACACCGCGTGCCCGAACAGAAAAACTAAGCCGCCGAAATGTTGCAATTGCAGCACAGGAAAGTCCGCCGCAAATCACGGTGCAAACAGTGATACTTGCCCGACATATATCCGGGCGATAGAGGCCCTGGTCGCTCGCACGGACTATGGCCGGTAGGCAGCGGGACGGTCTTCATGTGTGGCAACACAACATGAATAGGCGCAGAGTCGTGGCTGCGGAAGTACGGCACATGGTATCCCAGGAGAACATCCAGATTCTTGCTCTCCAGGAGCCGTATTGCGTTAGAGGCTCCGTGGCTGGCCTAGGCACCGGCCACAGGATTATGGTGGGTGCAAGGGACAACCAGCGGCCTATGGCCGCACTGGTTGTGACTGACCCCCAGGTGGACGTGATGGCACTCCACCATCTGACCACCAGCCATATGGTAGTGGCCTGTGTCAGGCATGCAAACGTGAGCTGCTATGTCATCAGCGGGTACTTTCCGCCTTCTGAGGACATAGAACGACAATTAGGCCACTTGGACCATATAGTTGATGAACTCGAGGGGGGCAACGTGATCATCTTGGCGGATGTTAACTCCTGGTCAGTCGCCTGGGGATCGGCTCGCACCGATCGCCGGGGTGGCAGGTTAGTGGATGTGATAGCCCGCCATGATCTTCGCATTGTCAACGACCCGGACTCCCCGCCCACATTTCGTGGTGCAATGGGAGAATCCCATATAGATGTCACACTTGTGTCCGGAGGACTAGGCCAGGCCGTGGGAGGATGGCGTGTCAGAGAAGTCACATCTAGCGACCATTGCGTCATAGATGTTCAGCTCTTTGACCCGGGTCTTCCAGCGGTCAGGCCTAGAGACCCGCGCTTTGCTACACGCAAGGCCATCTCGGACGCCTTTGTGACCGCCGTTGCTACCTACTCCTGTGACGAGGATTGGGAAGGCCTCGGGAGCTTTGACCGTGTTGACCAGATCGAGGAGGGAGTCGAACAGCTCGGAAGTATATTACTCCGAGCTGCCGATGAAACCATCCCCAGGAAGGTGAACAGGCTCAAAAAGGTTCCCTGGTGGAGTGAGGAGCTTACCCTCGCTAAGAGGGTTGTATACCGCGCCAGGCGTAGGTACCAACGGTGCGGGAACCCGCTTCTGAAGGTGTTAAGGCGGGAAGAGTACCGACAACTGAATAATGCCTACAACCGAAGCATCGCCACTGCGAAGAAGGTAAGTTGGAGGAAGTTCATAGAGGAGCAGAGTGTCAGAAACCCGTGGGGGATCCCTTACCGGGTCGCCACCTGGAGGCTGAGGCCGGTCGCCCCGGTGGCCTCCATCAGGGACGGGGATGTTTACGCCTTGTCCCTGGAGGAGGCAGGAAGGATGTACCTGGGGGTGGCCTTTCCGGCGGACGACCCGATGGAGGATACCCCCGCTCAGGTAATTATAAGAGAGACTTCCCGTGCCCTGCCGGATACAGAGGACGCCCCGGACTGGGATGAATTAGATCTAAGCTTGGCGGTAGGGAGGCAGAGGAATGGCGGCGCCCCTGGGATAGATCTCATAGACGCCGCCATGATCAAGAAGGCATTCCCGGCTATAAAGGCGGATCTCCTTCATCTGGTCAACTGCTGCTTAAGGACATACCACTTCCCGAGTGCTTGGAAACAGGCACTTGTGTGCACGTTTGTCAAGCCTGGGGACAGGGACCTCTCCTTGGCGGGTAGCTACAGACCGATCAGCCTACTCCCAGTCTCCGGCAAGGTGTTGGAGACTCTGATCCTGTCAGGAATTCGGGCCCGGGTACAGGCCTTTGTTTCGCACAGACAATTCGGATGCATGAGAAGCAGATCCACTGAGGATGCGTTGAGAATGCTAAGGGCGGATGTCGAGGAGGTCAGAGGGAAATACTCTCTCTGCATCTTCTTCGATGTTGCCGCGGCCTTCGACTGCGCCTGGTGGCCTGCCATTCTCTCGCGACTACGGTCTGTGGGAATACCTAGGAACCTATTCGGGCTCATCTCCAGCTTCCTCAGCGGGCGCTCTGCGACGGTGAGACAGCAATTCACCAGCACTACAGTGAACATCACCAGAGGGTGTCCCCAGGGCTCGGTCCTCGGACCAACACTCTGGAACATACTCTTTGATGGACTGCTTCGTGACCTTGAGACTCGTGGACACAGGGCAATAGCCTATGTTGACGACCTAGTGGTCACGGTGCACGCTGACAGTCGTGCCACTCTGACTGCCCGAGCCCAAGCCGCGATCGACTCTACTGACACTTGGTGCCGACTGAACAAGTTAACCCTCTCTCCCAGCAAGACAGCGGCTATGCTGATGAGAGGAAAAACTGACGCCCGCCACCCCCTGGTTCTTGCAGTACACGACCGACGCGTTGAATTTCCGGCCGTGATCGCGTACCTGGGTGTGGGGATTGGGCCGGGATTCAACGTCACGCCCCACGCTGTTGCCATCAAGGATAGGACAACAGTTACCTTTAACGCTCTGAGCTATCTAGCCCGAGCGACGTGGGGTCTCGGCTACTTCTCGTGTAAAACTATTTACACCGGGGTTTTCGAGGCAGTAGCAAGGTACGCTGCTGCCGGATGGTGGGTTCACCCCACCAAGCGACGGCGTACGTTGCTACTTCAAGCTCAAAGAGCAGCCCTCCTCAGGATTACCAAAGTCTACCGTACTGTCTCCACGGCTGCGCTGCAGGTGCTGGCGGGGGCCCCACCCATAGACCTTGTCTTGGATGGGGCCGTCGCCTTGTACTTCTGTAGACGCGGCTTACCAATAGAGGCAGATACGGACATGGCCTTGCGTCAAGCCCTGGAAAGGGAGATGCAAGGACGGGCGAGACCAGAGCGCCTGAGGGGCATTGTCCAGGAATGGATCGTAGAAAGATGGCAACAGCGTTGGGCGCGATCGACAGATGGTCGTACAACCTTCACCTATTTCCCAGACGTCCAGACGCGCCTTGACTCTCCGTGCGTGCAACCAGACCATTGGACGTAACAGATGCTATCAGGTCACGGCGACTTCAGCGCCAAGCTCTTCTTCTTAAAGAAGAAGAACAGCCCTGCCTGCTTGTGTGGCGGCGTCGAGACTGCGGAACACGTAGTTCTCGAATGCCCGCTATACGACGTGCCCAGGGCGGCGCTGATTCGCCAGACAGGATCGTACCTGGGACTGGACCTGCCGGGACTGATGACAGAGGCTGGCTACCTGGCTTTTGGTCGGTTCGTCTCCTCCTGGCGGAGAATTAAGAAAGCCTACTAACCCGGTGCCGGGGGCCCCACCGACCACCGACAGGCGTGCGGCGGCTGCCCCCGGCTCCGGGACACAGGCAGAACAGAACCCCCGATAAGATCCCGAGGTCACTCGGCGTAAAGAGCCGGAGAACATAGGGTGATTTGACCGACCCCGGTTTAGCGTGGTTCTGGGGATGACCACGGGTTGCTAGTAACACAGCCCTCCTGCGACCATCCTCGGCGCAACGCCGCCAAGAGCATGGATGCCTGGTTCTGATTTTTCTCGGGAAACGCCGATAAGGTAGGTTGGGGGATCCGGCCAGACGCCCCGGCGAATGGCGGGTTCTACAGCCGGCCGTAGCAGCAATAAAATAAACGAGAATGATATTATGCCCTTATTCCCCCCTACTCGGAGGACGGGTGTTTTTGAGCCTCCTTCAGGGGCCGGTACACCCGAAATAAAAAAAATAAATAAAAAATAATAAAAAGAGCCTTGAGCCTTGTTGAGCTTAGTAGGTTAGTATGTTACTTCTGAGCTACCGACCGTCGTTGTTCTATGAATGGCGTCCTATATGGCGCTGTACAATGAAACAAAAAAAAACGCTGACGCCACCTCATTACTTTCATTTAACCAGTATTGGCAGTATGAGAAAGGGGAGGTGAGAGTGATCTGTAAAAGCGTGGTTGGTATAAGAAAGTCCTGTAATGGCCAAATCACAATTCATGTCACGAATTTTTGTTATAGTTTTTATTTTTTTTATTTTGTTCTCATCTTCAAATTGGCTTTCACAGCTGATAATACAGTTGAAAGCCTATTTCAACATTTTATTTCTTTCTTTTGGGGTGCTGGGAATTTCCCACTGAATTCAATCCGATACATCCCTCCCCCCCTTCCCCGTTCGGACATGTTAATCCAATACCGTTTCACACTCTACAAATTTCCTGTGTTCATGTGTGGGAGTCGAAGAGTCTGAAGAAACAAAAAATAGGATGTCCTGCAAAATGTTGTGTCCCTATTCGGAACCCTTCCCCAAATAGCTGATAGGAGATATCTGATAGCAGATATCTGAGCCGAGGTTCAATGTCCCAGAGGTCTTCTTCCTTCCTCCTCAGTCCAGCGTCAGTCCTCACCATGTTACCACTGGCTGTCCTCACTTTGTAAGTTGACTCTCCATTATCCGGAATTCAAAAAAATTCCAGATTATATATACATATATATATATGTATATATATATATATATATATATATATATATGTATATATTGTAATTTACAAATAGATATTCACAACTGTATAAATAAGACAAACAACAAACAAATTTACTAAAAGGGTCAAAATGTGAAGAGGGGAGAAATCAGTGGTGACCCTCCCTTGACACTGAGTTACACTCATTTATAACTCAGTTTTGCTATTAAGGATGTCTCTAGGCCATTAGCGCTTAAGGCGTCGTTGGAAAAGTGTGACAGAATGGAGAATAAGTTTGTGTACCTGGATTTAGCCACTTCAGTGACATAGGGAATGCTGAGTTTAGAATGTAGGGTCTTGTTGGAAACATACTAAGGAGCATTGGTTATTGTACGAAGGATTTTGGATTCAAGGGATTGAATGCACTGCGGATTGGAAACCTTGGCAGAACCCCAGAGTTCGTAAATCTACATCCGTTTCTACATTGCTCGTTTTATTTTCAAAGTTAATTTAAATATTTTGTCTAATAGTCTTATTAACAGTTTGTAGCGTCTGATCATTTCTTGTCTATTATTTAGATTGTGTTATTTCTATACATTGTCGGAATGTTTTTTTTTTCTTTCATCAGGAATACAATTCATGAAAATATAAAGGCCTTAGAGAAAATTAGTTCAATTTCTATAGAGCTTCACGAAGAAACGGTTGAACATATGTTCATGCCTTTGAAGGATCCTCCAACTTAGAACATAAGCTATATGGTATCTCAAAATTCGGAACGGGTGAGGGAGGGGGGAGGAAGAACCCAATAAGAGCAACATCCATTGATTGTAAAACAAATCGGGCAAAGGGAAGACAACTCTCCTCATGTGTTGTCGGCAGGTAGAGTACAACCATGGTCGGAGGACGAGACAGTCTCCCCACGACAACTCTCCTCATATGTTGTCGGCAGGTAGAGTACAACCATGGTCGGAGAACGAGACAGTCTCCCCATGACAACTCTCCTCATGTGTTGTCGGCAGGTAGAGTACAACCATGGTCGGAGAACGAGACAGTCTCCCCATGACAACTCTCCTCATGTGTTGTCGGCAGGTAGAGTACAACCATGGTCGGAGGACGAGACAATCTCCCCACGACAACTCTCCTCATGTGTTGTCGGCAGGTAGAGTACAACCATGGTCGGAGGACGAGACAGTCTCCCCACGACAACTCTCCTCATGTGTTGTCGGCAGGTAGAGTACAACCATGGTCGGAGGACGAGACAGTCTCCCCACGACAACCTTTTCCTTCTACCTCCATGCCATGGTTACAACTAATATTTCTTATTTTTGTCCAGACTTGTGGAGAGCGGAAGTGGACTGTGGAGCCCTCTGATGGAGGATATGGACCAAAAAAACCAACTCAGCTCCGATGTAGCCAGGGTCTGTCTGAGCCCCGAGTGCAAGGAGGCAGGTAAGTTGCCGCCGGGGAGACATCAGAAATATCGTTCGGATAGATCAACTTAGATGATAAGGCACGAGTGCGCAACTCTCATCGCGCATCTTCCACCTCCACCTTGGACGTACCCAGGGTCTGGTTGCATTGTATGTTTTATGTCAATATGTGACTATAGTCCTATTTCTCTTCTCCTTGAATTTATATAATGTAATTCTATATTTGTTTTTATACCTGACTGCATTCCCTAGGTCTTGAAATTATGAATATAACTGTCTCAGTTATTTGAATAACCGGTTATAACCGTACAGTTTAACCTTGCGGTAAATTAACCGGTGTAACCGATAACCGGGTGTTTTAATATTAACTGAAGTGTGATGTATACATGGCCTGTTTCAGCGGCCTCCCTTCTGGCCAGTATGAACGTCTCAGCGGATCCCTGTACTGACTTCTTCGAATATGCCTGTGGGGGCTGGGTCCGGTCACATCCTGTTCCTACAACGGACTCCCACTGGAATCAATTCAATCTCGTCGATGAGCAGCTCACTCTACAGATCAAAGGTAAATCTAAGTTAGTGAGTTAGAGCCACGTTGCCTACCCTCAGCGTCAGGCCTTTCTTACCTATGTGAAGTTAGCACGGTAAAGCATGAATTGACAACGCCGCATTTCCACCCACCCGCCTTATATTTCGTGTCGCTGAGTATAGTCCCACCTCTCTCTCATGTGTCTCTCTGTACTGAGAAAGTATCGATACTTATGACATCGAAATAAAAGTATCAATAAAATAGCGTTATTAATAGCAAAAATAAAAGATGGGAATTATAGCTAATAACATGGGAACCGCTAAACTGATTCCAATGTCGGAGAACTGTGCTCAATATGGCGGGTTCATAACCCGGCCGAGGCCCCTAAGTTTCCTATCCTTGGAGGGTTCTTTTTGAATTTTTGTTTTCATTTTTGGAATCAGGAGGTTGGAAAACCTGAAATTCCGTTGAAAACTCCGCATCGATTTTCTGACTGATTACATAATATATCTGGAGAAGTAATAATATTAGTTAATTAGTTTATCTTCCTGAATAGTGTTAATTTTAAATAATTGTCTAGATATACTGGAGTCAGATGAGAGGAAAGAAGAGCCAAGCCCTGTCAAAGCTGCAAGGAACCACTACAGTGTCTGCATGAATTCTGAAAACTTGGGTATGTATCGATCCAGTTTCACAATTATTTATATTATTATTTGGGTATTTTTTCAATATTCAAGCCCATCCTGAAATAATTGATATCAGAAAGTATATTTTCATATCGATTCTACACTACATGCCATAACTAGTAGTTGAGAACTGCCGTATTCGATATCATAGTTTTTTTCTTATATTATTACTTCAAATATAATGAAGGTATCAAAAACATAGAATTTTCTAAATTCAAATTCAAATTCAACCCACCCACTTTTCTTTCTTTATTAACCATTAACTTGATGTTAATTCTGCACGAGAAAAGTGAAAAGTGAGAAAAGTGAAATGTTTTATAATAGCAAATAGCAAAGTTTTTCATTGTATACTTACAATTTGGAAAGTTTTATAGTTATATAAATATATAAATAAAATCGGAAATATGAAAACATATGTAAATCGTTCATTGTATATCTTATATATATATATATCGAGAGTATATCGCGGGCTAGAGCGTAGGGCTTTGGTCGCATGGTCTCACCAAGGTTTGCGGGTTCGAATCCCATCCGGGAGAGAGTTTTATTTTGTAGATAGAACTTCCTCCGGGGGCCATGGATCTCTTAAATAACTAGATAACGATGAGTCATGGCTGATATACATCGTACATAAAGCAATAAAAAAAACAAAAAAACAATGATTGTAAATGATAGATTAACAGATGTTAACTCTGATACAGTAGATTTTTTTTTTTAACTTAATTAAAATTAAGTTAATAATTTGTTATGACTTTTCCGGAAGTGATTTCTTCATGGCGACATTTCGGGACGTTCTTACGTCCCTTCATCAGGTCACATTGTGAAATATATAAAAAGAATGAAATAAAAATATATAAAATAAAATAAAAATGAAGTAATAATAATAAAAAATAAAAATTAAATGACAATAAAAATACATAAAAGAAAAAACAAAGAGAAATAAAATAAATTAATATATAAGTAATAAAAAATAATTATTCATAGACAGACCTTAAAGAAGGACATCTGTAGAAGAACTCTGGCAAAAAAAAAAAAAAAAAATGAAAGCTATTTATCAAATAATGTTTTAAGTATAAGAAAGACTGTTCACAATTGTATATGTATATAAGAAGTCTTTTGAAGAGTAAAGGCTTATAAATCTAAAATCTACAATGAAAATGTTTCCATACTTCCGATTTTATAGTCAAAGCATCATATTTCTGTTTCTCTGCGGGAAATTTAACTGTTATGGGACATCTGAAAGACGATACCAAGTACAAAAATAAGGTGAATGTAATCTATATTAATAAAGCTGAAACGGGGGTTGTTTGTTTGTTTGTTTGTATGTATGTATGTTTGTTCCAGCATCACGCCCAAACGGCTGGACGGATTTTTATGAAACTACCCATGTAGCATCCTTTTGAGCCCGATTGAATAATAGGCTATGTGGCGTCCCAAAATTTTGATCGGGAGGGGGGGTTGTAAGGGAGCCTAAGTATTTAAATAGTGCTAACTCATTAACTAATGGACGAATTGTCATGAAATTTCACATGTAGTATTTTTAAAAGCCAAATAGGAAAAAAAGGTGTGTGGCGTCCCAAAGTTTTGAACGGGAGGGGGGGTTGTGGGGGGGCCTAAGTATAAATATAGAGCAATCTCTTTAACGGTTGGTCGGATTGTCACGAAATTTCACATGGAGTATTCCTGAAGGCCAAATAGAAAAATAAGGTGTGTGGCGTCCCAAAGTTTTGAACGGGAGGGGGGGTTGTGGGGGGGCCTAAGTATAAATATAGAGCTAGCTCATTGACGGTTGGTCGCATTGTCACGAAGTTTTACATGTAGTATTCCTGAAGACCAAATAAAAAAAAAGGTGTGTGGCGTCCCAAAAATTTGAACGGGGGGAGGGGGGGGGGGTTGTGGGGGTAGGCCTAAATTTTAAGATAGTGATAGGTCATTAACGGATGATCGGATTGTCATGGAATTTCACATGTAGTATTATTGATGGCCAAATAAAAAAATACACTATGTGACATCTTAAAAATTTGGTTTAAAGGGTAATCGGATTGTCATGAATTTCACGCAGTTACAAGACGCAGTGTGGCCCAGCGTATTTAACTACGTACTAGCTGTGGGGTCCGCCGTTGCAACAACATACTAGCTGTGATGCCCAGCGTTTCTAACTAGGTACTAGCGGTGGGGTCCGCCGTTGCAGAACACATACTAGCTGTGATGCTGAGCGTTTCTAACTACGTACTAGCTGTGGGGTCCGCCGTTGCAAAACTCATACTAGCTGTGATGCCCTGTGGTTCTAACTACATACTATCTGTGGGGTCCGCAGTTGCAAGGCACCTACAAGCTGTAGGGCCCAGCGTTCCTAAAAACGTACTAGCGGTGGGGTCCGCCGTTGCAGAACACATACTAGCTGTGATGCTGAGCGTTTCTAACTAGGTACTAGCGGTGGGGTCCGCCGTTGCAGAACACATACTAGCTGTGATGCTGAGCGTTTCTAACTACGTACTAGCTGTGGGGTCCGCTGTTGCAAGGCACTTACTAGCTGTGATGCCCAGCGTTCCTACCTTCGTACTAGCTGTGGGGTCCGCTGTTGCGAGGCACATACTAGCTGTGGTGACCAGCGTTCCTAACTACGTACTAGCTGTGGGGTCCGCCGTCGCAAGGCACATACTAGCTGTGATGCCCAGCATTCCCAACTACCTACTAGCGGTGGGGTCCGCCGTTGCAGAACACATACTAGCTGTGATGCTGAGCGTTTCTAACTTCGTACTAGCTGTGGGGTCCGCCGTTGCAAAACTCATACTAGCTGTGATGCCCTGTGGTTCTAACTACATACTATCTGTGGGGTCCGCAGTTGCAAGGCACCTACAAGCTGTAGGGCCCAGCGTTCCTAAAAACGTACTAGCGGTGGGGTTCGCCGTTGCAGAACACATACTAGCTGTGATGCTGAGCGTTTCTAACTAGGTACTAGCGGTGGGGTCCGCCGTTGCAGAACACATACTAGCTGTGATGCTGAGCGTTTCTAACTACGTACTAGCTGTGGGGTCCGCTGTTGCAAGGCACTTACTAGCTGTGATGCCCAGCGTTCCTACCTTCGTACTAGCTGTGGGGTCCGCTGTTGCGAGGCACATACTAGCTGTGGTGACCAGCGTTCCTAACTACGTACTAGCTATGGGGTCCGCCGTCGCAAGGCACATACTAGCTGTGGTGCCCAGCGTTCCTAACTACGTACTAGCTGTGGTGCCCAGCGTTGCAAGGCACATACTAGCTGTGCTCAAAACGTTCTTAAGTACGCACTGGCTAGGACGTCCAGCGATGCTAAGTATTCACTAGCTGTCGTTTCCGCAGTTGAAAGGCGCATACTAGCTGTGGTGCCCAGGGGTCCTAAAAAATTACTAGCGTTACTACAGTTGAATTCCATATGAATAATTAAAAATTATAACATCATGGATGTACTGTCGAGGAACTGAATAGCCTTATAGGAGATATTGGGAGAAAAGTCAAAGTTCCCCGGGCAACGCCGGGTATTACTGCTAGTAAATAATAATAAGTAAGTAATGAAGATAATATAAAATGTTTTCATCTCTTCAAATTAATTATATAATTACATTCATAGATTTAGCTAACGATTTGGTAATGATATTATCTTTACTAATTGTAAATTATCTTAAATCAGACTTCGAGTATCAAACAAGAGACAACTCTCCGGGCTTTTGCATTGGCAACAGTTTTAATCAAATCAGTGTAAGACAATGATTGTGAGAAACATTGATCCATATGATGATTTATAATATATAAAACCTATTGACTTAAAATAGAAAATATGAATAGTCATCTAGTAAAAATGTCTTGTCTGAAAAAAAAAAAAAAAAAAATTGAAATATGATGAATGATGGATTTTGGCGACCCGGCGCCTATAGCGGCTGCACATCGCGCCATTAGATAGGACCGTTAAATATCTAGGAAGTCTTGTACATCTTGGGGTCGATTGTAACGCAACTATTTACCGGATGGCCCTAGCCTGAACTATAAGCTAGTGTCACGCTTTTAGTATAGAGTTTCATCCTACTGATAATGACTATCAGTTGAATAATTGTTAAAAAAAAAACTTTAGATTTTTTATTTCAACGTATATTTGTTTCTAGTACTTTCCGAACTTGAAGAAGTGAAGCCAATTTTGGAGCTGTTGGCGCGGTATGGAGGCTGGCCAATGACATCACGAAGATGGTCCCCCAACAGTTTTCATTGGTTGAACATGTTGGCTGACATTACTCGTGACCTTGGGATATCACCAATCATCACCGTCTATCCAAATGTTGATCGAAAGCACTCCAACCAGAGTGTACTTACTGTAAGTTTACCAAATTTTGACATTTTTATTAAGCTTTATCAATTTGTTTTATTTTTTCTCTTGATTGTTTGAAGTTTGGAGAAAATTATTAATAAAAAAAAAAAAAACAGAAATAGGGATGAAAAAGAAAAAAGTATTCTGAAAATATATTCTTTGAAATGTTGACTACATCTAGCGCAGATGCTCAGATTAGTATAGCTTAACTCGATTTCTTGATACAATTGCCGACTTATGAAAAATATATTTAGAAAATTATAAGAATTTTGTAAAAATATTTATTCCACAATGAATTATAATTTAAAAAAATGATATGGCCAACTTTCTTATACAACCATTTTTTTACAGATCACTCCCCCCCTTCCCCCCCCCCCCCCCCCCCCCCCACTCTCAGATTTATTTCATGTTGGCATTACTGGGTGAATAAAAGTGATGTGTTGGCATCAACGGTTTATTCTTTGTTTCATTATACAGCATAATTCTGAGAGTGACTTTCTTATGTCAGTATGAAATGAATTTGAGAAGGGAGGGGGGGGGGGGGGGGGGGGGGGAGAGAGATCTGTAACAATGTGGTTTGTGTAAGTTGTATAAGAACACAACACATATACAGTCAAAATGTGGTTTGTATAAGTTGTATAAGAACACAACACATATACAGTCAAAATGTGGTTTGTATAAGTTGTATAAGAACACAACACATATACAGTCAAAATGTGGTTTGTATAAGTTGTATAAGAACACAACACATATACAGTCAAAATGTGGTTTGTATAAGTTGTATAAGAATACAACACATATACAGTCAAAATGTGGTTTGTATAATTTGTATAAGAACACAACACATATACAGTCAAAATGTGGTTTGTATAAGTTGTATAAGAACACAACACATATACAGTCTAAATCGTCTATAACGACCTCCAAAGAGATAGAAAAATCTGGTCGTTATAACCAATGGTCGTTATAACCAATGGTCTTTATAATCACACTCCCCCCCAAAACAATATAACAAATGTACAATATATAGCTATGTAGGAAGTTATTTAACCTAGATAAATGTTATCTGAAAGGGATCCCCTCAGCACGATGACAATACTTCCTTATACTAAGAAAGTAAAAAATAATATTTTAAATTATTATTTTATAAATTTTTTTCAGTAAAATTGGCAGCTTCACCAGTATAGCAGTGCCAGCCAATAAATGATAAAATGAAAAATGGCACAATTGCTAACTGTACCTCGGTATAATATATTATATTCGGTTCGTTGAGAGGTTGGCACAGCTAGAAGAGCTTACCAATGGCACACCACTGACTTGACTATATTTTAGCGTATTATAACTCGATTGGTAGCTGTACCTCGGTATAATATATTATATTCGGTTCGTTGAGAGGTTGGCACAGCTAGAAGAGCTTACCAATGGCACACCATTGACTTGACTATATTGCAGCGTATTATAACTCTATTGCTAGCTGTACCTCTGTATAATATATTATATTCGGTTCGTTGAGAGGTTGGCACAGCTAGAAGAGCTTACCAATGGCACACCACTGACTTGACTATATTGTAGCGTATTATAACTCGATTGCTAGCTGTACCTCGGTATAATATATTATATTCGGTTCGTTGAGAGGTTGGCACAGCTAGAAGAGCTTACCAATGGCACACCACTGACTTGACTATATTGTAGCGTATTATAACTCGATTGCTAGCTGTACCTCGGTATAATATATTATATTCGGTTCGTTGAGAGGTTGGCACAGCTAGAAGAGCTTATCAATGGCACACCATTGACTTGACTATATTGCAGCGTATTATAACTCTATTGCTAGCTGTACCTCGGTATAATATAATATATTCATATTATTATATTCGGTTCGTTGAGAGGTTGTATTGTGTCTATTTAGGTATACTATTTGAAAACAGGGAAGTATAATATAAGCACGCATTTGATCTTTCACTATAATCTGGATAGAAAATGTAACATGACACATTAGAATAGTCTGGTTGGAAAGGTGACGCCATAACCTCTACTAAACAACTTATGAAGTAAACAGGTAAACATTATTGAGGTTATAACAGTCTTCCCCCTTAATTTGGAACTTGAATATTAAAAAATTTCATGGGGTTCAAAACTTCAGCTGATAGTCCCCTAGATAGGCTGGAGGTCGGCGAGTCCGTCCAGAACGTCTCGGCTCGACCATAGGCGCTCTCGGACCTGGATCTCCCGGTGCTGGTGCTGAGGCGGAAGTGTACTGAGGTAATGCAGGGTTTCTTTCTGGAACCGAAATAGGCTTCTCTTCCTGAGGAGTAGCCAGAGGAACTTGCCATAGCCGAGGTTCTGTGGCTTGCAAATTAAAATGGACCTTCTTCACCAGGGTATGGCGGAGTTGGTCCAGATGTCGTTTGATGGTGTAGCCAGAGTCTAGTTTGACAATGTAGTGCAGTACCCCCAATTTTTGAATGATGGTACCAAAAACCCAGGTGTACTTATTGTTCTGTGAGTAGTCCCTTACTTGGACCCTCTCCTCCACTTTAAAAGTGCGGAGAACCTGGTATGTTGAATCTGGATTTTTAGCTGGATGATAAGGTCGGAGTGCATCTAGCTTGATCCTGAGCTTCCGATGAAGGTAGCGCTCAGCTGGAGACTGGCCACAAGCAAGTGGCGTTGCGCGATAACGGAGAAGGACGTCCTGAACCTTTACATGAATTGGACGTGGATCATCCTCGAGTGCCTTCAGTCGCTGCTTCAGAGTCTGAACTGTCCGTTCAGCTAAGCCATTGGTAGCTGGATGTCCGGGAGCATTTAGTTTTTGAAACATTCCATGTTCGGTGCAATAGGATTTGAATTCAGCGCTTGTGAATATCGAAGCGTTATCACTCACCATGATCTGCGGATACCCATGGGTTGAAAAAATATTGTTTAGAAGTTTGATGGTACTCATGGTAGTAGGTGCGGTTGAAATGACCTTCACGTCTACCCACTTAGATTTCGCATCCACGCAGACAAGAAAATAGTGATTGTTATAGGATCCTGCGTAATCAATATGTATCCTTTCCCAGTTTGATTTAGGCTCCTCCCAAGGATGTACAGGGTTTTTCGGTGGATTGTGCTTCACCAACGCGCAGCGTTTGCAAGACTTGACTACTTTTTCGATGTCAGAGTCGATGTTCTTCCAATATACATACCGTCGTGCAAGTTGCTTCATTTTGGTTATACCAACATGTGTGGAATGGAGCTCCTGAAGTACGAGGTCTCGAAGAGTACATGGGATTACGACACGGCTGTCTTTGAACAAAACACCGTTATCCAAGGTAAAAGGAGATTCGGCGGATTCATTCATGAGTTGATGTTTGATTCGATTTAACTCAACATCTTTTCCAGTTTCCTGAGCTAATACTTCAGCAGTGAGCAACTCGTTAGATATTTCGAAAATTGAATCCATGTGCAAAAGTTGAACTTCCTCATTAAGCATCGTGTCAATTGAAGGATGATTCTGTTCCACAGCTGCTCTAGAAAGGCAATCTACGTTAGTATTGGCTCCGCCCTTTTTGAATTTAACTGAATAATCAAAGCCAGACAGAAATGAAGCGTAACGTAGGAGTCTGCTGGAAGTCATAGGAGGCAAATGTTTTTTCTGGTGAAATATACGAGTAAGTGGCTCGTTATCGGTGACAAGTGTGAAATGGATACCATAAAGATAGTTAAAAAAATGAGTTACGGCAAACATAATGGCAAGGGCTTCTCTATCGAGCTGACTATAGTTACGTTCAGAAACTGTCAGTGATCTGGAAGCATAAGCGATTGGTCGTTCTTCATCATTGACCATGTGACTCATCACTGCAGCAATGCCGGTAGGACTGGCGTCGGAGGTCAGAACGATCGGAAGATGTGGGTCATATGGTACCAAGACTCTGCCTGTAGTCATTTCATTCTTGAGGTGGATAAAGGCAGATTCGCATGCCTTGGACCACTTGAATGTTTTATGTTTACAAAGCAGGTTTCTTAAGGGTGTAGTCATAGTAGAGAGGTCTGGAATAAATCGTGCATAGTATGTTAGCATGCCAAGGAAACGTCTAACATCATCAACGTTACTAGGGCGAGGCATATCTAGGACGGCTTGAACTTTTTCTGGTGATTTTGAAATTTTGTTATGTTCGATTATATGACCCAGGTATTCAATTTGTTCGGAAAAGAAAGAACACTTATCTTTGTTCAAGTGCAAATCATGAGCCTGCAGACGGTTGAGGCAAGCCACCAAGTTTGAATAACACTCGTCTCTAGTTGAGCCATGTACTACGATATCATCATAATACGTCTCTGTTTTATTCATCCCGTGCAAAATTTGATTCAAAATTCTATTAAATTCGCTTGGGGCTGTTTTAATTCCAAAACTCAATCTGAGCATTCGGTAGGTTCCCCTATGAGTAGTTATAGTCTGGATTTCACTACTTGCGTCATCGACCGCAACATGGAGGTATGCTTTAAATATATCTAATTTACAGAAAAATTTAGAATTTCACAAATTGTGAAGAACGTCTGGAATGGGTCGAATTGGGTAGTTTACTGAGACAAGGCGTTCGTTTACCCCTACCTTATAATCGACGCACAAGCGAACTGCGTTGTTTCCTTTGGGAATGACCACCAAGGGAGAGCCCCAGTCAGTCTTGTCGATCCTAGAAATAATACCCGCTGATTCCAGGTTATCCAATTCCACTTCCACTTTGGATCTGAGAGCTTGGCTTTGTGTAGAATTCGCTGGTCGTTGATTTGCGAGTTCCTGTGTTTCAAGTCGAGAAGCTTCCAAAGCCGTAGCTTTAGTCAATACATCAGAAAAAGTATTTGAATCGGACTGTAACAACAGTTCCCTAATCCAGTTGTCTTTAAGCCCTCTGATAAACTGTGCCCTCAAGAAAACATCCGCCACCGAGACGGTTTTGCTACAAGTGCATGTTGCAGAAAATTTACATTCAGGAAGGTCGCGCTGTAGCGCCGCAACAAATTCAGCGATGTTTTCGTTAGGTTTCTGGTAGATACTCAAAAAATAATGTTGTGATACAACTGTGTTTCTTGGTGGTGCAAGCATTCGGCTAAATGCTTCAGTGAGATCCCTGTATGAGAGGTTTTTGATTGGTTTGTCGGGACCCAGCATCGAAGATAAGTTGTTATAATGAGTGGAACCGATCGAAACACTGAGAAGTTGAGCTTGCTTGGAAGGGTCAGTGACATTTTTGACCAACAAATAGTTTTCGAAGCGCTCCAGGTAGTTTTTGAATCTCTCTTTTTGTGAATCGAAAACTTCAAACAGAGGAATGTTATTATTAATGACAGTACTTACAGTATCGACGCGAGAAAATGACAATTTTTCAGTAAGTTGACTGACCAGAGTTGACTGCCAGGGTTGCTTGACTTCGGTTGAAAAGATCTAACAACCTTTCGAATTGTTCGGCGTCCATTGTAGTTATTTTCGATATAAATCCACTTGGTCACTTACAGTTACGGAATGTTGTTTAATCATCGCCAATTATTGTGTCTATTTAGGTCTACTATTTGAAAACAGGGAAGTATAATATAAGCACGCATTTGATCTTTCACTTTAATCTGGATAGAAAATGTAACATGACACATTAGAATAGTCTGGTTGGAAAGGTGACGCCATAACCTCTACTAAACAACTTATGAAGTAAACAGGTAAACATTGTTGAGGTTATAACAGGTTGGCACAGCTAGAAGAGCTTACCAATGGCACACCACTGACTTGACTATATTGTAGCGTATTATAACTCGATTGGTAGCTGTACCTCGGTATAATATATTATATTCGGTTCGTTGAGAGGTTGGCACAGCTAGAAGAGCTTACCAATGGCACACCACTGACTTGACTATATTGTAGCGTATTATAACTCGATTGGTAGCTGTACCTCGGTATAATATATTATATTCGGTTCGTTGAGAGGTTGGCACAGCTAGAAGAGCTTACCAATGGCACACCATTGACTTGACTATATTGTAGCGTATTATAACTCAATTGCTAGCTGTACCTCGGTATAATATATTATATTCGGTTCGTGGAGAGTTTGTCACAGCTAGAAGAGCTTACCAATGGCACACCACTGACTTGACTATATTGTAGCGTATTATAACTCATTTTCTTGTTAAGGTGGACCAACCGAGCCTGGTGGTGCCTCGTTCCATGCTGGTTGAGCCAGCGCCCTACCGAGGTCAGTTGGAGGCCTACAGACTTTGGGTCTTCAGAACGGCCGGTCTTCTTGCCCGGGCCTCTGGTCGTGAAGTACCCCCGGAGCTGCTTCGTCTTCAAGCTGAGGAAATTGTCAACTTTGAAACCAAAATTGCCAAGGTAAGGCTGTAACGGAACGACAAAGGTCAGTGTTGGTGTTTCTGTACAAGAAAAATGAAATAGCTTTGACTTCCCCCAGTCGTGCCTAGTGCGGGGGGTGTGTTGTAAAATAAAGGGTGTAATGTAGTACAGGGGGTGTGTTGGAAACTAAAGGTATGTGTAATGTTTTACAGAGGGAGCTGTTTTGAGCTAATAGTGTCACAAGGTTATTTTTTTTCGCTCTATATTTTTTTATCAAATTTAAATATATACTTATTATTTAAACTATTAACAAATTGGTGAAATTGGACGGTTTCTCTCCCTCACTCAAAGTGAAGATGAAACAAAATGTTTTATCAAGACCGAAAAGAAGTCTGGATGAAAATGCTCAAGCCAACCTGAAGAACATGGCAAACAATTATCTAGCCGACAGAAACGACACCAGTACAGGTGAGATCCTTGTGTTAAAAATACCAAACAGTAATCCACCGAAGATGGAGGATACACCACTTCCTGGGATTTCCGATATGGAGTACCAACGTTCCCTGACAACTCCGAAGAACCCAAAATTAAACGAAACAGATACAAACTCAGCACACCCACATCCAAACCAACACCTATCACTATACACAACAGATTCACTCCACTATTAACCCTTACGGACAAAGACACGACTGACACACAACCGAAAAGCGAACCCAAATTAAAGATTCCCCCAATTTTTGTTTTAGAGGCAGACGACTACCAACAGATTATTGCCGACATTAAAACTGTAGCCTCCTCTTCTTTCGAAGTTAAGCAATGCTATCAAAAAATTAAAATTAACCTCACGACATCGGACGATTTCAGAAAAATGACGAAATTTTACGACACCCATAGTGTGAAATATTATACATTCGCTAATCCCGAGGACAAGAAACTGTCTGTGATAATCAGAGGCGTACCATACTCCCTTACTGACACGGAAATACTTGAAGAACTTACACCGACGTACCCCGTTGTGAAACTGACTAGACTATTGACCAGGGACAGACAACCAACCCCATTGTATGCGGTCGAGTTAGAGGACAACTCGGCGGGTCGCGCGATTCTTCAGCTCACTCGGCTCTACTACACCGTGGTGCATGTGGAGCTGCGGCGGAGGTCACAGCGAGCCGTCCAGTGCACAAACTGCCAGTTAGTAGGGCACACTAAGAATTTTTGTTGGAAGATCGACTGGGCCACGTTTGAAGACGGAATGAACTGTCTCGGGGTCCCCCATCATTATAGCACGACGGACGACATTGACAATGCAGTTAGGACGTTCACACAAAGCATACACACCTCAGTACATGAAGCAACATACCGACATTTCACTGATAAACGACACCTATTCCACAACAAGACACCAACACACATAATGGATATGATCCGTACAAAGAACACACTACGACAACACTGGCAAAGAACAAGAGATCCCCTTGGGAAAAGAGAGCTGAATCGCCTGACCCGACGCATACGATGGGAACTTGACAACGACAGAATCACGAACTATCGAAAATACATGACTGACATGACTCCGGGCGACAACAACTTATGGAAAGAGACACGACGACTTCTAGACCAAAGGACACCCCTACCCATCTTAACTGACGGACAAATGACTGCCACAACTGACAAAGAGAAAACCGAATTACTGGCGACCCATTTGGAAAATAAATTCACAACGACAAACGCTGACGATCATGAAACACTCATCACAGTTCAATCATACCTCTCCAACACACTTCACACAGTCGAAACACCCATACAGCATACCACACCATCAGAAATACACGCCCACATTACACGACTACACACCAAGAAGGCCCCCGGTGAAGACATCATCCCCAACCTGGTGCTGAAGAAGCTTCCTCCGAAGAGCATAGCCTACCTGGCAAGTGTGTTCAACGCCTGTCTTCGCCACGGCTACTTTCCTGCAGACTGGAAAAACGCCGTTGTTTTAACATTTCACAAGCCAGGTAAGGCGAAAAACGATCCAGGCAGCTATAGACCAATAAGTCTTTTAAATAGCCTCTCAGGCTCCTCCGTCATCTGGAGACTGCAGGAACCATTCCTGCCCACCAGTTTGGGTTTAAATCGAACCACTCAGCCGTCCATCAGCTACAGAGAGTTGCTGAGACCATTGTGGGAGGCTTTGAGCGGAAGCAGTACACGGTAGCAGCCTTCTTGGACGTCGCAGCTGCCTTCGACACCGTCTGGCACGAGGGCTTGCTCTTCAAATTAAAACAGACCTGGCCTCCGCAATACATCCAGAACATCATTAGCTCTTTTCTTCTTGACAGAATATTTCAAATAAGGGTGAACAACACATTGAGCTCCAGAAAGAAGATATCAGCGGGAGTCCCACAAGGTGCGATCCTCAGTCCACTCTTGTTTGATCTGTTCTGTCACGACATGCCAGAACCAGTCTCTGCAACCCTGGCGACTTACGCTGACGACACGTTGATCCTTAGCCAAAACATAGCTCTGGAAGCGGCCATCGACTCCCTACAAACCCAGGTGGATGACATCGGCCAGTGGTTTGGAAAATGGAAGCTTAAGTTGAACGGTGGGAAGACGGAGGCGAAGGTGTTCGCTTTACGCCGCTTCTCGATAGAACACCTCAGAAGGATGCAAATCGATCAACTCCCAATTCCATGGAATCCTAAAGACCAGGATGTGCGCTATCTTGGAGTGCACCTTGACACAAGACTAACATGGCGCCTACATATCAACATAAAACTCCAACAAGCACACACACGACTCAGGCTCATCTACCCACTCATAAACCACTCAGACACACATGCACATCCTTACTTTACAAAACACTAATACTTCCACTCTTAACCTACGCTTGCCCCGTATGGTTCTGCACTAGCCACACTAACATAACAAGATTACAAACATTCCAAAACAAAGTCCTCCGGATAGCGGTGAACGCACCTTGGTTTATCAGGAACACCCAAATCCATCGGGAACTGGGAGTTGCTCCTTTTGCAGCCCACATTGAGAAACTCACCCGAAGCTTCCATGAAGGTCTGCCAGCCTGCTCTGGTGCGGTTCACTACAGTCTCGGCCAGCCTGTAGCTCGCAGGCTGCAACCAAGACTGTACCAAGACTTTTTGTTTTAATTATAATTTTCTTGTTTATTTGCTCATTTTGTGTAAAGTACATATTTAGTACTGGTCCAAATAAAAATGTTTTTCTTCTTCTGTTTTACAGAGGGTGAGATGTAATATCTCATGAATTCGACTTTTCAAAAATTACACCTTTTTCGATCTTCTGAGTCCAGTAGTGTTAATAAATCTATTAACGTTGGTCAGGGAAGTAAAGTCGAGGTGTAAAGAAGTTCAAAATGTATAAGATATTTGAATCTGTTTATGAGTTAAGTGGAATCCCCAACACTCCCCCACCACTCTTACTATCCCCCACCACTCTTACTATCCCCCACCACTCTTACTATCCCCCACCACTCTCCCACTTCCTCACCACTCTTCCCCTCCCCCACCACTCTCCCTCTCCTTCACCACTCTCCCTTAGGGATGAAACGATACCATTGAGGTATCGATACTTTTACTCGATACTGTATCGGTCGTCAAGTATCGATACTTACTCGTATCGAATAGTTTTTGGAAAATTTTAAGTTAAAACCAAAAGAAGTGTTAAAATTCTTTATTAATAATTATAAAATTTACGAAAAGAAGTCTGCTTTTGTGGCGCCTCCTAAAAATATCAATTTTTCTCAATGTTCGCCTGTTGGGCGGTTTGTTGGGGTAGTTATTGTTGTGCCAGCTTTGGAAAAGAGCCTTTCGCAAGGCACAGAGGTACCTGCTATGTTTAAATAAATGCGTGCTTGTTTATATAACGCTGGCAATACGGGCTTTAAATCTTCCCATTCCTACAATGGGTTAGATTTTAAAGCGCAGACTGGATTAGCCAAATAAATTGACAGTTCATCGGCTTTCGAGGAACGCTCTCGCTTCTGGCCAACTGCGAGTTGTTTGTGATGTGACCAAAAATCAAAATCTTCGTTCGCTGTTTCATCTTCAGACCCACTGGTTGACATTGTCATATTTTCTTTAATCATGTTTTTCAATTTTTGTATTGCCTTCCCACACTCACTTACGTCTTGGAAATGGAGGTTTTTGAACCGTGGATCTAACATTGTTGCCAACGCTGCAAGTGTATTAAATTCAATGAGACCAAATCTTTTCTTACATTCAGCTAGGAGTTTTATTTGCAACTGTGTAACACATTCTATTGATGATGAAAAGTTCGTTAGCTGCGATGTGAGACAATTTATCATGGGTATGATTTTGGATAAGGTAACGTAATTCCTGGGTGGCTTTTTAAATGCTTATGCAAATTAGAAGTATTGCCACAATAACGCACGGTTTTAAAGCATTTTTTGCAATTTGCGGTTTTCTCGTCGTTTTTTATGAAATATTGCCATACACTAGACTTCGGAGGCCCCATTGTCAATCACTTAAAAAATTAAAATGCTTCAAACAGAAAACAATCAACATCTGCTGTTAAAAGTTAGGTTAAAAACACGGACGGAACGAACAATCGAAAACAATGACGAAAAAATATGGCGGCGGCGGCGCTGGCTGAATGTTTTTTTTTTCGGGCATAGACAAACAAGCTTGCCAACTACACAAAACTAAGACAAAAAAATAAAAAGCGAAAAATGGATGCGTTCAAAAACTTTGATTCAAGATAAACATTTCCATAATCAATGCTAAAATGAAATATTGACTTTGGCATATACTGATATGAGTACTTTTAACCGATACCTACTCGATACTTAATTTTAAAGTATCGATACTAAAAAGTATCGAGTATGTACTTGTATTTACTCGTATCGTTTTATCCCTACTCTCCTTTTCCCCCACCACTCAGGACGTCTACCATATGTTCTCCGTTAAAGACAGCCTGGTTGTGTGTCCTAGATAAGCAGCCCTGTTGAGATGCGAAGAAGTATGGTGCGAACCTACAATCCGATGTCACTGAGGGAGCTACAGGCATGGACAGACCTCGCTGCTCCAGGGCTCGTAAGTTCAAACTTACTACGGTAACTTGGTTCCTACACTTACCCGAACAAGCGCTACCAAACATTTCTTTCGTAGGACGATGTAACCAATTAAGTTTATGGTCTCCCTCCAAAACCAGAGTTTTTCTGTTTAACGCCCCCCCCCCCCCCCCCCCCCCCCAATCCCTGCCTCCATTCTGCTGATCTGGCTGATCATCAATAGGTGCCCTTATGAGGATGGTGATCATGTTCACAGGCACACACATGAAGATCATGTTTTCAATATTGGAATCAGGAGGTAGGAAAACATGAAATTCAATTGAAAAACTCAACTTCGAATTTTCGACCTATAGCAAGCATAGCAGAGGAAGTAGTAACAACAGCAATTCTATCAAATAACAGAGAACTAGCAGGTTAATAGGCGTTGCACGAAAGTAACTTTGTGCTTTATAAGTTTACCTGAAGCTCATGTACATGCGTAAGGACAAAGAACGAAAAGCTTATAAGGATGCTATTTGGGAAATTTGAGACGCCACATTTTCATGTTCGAACCGAGCTTAAAAGAAAAGAAGTAACATATCATCCAAGAGCTCCTATTCATTTTATGTTTGATATCCCGAAAAGACAAGACCTTTCAAATAATATCGTCTTAAAATGTTCCTTTTTAGTGTTTCTTGCCAAAATTAGCAAAACGGAACACTTATGCATTCACTTTGGTGTCCGTCCGTCCGTCTATACTTGCACTATTATTGTTCCGTGCCATCAGCCCCCCACTTAAATTATTAATAGTTAAATCAATGGTTCAGCAGTTATAAGGAAATAAACAATTAAATTGTTTATAACAATTGATCGCGCTAGAATCATTCAATTCTGATAATTTTGGCTCAATCTACACCTAATTCTCAAGATAGCCGCTCCAGAGGACTATAGACTTCTTTAGAGATATAAAGGTAATGGATGAGCTATAATGCATGGAAAAATGGAAATGAAAAACAAATTTCCATCTCAAAGTATTTAGATGCTTTGTAGTGTAATGGATTTGCGACTAGGTCAAATATATTGTAGAATGTATTTTTAAATGTAATGTAGTCAATAATTGCATAGGCCAAATGTATTATAATTTAAAATAGGTAAAATAAATAATATGTATATTATGGAGAAAGGTACCACACAGGTATCCATACTAGAGACAGGTAGCAAGGATAAAGGAGAGAGGTACCAGACAGGTATCCATACTAGAGACAGGTAGCAAGGATAAAGGAGAGAGGTACCAGACAGGTATCCATACTAGAGACAGGTAGCAAGGATAAAGGAGAGAGGTACCAGACAGGTATCCATACTAGAGACAGGTAGCAAGGATAAAGGAGAGAGGTACCACACAGGTATCCATACTAGAGACAGGTAGCAAGGATAAAGGAGAGAGGTACCAGACAGGTATCCATACTAGAGACAGGTAGCAAGGATAAAGGAGAGAGGTACCAGACAGGTATCCATACTAGAGACAGGTAGCAAGGATAAAGGAGAGAGGTACCACACAGGTATCCATACTAGAGACAGGTAGCAAGGATAAAGGAGAGAGGTACCACACAGGTATCCATACTAGAGACAGGTAGCAAGGATAAAGGAGAGAGGTACCAGACAGGTATCCATAGTTTGCCTTCATCGAGTACTGGCCTAAAATAAGCTGACAGGATGCAATAAAAGTGGGACCTTAGCCGGATAATGAACCCATAAAACCTTCGTTTAGAAGCATATAAACTTCCAGCTAAATTTGACGAGTCAAATTAGATGTCTCCAAGGAAAATGCCGAAAATTCCGAAATGGCCGAGGAGAAGAAAGAAGGAGAAGTAGTGGGGGAAGATGGCAGTCAGTTACAGTCGAGATCCACCAGTGGAAGACTACAGTTGAGGTCTAGAGGTGGAAGTGGACACTTCACTTTCCTGGATCAGTGGAAGTCTAGATCCAAGAGTCAGTCGAGATCCAACAGTAGAAGAGGGCAGTTCTAGTGGAAGTCCAGAGCTTGAGGAAGAGTCCAGGAGTCTTTGGGGAGTCTTCAAGAGCCCTCCATTGATGTTCCGTTGAGAGAAGCCCCGAGAGTCGACAGGAAGTTTAGCCCGACTTCAATTTGAGTTCCCCTTTCATCTTGAGGGAGCAACCTGTCTCAATGCAGTAATATCCAGCCAGCCCAAACATCCAAACGACGTTATTCTCCATATAAGGTTCAATTTTATATTATGTTTTTAATTTTAAGTCAATTTTTATTTTGTAAATATATTCTTTTAAAAATGAATTTCTAAATTTTAGTTGTTTGTTCCTATGCTCTATCCCAGGTCAGTTATGATTTAACAATTTGGTTTTTCAAAACTCTTTTCGCTGACGAATCTTTCGCCTTTGGTTATAGAAATCCAACTTGTATATTAAAATCAGTAAATTTAAATTATCGTTCTATTTCATAATAGAACTGGCATCCTATGGACATTTTAAATTAGTAAAGACAAAGCAATTTTAGAGAAAATCTCCGCAGCTTAGATTTAAAGTAAATTCAAATACCACATTTTTATATTAAAAACGCGACGCGCAACACCTCATTATTACAGCTTATGACCTAGATGTTGAGCATCTACAACCCTAATCCTAATTCTCAATGCTCATGTTTTTTTTTATATTTTTCTGAGCGATCCTTTTGGTAATAAGGGTGGGGGACAGCAATTTTTAAGCGTTTTTCACGAAAAATTTTTAAAAAAATGCATAAAAGAATACATCATATATATTGTTTAATTCGTGCTTCTTGAAAGCTGGAAATGAAAGCTTGTTCATTTGACTCCCTACATGAAAAATTGTTTTCTTTTTTTCCATTTCCCAATTTACCCCCTGAAATTAACCCCCAGAATCAAAATTCAACTTTTTATACTTCACATCTATAATTGGACCACCACACTATCTCTGTGCTAAATTTCAAGTTTTACGTCGAATAGTTTCAGAGATAAAATGTTCCTTTATTAGAATGTGAACGGTGAATTTTTATTTTTTTATTTTATTTTTTTACTTACTATTAAATATAATGCAAGTATATTTTATTTATTGTACATAATTCTTAAAATACCCCCCAAAAATAGATCTTACCTATTTGCAAATCAACTCAAAATTTGGATTCGTCGCATGGTGCCGACAGCTGCTGTCTATTAGTCTAACTATAAGTGCATTGACGGTTTTTTTCTTCAGTTACTTCGACTGATTTTCTTCTCAACAGTATTAAAATTGTCCATTTTTGTAAAACTGTTGTGTATTGTTGAGGTGAACTGGATGATATTCTTCCGAAGACTGTTGGCTGGGACGGAAGTGACGGTGGATTGGAGCGAGCGACTGGTCGTTCGAGAGGTTGACTATATTTTCAAAGTGGTTCAACTCGTCCGTGACACTCCCCTCAAAGTGTTAGGCAAGTAGCCCAGAAGTAAACATCCGTTTGGGATCAGACTCCATAAAACATTAGCTGCTCCTGTAGTGTACTGTGATAATCTCCCAAGCCATCTGCGCACTGTTAAAAAATTGGGAGCTCAGAACTCTAATACTTTCGAAAAATTCTGTATGTTCTCCGTTAAATCAACTTAATCTACTTCTATGAGGAGTCATTCACGAGATAACTGCATTTAACCAATTATCCACTACGGCAGACTATTCCAAGTGAAGAGGTTGTTTTCTGTTACATCAACTTGCTCAACTTTAGAGAGGCATCATTCATGAGTATTTCAAAAAGTATGGTTAATAATTAGGTAAGTGTGTTCAATAATTAGGTAAGTGTGTTGAATAATTAGGTAAGTGTGTTGAATAATTAGGTAAGTGTGTTCAATAATTAGGTAAGTGTGGTCTATAATTAGGTAAGTGATGGGGAATTATTAGGTAACTAAGGGAAAATCCAAGAAAGGATTAACAATATTCATTTGCATTCACTCCTAGAGATTTAGAAGATTAATGATTAATAATGGTGTAAACATACTTTATTTATTCCAAAAACTGAATTTACACGATTAATGCGAAAGTAAAAAAGTGCTGCCTTGAAAAGTTACGAATTTAGACATAACAATGTATTCCCTGTGACCACTGATATATAATATATTAATATAGGTAACATGGCCATTACAGAACATTCTCGTACCAACCCCGTTTTTACAAACCACTCCCCCCCCAAATTAATTTCTACCTCTTGTTTTTTATTCAATTTTTTTTAAATTTTGTTACAGCTAATTATTTACATTGGCGAGTTGTTAAGAGTCTTAGTTCAGATCTAAACGGAAAAATGAAGCAGCTGGCTTTCGAATTTGAAAAAGTATTTACTGGAGCCACTCAGGAACAACCAAGGTATGTGAAGTGTAGGGGAAGTTGTGTAGTCGCTCAAACTTTCCACCTTGAGTTCTCAACGGCATTATATTTTTTCCGACATCCTAAATCCAAAAATGAAAAAACAAAAAAATATATATATATCCTGTCTGGCCTGTGTGTCTTAGAGGGAGAATTGCCAATGTTTTTTTTTGTTATTGTTATAAATTTTTTTATTTCTTGTACTAGATGGAAGGAGTGCATCGGCTCTACCAACTCTGCCTATGGAATGGCTATAGGATATGTTTATGTACAAAAACATTTTGACAATGATGCTAAAAAAGTGGTAACTACATCATTTATTTTCTTTATTGTTATTGTTATTGTTAATATATATATACTGTAACAATTGAATGCTTGTTGTCGCGTTTTTAATTAAAAATGATATATATAATTTTTCTTTACTTTACTTTAAATCCAAGACGCGGAGATTTTCTCAAAATTGTTTAACTGATTTTACTAAATTAAAATATTTGTGGGATGCCAGATCGCCTATTTAATAGAACGATACTTAAATTACTGATTTTAATATATAAATTGGATTTCTATCAACCAAAGGCGAAAAGTTCGTTCAGCGAAGAAAGTTTTGAAATACTAAGTTGTTAAACTATTACTGGCTAAGTTTGAGCATAGGAAACAAACTACTGAAATTTAAAAAGTCATATTTAAAAAGAATATATTTACAAATAAAATAAATAACTTAAAATTAAAAAAACATAATATAAAATTAAACCTTATATGGATAATGCTGTATGGAGGGGACCCACGATGTTTTCCAAGCTTCTTTCAAATTCTTTCTTCTGTGTCTGCTGGGCAGATAGAATGGGGGGCTTGCGAGTGGAAGGACGACTGATAACCACGGACTAGGGACTGACTCACTGGAGGCTGAACTCCTCCGAAGACTCCTGAAGACTCACTTCCTTCCACCTCTTCTACTGGACTGTCTCCAAAGACTTCTGTACTCTCACTCACTTGACTTGACCAACCTCCCAGGATCTCGCATATTCCCCCACTACTCGGCCATCCCCTCTTCTTCCCCTCCAACAGACGGCTAAAGTTCTTCTTGTACACCGGAGATCATTTTATTTGACTTGTCAAATTTAGCTGGAAGTTTATATGCTTCTAAAAGAAGGTTTTATGGGTCCATTATCCGGCTATGGTCCCTCTTTAATGGCACCCTGTCAGCCTCTTCCCTGTAGGTAATTGACGAAGGCAAAGTGGGATAAGCTCCTAATACCTGACTCTCTCAGCCCCTTGAGTTACCTACTCTCAATATATTATATATACATATTTCCACTATATACATTATTTATCTTATATATTTTATATTTTAAAGAATACATTTGGCCTAGTCGCATATTGATTACATTACAATATATACATATATGTATATATATATATATATATATATATTTTTTTTTTTAATAAATTATCAATATACAGCTGAGTCATTTGTCGTGGGTTTCGAACCCACGATCTTGAGCTCAGAAGGCACGCACGCATACCACTGATATATCTATATAAATAAAACAAAGTCGGGTTAGTTACACCATTTATAAGTCAAGAACGGCTGGACGGATCTTCATGATACTCCACATGTAGCATCCTTTTGACCCCGATTGAAATATAGGCTATGTGGCGTCCCAAAATTTTGAACGGGAGGGGGGGTTGTAAGGGAGGCCTAAGCATAAAAATTGCTCTAGCGCATTAACGGATGGACGGATTATCATGAAATTTCACATGTAGTATTCTTAAAAACCAAGTTGAAAAATAGGCTATGTGGCGTCACACAATTGTGAACGGGAGGGGGTGGTTGTGGGGGGGCCTAAATATAGAAATAGTGAGGTCATTAACGGATAATCAGATTGTCATGGAACTTCATATTTAATATTGTTAAAGGTCAAATAGAAAAAAAGGGTGTGTCACGCAAAATACATGGCTTCAATAAAGCAAATGTCTCGCTGACCCGCCATTGAAATACTTGATTTTTGTACTTTTATTGAATTTTAATTTTCTTTATATATATATTATTATAATTATCCTAATAAACTATTTAAGAAATAAGAATTGTTAGACCCACGGCTAACGTGGAAACTAAGGCTCACGTGGAAACTGAGGCTCACGTGGAAACTGAGGCTCACGTGGAAACTGAGGCTCACGTGGAAACTGAGGCTCACGTGGAAACTGAGGCTCAACACGAAACTCACACAAGCATACACACGTCTGAATCATCTCTATCCACTCATTAACCACAACACACCCCTCAAACACTCTTGCACACTGCTCCTGTACAAAGCATTACTTTTCCCATTGTTAACATACGCCTGTCCAATATGGCATGGCGCCAGTCCTTCACTCACAACACGACTACAAACATTTCAGAACAAAATTCTTCGTGTGTCTCTGAATGCACCATGGTTTATCCGAAACAGCCAAATCCATGAGGAGCTGGCAGTTCCTATTTAAGGTCCTTAGTAGATAACTACCACGGCAGACTAGGCCTGTGTTCTGGAGCAGCCCACTATAATCTTGGCCAGCCTACTCTCCACAGAAGGCTCAAACCAAGATTATACAAAGACATTATTATTAATTAATTCCATTTTATATTTTTGTGTGAAGAACCAAGATGTTCTGGTCCAAATAAAGTGTGTTGTTGTTAAGAAATAAGAGCAAAATAAGTTTTCCGAAAACACAACAATGATTACTTAATGGTTTAAACACTAAACAAAATTATTTAAATTTGTTTGTTTGTGGTCAGGCTCTTGAAATGTCTGAAAATATCAAAAGAGTATTTAGTGATGAAATTTCTCGTCTGAGTTGGATGGATGTGAAAACACAGGAAGCCGCCCGTCACAAAGTGGAAACTATGATACAGCTCATTGGATATCCAGTCTGGTTGCACAACACTTCTGCACTCGAACACTACTTCCACGGGGTAACTTACCTTACACCATATATCTGTTTACAGACTTACCAAGAAATTTAGATAGATTGCGTTCTGTCTGGACAATATTGGAAATAGAAACAAAGAACTGGTTTAACATTAAGTATAGTATGAACATTATTATGAATAACATTACTTTAATTTATTTGAATTTCTTATTTTTACGTCGTGTTATTAAGATTTTGTATCACATTTCTAGTATTTTTTGAACTTCATCTTTAAACTTATAGATTTTTCCGTTAGGACCCTTCTTCTGAGGGTTTCTCACGGCGTTGGAGAGTCTCAGGTAATTTCAAAAGTGTATAAATATGCCAACTTTGTGCTAACGACGCGTAAGCAGAAATCTATATTTTTACACTTTATTTTTTTGGAATTGGACAATATAAATGTTGAACAAGTTTGTTTTTTTGTTAGTTTTGCACCAGATCGACACAGATCGACACACATCGACACAGATCCCAAAAATATATTCAGAAAATATTGAAAATGTCTGAGGCTTTTAGACAAAATACGAATTAAACCTATTACTTTCAGGTTTAGAGCTTTTTGTTTGGACAAAATGCGTACTGCATGACATGTTCTCAGCCAAATCGGCCAAAGGAATGAATTTAAACCCAACCGAGCCCTTTAATTTATTTTATCTGGGAGGTAAAATAAACTTAAGCACGCCGTCCTTCGGATGAGACGTTAAGCGATGGTCCCGAGCCTGTACGATGTCAGATACTCGTTAAGTACCCCTATCCTAGGTGAATAACAATTTAGGGTAGGCAAAATTTAGGACTCCCACAGTAGAGTCGGGCTCATGTTCACCAGAGTGACGAAAGAGCGCTCTGTTAGTAGGCGATATGACCTCGTAGTTTAAAGCCCGAGCATGAGTCACAAAACCTAACCTAACCTATAATGAATTTATCGCCACGAAATTTAGTGGGGTTCGGAATTCCCTTGAATGGAATAACAGACAACAGTTTTTCGACCAAATCGGTTGATTGATGTCAGAGAGATAGCGAAAAATTATTTGATTAATTCGCACTGGAGAAGTACATAACCGATGATTGACCGACTATGTTTTACTGTCACTTTATCTTCCCAGATTCACATTTTGTTTTTTGTTTTTGGCTCTATCCTGTTTTGATGTGATGGCATATATTTTGTGTATTTTGGATGTACGAATTTTCTCTTTTTTTTCCTTTTCAGATGAAGACTGGGAATGTTCATTTTGACAATGTTATTGAATCTAGAAGACATATTGGCTACAGGATCCTCAACAAACTGAGGGACAGCATCTCCAGAGATGAGTAAGATCCATCGATAATGTCGACCATATCTCAATTAGTGTGCAAAACTAATAATATATCGGGGTTTTATAGGAGGGTGATTCTCTGAAACTAAGGAAATCGCTGTCCCAAAGACTTTGTGACTGGTGTGATAGTATTTTTGGAATTTTTCTTTTTCCATGAGATGAATAATGGCCTAAGAGACTTTTTCAATCATTCATTATCGTTCTAACCCTTGTTCTAGTATCAATACATTTCTTTCAAAATGGTGGATTCTCAGTCCCTCACTATGTCCCACACTCGAGGTCATGTGTTCAACAAGCTCACACCTATCCATAATCACCTAAAAATTAGATGAATGTACATATAATTTGTCAAATTATGTCTCTACTTTTGGTTAACTTGGGGAATTTAGTGTAACATGGTTATAACTGGACAAAAATAATTAGTATATCCTTGTCCCAAGGGGTTTTCCTCAGTCCCTCACATATGTTTGAAAATGGCGCCAAGACTATGCCGTGTCACTTTTCTACAATTTGAGAGGTCGGCAACACTTATTCACTTCTCTCCTAAAAGTTGCTATTAAACTTACGCCTTGGCTTTCTTATAATCATTTTATAATCAGAATTTCAAGGCTGAATTTGTGGTCGGTCGTTCATCCACCTCAGTCCCTCAACAACCTGGATTTTGTTGTAGTAAGTATAATATTTTAATGTTCTTCACTTCAGTGCATGTATTATGATAGACTATAATTGTGGCTGAAAGTTGATTTCTCCCAAATTAAATGGTAACGTGTAATCAACGTTTTACTAAAAATTTCTCAGTCCCTCACATTACCAGATTACGAAATACATGAATCACGAGGCCATTTTCGTCCACCAAGCTCGAAACTTGAAATTTTTAAAGGAGAATTTGTCAGCTAATGAAATTTTTATTTCCGCCATGTCTACTAAGTCCCTCGCCCATTTTTTCAGCCCCCCACGCTACTTCTCAGTCCCTCACAACCCCTCACATGGACAATTTAATTAAATTCAATCTTTCTCATTAACTATGAATCTCTATGAAGTACTTTCACAGTAATTCATGTAAGTAGATGAGACCATTCGAAATGCACCACAAAAATGAAAAAAATTTAAGTAAACAATTGTTTAACTTTTATTCCCAGATTTCCTTAATTTCAGAGAATCACCCAGGCCTCATATCTAATTTCAGAGAACCACCCAGGCCTCATATCTCATTTCAGAGAACCACCCAGGCCTCATATCTCATTTCAGAGAACCACCCAGGCCTCATATCTCATTTCAGAGAACCACCCAGGCCTCATATCTCATTTCAGAGAACCACCCAGGCCTCATATCTAATTTTATTTTAAGGTTTTTCTCGTTTCAACTGCCTTGGTTAGTAGCGACGGGCTATCTACAGCTTGATTAAATGATTTCATATAGAAATATTCAAGTTGCATTTAAGAACTTACTGACAGTTTCCATTTTGTTCTTGGTTGACAGATGGCCGATCCCTGCTGCTGTTGTGAACGCCTACTACAACCCACAGGCCAACTCAATTAGTAAGCCGCTTCTTTCTATATATTATTATGTTAACTGCTCGGTGTCGCGCCCGGTTTAAAGTCTGTTTCGACTATATCTGTCGCATTCCGTCACAAAATTGTGCCTAAATGTCTAGTAGGCTCCTGGATAGAATCTCTTAGGAAACAGTTCAAGAAAAGGAACTTATTGAAATAAGGTAGAATATTCGTCCAAAACCACAATTTTTTTTTTTTTTTTTTAATCCATTTTTTTTGTAGATCAACTTACAAAACGTTTCACACACTTTGCATACATGGAAAAACAGAACAAAAATGAAATAATATAAATGATTAAAATAAACAAAGATTATTTAACGTTTAAATGAAATATTAAACGTTATCTGCAGCCAACAGCCGCACTTGAGTGACTCGAGTGACTTAGCTGCAGCCAACAGCCGCACTTGAGTGACTCGAGTGACTTAGCTGCAGCCAACAGCCGCACTTGAGTGACTCGAGTGACTTAGCTGCAGCCAACAGCCGCACTTGAGTGACTTAGCTGCACTTTACAGCGATACCAAGTACAGGGGAAGTTATGTAATCGGTCAACAATTCCATGTGGAGTTTTCAACGGAATTTCATGTTTTCCGACATGTCGATTCCAAATATGAAAAAAAAAGTCTGTCTGTGTGTGTATGAACACCATAACTCCCAATAGAATGAATATATCAACACGAAATTTTAAATGTAAATTCAGAATCATCTAAAGACGACACCAATTGTTTTTCAGCCAAATCAACCGACGGGGAGAGGGGATTAGGGGGAGGCTCAACATAAAAGCTTAATAAATGCGGTTAGGATGAATGTATCGATAGAAAATTTTATGTGTAAATTCAAAACTCTTTAAGGACGGCTCATATCAATTTTCAGCGGAATCGGCAGAAGGGAAGGGGGATGAGAGGGGGGTGAGAGGGGGATGAGAGGGGGCTCAACTAAAACTTAACTCCAAGAACTGCCGATGTAACGAATGTACAGACATGCAATGAGGACATTACCTGTCAAAATCCCCGATATCGGCTGATGTTCAGGGGAGCCGGTTTCCTGTAAGGTTTTGAAGAGGGAGCAAAAAATTAATTGATTAATTCGTTCTGGGGAAGTACATTGCCAGTGATTCATCGCCGACTTTTGTTTTTATTAACAAGAATGATAATAATTTTTAGGATAAATATGAAACAGTAAATAATAAAAACAAAAAATAATAATTTAAATGAAAGATAAAAAAGGGAATAAACAAATAAATAAAATACAAAAAAATAAATATAAAGTAAAATAATAATAATAATAATAATGGTGATGTGTTTTTGTAGAGCGGCTCACTGGGAGACTTACCTGCAAATGTTTTTGTAGAGCGGCTCACTGGGAGACTTACCTGCAAATGTTTTGAATTTATTTTGAGGGGTGGCGTCCACTCCATGAATACATTACTTACATTCAGGATCTGGACTTTATTTATTTTTTATAATTATACTTTATATTATACAAATGAGGAATGGAAGCCCTCTTTAGGAAGCCATGTTATTTTATTTTCATTTATCTGTTTTAAATTATTTTTGTTTTAGTTTTTCCCGCTGGAATTCTACAACCGCCATTTTTCAAAAAAGGCAGAATTGAGTAAGTAAAAATAATTTTTATAAGTACATAAGCTATCTCTCCCCCCATGTTACTTATATGGAGAGATGAGGTTATAGTCCATAAAAACAAACTGGAATTTTGTAATTTCTGCCAAGCTTTCGGCACTGAGAGTGTCTTCTTCACGGCCTGTATTGACATAAATACATTATTATTGAGTTGATGTATGCTAGATTTGAGTAAAATATATGACATTAAAATTAATTGTGACTAAACCAACAAATAACATTTAAATTATTATATTTGTTGGTTTAGTCACATTTAGTGTATATATGTCAATACAGGCTGTCTGTGTACACGTTAACTCCTGGAATGAATATATATTCACATGAAATTTTCTATATGTATCCAGAACCCTATAATGACTAAACCTTGTAATTTTCTTCAAAATCATCCAACGTAATGAATGTATCCACGCTAAATTTAGTAGTATGATTCAGAAGTGCCTGTATAAGTAGACTATAGTTTTTTTATCCCGATATGTCGATTGGTTTTGGAGGGAGAGCAATAACTTAATTGATTAACTCGCGCAGGGGAAGTACATTAACGGTGATTCGCCGACCACTTTTCCCTTATTTTATTTTTTATTACTATATTATGTCTTTATCATATATTTTTTTGTTTTATTACAATTTTGTAAATATTTTACTTATTGTTTATATAATATATTATTTTATTTATTATTTTGTATACTTTCTTCACCATTCTAATTTTCTTCTTTTCTTCTTGTATTTATTTATCTACCTAATATATATATTATTTATTATCTTTATATATATATATATATATATATATATATATATATATATATATATATAATATTAATATATAATTATTAATAAATATTAAAATTCGTGCGCCTAAATTAGGCTCGATAGAAAAATATTCTGATTCGACCAAAGTTAATATTTTCATTTAAACTTTCGATTTTTCATAGAGCCATCAATTATTAATATTTTTCGATACGCCCTGATATATATATATATATATATATATATATATATATATATATATATATATATATATATATATATATATATATATATATATATATATATATATATAGAGAGAGAGAGAGAGAGAGAGAGAGAGAGAGAGAGAGTGAGAGAGAATAAATTATATATATAATGGGTAGAAATAAAAGCATAAGTAACTTAGATAACAATAGTGGATAATAAAATAAATTAAAATAATAAATGGCAATATGTATAAGGATAAATAAATACAAGAAGAAAAAAAATTAATATACAATGTCTCTATAAAACGGTGGAGAAAATATACAAATAATAAAAATATATATATATATATATATATATATAAACAATTAGTAAAATACTTATTTACAAAATTGTAATAAAACAGAAAAATAAATGATAAAGACATAATATAGTAATAAAAAATAAAATAAGGGAAAAGTGGTCGGCGAATCACCGTTAATATACTTCCCCTGCGCGAGTTAATCAATTAAGTTATTGCTCTCCCTCCAAAACCAAACGACATATCGGGATAAAAAAAACTATAGTCTACTTATACAGGCACTTCTGAATCATACTACTAAATTTAGGAGGAGAAAATTACAAGGTTTAGTCATTGTAGGGTTCTGGATACATATAGAAAATTTATATATATCTAACAGTAAGTATGCCAAATAACAATATAAAAAATAATAGCTGATATGTTTTTTTTAGAGCGCTCAACTATGGTGGTATCGGGGTTGTGATCGGACATGAAATAACTCATGGCTTCGATGATGTTGGTGAGTATATCTAAATGCTTTCTTATATTACTTCATGAACTCAGCATAGCCTTGAATTCTACAAAAGTTGACAGTTGTTAGGGTTTTTGAATTGAGCCCCCCCATCTCTGAACCTCTTTCTTTTCGGCCGATTTTGTTGAAAATCTATTGGTATCATCCTTATTGGGTCTTGGATCCATCTATAAAATGTTGTATCGATATGTTATGACGTATCGCCAATGCTCCTCTGTCTCTGGCCATCCCTCACTTCATTCCAGTGGTATTTCTTAAATAGTTTGTTTTTTTATTGTTCTAGTTGTATTTAGCTATTTTTTTGATAGGTTTTTATTATTATTATAGTAACAGTCACTTGGGGTGCGACGTTGCCAACACTTGCATCTCTTCCCTGTATCAGTCATCTTCCAACATTATTACTCTAAATTGAATAATAAACAATAAATAATACTACTAAACTTTAATTTATTTATTGAATGAAAATAACTAGCGGCAGGCAAGTGTTTATTGAGATTTTGGACCGAAAGCGACATTTGTCATCATCATCTTCATATTTTTAAATAGAACAATTAATTTGTTTTAATAATTACAATAATATAAATGAGAAATGTCGCTTTCGGTTCGCAGTTTGATAACACTCGGCCTGCATATTTTTAATTTATATAATTGTAATTAAAATTTCAATTTTCGGTATCTCCCAAACCGAGATGCCTTTGAAAAAATGTTTTCCGTATAAAATGTGCCTTTTAGTTATATCTATAACATTTATTTGGAGAGTTTAAATTAATACATAAGGTATCTTGTAAAATATACTGAGACGCCGAAGTAAAATAGTCTCAATTTTCGTCCCATTTTGGTCACCAATCAATCAACTCTTTGCAAAGGTATTAGAAATGGCGTGCTCTATCTAGCTTTCACATCAAAAAATGTTTGTTTTTTTCTATTTAAAGTGTCAAAACAAGTAAAAAAGCTGGAGGTAAGATTTTAAGTTTTTTTTGCGTAAATTCAAAACTTCGAAATTTGCCTGAAATAAAAGTTTAGTATATTAAGTTTATTATTAAATTCAGAGTAATAATGTCGGGAAAGATGGATGTGGTAGGGAGGCCATGCAAGTCTCCGCAAAGAAGAGGACTCTCTAAGCTTCTCTACTATTAACTTCTAAGTTGAGAAACGCGGACATATTGTGGAAACTTGTAATAAATAAATAAAACAAACTTATTTTTGAAATATTGTCTATTCCACTAAAGATATATATACATATATAACTACCGGTTTCGGCTTTATACCATCGTCAGGTCTAGTTATGAACTAAGTTCATAACTAGACCTGACGATGGTATAAAGCCGAAACCGGTAGTTATATATGTATATATATCTTTAGTGGAATAGACAATATTTCAAAAATAAGTTTGTTTTATTTATTTCTCTACTATAATTGTTAACTCTTTTTTAAAATGGAATATGTACTTCATCTGACGTAGCTATGTTTTTTTTTTTTTTGTTTAAGGTCGACAGAGTGATGCGGATGGTAACTTGGCCGGATGGTGGTCGGACGAGACAATAGAGACTTACGTTGGGATTGCGGACTGCTTCATCAAGCAGTACAGCAGATACAGACTTCCGCAGCTTGATCTCGACCTATTGAAGCAAGTCACTGTCAGTATACTTCCCCAGTCTCAATTAAACAACTAAGTTTTTGCTCTCGCTCTAAACTCAAACTATCGATTTGGCTGAAAACCAACAGCTTTTTTTACATAGGGACTTCTGAATCCTTATATAAAATTTCGTGTCAATAAGTTCATTACATTGCTAGTTATTATGATTTTTCAGTTGAGCCTCGCCCTTCGTTTTGGCTTATTTATCTGAAAATCACAGGTTTTCAGGGCAGCGCTTTGAAGTTTTCTGTTTTCAGTGTAAATCGAATTTTTTTGATAAATTATTTTTCCAACCGCCATTATTTAACAATTTCTCCATATTTTATTATGGAATGCATATATACCTATTTAATTTTGTAATTTTATCATACAGTTTTAGGACTTATCTAAAATTACACCCCCACTTATCTAGTTAGTCTCTCGAAATCAAAAGAATTGTCTATTTTACACCATCACTTACCTAGTCATTCACGTACTTATCTAGTTTTTGCCAATGAAAGAAGCGTTTCAGAACTGCATAACGGTAATTATCTCTTCTTGTATAAGCAAGATAAATACGTTTAATTTAAAATTGAAATATACGTTTAACCAATTTTAGGACACGAACGAGGTTTTGATGAAAATAGATAAATGCAATTGTATAAATCCATAAGTAAATTTCCGAGTTGTTTAAAAATGCCCAATGTGTTTTCAAGGATACAATTGACATTACGACTTGCATACATTTACACGATGTGTAGGACACCAATATAGGTTGCCCAGAGTATTTATCTCATTTTGGAGACAAATCGACTTATCTACTTTTTCTCAAATGGTACACATATGATGTCAATATAATATCAATATAGTGTAATGAACTTTATAACATACTAATGCCAGGAAAAATCATTTCATATGCAGACGATATAGTCATTATAATAAAATCAACATCTTGGAACTCTACTTTTGACCTAGCTAACAAATGTTAGAACGAAGTTAATAACTGGATAATTCAAAATAGTTTATTTTTAAATCCTAAAAGTCAGCATAACTATGTTTCCACAATAGCAACAGAACTCTACCACTAATAAATCACAAAATTTCCATTAATAACCCTGTGTGTAATGCGGCCTTTTGCGACTCAAAATGATGTGCTCTACAAATGTTGGAGGGAGTAAAATATCTGGGCATTCTATTAGATGACCAGCTTAACTGGAATAAACACATAGAACCTTATAAGCAAAATTCGGTATTTTTCCGTTTTATTTAATAAAGTTAAGGGTATTTTAGGTGGTTCAGCGCTCTTCACTACGTTTATATTGTTTTAATTCAATCTGTTATTGTATATAACGGATGGTATGGACGGAGATGGCATCATTGCTTGGGGTGAATTGTATAAAACCAATTTAATGCCCTTACATAACTCCCGCAAAATTTTACTTAAAAAATTATTTAACAAACGTCACAGAACTCTATCTAAACACTTATATGAAGAACTTTTCATATTAAGTATTTATTTCATTAAAATTCTTAGTAAATCATAATTCCAAATTTTCTCATAGCTACAACACTGAAATAAATCTAAGATATTCACATACTAACTTATATATTATACCTTTTCGTTATAAACCAATTGGACAACAGCACATTTCGTTCATAGCACCGACTGCATTTAACAAATTGCCTGATGAAATAAAAAATGAAGCCAAAACCATCATTAAAATAAATATAAACAAAAAGTTTCTTCTTTTAAAAAATGGGAACGTTTTGGATATACCATACCTAGTTAACAACTAATTATAAAAAATTAAACACATAAATATTGCAAAGTAATATAAATTGTTGGCATTCATAATTCAAATGATATCCATTATTCTCGTCTATTGCTTTGTAAACATTCTATATTTTTCATTTTTAGTTCATCGCATTTTTAGATTAGAGGGACAGCGAAACTTGGTTAATTCGATGATAATGAACCGACTTTATTTTATTTTGGCAGGACTCATTTATAAATTTTATTGTATTAATTTTCTGCGTTTTATGTTCGATCTATCAATTTCTCAGAATTTATATTTTTTTCTAGTTGCTAGACTTTCCCTCATGCCCAAACTCATGACGCCATCCCAGCCTGCCCTACTTTTTCGACCCATTAAGTTCACTAAATTCGAGTCATTCTAAGTAATATAATTGTTTTTCCTTAGTTCCTTTTTATTTTACTACAGTACTCGTATTTCTTTACCTACCTACTATTGTATTTCTTCGATCTCGTAATTCTACTAAATAACCCTTTTCCTTCATTTGTTTTCGGCCATGTTGCCGTTAAATACTTTTCTTTTTGTACTTATTATTTTGATGTATTGTGGTATGACCAAATGTATACATGAGAGTGGTATGTTAGGTGAACGGTGTGACGACTCAAGGAGAGAACATAGCGGATAATGGGGGTCTTCATAGCGCCCTCCTGGCCTACCGGCGGCATCTCGAACGAACAGGCCCCGAACCAGCCTTACCCGGCCTCCAACATCTCACTTCAGAACAGCTCTTCTTCATCGCTTTTGCTACGGTAATTTTCATATATATATTTTTACAGTAGACTCCCTCTTAACCGGCGTTGTTGCGTATAGCCGGTTAAGCAAAATCATCGGATAACAGGGAATCTGTTTCTTAGACCTTAGATATCATTTTTTTTCAACTTCTCAGAAGGCTACTTCTTTTTTTTCACTTGTTTATTTTGTTACTTATACTTTTTTCTGTACTTATTCTTAAGGGATTTCGGTGAACTTACTTTTCCATTTAATTTCTGGTTGTGATATTTTGCAGAACTGGTGCGAGTCGAGCACGAAGGAGTCTCTACTGGAGGAGATCCTGAGTGATCCGCACAGTCCTCATAGGTTCAGGGTCCAGGGTTCCCTGGCCAACTCGGCCGACTTTGCAGCCGCCTTTTCTTGTCCGGCCCCTCTCAGCCCCTGTAGGATGTGGTGAAACACACACAACATTCATATATATACAGCTTAGGATCAATAACTCCATGAATCTAATTTCAGAGGATGAATATGTCGGCGTCAAATATCATGAGAACAGCCTAACTCCAGAATATTCTGAAATGTATTTGAAATTATCTTATTTGACTGGATTTTTACACCATTTCAGGTTCCTAATTTTAGCGTCAGATAGTGTAACTGTTAACGTTATTCAAATTTTCAGCATTTCATTATTTTTTCTTAGAGGCCTGTACTGATTTTACTCAATATATTCTGTTCATCCAATTATTTTTGCCCCATATATTTATGGTTGATCACCCTTTAACACTTTGTCCAAAGTTTCTTTTATATCACTTCAATAGATTATAACATATCAGATATCCAGTCAAATAACGTAATTTGAATATATGCCAGCGTTATGTGAAATAATTAAGCTTTTCGTAAAATGATGTGTTACATTACACTATTTGACGTCGACATACGCCTCAAACCAGCCACTTTATCGACACTAACGGCATTGGTTTATTACGAAAACGATTTTCAGATCATTTAAAATATTCCTTTACATAAGAGACAATAACAGTTAAATAAGCTTTATTTCACATACCGAAGTGAGAACAGAATCATTTTCTGTTAAATAAAAAATTAATCAGACAAAATCGTTATTGATTCTAAGCCATTTATTAATAATTTTAAGATATATTTTTTTCACTGCTAATCAAGTCGTTGATACCTTTAAAAATACTCACCATGACATGTTTATACCTAATTGTGTTCTACAGTTTTGTATGATTTTGTGAAATTATTTCATAGGTTGGTCAATGAAAACATTATGAAAGATAACAGCCAAAATACACTATATTTATTTAATCAAATGAAATGTATAATTATTTAAGTTTCTAAAAGTAAATGTAAATAATAAATTATAAATAAAATTAAAAACTTTTCATTTCATTATTTTTCTTTTATGCACTTTATAATAAACCTCCTCAATTCAGAAATAGCATTACTACCTATATATATTATTTTCTTTCTCTAGCGTTATTTTCTAGTGACTATTAGGACAGGAAGGTCGAACATCTTCTCTACAGAGATTTTCTAACTCTAAAATTGACTACTCAAAAAACAGCAAGGAAAAACAACATCTGCCAAGTAATTGCCCATAACTTCGTCGCATCGCATGTAAACTTACCTTTAAATAATTAAACAACAATAATTATTATTGTTCATTACCATTATCTGTATTTTGTAGATTGGAGAGTTTTTTTAACATTACAAATTTCATAAAATGTACCATTCGACCAAAAATTAGTTTAAAAAAAAAAAATCGTTGCAGGTTAATAACACATAATCAGACAATATCATGAAGGGTCCAGGAGAAAAAACAGTATAATTACTAGACCGAGACAAATTTTTTCCTTGGTCATAATTACTAAGTACACTCAATTTCCCTCTCCACTCATTGCGGAACGAATTAACTTAGCTGTCTGTTTGGGGCATTCATTGACGGGACTATTCTGTTATAATATACAGTAGAGTCCCGCTAATGCGGACTAGATGGGACCGCACCCCGCAATTTGCTGTAAAATGCATATGATAAATACTTTTAAATATTAGCGTAAATATTTAGCTTCTTCGTGGGATCTTTTTCATCGTAGCCTACCGAGTAAGTCAAGTCAAACCCTCTCTTTGAATTATTTTCATACTTACCGCTCGCTAAATTAACATTTTAGTTTACTAAATTTAAATTCTTTTTTTTTTTTTTTTAATCCCGTCCGGATAATCGGTGTCCTGTATGTATATTATAACAGAAACAGATAGCTAAGTGATTTCTTTCTGCAATGAGTAGAGAGGGAAATTGAGTGTGGTTAGTTATTACGATTGAAGCCCAGGCTTTTAACTACGAGGTCATATAGCCTACTACCAGAGCGCTCATTCATTGCTCTGTTGGACATGAGACCGACTCTACTGTGGGAGTCCTAAATTTTAAGGTTTATTCACCTAGGATAGGGGTCTTTAACAAGTACCTAACATCGTACTGGCTCGAGACCATCTCTTAACATCCCATCCGAAGGATGGCGTGCTCAAGGTTTTTCACCTGTATAAATATGAGTGGATGATAAAAATTGGTAGCTAATTAAAATAAAACAAAAAACCCGACTATGAAAAAAAAATCGAATAGGTAGGTACTACCCAAAATGAAAATTAAAAAAACACTGATCAATGAAAACATCTATAATAGCATGTGTTTCTATCGGTGGAAAGTGCGCTCTGGTAGTAGACGATATGACCTCGTAGTTAAAGCCGGGCATGAGTCACAATAACTAACGAACACTGGGGAAAATAAACAAAAGTCAATGATTTAAGTTGTTTATTAATTGAAAAGAAACACAAAAATATCAAACAAATAAATCTGTTTATTCAAAGAAAAAAAAAAAAAAAAGAAAAAATCATTTCAAATAAACTTTTAAAATATAATAAATTTGATGTTAATAAATATTTTCGTTTTGAATGTGTGTTGAGTTATGCCATTTTGTTAGTGATGGCCTGTTGGAGCGAGGTAAGTTGATTGGTCCACTTGTCGAGGGCCGTATAGCGACTTGCGCAGCTCGACTCTTTGTTCAGTTCCAACACCTGGTTTACCTGAAATTAATAAAAACATGCGGTTAATCATTAGTTATGTACTTCCTTTCTCCACATTATAGAAAATACCAACATTGTGCATGACTTCTAATGCTCAGATTTAAGGTTTGTTTTGTTTTTACTTTCTTATAAGAAAGTAAAATAATAGTAAAATTATATAAATATAATAATAATAATAATGATAATGACCGACAATACTCGTGGTCAAATTGACCGTCTGAGGGGTTATCTCTTCTATTTCTACTCACATATATATAAAAGTGACAAAATAAAAATAAAATAATTCAAATACAAATGCAGTAATTTACAAAATTAACTTAAATGATCCTTTAAAAAAAAACTAACAAAAAAAATAAAAATAGAAAACATCTTCCTGTTTATATATTATTAATAATTAAATTCTGAAACCAGCTCAAATCTATAATTCCAGGCGGCTTTGCAATAGTTAATTAAACTTTTGTAATTTCGTCCATTTACATATTCAATAAACTGAACATAGTTGAACTCTGGACTTGAAAAATAAAATAAAACTTGTTTATTTAATATGTGACTCAGTCTTATCTCTTATGCTTTTGGCTGAGGATGGTAGAAATACCGAAAGTACTCCCATGTATATATAGATATAGTTAGTGAAATTAGACAATATATTAAATAAACAAGTTTTATTTTATTTTTCAAGTCCATTTGAATTATTTCACAATATCTCTGCAATAATGTCAGTGTTCATAATTGAACTCTGCTTTACTAAAATAAATAAAACGAAATTCTTTTAAGATGGGGCGTACGGCAATAAAGTGAAACACATCTTCATCTTGCTTGTTATTACACATGGAGCACTTTCTTATATAATACACATGGGTCAAGAAAGTATTGTAATCATACGAAAATCTGAGATTTTAAGATGAGAAGAAATTATTTGAATAATGTTTAAAAGTGTCTTGGTAACATATAAAAATAGAGTTTTGAAAACAACTGCTGTAATTTGATGCTCACCTGGTCCATTTTCCCTTGAACGGTACTGTCCAAGATGCACGAGACAAGCAGACTTTCAACATCGCTTACATCGATGTTCAGCTCCTTCGAGATGAAAGGTATATAAATCCGAGTGTACGGTTTGATCAATTTTATTAACACCTGAAACAGGAAAAACAAGTCCTCAGTCAATCCGCAGTACTTGTACTTCCCCACCTCGAATGATCTGTGCTAAACTAAGTTTTCACTCTCGCTCTAAACTATTTTCCCTCTTCAATAGCTGCCTTACTTACTTAGGGATTTCTCAATGCTTTCTTGACATATATTCACCATATTTAGCAGTTAGTAGGGTTTTTAGTTTAGTAGAACCCCGATGTTCCCTCTTGGGATATTGTTTACTCAAACATCTTTGTTATTATTATGTTCTTGGCATATGTTAAGAAATTCAGTTCCATAACAGCCCCCTTCCACCTATAGCCAATTCGGCTGAAGATCAGTAGATGATATCGCCTACAAGCAGAGTACTCTTTTGTCGCTCTGGAGGCCATGAGATCGACTCCACTCTAGGAGTCCTAAGTTTTGTCTACCCAAGTTTATTCACCTAAGGTAAGGGGGTCTTTAACAAGTCCTAACATCGTACAGGCTCGAGACCATAGCTTAACATCCCATCCGAAGGACGGCGTGCTCAAGGTTTTTCACCTTCCAGATAAAAAAACCTAAGGGCCTCGACCGGGTTTCGAATCCGCGATCTTGAATTCAGTAGGCTAGCAAGCTACCTCTGAGCTATCGGCGCCCTCAAAAATAAAATTTCGTGTTAATCCTTCATATCGATAGATATAAAGTTTTTTTTTATTTGAGAAGACGAATTTAAAACTCTTATAGTAGAGTTGGGCTCATGTCGACCAGAGGGACGAAAGAGCGCTCTGGTAGTAGGCGATATGACCTTGTAGTTGAAGCCCGAGCATGAGTCATAATATCTAACTCGAATAATGCAAAACTTTAACCCATGTTTTTTTTTTAATGCACTCTTTTAGTTAGTTATTATGACTCATGCCCGTGCTTTAACTCCGAGGTCATATCGCCTACTACCAAAGAGCTCTTTCGTCACTCTGGTGGACATGAGCCCGACTCTACTGTGGGAGTCCTAAATTTTGCCTACCCTAAATTTTTTATTCACATAGGGTAGGGGTCTTTAACGAGTACCTGACATCGTACAGGCTCGGGACCATCGCTTAACGTCCCATCCGAAGGACGGCGTGCTTAAGTTTATTTTACCTCCCAGATAAAATGAACTAAGGGCCTCGGTCGGGTTACGAACCCACGACCTTGAGCTCAGAAGTCAAGCACGCATACCACTGAGCTACCGGCGCCCTCTACACTCTTTTATTACCACTGTAAGTTCAAATGGCAATAATTTTCTCAATTCTTGCAACATACACTTGTACAAGAAAATTCTAATAAATGAATGTCAAAAATAAAACTAAAATACCTGAGTTCGAATATTTCTGAGTAAGTCTTCAATGTGTTCTTTGATGAAGGGATCGTCCATGATGTTGACCCGGTGAGTTCGAAGGATCTGTTCAAACTCATTGATGTCATTATTCTGGTAGGCGGAGACCAGATTGGTCATGGCTAGGATCTCAGGGTCGTTCTTGTATGGTTTCGCCTCCTGCGAGTCGAAAGGATTTATACCAGACTTCATCAACATATTTGCCAGTACTAAATATTTTAAACATGTTGTACGGCGAGGACTTCCCGATTCGTCATAATTTTTAAACGCTTCAAAAAAGTCAGTATGTGCTTTTTCAAATTCCCCCTCCCGTAGGTGCATTTTCCCCCCACATTCTCTGATGACTCCCATAATGAGAGGATGCGGTATTGCCGACTTTATATTCAATGATTGTTCGTACAAAGCTTTCAGCTTTTTATTATTTTTTTGTGTAGTGTACATTTGTATTTCCAAAGCGTATATTTCCAATAACTGTGTTCCTTTTTTCAAATCGTCTTCACCTTCATCATTTTTACAAGATTGCCTCAATTGTTTCAATATTTTGGCCAGTTTGGGAAAATCTTCTCTATCATAATACAATTTACCCAATTTTGAGTTTGTCTTAAACCATAAACGGTCATTTTTTGCATCTTTTAATGCTTCAAGTGTTGTCTCATAAAAATTTTGAAGCAATTCCATATCAACACTTTTTGAAGTAGATATATAATCTAGTATAGAATTGATAGACTTTTCACTATGATTTCTGGTAACAGCACTTTTAATATAGGTCAGAAACAATTGATATTTTTCCATCATTTCATTGAAATTGTTCAATTTGAAATGTATTTTTATCATTTGTTTGAGTGCTTTGAAACCCCACTCACCTTTCTCTCCTGCCTCCAACTCTAGAACTTTTTGAAAAGAGGACAATGCAAGTTGTGGATCTTCTTCTTTCAGAGCTTTTGAATTATAATATTGGTTTTCCAAATCAACATCAGGCTCTGAATTGCTATCTTCCGAATATTCCAGGCCGTAATCTTCCTCTTCTTCACACATGAAATCATCCTCGTTATCTGTCATGTTTCAAACTCCAAAATTAATGTATTTAAAAAAATAATAATAAAAATTTGAAATTTTTACGTTACACAAATAACTTAATCATCTAAATCAACGGCAAAACAAGTTGGACACAATATCAACAAATTAGACAAGACTGAGGTTACTAGCGAATCTAAGTCCAGTAAATATCGATAATAAAAACGTTATCTATCGATTATTACGGTCTTCACAGCAAAATTGTTTTTAACCCCCCCCTCCTCCCTCCGTCTATAAATATTTTTTTTCATCCAGTAAACCATCCTCGTCTCTGGCACATTTCTAAACATATATAAACAATTAAACTCATCAAATAGAACCTAACATTACAATTTACAATATATTTTTATAAATTGTCTTTAATTTTTCCATAAATTTCTTTCTATATTCTGGGTACGTCCTGCTGACTATCTATGCTTGTGTAAAATATAATTTATTGAGTGGTTTTTATAAAACTGTTCTAAAATAGTGAAGTTTCTTTCCCATTCCACTTCCCTTTCTACGGGATGAACAATTAGGTCTTTTAATGTCTATCTTCTTCACATGGTTGGAGTTGCAACTATTTTCTCCTTTCTGTAGGATCTTCAACTCCTTAAAAAACTCCATAATTTTGAAGTTTGTTATAAATGAACTCATATTATTTTAAAAAAAATTAAATAAATAAAAATGAAAAAGAAAAAAAGATTAATAAACACACCACTTGGTAAACACAAGGAAAGTAAAGTAACCTTCAGATACAGAGAGACTTTTGTCAGGTTATCCTTACGTCATACTGACGAGGTCTATTCACAAGGCAAATATCAGTTCCATACCCCAAGTATCCTACGGAACGTCTGAACAAGTTTTCCTGTTCGTCGCCTCTAGTATATTTCTTTGTTTTTGAGAACGGAAAAGAATGAGTAAAGAAGAATGAATTTTCATCATAATCCCATCCTTCTTTTAACCATTTTCTAAAAAATATATAACATTATTATTTCAATTAATGAACTAATTTTAAAGAATTGGTTTCATTAATGTAGATACGGTTGTTTGATTCTTAAATAGATATAGTTTAACAACTATAATAATATTTAAAATATTTATTTATTTATTTTTTTTATTCATTGCCTTTAGATCATTACAAAATAAGACGAATGATTAATAGGCTACCTCCTCCCAGAAGACGGAGTCTGAGTGTGGGAGGGGAGCAGTCAGCTAGCACTGTACATAGCTGTTAATAGTTAAACATATTCATTCTTTGACATAATATGTATAACAGCGATTGAGATATTATATCAATAGGAAGAAAAAATAAATACATATGCATGCACTTAAATATAATCAGCAATAATGATACGAGTGGACACGACAGAACTTGATAAATTAATAAAGTACATATTAAGATAGAAGAATCCCTAAGAATAAAGAAAAATAATGAAGAGAAGAAAAGAAAAAAAGTGATTAAAATAAGAAATATTCTCGTGATATAGAAGAAAAATAAAATAAAAACTAATGAAGAGAAGAAAAGAAAAAAAGTGATTAAAATAAGAAATATTCTCGTGATATAGAAGAAAAATAAAATAAAAACTAATGAAGAGAAGAAAAGAGATTAAAATAAGAAATATAATATTGTCACGTGATACTGAGACATTCATATATGAAAACTAGAAACCTCTTTATGGTCTTTGTTTGATCTGAAACAGATGAGATCTTTTTTTGTTTTTTCGAACACCCATAATGTATACAGACATCCACTTCTTTACAATGTTACAGAAAAATTATTAGGTTTTGAATTTAAATATAAAATTACATGGGCAGTTATTGGGTGTTTGAGTTGAGCCCGCCCCCCATTCGACTAATTCCGCTCCGAAACATGAATGGTGTCATCCCTTTAGGACTCTGAATGTACAAATGAAATCAATACATTCATTACAACGGCAGTAATCCGATTTTTTGTTAAGTCTCCCCCTAATCATTTCTGCCCTAAAGACAGATTTCGCTGAAAATCAATAGGTGTCGTCGTTAGAGGGTTCTGGATAAACAAATAAAATGTCGTATCGATACATTCATTCTATCGGGAGTTATCGTTTTCACAGACATTTGTTTTTTTCCGTTGCGCTATCAAACGCATGAAAATTGCCAAAACTTTCATCCACAGAAATAAAGAGTACATTTTCTTACCTGTTTCTAATTCGAATAATTTTAAAAAAAAGATTGTTCAACTTACCATGTTTCAAAATGTACCTCATCTAGATCATGCGCTGAACATATAACATATTGGGGTTAGGGAGAAGAAAAAGATTAAAAACAAAACTCTTATAACTTTTGATCTATTTTGACAAACATCTTTACAATAATCTTAAAATGGTAAACAGTATATATGTAAGCGTTTGATATACGACAATTCATTTATTAATTTTTATTTTTTTAAATAAAAAATTATAAATTTTAGCACATTGATCTAGAACTTTTTAAAGAAGGATTACATTAAATACTTCATTTAAAACATTATTATTAGTTTTTTTTACAATTATTTAAAAATATCATAGCAATGTGCGTATTACCTACAACTAGACTAAAGACTAGGGGTCGAAATACCATTCCAAGAAAACATTTTTTTTTTTGTTCCTGACCGACTGAACAGAACGATTTATTGGTACAATATTTTTTTGGTTTTTTGAATGAATAGGAACAATTTTTTTTTATTATTAGGTATAATGAATGTTCCCGCTTGAAATAAAAAATAAGTTCAGATAAATTTTAATTTTCTGTCGCTTTTATTAGCTCTAAGAACTTACATCTTACATCTCATCACGTTGGTTTCCGTCATTGGAAATTTTAGTAATTTGTTGATGTTACATGTTTTTTTTAAAGACACATCATACTTTTAAATTCAATATATTGACTTGAGAACTTTGACATTCTTTTGAGATAATATTCTGTCCGGAACGATAAAATTCCTCAGAACTTTTTTTTTTTTGTTTTTGGTGAAACAGTCGAGTTTGGAACGAATCAGAAAACGTACTGCATCAGATGCTCCATTCAAGAATTTTTTTTATTGTTAATTTCGGTTTCAACCCCTACTAAAGACAAAACAGAATTTTTAATTTAAAAATTTGTAAATTTTTAAAAGAGATCTCTAGCTACACATGTAAAGTTGATACTAAATTTTGTCTTAAACAGATTAGTGACTAAAACTGATATGAATTATTACATAAAATATAATGTATGATGTATTTTCTAATAGACGATATATTCTATTAATATTTAATGTCAGTTTTGTTTACTCTTAACATTATCTAAAAAAAGGTTCCGAAGGCGAACAAAGACCCAAAAAAAATACGTTAAAGTTCATACATTTTACAAAAAAAAAATGCATGAGGTCTATTTAGTTATATGAAATATTTAAAACTTAAATTTTGGTAAATTCTAGGGAATCATTTGAAGTCACAATACCGTATTTGCCTAATTATATCTTTCTATACCCAATATATTTCAATAAGATGGATGAAATTACCTTCAACTGGGTAACTGTATCATAACGTGCAATATCAGCTACTTCAAAGATACCATCATAAAGGTATAGACGAACCGATAGTGTCCATAATTTCCGCCTACGGAACCCTTAAAAACGTTTGTACTACTAGAATTGTTTTATACGATATCTACATATATCAAAATAGAAATAACAAACGCTTACAAACATACAAACAAGAAATTGCACAGTCTTCAGCTAGAACGCACAGGTTTTATCATGCACATATGTTAAGTATAAATGTTTGTATATATACCTTATATACAGAATGTCCCCGAATAAAAGGAGAAATTAAAAGTAAATTCAAATCGAAAAAAAAAAATACAAGACATGAGTCTGGAAAGAAGACAGTTTGACTAATGAATGAAACAAGTCTGGCTTGGTAGCCACTAAATCTTAATAACTTGAAAAAGTTAAAATCCGTGCATGCAGAAGCTGCATAAAATAAGCGAGTTTCCACGCGGCAGGGATTAACAATGTTTGTTTCTTGTCTCCTGGAAAGTCATATAGGCTAGATACAGAGTGAAATGCAAAACTGAAGTCTGGTTGACAGGAAGGCTCTTTTGATACCTCCACTTCTATTGGATTAGCTTTATAGATCAAACTTTATATAATCTACTTTTGGTCGAAAATCACTAATTCCAGAACATAGGGCAAAATTAGAATTTTTCTGTGTTTTTCGCCTCCCATTTCCATATTGGAATTTTCAAAAACTGAACATAGATTCATGTTTGAGGGCTTCTGTATCTTCTATTTTCCACCTGACTTTAGTTTTTGAGAAATATTGCAATGGACCGCCGTTTTGTACATATTTTCCTTTACCCCCCCCCCCCCCCTCCCCCCCTGTGCCAAGGGAAAACCCATAAGTTCTAGAACCTCTGCACACAATAAGAGGTTGAAAAATATGAAATTCCGGTAGAAAAAAAAATCAATACGGAATTTTCGAACATTATAGTTAGTTAATGAGACTCATGCCCGGCTTCAAATATGAGGTCATATCGCCTACTACCAGAGCGCTCTTTCGACATGAGTCAGACTCTACTGTGGGAGTCTTACATTTTGCCTACCAAGGTCACCTGGGAAGGGGTCTATAAAGAGTACCTGACATCGCACAGGTTCGGGACCACGGCTTAACGTCCCGTCCAAGGGAGGGCTTGCTTAAATTTTTTTTTTACTTTCTAGATTAAATAAACTATAAGTGCTTCGGCCGGGTTTCGAACCCGTGATCTTGAGCTCAGTAGGCCAGTACGCTACCTTTAAACTACCGGCGCCCCCTTGACCTTTATATAATTTAATTTGCTGTCAGCTACCAAAGTTTCGCTACTGTTCGGGAACACCCCATAGAAGTATACAACTTATTTATTTCATAGACTAAATAGATCTATCAGAAGGATGCAGAATATACACACAACTTACGTAAATATTTTCAATTTATTGATCAGTAGTTACACGCATTTCATACAGCATTCTCTAATGTACTGAACAGAATCTCTTAAGTCGTATTTATACAGCTGTTTTTGTGGCTAATGCCCGGGCTTTAACTACAAGGTCATTTCGCGAACTACCAGAGAGCTCCTTCGCTGCTCTGGTGGACATGAAGCCGACTCATTCAAGTAGGGTAAGGGTTTAACGAGTACCTGACATTGCCCAAGCTTAAGGGTACCCATACACGAGCGGGATTTCCTCAAGATTCGACCTGAACAGTCCAAGCCTTGAGGAATTCCCCAACGTGTATGGCGGCGTCCCTTGAGGCCGTGGTGGATGGGAAAGGCCAATAATCCCGAACAAAAATCAATTCTTTTTCCGCCTTGAGGCCGGATTTTACCTGTCTCAGAACAGAATTTATACATATGTACGAGAATGAAGCTTGCTTGTGGCAAGTGAGTTCAAAACACTACCATGATAGAAATAGAAAGGAGGCCGCGTACGCGAAAATTTAAAGAAGTGGACGCAAAGGCCTTTTCCTTGAGGATTTCCTCCAGGAAAATCCTCTCCGTGTGTGGGCGAGGGTTCGGTACAGGAAATCCTGGAGGCTTTTTCCTTGAGGATTTTCTGTACGTGTATGGGTACCCTCACGGACGTTTTTCCATCTCCCAGATAAAAAAAACTAACAATCTCTGTCAACAGGTGTGCCCTCGAGGTGGGGAACCGTCCCAATCATAACAACATGTCAACTATTACTTCTATCCTCTTCCAATTATGAAATATAAATTACTTTTACTTACAAAGTCATTATGAACGGCTTTTTCAAGATCTTATGGATTTTCTAGCAGTCGCAATAATGATCATAGTCAATAAAAATTTGTAGTAATGTTATTAAGGACAAAAATTTGCTTTATATTCTCGAACTCACCATTTTCAGACAGGAATTGATTGTATAGTGTTTTCTTTAATTTGAAACTTAAAAGGGGAAAGTTTATGTTCATTAGAAGCCAAGATTCAGCCTAGTAGCGACTTGCGCCTTACTAGTAAATACTGATTTTTACATTTCCTAACTTTGTGCCTAAAAAATATGAGGACTAATATACAAAACCCACCAGAGCTGCGCACATTTAGCGTGCACGGACTTTTTCGCGATCTAATTAATTCTGTAGCTCTCACATGGAAGGAAATAATTGAATCAAATTTCTTGGGGAATTTTTACAATAGTATTCAGTGAAATGTTCGTAATTTGGCTTTAGAATAAAATATATTTCCGCAAATCGAATATTTTGAAAAAAATCCTACAAAATCTTTGATCAATATGAACTTAAATGTAATAAAACATAAATTTATTAGTGGTATTGTCTAATTTCACATAATATAATGGCTACAACTGGAAATTAAACGATAGTAAGGGATAAGAGATGAACTCGGTAAGTCTTTATACCACTTAAGACAAGATTTACGGTCGCAGTACAACCAAGTTTTAATAGAGGATGTCATCAGGGAAGAAGTTTGGGAAATAATAAGAGAAAAAACAAAGAATATATTATGTGAATATAGACAATACCACTAATAAACTTATGTTTTATTTCATTTAAATCCTTAATATCTCTGCAATAATGTCAGTTTTAATTTCTCATCAATATATTGAAAACAATGACAAACACTTTGTGTGTATATTATTTGGTATATCCTTCTGACAATATGAATTACCACAAAATAGATACGGACACTACTGAGTATATAGATCTGTGCGGTATTATGTAAATCTAAATAATAGTTACACATATAATTCAACAATACCAAAAAACACATTTTCGTTTCCTTAAACCATAGAAGGCCGAATCAACTGAGCGGTTTATTGTATTTTATACTTTTTTTCGTTCCAATTTCTTCGAATACAGAACAACAGTTATATAGTACATAAAATCTATTCATCAATTTAATTACAAATTTATCTATTTACAATATATAATAATAAGAAAGTCAAAACTGCTTATATACATAAAATATTATTTTTATGAAAAGTTATTATACATAATTATAAAAAGCACCGATGTAAAACATTTAAAGCTTTTTGAAAAAAACAAATATATAAATCTAAATTTCGTAGCAGCATTTGGTTTTTTAGTACAAAAATTATAAGAAATATCTCATTAAAACAACAAAAAAAGTACAAAAACATTAAAAATTCTTGTCAACAAAACAATAAATATATATTTATAAAAATTAGGTATAATAAAGTAGTCAAAAGAAGCAATGTTACTTTTTAAGTACCTTCTGTTGCTTAAAGTAGGCTTTCAGAAAAATAAAAATACATATACGAGTAGAGTACACTTTCAAGAAAATGGTATAATATTAGTACTCCAAATCTAGTTATTGTATTTATATACCTAAATAGATATATAATAATATACAAAGGGCTATCGACCGCCAAACAACCGCCATGTATCTAGTCGCTTGAAATCTTAACATTATATCTAATCTTTTTTTAGTTTTTTTCGAAAATAATGTTTTAAAATTCTATAACTAGGCCTTCTAGTCGACAAGAGACTGATATGGAATCCACCCACAAGATTGAAGAGTCAAGAAATAAAACGCTACCAACTAGTACTATGACAACTAGAATATCTAAATTGACTTGGAGAACAAAACGACAAGTAAACGTTAAGAGTGCAATACTGAAACCAGAGTTGGGCGTATTCGAATAAATTTTCATTCGGATAACGAATAAAAGATAATTTTTCATTCGTTATTAGCTACTTTAATAACCATGGATGATTGATTATCCGTTATCCGAAATAAGTTTGAAATATCCGTTGTTTGTATTTGTCTATCCGTTATTTTTTATTCGTTATTCGCACCAAAAAATATTTTTTATTTGTAGTACACTTTTCCAGGTTGTTTCAAGAGAGGGAGGGGGGACAGTTAAGTTCTTTGGAAAAATACGCGACTATCAAAAAACTTTTCTTGAAATACAATACAGCGATACCATCGTCGGCACCAGTGGAGCGACTTTTCTCCTTCGCGTCCATTACGGATGTCCAAAAAACAAATAGATTTATCTGACGAAATGTTTGAAAAAAGGGTTGTTTTGAAGTCATGGTTAAAATAAAAAATTTTAAATTTTGCTCAATTAATTTTCATTTTTTTCAACAAAATGTTTGTTGTCCAATAAATTTTCATTTATTTCAAAATGACATTGTTATCTCTCGGATGAACTTTTTATTCGAATGATTATTTTATAAAGATAAAAGATAAAGATAAAAAATAAGAATAACGTTAATTATTTGTTAACATCTTCGAATAACGGATGATGGATATCCGAACCTCATAGATTAAAAAAAACGAATAATCTCATTTATCAGTTATCCGTTATCTCAAATAATTTTTACCCAACTCTGGCTGAAACACACCCCGCCTCAGTGTATTTCCATTTCATGCTCTCAATTTATTTATGTTTTTAATTATATTTATTTAGTCTTTAGTGTCTTAGACACACTATAGTGTATAATATATATATATATAATATATAGTGCCGTCAAAAGGCGAATTAGGGGAATTCGCAAAGTTACTTACTAGTAAAGTAAAACTTGAAACTCCTAAATCGAGGAAAACCTGTAACCTGTCTGCTTCACTTAAAGGGCTGACGAGAGGGTCAACATTGTATTCTTTGGATCTTTTGGATATACATCATTCTTATTTGATAATATACAAATATACATTGTATTAATAATTGTATCCAAAAAAATAGAATGATGACAATCCAGTCGTTCCTATATCCTAAGATATAGCAGTACAGGTTTTCGGGGTTTTCTACGTATTATATAAGTATATAATTATGTTGTATAAGAAATAATACACTCTGAGTTTATACAGTCATAAAATATATATTTTTTTTTAATTGCGGGCATGAAGCGGAAAAGTACTCCCACATGGATTTACGGGCTTGAACTGTAGGCTTTTGCCATTTGGGGAAGGCTATTGTTCGAAGAATTTTGGGTCACTCTCTTCAATCCAAAATTCTTCAAACAATAGCCAATGCTTTTTATTAAGATTCCGACAAAACTGACTTCAACACTCCATTCCAATGTGGCCTTTCTGCATTATCTCCCACAAGATCATACCGCCATTCTGATATACTTCCATAATCGCCAATAGCCAAGAAACCTCCTCAATAGCAGTTGTGTGACAATAGTTTACCGTTTTGTCTGTACAAGGCTGTTTGTTTGTTTCATCGCCTTGTCTGCACAACGCTGGTTGTTTTACCTCTATGTCTGCTCAGTTGTCTTTGGTTGTTTGCCGATGGTAGATTGTTGTTTGAATTGGGCCAGGGCTAGAGATCTGAATCCGTCTCGGAACGGGGCTGGCCAAAATTTCGAGTTATACTCTCTGACATACTTCGAATATTGGCCAAATTTGTTATATCGCTGGGAATCTCACGTCGTTTGTAGTACCTGCACAAAAATAAATATATATATATATATATATACATAAAACAAATTTCAAAAATATTTTGGTATAAAACTTGAGAAATCTTTCAATACTCCAATTTATTTTTTATAAAAAATCATGTTATTTTAAATAATTGTTCAACTATCCTGGGCAAACGATGAAGTTAAGAAGTTCAAGGTGCATCATTGCAATAAAAAAAAAAAACATCTGTTCTAAACATAAAAAAGGATAAATGCATCTTATTAGGTATATTATTACATTATGTAGAGCTTTAGACATGTGTTTAAATTTTTTTTTGTAATACCAATTTAAGGTAGATATTTTTTTAAAAAGATAAAAAAAAAGTACATAAATTAGATCCATATTATTGGTGGGTATTTTTTGATGCATTCAAAAGAAGACTTGTTTGTTAACGATGTTGGATGAGCTAACGTCAATAGTCCAACAGTACACGCCATCACTGTCCCGGCTCATCATCATAAGCGAGGACTCTCTGCTTGCTTTCTGCTGTCTGATCAACGGCGACTGGACTCGCCTTCCTACTGTCCTCTTTGTTACCTCCCTAGGTAAGTACACCACTATAGTGCTAGTAACACTGGATGATAAGCTGATGTCTGTAGTCTAACAGTAGTAAACGTTGTCCCGGCTCATCATCATAAGTGAAGACTCTCTGCTTGCCTTCTGCTGTGTGATCCACGGCGACTGGACTCGCCTCCCTACTGTCCTTTTTGCCACCTCCCAAGGCAAGTACACCACTATAGTGCTAGTTATATTGGATAAGCTGATGTCATTAGCATTAGTCTAACAGTCGTCGTTGACTGCCGCATCATCATACACGAGGACTCCCCTGATTGCCTTCTTCCGATTGGGCTACGGCAACTCTCGGTAAGTGGTGGAATAGTGGGCTGTCGGGGGCCACAATAGGTAAGAGGTGGGGGGGAGGGGGGATTCGACGTGGAGGGGGGTGTCCACTCAGATCTTTCACCTCCCACACAGTCTTCTCTCCAAGGCTTCGCAACTTCAAAATTCAAAAATTAATGACAAATTTTTCGGGTAGTAAAACTGTTAGTGAACACAATATAATTTTTTGACAATTTTCTTACAAACAACAGGAAAGCTATATAGTAAAACGCGCCATCAAAAAGAACTTTAAAAATTGGTTGTTAATTATTGACTCAGTAAGGAGTTGACGAATTTCCCTCAGATAATTTTCGTTATCTAATTTGTGTAAATTGTTGTTTGTCTCAAAAATCCGCCAAAATAGAGGGTGGGAAACACAAAAATTACCAATTTTTTTCCTCAGGAGCGCCGCCAACAAACAGATGGACGGACAGACAACCAATGATGCTATATAGGTTCTCGTTCGGGAACTACGGACCCTAAGAATCTCCCTTCCAATCTACCCGAATATTGACAACGTTAACACCCTCCCATTCCAAGTAAGAATGTCCCATCCAATCTACCCGAATATTGACAACGTTAACACCCTCCCAAGTAAGAATGTCCCTTCCAATCTACCCGAATATTGACAACGTTAACACCCTCCCAAGTAAGAATGTCCCTTCCAATCTACCCGAATATTGACAACGTTAACACCCTCCCAAGTAAGAATGTCCCTTCCAATCTACCCGAATATTGACAACGTTAACACCCTCCCAAGTAAGAATGTCCCTTCCAATCTACCCGAATATTGACAACGTTGACCCCCCCCCCCCCCCCCCCCCCCCCAGTAAAGTTAAGTATCTTTTGTTCGTTTTCTCCTAATTAAAAAATATATTTAATTTTAATTTTTCCTATTACAGCACTGTACAACATTAAGTATGCAGAACTGCATGTTCGCCTCCCAGACTCATATCACGTGGGGCATTTTGGATATCTCACCAAGATGCTTGAGGTAAGTATACAAAAAATGAATACACAAATAGTCATGCCTGTTCGATGTTAGGTATTTGTTAAAGAGTAGAGTCGGGCTTCTATCCAGAAGAGCGCTCTGATAGTAGGCGATATAGATAAAGCCCGGGCATGAGTCAGAATAACTAACTAACCTATATTATGTCAGGAATCGAGGCCCTTTAAATATTATTTCTAATCACGCAATATCATGTAGAATATTCAGTCCTATTCAATACTACAAGTAGAATATTAACCCACGGCTTAAAGAGTCCTTCAAAACTTTACGGAGAAACAATTCCTGAGTCAGTCCATCCTTACAAGCCTCCAATATTGTCTCCTGCATCCTCGGTCTTATTTTTCTATTTTAGTTACGACATGGACTTTAGTCAGTCAATGAATAAAGGTTATGTTAAAAGGAAATTGCCGAGAAAGGAACGGAAATAAACCTAACCTCTCCAGTTGCATCTAACGAACAAAATATAACTTTTAGGATTAAGAGTTGTAAAAATATTGTAATGTTACTATTTTTAACTACAAATAATCTATCTGAAATATAAATATTTTTCGAAGCTTATTGGTTATAAGCAGCAGGTTACAATAACGACTGAAAGTGTTCGCAAAATATATAAAATATATATATATAATTTAAATAATTAAAGTTTTGTCAGTACATGGTGAAAGGAAGAGGGGCCCAAAATATACAATGAGGGCCTAGCTCTAGAGTTTCATGAAAGGAAGAGGGGCCCAAAATATACAATGAGGGCCTAGCTCTAGAGTTTCATGAAAGGAAGAGGGGCCCAAAATATACAATGAGGGCCTAGCTCTAGAGTTTCATGAAAGGAAGAGGGCCCCAAAATATACAATGAGGGCCTAGCTCTAGAGTTTCATGAAAAGAGGGGCCGGCCCAAAATATACAATGAGGGCCTAGCTCTAGAGTTTCATGAAAGGAAGAGGGGCCCAAAATATACAATGAGGGCCTAGCTCTAGAGTTTCATGAAAGGAAGAGGGGCCCAAAATATACAATGAGGGCCTAGCTCTAGAGTTTCATGAAAGGAAGAGGGGCCCAAAATATACAATGAGGGCCTAGCTCTAGAGTTTCATGAAAGGAAGAGGGGCCCAAAATATACAATGAGGGCCTAGCTCTAGAGTTTCATGAAAGGAAGAGGGCCCCAAAATATACAATGAGGGCCTAGCTCTAGAGTTTCATGAAAGGAAGAGGGTCCCAAAATATACAATGAGGGCCTAGCACTAGAGTTTCATGAAAGCTCATTTCAGTTGTCATTTTGTAATGAAAGGGAAGCCGAGTTTTGAAAGATGAAAACAATGATGTTTCAGCTGGTCCTCCACTGGATCATGACCAACACGCTGCTCTCCCTCTGGGAGATGTTCTACAGAGCTCTGTGTTCTCTGTTCACAAGGACGATAGAGGTGGACGTGGAGGAGGATCCAGGGCCGTGGTGGTCGGCCATGTTAGGAAGCTCAACTCAGCTCTCCAAGAAGACCATCCAACAGACACATTCCCTCCTCCCGACCATCATCGGATCTCTAATCACAGGTACACCTGTACTGTAGTTAAGAGCAACCAGCATGTATAACTATAACGAAATTGTTTCGGTACTTCTCTTTCGTATAGGCTCGGGACCATAGCTTAACTTCCCATCCGAAAGCCGGCGTACTCGACAGGGTTTCGAATATTGTCCATACAAACATTATATACTTACACTACCAGTTTCGGCCTTACACCATCGTCAAGTTTAATGATAAACGTAATTCCGAAACTGGAAATGTATGTATAACATTTTTGCGGAATAGACATTTATTTGGCCTGATTCCCTCTTAATGAAACCAAATTGATATAAGGTATAAAAAGAAATTTGTTTTGCATTTATTTAAAACCATCAAAAATGAATAATATTACTAACGTTTGAATCACTTATTGGAAAGTTGTTTTCCCTCATTTTAGGCTCGCTTCCCAGATTTTAGCACAAACATCTATGTCACTCCATCAAAAATGTCACTACTACACATGTTTGACATTAACATAATATTAATTCTCTGAGTCTTATGTTAAAAATTATTATGTTTATATATATATATATATATATATATATATATATATATTTTTACAGGCTATCTTTTAATAAATATATTGGTGAGTACGCCAAGGTTACCACGAAACATTCCAACGGTACACCACAGAAGAAGATGAGAGATTCATTGAAAGAGGCGCAAATGGAGAAAGGCCAACATAAGCGATCGTTCGGATGAGTGAAAAATGAAAATAAACAAATTATTAAAGAATTTTATTATTTAATGATCTAATTAATATGTTATTTGTAGAAACTCAAAAAAATATTCAGAGTTGAACAACAATTACAAAGTATGATGATATAATGATTTATATTATCAAAATAACTGTTAATTATTGTAAGCCAGGACTGATCTATGCATCTCTACTGTGACTCAGCGCCTCTCCAAAATGTTTAATTTCGAAATGTATTTGAATTTGAATAACCTGAAGATTTTTGTTAGTTGATGACAATAATGTTTGAATGTGGTTTTCTTTTTTCTCGATAACTTTTTAAATAAACATTTTTGAGCTCTTGTTTATATCAATTTTGTTTCTTACTTTCGACCTAGCGAACTATTTCCGGAGTTATGGACACTTCGACTGAAACACCCTCTATAAATAGTAATAATAATAAAAAAGAACTAACGAGAAATTGAGCTAATTTTATTATTTATGTCTACATTATGAAAATACTCTCGTCTTGTCAAAAGTTTTATTTCTTTAAAAACAAAAAAAAAAAGTGAAAAATATATATGTAGTAAAGGGAACCTGCCGCAGTAACATGACACCACACTCATCTGGGAGACATGAAATAATAATTTAAATAATTTTTTCCATAGACAGCAATGTCCGTTTCCACCTTCCCTACTCCGGGGCTGTGAATCGGACATGCTATCCCGCCCTGCCACCCTCAACAGCAGTTTTCTTGATGAACCTCGGAAGACAATGAGAAGGATCGGGTTCCTAGCAGGACAACACACTATAAGAAAGCATCTCTTTGTAATAGTTTTCTTTCTTGATTCATCCTATAGAAGATGTGAAGTGAAGAGAACACCAGTGACATGATCCCGAGTTCACTCGACGTAAAGCGCCGGAAACACACGCAATAGGGTGATGAAGAAAAAAAAAAAAAGTTAAGGTTATTCATATAAGGAGAATGTTGGGTGAGGCGCTTCCCAACTCAGTAAAATTGAGGAAACAAATTAGAAAACGTTAAAAAAGTGAGATAGGAAATAGCTAATTTCCAGTGAGGGGCTAATATATGGGTAACTGGAATACTTAACCCACCCCTCCAATGAATCAAGTCTCGAACTGCGGGAAAATGAACTGAAACAAACTTTTAGGATGTCCACCTGATAGTTACCTATAATCGTCTGTGTATCCTGTGTCAGAGTCGTAGAGGTGGGACAGGGAGTCGAGAGAGAGTCCAGGATCGGAGTCCTGAAGTCGGGAGGAGGCCCGAGAAGAGAGGGAGGTGTTGTCGCCGTCGTCCTGGCAACCCGCCTCGAACACGGAGTTCACATCGCTCAGGGCGCCTGGCAACAAACAAAACATTGACTTCTCAAAAAGACACCTCCAGCATATGACCTTAACTCCGGTTCAAGGTATTATTACCATGGAAGTGCGTTGTTTTTAAAACATTATTATAACAATTTTTTAATGATTTTTATTGGTAGAAATTTGAAGCAATTTAAAAGTTTTATTTGAAAGAAAATATGAAAATGAAACTTTAATATATATAAATTTTAGTTTACAATACCTAAAAAAAAAAAAAAAAAATTAATATCAAATTAAGTCTGCTAAAAATTATTAATAAATGATCTCTACAAATTAATAAGTATTCCGATAGTGATGCATCAATTAGTTGAGAGGACGGGCTAGTGGTCAGGATCGATTTGAATCTGGGGTAGAAATCAACGGGGAAGGGGGGGGGGGGGGGGGCAAAGAGAGAGAGAGAGAGAGATTGAATGTTATACGGACATCCAAATGAAAGGATCTCCGCACATATACAAGCAGGCGTTACCATAGGTGTATACGATCAGGTTAATTTGTTTTTATCCTTAACTTCCCTGAAATAACTGCAATTTATCACTTCGTAAAATATAAAATGACCCATTTCTCATTTATTTTACGTAATTACGGAACTCCGCATACAACAAATTATCGGTTATTAGAACCAAAGACGGAATACCGAGCAAATTTCCGTTGTTTTATGTAAAAATATATTAACTACAGCAGACTTTAATGATTAAACGTTAAAATTCCTTTCTAATCTGTAAATTAACGATTATTGACAAATGCAAGAAAGCAGGAGCATTTAAACAGTAACTTTGCAAGTGGAATATTGCTCTAACGCTACGGTGCGAATGATAAGAGAAATGTTTGAAAATTGAATCTGGAAATGGGACAATTAGCTTCAGCAAAAAAAGGAAAACAGGTCGTTTTTTAAGATAAACGAGTAATTCGTAGGTCCCTCCACTCAATTGGCCAAAAAATATATAATTGAGAATTTCTTTTAAAAAAATCTAATCAGGCAGATCTTCTTATTTTTCATAAAAAATATGTACAACATTTATTTTTGTCATATTTTCTTTTATTTGGATTATTATAATGATTACAATTTAATGTATGTTGTTGTAAAAATTATAATATTGAAGACGGATCGATCATATCTATCACCGCCAGCTAGGCAAAATGGGGGTCGCCACCGGCATCCCACCATAGTACAGCCAACCAGCCTTGATTCCGAGCTCTCCCCGCGTGCCGCAGAAGATTAAGATGAGCTAGTGGCGCAGGCGGTAGCTCCCGGATGACCACAGCAAGACATTTTTATTGTATTGTATAGCCTTAAAAATTTGCTTAGTCGTTTCACTTTGCAACGAAATATTGAAATAGTGAATGTTGCTGTTCTGGAGAGCTGGCTGGGTATGTTGTTACCTTCAGCATCGGTGAGCCCATGGTCGTGAAGAATTGAGATGTTCTCGAGGGCAGGATCGTCTGTGGTGTAGCCGGTGCTCTCCCGCTCCGCCAAAAGAGGTTCCGAAGCCGCCTCCTCTTCGCTCCATTCGCTTTCGTATCTCTCTCCATCATCCTACACAAAGAAAAACTTAACAATTTTACTGAGAAAAATCACAGTCAGTAACAGTCAATTTTGGAAAGAAAAATCTCCAATGTTGAATGGTAAAAAAAATAGAATAAAAATTGAGAAAAAATCTAATTTAATCATCAATCATGAAACGAGAGTAACATTTAGTTCTTGATTGTTGTTGACAATTTATCTGACGAGAATAGGGCGTAAAGGTAAATATGAGAAGAGAGGGAAATTGTCGGAAAACTATAGTGTGTTATATACCGCTGAAAAGAACTCAGCAAACAGGTTTTAATATAATTTCAAAATATGGCGGCAACCCAGAGAGAAGTGCAGGTAATTTTTGTGCCCCCCTGGCATTAACCGGCATTGTGAGCTAAAAATTTAAAACTTACACAAATTACGCACTTTATGAAAATTATCAACAAAAAACTGTTCCGATCGAAATTTATCAATCCTTTATCGAGTCAATAATTAAAAACCTATTTTTTTCTACTATAGTAAGGCGCGCTACCTTTCCTAGACAGCTCTTCTGCTGATGACAAGGAACTTGTCAAATAGTTATTGAACGATCCTATAATGATTACTAACAATTTTTACTACTCGAAATACTTTTCACTAACTTTTGAAGAAGAACCTTGAAGAGAGAAGATAAGAATATACATATTACATATATATACATTATATAAATAGAATTTAAAGATATGTATGTATATGAAAAAGCGAACAAATATGTAGTTACTATGGCAGTTGTGTAAATAAAGTGTGTTTTGATGACGACTAAATTTGATGACTTCTCTATACGTTTGAAAAAAAACACCAATACTACTGCTTGGAGGCCAAACGCGACGTCCTATATTGTTATTTTTATTTTTTTATTATTTTTTTTTTTTTGCAGAGATATAGTGAAACACTTAATAAAAAATATAAAGGGAAACGCATGTTTTTTCAAAAATAATATCTCAAATTTTTCAAAAAACATATGGGAGTGCTTTCGGTACTGCTACCATCTTGAGCCACAACTTAACAAATACTAAATGGAAGTTCCACAAGTTTATAACCCTAACCGTCCCTTTTCCAGCTCTCCACTGGGTTTTTCCCTGTCCTTCTTGCATAGTAACGTCTTAAAAACATGAAAAACATAAAAAAACAAATTGAAATCTTAGGAATTTCATGTTTTTCAACCTCCTAGTTCTAAAAATGAAAAAAACATTTATGTGTGTATTCTATATTTGAACACGATAACTAACTCCCGATGAAATGAAAATGTATCGGCACGAAATTTTATATATGTATACCTCATAAGAAAGACACCTATTGATTTTCAGCTAAATCAACAAAAAAATGAGGGGATTAGGGGGGCGACTTAATTAATTAATCACTGTGATTGAGTAGCAGTGATCACTGATCACCTCTTAGAGTGTTGGTTGATGATTACCTGAGCATCTAACTGAGCAGCTATCCTCCTCTCCTCCTCTTCGAACCGTTCGCTCTCTCGTCTTTCTTCTTCATCCTCGTCTCGGCAACAAGACTTCTTCTTATCATCTACCTCTTCATCACTATACATTCAAATAATATTAATAATAATTTTTTGACACAATGAAATTTCATAATTGACTATTCATTTCACTCTACAAATTCATTTGACTCTACAATAATTATTGGAGGTGGCATAGGCGACATTATGCTATTCCGAATACAAAATTACCTTTTGAGTGAGCATGCTTTGATTTTGTTTGTTTGTGTGTTAAAATAATATGTCAAAATAACTCCCGGTCCATCCTCAATATGGACCCTTTACTAAGAATGAAAAATATAACAGAATTTCTTCAATATACGAAAGGCTATTAGGAAAATGTGATATGATCTGGGATGAAATAATAAATAATAATAATAATAATAATAAATTAATTTCTTTATTGTCAAATAATATAAAATCAATTGAAACTTTAATAAGTTAAAAAAATTAAATTAAACGAAAATAATAAAAATATATAAATGTATGAGGTATGAGGAGGGCCGTCTGTCTCGAGACCATTTATTATAATAACCATATACATAATTTATTTTTGTAATGTATTTTATTATTAGGATAATTCCGATGACAAATGGCCACTCTTCGTAACAAGGTGGCCCAGAATTAATGCAACATTTCAGGAATGTATTTTACAAGCGAAAAACGAAATAACATGAGTATAGAAACGTCTCGAAAACATTGGAAGGTAGCGCTTCAGTTCAGTATTTTTTTACATGTATATTAATATTTTTTTCTCATCTTAGCGCTATAAAGTACGCTCCTGAAGTTTAGTTGATATTTGCTGGGACACTTTTGATACCAAAACAAAAATAAAAATTGAAAATAAAAAAATAAAAATAAAGGATTAGGACTCACAGGAGGGAGGGAGAAACCTGTATGCCGAGACTGGACTGCTGGAGGTTAGCTGCAGTGACGAGTCGAGTGAGGCCCGGGCAGACGATGGGGCCTAAAGCAACGGTCCTCCTACAGGGACAACATCCCATCCATCTTGTAAACACTTCATTATGGAGGTGCTTCAATTCGCCGAGAGGTAACCAAACCTCTCCTCTATACGTTTTATCATGTCCACACCCCATTCCTTTTACTGATGGATAAATAACTGTCTGAGAGACCCTGAAGAAGGCACACTGGCTGCCGAAAGCTCGCTAGATATGCTATAAGTTTGTTTTTATCCATCACAAACCTCAAATCTCTCCCCTCCCCTTCCTATAAATTTCAGTTTACATTTTTTACGTGAATAATGTCCATTGGTTGGGGTATTCCTCCAGCTTAGGAAAATGTTAACACTTTCGAGGCTTATATCTCCAAAAACTTAATAGATAACATGAAAACAACTTATAAGATAAACACACTGTTATAAGATAATGTTTTTGAATATATAAGAAAAAAAAAGTCAATATTTTAATACTTAGCAGCATATCTTTTTCTAATATTTTAATTAATACAGACCCTCAATAGATGCTTAATTACTGTATTCATTATGTCAATGATGCAAAACAAAAAAACCCAAGAGGGAGGGGGAGAGCTTGAATGGCCGATTGTAAATTAGGCCAACAAATGATGCAAACTGGTATTTGTTTCATTCATGTCTGCAAGGTAACATCTGCCCCCTAAACATCTCCAAGAATAATTATCCCATAAATATTATTTTAGTGTCATTTTTCTTATGAGAAATCTAGTCTCAGAATTAGAAGAGAAAAACAACATAGAATAATATTATTGAGAAGTTTGGGTAGGGAGTGTGTCCCCCCGTTTCATGATCGTAAACTAGCAGATTGGCAAGCTCTCTAACTCAGTTCAACGGGCCTTGTATATTTATGTAAAAAAAAAAAATCTAATGTTAATATGGACCAACCATGTTCATGAGTGGACCAACCATGTCGATAAATGGTCCAACCATGTCCATGAATGGTTCAAAAAAAAAAAAGTATTAATTTCTTGATACCTGCTGCCTTGTCCAGTGCTGCTCCCTGCCGGCCCACCCCCTCCCTTCTCTCCAAGCAGTCTCCGGATTTGTCGTTCAAACTCCTGTTCGGGTAGCTTCAGTTCCGTCTGACTAGAAGAATCCTTCTTGCAGCCGCCTCCAGAAGAGTCGCTCTTCTCCAAGGAGCCGCCTCCAGCCGATGTACCTCCCTTACATCGGCCCCCGCTTGGCTTGTCCGACCCAGTCTTCCGTGAGCTGGAGCTACTGCCCGTCTTGAATGCGCGCGGCGATTCACGCACTTTGCCACTTCGGCCGCTTCCCCTGCAACACAAATACAGTTTGTTTGAAAACAAATGTCCTTGTGTACTCCTATCTTGGGCAGACAAGGCGAGATCTGAACAGGCATTTTTTCCTTAATTTATTAAATTTGGAAACAATATGGCAGCCTCCCTTAATTGCCTATTTATTCGATTTTTTTTAAAATTTCAATACAGTTCCAAGAACAACAGTCGAATAGTTACTTTACTGTTTTTGAAGAAATTACTTTAGGTAATTATTTTATCAATTTTCTCTAATTCTCTAAAAAATTGTATGTTCTTTTTTAATTAACATAATATGTATATGATTTTACAAAATATCCAATATCTCTCTGTTCATAAGGACTTTTTTCAAAATTAATAGTTAATGATACGGCACCTTTACAGTGACTCAGCTTCCCTCTTCCAAAATGCGTATGTCTTTCAAAAACAAACATATGCATTTTATGGTGGCTATCTCAAAAATTGTTGAAAACCATAGTTGTATTTTTGTGGAATTTTAAAGTGAGAAAAGAAGATTTTTGTTTAAGAAGGGGAGCAGGGTGGTGGGGGTAGTTAGTCGGCTATTGCGGATCCTTTCCCCACTTTATCCACCTGTTTCCTCTTCTATTTCTGGTCTACGAGTAAGTAAACATCACTGTCTGACCTGGAAGAGTTGTTGTTGCCGTTCTTGGCCGGTGAGAAGGACCTCGAGGAGGGGAGACTTTCCTGATTGTTGTTGGTCAGGAAACAGGGAGGGATATAGTCGTGCGACGCCCGGGGCGAACCTTCCGGAGAAGAACACGGATTCACCTGATAAACAATACAAAAACAACATTTCATTAGCTCTTCTAGTTTAGTGTGAAGACAGAAGACCACATTTCTCTGTTATATCAGACCCTCAGTATCAAAAGATCGACAAATACGGGATCATCTGGTTAAAAACTCAGTGTACACTGTTAGTGAACATAATACGAGTATTTAAATTTGTTTTTAATAATTGTTGTTAAAGACCCCTTCACTAGGCAACTAAACCTGTTAGTAGATTCAATCGCTTGTTGGTAATTACCTGTATATCGGAAGGAAAGAGGTATTGGCGAGTATCGGCATGATGAAGAGGTGGTGAGGGAGACGGAGAGGCATCCGTGGTCTTGGAGTAGCTCTCGTCGGAGGAAGACAAGGAAGGGGAGCCTCCAGTCTCCAGAACGGAGGGAGGCCACTGGCGGCTGGGGGGCGGAGGTCGAGGCAGGGGCTTTAGGGGAGCCCGGGGCCAGGGGGGCGTGTACCTGCAAACATCAGACAAAACTCAGTCAGAAACAAAGTCCAGTGGCTGAGAACAATCTAGGAAACCCAGGGAAACGTTTGCTAATTATAGCTGTCGGCATATTGTTAACATGACTCATGCCCTTCATTTCTAAATGGTATTTACAAACAGACCCAGGTGCAATCCTTATTAGGAGACAAACAGGAACATCCCTCTTTTGAATACACCATCGACAAACACAAACAGGAACATCACTCTTTTGTATACACCATCGACAAACACAAACAGGAACATCACTCTTTTGTATACACCATCGACAAACACAAACAGGAACATCACTCTTTTGTACATATTGTCAACATTCCTCCTTTATACATACTGACAAACACAAACAAGAACAACCCACTTTTGTACATATTGTCAAGCACTAACAGCAACATTCCTCCTTTGTACATAATGACAAACACAAACACGAACATCCCTCTTTTGTACACACCATCGAAAAATACTAAAAGAACATCTTTTCTTACACATACCTTTGAAAAACATTAAAAAGAGGTAGCACACTAATGTAAATAAATGTTGTTCATGCTTACAGCAGCCATAACTAGAATAATAAAGGAATGAGAAAGAAAGGGAAAATAAAGCATATGTACCACGCTAAATAAAAATAATAATTTCCAAAAAATAAATAAATTTAAGTTTAATGAGCGATGTTGTGGGACGAGATTTCTAATAGAAATAAAAGACGTTGTCTTCCCACTGTTTTATTTATACCAGAACCGGTTTTCGACGCAACAGCGTCATCATCAGTGGTTCATCCACCCACACAGCACAGCGGTTGGAAGATAACTGGCCTAATAATTTGGCCAGTTATCTTCCAACCGCTGTGCTGTGTGGGTGGATGAACCACTGATGATGACGCTGATGCGTCGAAAACCGGTTCTGGTATAAATAAAACAGTGGGAAGACAACGTCTTTTATTTCTATCATTTACACTTCATTTTAAAAAGTAAAAATAACAATAATAATAAAATTTCTAAAACCAAAAGAGAAATTACATGCAACAAAATGACAAATAACGAGACTTTTGTTTCCCCACAAAGCAGACAAAGCACAAAACCCGTAAAAATGCAATAAAAATAAAAACAAAAAGAAGCGCCCAGATTGCAAATTCTTTTCATTTGCCCCACACGAACTAAAATCGTATGAATTACCTTGAATTTTCCCTGGCGGGTAGAGGAGGAGGCATAGGTTCGAGGGTCGGAACGACTCTGCGACAACCAAACATATAACGTTATAGGGCATCAGGTGGCCATGTAAATAATGTTTAATGAATGAACTGAATACAAATACCAGTACTCCTAATTGACATTTGCAAATGTGGATATTGAGTTGTTCCATCTTTTCAGTGCAGAGATAAGTTGTAACTGACATTTGCAGTACCAGGTAGAGGCTGATCCTGCTATCTACTTGTACCTGATACCGATGCGATCTGAGCAAGAAAATAACCACTTTGAGATCATCACAGTTTTTTTATTCAGTTACTTCCTCTCTTTCCTTCTCTTTGTTCTTCCCCAACGATACGAAGTATATGAGAAGTTACGAAATCATTCAGAAATTCGATGTCGAGTATTCACCATTTGAAACTGTTGCCAAATAAAGCTGATTTTATTTTCAAATATAAATTCATAAATTGTTGGAAATATACTTATAGGATATATTTCTTGTTGGCTACTCAAATAAAAACGGTGAATTTTCAAGTTCATAGCCATACTTGGTTTAGCGACAAAAATAGAACGGGTTCTATCTTCTCAACTCTGGAACAGTTTTGAATGATACAGTTTCTCCAAATGCCCCTGTCTCACTTTTTATATTTATATCAATAATTTTTATTGGACATTTTCAATGAAGGAAAAGGTTAGGGTGTGAAACCATGTTAGCAGGGTAGGAGCAAGGAAAAGGATTGATAAGTAGGAAAGTTGTTGGCTCACCTGGAGTTGTCCCGGGCGGGTAGTGGAGGAGGGACTGGATCTTTTGGCGGGGGCGGGACAACCCTCTGAAGGCGGCTTCTATCGGGCAGCCCTCCAAGGAAGGCCAAAGGCGTTGCCACACCTCCGTACATGTTACCTACAAAAATAACAATACATACAGTTTCAGTAAACAGTGGAACGGCCAACTTCTACGAAGATGTAAACATAGTAAAACATTTATATTGTCTAAAGCCACAACAAGTATATACATTTAGTGTACCGCATCGTTTTATATTGTCTAATGCCACAACAAGTATATACATTTAGTGTACCGCATCGTTTTACGTCATCGTCAGCACCAAGTTCAAACAGGGGGGGGGTTTAAAAGTAAATTAATTTTTTTTAGCTAATTTCAAAAATTTATTTAACATATCAATTAATACATTTTTTCTAGTCTGGCGGGGGTAAAATGTTTTTTTACATGTTTTCCAAGCATTTTCACCTTTAAAATTTGAGATGTTTGATGGGGTACCTTCTTTTTGTGCCATGGGAGCTTGGACTATTAGGTTATCTGTCTGAATCTCTAGGCTCTTCAATTCAATTATAAAATAATTCAAGATACTTACTAAAAAACTTCCTAATATCCATGCTAATTTTAATAATTTTATGAAAATATGGAAAACAGGCAAAACGGAACGGAACTGTTAGACGAAAACTTCGTCAAAACCTCAAAACAAACTGTCACGTGAACACAAACACAGTGAACAGTTACAGCACATGGCCTGCGGCCTGCACTTACAACAGCTGATTGCTGATTTAGGAGTCAGAAGAACGGGAAATTTGATGATCCTATTGTAACTTGCAAGCAATGCATTTTTAATAAAAACTATTTTTTTAGTTTATTTAATTTTTATATTTTTATTTCTCTGGCCAGGGGGGGCACGTGCCCCCCCCCCCTGGCTACGCCCATGTTACCTGAGGATGTGACTCACCATCTCCAAGGGAAGCCGAGGTCCTACTGTCCTATTGGAAAATCTAACGGTGAAAAAAAGGGTTAAAAATAAAGTAGCTATCTTTATCATCAACACCATTTCTATAGTTGATTTGAATATTAGAGATGTTTTCGCCAGAGATCTTGTGGAAGTTCATTGTAAATACTACTGAATAAAACACTTAGAACGAGTCAAAACATTCCACTATATTTATAAGAAAAACACAATATATTTCGCTCGTAAGAGCATTCTCAAGTGTCAGGATACAGACTTATTTTTCTTATAAATAAAGTGGAATTTTTTGACTCGTTCTAAGTTTTTTGATTTCAATATATTTTTTTGCTTCCTATTATTAAGATTTTGTTTCACATTCCTATACTTTTTTCAACATTATATTTAAACCCATGTCACCGATGGACTTCTTCGATGGTACAGTAGGATTTCCTTCCTATTTCCCTTGGGGTAGGAGAATCACACCTTCAGATACCTGAGAATTATATAAATATGCCTGAAGGCGCCGGTAGCTCAGTGGTATACATGCTTCTTGCCTTCTGAGCTCAAGGTAGTGGGTTCGAAATCCGGCCGAGGCCCTTAGTTTATTTTATCTGGGAGGTAAAATAAACTTAAGCACGCCGTCTTTCGGATGGGACGTTAAGCGATGGTCCCCGAGCCTGTACGATGTTAGGTACTCGTTAAAAACCACTGCCCCTAGGTGAATAAAAATTTAGGGTAGGCAACATTTAGGACTCCCATAGTAGAGTCGGGCTCATGTCCACCAGAGTGACGAAAGAGCACTCTGGTAGTAGGCGATACGACCTCGTAGTTTAAGCCCAGGCATGAGTCATATACTAACTGTAAATATGCCAACCTAGCAAACTCAAATGTTACTGCTTGTCATTGTGATGACGATGGCGTAAGCTGAAACCGGTATACCTTTACACAGGGTGAATATTTTCAAGGATTGATAGTACTCCCCTAATGAAAAAAAAAAGTCCTATAAACCATGGTTCGATTCTCACTCGTTTCTAGGTTATTGATTTTTTGCCTAGAAGTTTGTTTTTGCCCAATAAATCGCTTTACTCCAAACTTACTCTTGGTTCATCCGAATTTCCTATAAAAATTCTCTATCCAAGTGTCTCAAGCCTTTACTTGTGCCACAACAACTTCTAAAAGAATGAAAAACTAGCTTCTTCTAAATTTTTCGAAATTTATCAAGGCACAAAAAACCCACCACTAAATTGACACTGAACTTCACAAATCAATAAGCTTTAAAGTGATATCTACAAATGCTCTATTATCTGAAGTGGCCAATTAACAATCAACATTTAAATTTGAAAAATGTGTTCTGAGATGGGAGCCAGGGAAATGAATGAAGGAAAACTCGATTGTTCACACTTTATTTCCCTTTTTGATAATATTTAGAATTAATTCAACTAATAGCTGAATTTATAATAAAGAATAAAGTTAATTAGAACGGTTCAAAATGCTCACAAACGAACGTCAGGTAAAAATACTATAAAAGTCAATATCCTGGAAAATAGTGAGAATCGGATCATGGTTTGCTGGACATTTTTTGTTCGATGTACTACGATATCACTCCTTAAAAATGTTCACACTGATTAAGATATATATAGGATCATCAAAGTATCGCCACCTCCTTTCTACTGCCCAAGTTAAGAATATTTGATAAATACCTTTTTCGATTTAGGTATGATAACCATAACAAAGGTGATACGGTGTAAAATGAGAATACGTTATCTTTAATATCTTATCACAGTTCTTGTATTACTTTTTTTTGTTTCTTCAATTAATTTCTTAATATTATATCTCACCCTTCGGATAAAGAAAGTATTGAACTCGTCGGCCCGTTCGTATGTCCACAACGCCTAAAATATTAATTACTTAATTACCGGAACTGTTGAACAGATTTTAATTAAACTTGCAGGGGAGTTCAGCCTGGCGTTTCCTTTGTTCCAATGTAATTTCAAATTAATCTGAATTAAACTGTATGGGAGTGGGGGGACGTACAATGACCCAAATGTACTATGCTAATTTTCTAAAAATATGTACATTTATTTTTATCGTTTTAATAAATAAATAAATTATAGTATATATAGTTTATTTGTACATAATATTATCCTTTGTAAGGAAAAAATATACAAGTAATTACTATTATTCCTAAGGTTTTTTAATTTTTAAATAAATTATTGTTTTCCATAAAAATTGTTTTTATTCACATACTTTATGCTGTTTATAAATAACTTCTAAGTTGAGGAACGCGGACATATTGTGGAAACTTGTAATAAATGAATAAAACAAACTTATTTTTGAAATATTGTCTATTCCACTAAAGATATATATAACTATATATATATATATAATGCTGCATAATAAGAACGGAATACTGCTGAGTCCTCCTTGGATATCCTTATGATTAACAGCACTTCAGCCGATATAGTTACCTGGGATGTGGGCTGCCCTCATGCTGGACAGCTCCTCCGCCCTAAGGGTCCCAGGCTGGGCCCTGTCTGTCAGGAAGTATGTTGTCATCTCTCCCTTTCCCTTCACTTTCACCTTCCCTCGACACTGGAACTCGTACGGGTGTCCACGTAGCCTTTGGAACACTTCTTCCGTCACCTGTTGAACATCAAACATACTCGTTACTATTGACTATATACACCTTTTTTAGGATTGTGTAAGAAGAATACAGAAAGTAAAATACAGAAACCCTACATCCCCTATAGTTTTCCTGAAAGTTTCTTTAATTCAGTACCCCTTTATCAGATTTTTTTCATATATTCACACGCTCATACATTCTTAAACAGAGAGGGAAATAGAACATTTCCTTAATTTTACACTGAAAATAGGTTCAACAATTTTTTTTTGCAAATTGTTCCTGGAATCTATTGTTAAAACTCTTTCATTTGATACTCCACTCATAGAGGTCAGCAAGATTTAAAATTAATAATCATATTTGTACATCTCGCCTAGATGTGGATCAATAAATCCTGAATGCCAAATTTCAGATTGTTAGCCTTTATAATTTGTTTCTTTGAATTTATGTGTTTACGCAGGTGAATTTTAAACTCAAAAACGATTGTAGAAATGAACATGAAATTTGAGATGGAGATCTCACAAGTTCTAACTTGGATCGGATTAGATTTTGACAGAAATAAGAAAAAAAATATGACCATTTTACTTCGGGGCCTCACATGTGCTAACTTGGATCTCATTAAATGTTGACCGAAATGGGCAAAAAAAAAAAAAAATATATATCATTTTACTTCGGGGGCTAAGTACATTTCACAATATACCACTTATATTTATGACTTAATTAAGAATCTGTTCGGTTGAAAGTTGTAGAAAAGGAAATTTAGATTAAATATATTTTAAAATAATTCCGAAGACCTTCTTTTTTTCCTTTAATTCTATAGTGTAACAACTGTATTCTACTATTAATCTACTTAATTGTCCTCTGAACTGACCTGTGTGTGATTAGGGAGGCCAGTCGAGTCCATCCGAGAGGCGACGTTCACAGTGTTCCCCCAGATGTCGTACTGGGGCTTCCTGGCTCCGATCACACCAGCCACCACCGGTCCAATGTTGATACCTAGCCACAAAAACATAAAACATCAGACGAATAGTGGAAGAGGTGTGCTAGGGAGAGGTCAGCCGGGATGTTACGTTCGAAAAACATCGACCGCATTAAGGAAACAAGCCGATCATTTCTGGTCCAAGGGATCGATTTTTTCAAAGTTGTTTAGTACTCCATTTACTAACCAACCTCAAACAGTAATCCTCAACAATAAAAATAGATCGGTGGAGATAGCTTTGAAACAAACAGACAAATAATGTTAATTAATACCTGGAAGTACACGGCTCGTTAATAAAGTTCCGTTTTCGATTGCGACACTGGAAAAAATAAAAAATGTCTTACCAACTCGAAGCATGAAATTGTTGTAAGAGTTGTCGTTGATAGCGATGAGTTTATCTCTCATGGCAAAGACAAACTCGACGAGATGGCTCATATAGAGTGCTGCAGAGGTGTCGTCCTCTATACGGTGTTCTGGGGTGAGACCAACTGCGGCCATGTACGTGGAGCCGACCGTCTTGATCTTGTCGATACACCGGAAACGATCCTCCCCCAGCAACTGAACAATGAAACCAAACAAACATGAGAAATTAGGCATTTACTAAGCAAACAAAACATATGCTACAAAACCAGTTCACTGTTTGCGCTAATATTCAACAGTTGACTTACATAGGGGCTCCTAAATCCTCACACTAAATTTTGAGTCGTTAAATTCATTACATCGGCAGATATTAAGAGTTTTTGAATTGAACCCCCTCCCCTTCAGCCGATATCACTGAAATTTGACAGGTTACGTCCTCATTGAGTTTTGACTTTAAATATGGCATCTTATATCATTATATTCATTCCATTCTCACAGAGACTTTTTTTTTCATATTTGGAATCTAGAGGTCGGAAACCATGAAATTCCGTTGAATTCCGCTTCGAATTTTCGGCTGATAACATAACTTCCCCTATACTTCGTATAGCTGGGGAAGTAAAAAAAAAAAAATGCCTTATCGGTGAATCACCGCCAATGTACACCACGGTGAATTAATGAACTCATTTTTCGCTCTCCCTCTGAAACACATACACCAATTAGGTTGAAAATCAATGGTGTCTAATTAGGTGTCAACTGAATCGTAATACTTAATTTCGTGTATATAGTTAGTTATTATGACTCATGCCCGGGCTTTAACTACAAGGTCATATCGCCTACTACCAGAGCGCTCTTTCGACACTCTGGTGGACATGAGCCCGACTCTACTATGGGAGTCCTAAATTTTGCCTACCCTAAATTTTTATTCACCTAGGGTAGGGGTCTTTAACGAGTACCTGACATAGTACAAGCTCGGGACAGTCGCTTAACGTCCCATCCGAAGGACGGCGTGCTTAAGTTTATTTTACCTACCAGTAACTTTATCTGCCTGGTTATTAACTGTAAGTTTGATGATTTTAAAAATATGTTAACATTTGCAATGATTTTGAGGCAGTAGAAGTGGTGTGTTTAATATATATCAAGGAAAGTGGTATGTACCTCGTCAAAATCGGCGATGATCTCGTTGAGAAGACGAAGACACTCGACACCCTGATTGTTGCCGTCCAACTCCATGTAGAACTCATGGTAGTTAGTGATAGAGGCGAAGACCACGCCGACCCTGGAGTAGCTCTGGTGGTACAGCTCCTGCGAAACTGGGCTCTGAGGGTCCAACAACCAACAACACAACAACCAACACGCATGCGTCAACAACACAACAACAACCAAACTGGAAGTCCAACAAGGAGACCGAATCGCACGTTTGCACCGGATAAGGGATGTTATGTAATCAGACCAAAATTCACCAAAATTTCATCTTTTATAAGTCCTGGATTAAAAATTTTTAAATAAAAAAAAGCTCGAACCATTTGTAATAAACAAAGTTGTCACTTCAGAACCTCCTAATCCTGCGCCCGATTTGGCTGAAGACCAATGAGGTGTCGTCTTTATGGGTTTCTGAACCCATTTACCAAGACGTATACAATTTTATGTCGATATATTCATTCAGAGTTACCGGGTGACATATGACGGGGTTAGAATCAAAATGGTCCAAGTGACATTTTTTCATTAAGCACAAAATCGGGTACAAAAATGATAGTTCTGTTCAGGAAAAAAAGTTGTACAAGTGAAATCCTAGCCAGGTAGTGGTGAGATCTAGTGGCAAATCACTTATACCATTTTGGTGACATGAACAAGTAACTTAAACATATCATTAGTGACCTTGAAATTAAGATTTTTATTCAATTTTATGGTTTGCTAACAGCAACTTTCACCATAAAAAAAACAGAAGACAAAATATTTCCCGTTTCGATAAATTATAGATTTTTTAAAATCAGTTAAGAACTTAATGCACAGTTTCTTCAAAGTTTTAAAAATGTCACAGACCATTTTGATTCTAACCCCGTCATATACTGACAAAAACTGATTTCATTGGTTTGTGCCTTGGTCTCCTTGTAAATAATCCATTTTTGTTATATGTGCAAAGTGCAGTTATGAAAAATGAACAAAAAATGTGTGTGATTATGATGATGCCTTCAAATGTTCACAGTGCAACATGGATTTACATCGCTCGTTGAGTTACTGAGAAAATCTGTCTATTTTCATTTTTTGAAGCTTTAGTTATTTTTTAAAACAACCAATTATAATTGTCATGTTATACATCTCCTCAGATAGAACTAAATTAATTCTCAAATAACAAAATCTTGATATAACTGGAAAGCGTTTCGAAAGAGGCGCAATGCGTTGTAACAAAACTGTATTAAAACAACTGTGATACCCGGGAGTAATTTCGCATTATACTAGTTGACCTAAAGCTGACATCCAAGATGGCACCCAATAGGTCCTTTCCTATGCTGCCTGTAAAATTGCATCCCTATCAATAGTGGTTGAAGTTACACAACTCACTGCACAGTTGTATTACTAAGAGAATGGATTTAATCTTTCTTGTAGGAAATTTTATTCCCTCCAAGTGGGTATCCAAACACTTTACGATAGTGTTTATAATTTCCGTGTTATTGCAGAAATATTGGCGAAAAGTCGTGGCTGACAGCTGCATTGACTATGGAGATGTGGACACAGTATGACCGTATCCCAGTACGGAGTTAAGGCAAGGGAGTGCGACACACAGAATAATGAGAATAGTAGAATTCCGTCTGAACCCTCTAAGTGCAGAATCCTAAAAATCTATATGAAAGATACCCTTTTTCTTCGCAGGAACACAAATACGTTTCTTTTTTCATTTCTTTACTTCATCAAAATGGACTTTCAGGAATGATCGCAGATTAGCAATGAGAAACTAAAAATATATGAAGCCATGTTAGTCCGTTACCAAATATAGCTTTAGCATGATTTCATGAAAGTAGAAGCGCTTTAATGAAAAAATTCAAGCAGAGAATATAAAACAACCTTATTGTAGGAAGATTCAGAATTATCAAAAAGGATACCCTAATGAAGAGTTTACAGTAGAACGTATTTCACATTTTCAAAAAGGTAAAATTATTCAATGAACCTGGAAATGGCGGTTTTGAAAAAAGTAATGTCTTTATTTTGGCTGACAGTTTCAATACAATTCTGAACCTTACCATGTCTTACTTAAGTAACAACTATTAAATACAAAGTTTAAAAAATAATAATATATGTAAATTTTAACAGAAGACATACAACGAACTAACGTAAAAATTAAAGGACAATATATTTACGAAAGTTGAGAGAAGTCGAGGTTCTGAAGTATAATGAAGAATTTGGCAGATTTGGAAACTATTTAGTTCCTTGTTCAGGGCATTATAATGAAGAGAATGGATGCGTGTGTGTGGTGACATTATCAAACACAGACACAACACATCTTTACTACAAACATCCACTCTAGTCATAATGAGGCCCTGAAGAAGGGAATAAATAGTTACCGAAACGTTGGCCAAATGCTGAGTTTTCTTCTATACACTTCGACAGAAGATAGACTTCCCTCCACTACGACGTACGTACAAAACATACCCCTCCATTTTTCATTTTCCTAAAATGACATACTTTACTGTTATCTAAATTCCGTTTTCATTTTATTTCCCGGATTCTCGCTATTCATAACCTAACATAAAACTTCCTTTAGACTGTTTATCAACTTTCTAAATTATGGAAAATACCTAAAGCAACTTGATTACATCATTAAAATATTGTCTTTATCCCTTAAAAAATTCTATTTCAATCATATATAGTTTACAAAAAATGTAAACGTAGCCAATGAAATATGACACATGATAAACATGGACGCCGTAAATACGTATATGCAATATCGTTCACTTTGTACCACTATCCGAAGTGTATGTGTACTGATTGTCGCGATATGCTTATCTTAGTTGTGTGTTAACTCGTCGCGCGTTAACACAGGTTTTGTCCAATTACGCTATCCCACTATAACATCCCGATTACAACAAATAATACACAAATTGTCCCATTAGATTAATCTGAACTCAATAAATTTTTCCTATTCCTGTGAAGATATTTTCTGTCATGGATTCGTTTAATTCATCAGGTAATATATAAATTATACAAAATAATGATGATAATAAATTTTATTATCATCATTATTTTTTACCAATTTGAGTGCACCATTTTATAAGAATAAATTATTAAATTTACAATTGATATGGATAATGAACAATTCTGCATTATAGTTGTGCAACAACGCCCCTGTCTTCACTATAAAAACTATTTTTGTAACAATACAATGTTTAAATGGTCATTTTAGTTTTTCGAGGATAGACTTCCTTAACTAAAAAAAAAAAAAAAAAAAGTTTTTCGAGGAACGTTCACATTGTTAAAATGAGAAAAAAAGTAGTATTTTTCCACATAAGATACATTTTTTGGTTAAGACCATTCTGATGTTATACCATCCTTCAGACCCATATTATGATAAACTAAGAATTCAAAAAATATTAAAAATTCGAACTGTTAAAAACAATGATGACTAGTATTCAAATCATTAGAACTGAAATTTGAGAGGCAGGTGCTTCATGACCAAACGGTCAGAAAATTACTAGGGTTCACACTTTGTTGACTATTAACTCGAATACGGCTACATCCAGATTAAAAAAATCAAGACTTCAGGAAGCAACTTGAAACGCTATTAATTATTTATGTTTCTCAATAATCTCTTTGTTACTCTCTCTTAGGCTGTTTCGTTACTCTTGAGTCTTCGTTTTATTCATCATCCCTCCCCGTGCAGGTTGCGATCAGGATATGGGTGCAGAAGAGGAAAACAACAGAGTATTTGGGATTCAGATGTCATTTGATGAAACAAAACAAACAAGAAATGGACAATTTTTTCCGTACAAGATATATATATAGATATGTGTTGAGTCAGACTCGACCACTCCAAACCAACATAAACTTTCTATATATCAGTCAAATTAAAGAAGTGTTCCTATGGATATGAATATATTTTGTCTCCGACAAAACCTCGTAGATTATACATCGAGTAATTGACAAGAATCTGTCTCAGTAAAAATACACTACATTGCCAACATACTTTCTTTTATTGTTTAGTTTATTATAATATGGTTCTGAGGATGTTTACATCAACAGAAAGTGTTAATCCTTATTAAATATCTTCTGTAGGAAAGGGAATATGTTTTTATATTTCTTAATCTTCAGGTTTCGCAATACATCAGCCGATTTCTGAAAAATCCTGAGATTTAAATTGTATCTTGAACAACCAAACTTTATCATAGTAATAATATCAAGAAACTCAAAAATATTAAAGGAACTAGTCTTTATCACAACACGATAACTGATAAAGATAATTTGAGGTAAACTTTCAACTTCTCTGACAAGTCTGACGTTTTATCCAAAAACTTACTGGAGTTTTTGAAGTTCAGAAAAAATCCAGAGAAATCTTTTCCCAAAGCCAAAAAAAACAAGGTTAGGTTAGGTTAGGTTTTATGACTCATGCCCGGGCTTTAACTACGAGGTCATATCGCCTACTACCAGAGCGCTCTTTCGTCACTCTGGTGGAAGTAAGCCCGACTCTACTGTGGGAGTCCAAAATTTTGCCTACCCTAAATTTTTATTCATCTAGGGTAGGGGTCTTTAACGAGTACCTGACATCATACAGGCTCGGGACCATCGCTTAACGTCCCATCCGAAGGAAGGCGTGCTTAAGTTTATTTTACCTCCCAGATAAAATAAACTAAGGGCCTTGGTCGGGCTACGAACCCACGACCTTGAGCTCAGAAGTCAAGCACGCATACCACTGAGCTACCGGCGCCCTCAAAAACTTTCTATATATATTTTTTTTCAGCTCGTTAATTTTTTTCGGAAATTTTAAAATTCTAATGGTTAACTAGAGTGATCACAGTCCGTTAACCACCTACACGACCCTGCCTTGGTGGTACCCAAAGGAATTGACTACAATACGCAAAAGGGGTAGATCCGCCAGTATATGAACTATTGTCAATAATCTGATTGTCAACAATCAAATAAACTTTCTCTCTTCATATATTTGTATAGATTATTGTGTACATCAAGGGACCTAAGCATCCAATGCTCTTATCCCTTTCCTGTTAATTATACTGTGGTAATCCTAAACTTTGCTTGCCTACTCATGTTTAATTAGAGTAGGGTTCTTTAAAGAGTACGTAACGTCTCCTTCGAAGGACGGAGATCTCAAAGTTTTGTTACCTGCCAGATAAAAAACCCTAAAGGCCTCAGACGGGTGACGTGCACGCCACCCCTGAGCTACTTGCACCCTCCGATATTATTGTATTGTTTTTTATTTCTTTTGATGTTATTACACAAGACACTTACTAGCTGTGATGCCCATTGTTGCTAGTCACTTAATATTTCGGGAGCCCAGCGTTGTCTAAGGTGCCCGGCAAATACTAGCTGGGTTCCCACCGTTGCTCGACACAAACTAGCTAGGGGAGGACGTCAGAAACTCAATAGGATTGTCGTATACAGGAACTGAAGCCCACCCGCTACTCACCATGTTGCTCCTGAACTGGTTGTCCAGGAAGTGTGTGGCTACGTGACCTGGAAGCAGGTTGAAGAGGATCCTCTTATTGGAGTGCTGCAGAGCATCCATGTCTCGTTTCTCTTCACTAGCCTGTACCCAACACACCAACCATACATAAGAAATAATAAATACAACAAACTTACTTCTTAAATATTGTTATTACTGACAGAATTTATGTTAAAATAGTAATTAATTATTTACTATTACTTAAGTAATTAACTATTACCTATTTAACAACTTCTAAGTTGAGGAAGGCGGACATATTGTGGAATTTGTAATAAATAAATAAAACAAACTTATTTTTGAAATATTGTCTATTCCACTAAAGATATTTATAAAAATAAAACTACCGGTTTCGGCCTCACACCATCGTTAGGTCTAGTTATGAACTAAGTTAGTTTGCAGAGTGCGACCCCTTCAATACATCTGTGGTGAAAGGTGTCACTTAAATTAGGGAATCCCCCGGCTTAACCGTTTTCTAGGTACATCATGAAATATTTGACAAAACACAAATTTTTCTTAATTTACGTAAAAATTTATAATTTTATGTAAATTAAGAAAAATTTGTGTTTTGTCAAATATTTCATGATGTAACTAGCCTAGCTAACGGTTAAGCCGGGGGATTCCCTAATTTAAATGACACCTTTCACCACAGATGTATTGAAGGGGTCGCACTCTGCAAACTAACTTAGTTCATAACTAGACCTAACGATGGTGTGAGGCCGAAACCGGTAGTTTTATTTTTATAAATATCTTTAGAGGAATAGACAATATTTCAAAAATAAGTTTGTTTTATTTATTTATTACTTATTTAACAAGTAAGTCCACTACATCCCCCTACCAACAAGAAATATATTCGTTTATGTTTGTGAGTGGGTCATACCATGCACTCAATGTTGACGGAGAACGGGCTGGGACATGTTCCATTTGGTAACATTAACACCCGAACTTAATGGCAAGTTCCTTTTATAATCTATTTTTTAAATTGTTTTCATTGAAACTCAATTGTTACAATTGAATACATGTTGAAACTCTTTTATGGATTGTAATCTAATTCAAGCAAAAATAGTTTAATCCAATATAACACATCAAACCAGGCTAAAAACATTTGAAACCTCCTTGTGAGGTTTCATGAAACGCACTTTACCGACCTACTTAACTAAAAATAAATATAAAAAAAAAGTGTGCTTGTTTTTTTTCATGATACATGTCCGGGCTTTAACTAAGAGGTCATATCGCCTACTACCAGAACGGCTCTTTCGTCGCGCTGGTGGACATGAGCCCGACTCTACTATGGAAGCCTTAAATATTGCCCCAGGTTTATTCATCCAGGGTACTATAACATATACAAGACGTTATCTAGTTAGAATATATAATTTTTTTTGTCTTTCTTTAATTTTAGTTTAATTAGTGTTATTAGACATGAAGTGAGACATATTTTAGTATAGCCACACATTTATGTATTGACATTAGGGCATTCCAAGCCCTTACTGGTCCACACAATGTAGAACATCCAGAGTAGATTCAGCCAGTAGGTTTACCAGAGAGACAGAAGAGTGCTATGATAGTAGGCGGTATGACGTAATTAAAGCCGGGGCATGAGCCACAAAAACAACAAAGCCACAAGCAAAATAGAAACCATTTTTCAACAATTTTGAGTTTTACAAATGTGCTCTTTCGAATAGTAAAGGCGAACTCGATTTTTCACATTTTGGATTTCTTTCTTTATCAAGAGAATTGTCACGCTCACAATATTCAGAAAATCAAATCTAAGCGTAAGAAAACAAAAAAAAAATATAAATAGTTTTTTAAAAATTAAGGAAACTGACTTACACACACACTTGGCTTTCCAGTGGCGCAGTTTCAAGTATACACTCTACGATATTTGGCAATAAACATGTGGCAGGGTTGCCAAATGACTCAGCCAATCTGCCTAATGGATACCAACAGGGCCTCAAATGTACTTCGAGTCTCATCGTGGCGTCTGGTTCAGAACAGTGAATAATACAAAAATAGAACTACGTCCAACTCACCTGGATCTGCCATAAGAAGTCGAGCCGGGCGGTCCACTCCACCTGACGGCCATGGATGGCGACAGCCAATAGGAACATAACGATGTAGAGAACACTGGTTACATGACTTGGCACAACATTACTGAAACATACCACATATCAACATTACTGACACATACCACATATCAACATTACGATTAACATCAACAACAGACTTTTAAATAATAAATCGTAAAGTAAATTATAAAGATCGAAAAACGAGTTTCTAGTCAAAATTTTTCTTGTTTGTTTTTGTGACTCACGTCAAGGCTTCAACTAAAAGTTCATGTCTTCAACAACCAGTTCGCTCAGGTGGACACTGCGGGCCCTGCGGAGCACAGTACTATCGGCGTCTTCACACAAAAAGACCGATTTGGGTATTCAAAGCTTCTTTATAGTGCAACTAACAACGATCGATCGCTATGTTTCTTCATGGTGCATCAAAATCAACGGCGAAATCCATTTTTTTTTAATTTTCTTTTTATAAAGTGAAATTGTGACAAGTGCATAACCACTAAAGTCCTAGAGAGGCTGACTGTAGCTAGAAAGAAACAAATTACAGCCGACATGGTCTAAGAAGTTCAGGAAAACGAAGTTGAACAGTGAAACCCTTAATTTTTTATGAAGAATACAAAAAACTGTTCAAAATATTCTTCTGCTCATGCGCCAAATATCAATCCTAAGATATTTTAAAATAAATTAACGTGAAAACCGTTCTTTTATACGGCATATAGTTTTGCAGTTATCACAAATTAACCATTGGAGAAAAAAACAAAATAAAAAAATTGATTTGACATGATTTAGGGCCACAGACTGTTAACTAATGTGAGGAAGAACGTATGAAGATCTGAACTTGGCCTCACATGAAATAAAGGACTAAGATTCAGCATTAACTATTGTTTAGTTCGAAATGGCTCGCGACGAGAAGGCAGACATGTTATTGTGACCAGAGGAAGGGATGTGAGAACGTCCCGAAATATCGTCTTAAAAAAAAACACTTCTGGAAGAATTATGAGAAATATATATCATAATTTAGATTAAATTAAAAACTGTATCTACTGTATATATTATTTTTGTATTCGTTTATTTTATAGTATTTATTTATTTATTTCATTTTCTTTTTTACTACTATCGTTATTACATGTGTGTCCGACCCTAAGAGTTAATGGCTGTTTATGTAACTAAGTTTTAACATAAGCTATCTTAAATGTATACATTTTTATCACATATCCTATTACAATGTTAAGGGGTAAAGGAAATAAAGATTATTATTACTAAGAATGCCGCTGGAACAGCCGCGCTCCTGAAGGAATGAACAAGGAGTATATCCAGATCGCATCCCTGAACATAAACATTCGTTCGGCTGGAAAGGCACCAAACTTGCATCAACAATCGACACTTCCCTCGACCTATGTTCCCACTCAGCCCCGCCGCAACATATATCAGTGCCCTAGGCGAAAATCTACCTTGCGCCTTCTTGTAAGGAGAGAAATTTTCAATAATTAAAAAATAAAACTTCATAAACAATTTTTCTAATGTTTAAATTTATTATAAAAAAAAACAAAATATATATATATATGCTATATATGAAAAAATTATAAAAACAACATATATTATCATAATATATCTGAAAAAATGATTGAAAGACATCAAATTGTATCAATTTTTGGAAAAATTCAATTGTATTTTTCGGGCTTTAGCATTAGCAAATTCTTCAATTACATCCTTGAAATGTATGTTCTTGGCCAGTTCGTTTTCTATTGCAAGAACAGCAAGAGCATGGAGTCTTTCTTGTGTCATAGTTGATCTTAAATATGTTTTTATTAATTTCAATTTGCTAAAACTCCTTTCGCGACTGGCTACTGATACTGGACTCGGTTAAAAGTATGCGTAACGCAATCCACAAGTTCGTGAATAAGTCGCAAATATTCGGGTTTTTTTCAATTCTTTCAATCAAGGTCAAAGAGTCAACAACTCTTGTGCCCCTAACATCGAGGCGCCCTAGGCGATCGCCCTCCCCGTTCCGGAGGGGCTGTCCACACCCATCGATTACGAATGAGGATACCAATACTTTTGTGATTGATTCTCCTCATTTTCCTTTTCATAATTTATTTTTGTGAAAAGAAAATCACATAATTTTGAATTAATTTTTAGCATATTTTTTTTTTTATGGGAATTTACATACTATGTGAATTATAAAAGAACTGGTTTCACGTAAATTGCTTTAAACAAATCGTAGAATTAATATTTGCAATAAAAATAACAAAGCGCCTGTGCAGAATAATATTTTGACCTGTTTTTTGGATACCTCATTAAAAATGAAGGCTGTGACATATTTCGTAAATGACCCAATATACAAGTATAAGAGTACAGAGTATCTCACTCAATATGCGTCACCCTGTATATAGACTATAGTGTTTTATTCTTCGTCATTTACCTCATCGGAATATAAAGTCATGAATAACTTACTCAACTCTCTTGTCGTAACAGATGAAGAGTGGCCGATGTGAGACCTCTATAAGAAGTACATGGAGAATAGCCATCATGGAGAGTAGGGCCAGTTTGACGAGAGTGGAGAGACGAAGGAAGATTGCAGCGGCGAGAGAGGAGAGACAGCAGGAGACGGGGATGTACTGCGGGAGAGGACAGGCGCGGTGGTCGCTCCACCAATCGAGGTTCGAGCACTCAGTTCGGCAGGTGAACTGAAAATAGACCATAACAGCATCCTCCACGGTAACACTGGTAATGCATCAAAAATACAACCCGCTTCAAAAAAATCAATTATTTATTAGTTTTTAAAAATAAATAATTAAATTGAATTCTTCTAATAACTGTCTGTGTAAATGGAACTAAATAATGAAACATGGGGCTTTTGTAAATTAGAAGGCAAGAAAGGAACTGTTTGGAGACATTAAATTGCGACGTTAAATTGCGATAACACTTTTGCGTTACATTAAACATGACGTGAAAGAAACATAACATAGGAACCTTAACATATAGCGGAAGGAGGTTAAAGTGAGGTTCATTTACCACATTGACCTGTCCCACTGTATAGACAAGGACAATGGTGAATACAGTGATGGCGAATCTGAGGATGTAGCTCTGGGAGATGTCCCATAGGATCCATCGGAGACGGACAGCAAGAACCAGCATCAACACCACCTGCCGGTCAATTATAACATATCAGAGGGGCACTGAGTTATCACACATCTCATTCACTCATCCCTCTTCATCCAATCACTGTGATAAAAAAAATATGAATAGTATCAAAGAGCTAATTTAAATACAAAGCGAAAGGATTTTCTTCAAAAGAATTTTGGAGGAGTGAAATCATAGCCCGGAGTACATGGAGCTAGAAAAGATGTCTAAAGTAGCTTTAGGGGGTCTTGGCCTTTTAGACAATGTTCTGTGATAACAAAATGCGAAAACCTTTGCGTCTCATGGCTCAGCTGATCTTATCGAAAATTTACCAGTATTAAATAATATGCAGACTCTTGTAGGGGTGGGATAAGCACTCACTTTTCCGGCAAATAATAATCTGTTCTCTTTTCGGCTATCCCAAGGAAAATCCCCCAAAAGAAGACATACATCTTTGAACTCGTCTAGTCGTATTCTTTGAAGTGATATGCCATGCGTAATGAGAAGAAAAGCCTGCCTCCCCACATTACCCTTCCCCCACCCCTAAATTTGAAGTTGCTGGAAGCTATTGGACTATATTCCAATTTGGGCCATCCTTGAAAGAAAAAATTGACCTCACGTTATATGACAAAGAGAGGAAGAATCCGAAATCCCTACCATAGTGGAAATCTTCCTAAATAATTTTGATTTGAGCCATCAGTTGGCTTTCTGTGTTGCATAATAAATATTACGAATATTTCGTATTAGATATTTTGATAAAAAATATAGACTTTGTAGGCAGCAAACTTAATAATGATATAAGCTTTCTCTTAGCCTCACAGGTGAAGATGCAAAAATACGTATTATCTTACATTTAAAATTAGCCAACGCCGGCTTCAGTAAAATGATGCTTTTGGATAGTATTATAATTTAAAAATAAATACGAAAAATTATATATATTTCTTATTGCTCCATCAGAGATATCACATCCTCACTCTGACATATAATATACTCACGGAGACCCATACGAAGGCGGTGAGGAAGAGCAGCAGAAGGATGATAGTTCTTGGAAGGATGGCGGCCTGGAGACCTCCAATGAGGAGAAGGAGGATGAGGCTGCAGGCGAGGGAGGTGGAGTAGCCACTGTCCATGTCAGACTGGTACTGCAACAACAGAGGAGAGAAATATGAGGTAACATGAAGCAGGAGGATGAGGATATAGGCGAAAGGAGTGGCATCATGAAGCAGGAGAATGAAGATGTAGGCAAAGTGGAGGGGTGGGGAAACCACGGTTCATGGGCAGAAACACGAAGCAGGAGGACTAGGCTGTAGGCGAGGGGACTGGAGATGTGGAGAAGCCTTGTCCATATCAGACTGATTCAACAACAGGGGAAAGAAACCGGAAACATGAGGCAACATGAAGCAGGAGAATGAGGATGAAGGCAGAGTGGAGGTGTGGGGAAACCACTGTTCATGAACAGAAACATGAAGCAGGAGGACTAGGCTGTAGGCGAGGGCACTGGAGATGTGGAGAAGCCTTGTCCATATCAGACTGATACAACAACAGGGGAAAGAAACCGGAAACATGAGGCAACATGAAGCAGGAGAATGAGGATGAAGGCAGAGTGGAGGCGTGGGGAAACCACTGTTCATGAACAGAAACATGAAGCAGGAGGACTAGGCTATAGGCGAGGGCACTGGAGATGTGGAGAAGCCTTGTCCATATCAGACTGATACAACAACAGGGGAAAGAAACCGGAAACATGAGGCAACATGAAGCAGGAGAATGAGGATGAAGGCAGAGTGGAGGTGTGGGGAAACCACTGTTCATGAACAGAAACATGAAGCAGGAGGACTAGGCTGTAGGCGAGGGCACTGGAGATGTGGAGAAGCCTTGTCCATATCAGACTGATACAACAACAGGGGAAAGAAACCGGAAACATGAGGCAACATGAAGCAGGAGAATGAGGATGAAGGCAGAGTGGAGGTGTGGGGAAACCACTGTTCATGAACAGAAACATGAAGCAGGAGGACTAGGCTGTAGGCGAGGGCACTGGAGATGTGGAGAAGCCTTGTCCATATCAGACTGATACAACAACAACAGGGGAAAGAAACAGGATACATGAGGCAACATGAAGCAGGAGGATGAGGATATATGCGAGAGGAGTGGCAACATGAAGCAGGAGAATGAGGATATATATATTAATAAAAATTTACAGATTCATCCTTTGGCGGTCGCGGATATGTAAACATTTCAAAAACTACATTTAGATACATGTTGCGGGCTTCCATAGCTTTCATTCGACATCCCATTTGTCTTTTCATAATAGCTCCATTTAAAAACGCATTGGTTCGTGCTCGCAATGGAAATTTTATTATTTTCGGAATTTTCGTTTACAATTATATTTAATATTACGCTTCCACTACTGGAAGTCCTGAAAAGGATATTGAACATACAATCCCTCTAAGCCACCAGAACTCCGTAGCCTGAAGCCAAGCCATCTGCGGGAAGAAGCGCGCATATCTATTCTATCCACCCATCTTGAAGGTTTGATACCTTTTACAGCAAATATTTTTTATGTCCGTATTATATTTTTGCGATCTGTATCGATATAGTGCAAAGCTAATAAAATAAATAAAAACGAAGAACCTGTTTAACTTTAATATTGTATAATTTTGTCTAATTTCACGTTTAGTCACATTCGAACTGTGTGCCGATGATGGGCGTGAGCAGAAACCGGTACACTCTACATATTTTTATGGAACTAAGACAATATAAAAGTTGAAAAGTTCCTTGTTTTTATTTATTAAGTCATTTTTACTTTCCCAATATGAAGTACAGGTGGAGTTAGGTAATCGGCCAGAAAATTATTATAATATACTGTCACAAGCGTAAGTAAGTCTATTTGTGTCAATAAACAATAAATAACACTCTACGATATCTCTGTATTCACTACATTCCAATATGCGGCAAGTCTGAAGAGGACTTCCTGTCTGTCTATGGGTGTGTGTCTGTGAACATAACTCCTGTTAGAATGAATGTATTCACAGAACATTTAGAATAAATATCCAGAATCCCATAAGGAAAACAGCTATTAATCAGCGAAATCGGCCGAAGGGAAGGAGGAAAGGATCAGATTAGTGAAACTAAAAAAATCGAATAACTGCCGATGTGCATCGACATGAAAGTTAGTAGGATTCACAAGTCGGTATAAAATCAACTATCGATTTTTAGCCAAACCGGTCGATCTAAATAAATTTCTTAATTCGTGCCGGGGAAGTAAATTGTCAGTGATCCACCTTACCTGTGCCTCCTTGTGTGTGTCCCTGAAGATGAGACTGAGAAGATGTACGTGCTGCGACTTCTCCCGATCCACACTCCTCGCCTCTATCGCCTGCGCCAGGTACTTGTTCACACGGTTCTGAGGCTGATGGTACACAGACGAGTGTCGCTTCTTAAAAGGCCTCTTAAATTTATCTGTCACTTTGTTCTAAAAAAAAGAAAAAAAATGTAAACATTAACAAAAATGGGTTATATATGAACAAGAGACATGATAAGGTAGAGTCCTCTCAAAAGTGACACCTTATGTATATGTGTGGTGGGCTGGTGTTTTACACCTAGGGACCTAAGCATCCAGTGCTCTTATCCCTTCCCTGGAAGCGCTGGGCTTCCCCCTTATTATATTAACTGTATGTTTATACTTATACTACCTGAACCAAGCGTCATGGAGTGCTCAGTCTCCCAGTTTCCTTAAAGAACCTGAGAATACTCTCATAGTCCAATCTTCTAAAGTCTTCCTCTGCGATGACATCTCTACTAAAGATGCGGAATCTCATTCGCGCATATCCCGAGTAGATGCCCAGGAAGTGTGCCGTCGTGTCGTCTTCTTCCCCACATCTATCGCAGGTAGGATTGTCCTTGACTCCCACAGTGTGTAGGTGTCAATTGAACGGACCATGTCCTGTGAGAACTCCAGTCAGTTGCCTCAAAGCTCGTTCCTTTTGAAGTTCAGGATCCCGTCTTTCAGAACTCTGGACTCCCCTCCCAGGAACATCTTCGACTGCCTGCATGTGGTCTTTTCTCTCCATGTACGCTCCAGAAGATCCTTAGTCCACTTTCAAGTGACACCTAGTTTACAATCCAACCATCAGGAGAGGTTATTAGGAGCACTGCCAGTTAGTTATGCGATATCATTGAAGTTTCAGTACCTTTCTCATTATTCATATTACGTATTAATAAGTAGTAAAAATCATACCATTAACTATATTACTCAAGTATGCAAATTATATTATAGAGATAAAACAAAAAAACATGGTCAGATCAGGAGACTCCAACCACATACACAACACCCCTCTCAAACTCAGCTAGAATATATTGTGACGTGTAGAATGGGGGGGTCACAAAGAATAAAAGAAATTGTTATTCTTTATAAAAATAGTAGAAAAAAAATAGTAAGTACAAATAAATAAAAATGTAGGTACATCTTGGCAAAAGATATTAAAAGCAAGAAAAAAAGAATATGATTAATTGTAAAAGAAAAGACTAACCTGATGACATTGGGTGGGGGAAAAGATGGCGAGAAGGGCAGAAGGAGCCGACTCGTGGTAGTAGGGTTTTGTAGGATCTTGGAGGAGGTGTGGTGTGATTTAGAGCATCTTGGAGGAGGTGTAGTCTGTTTTTGGAGGAACTTGGAGGAGGTGTCCCGACACCTCGGGTGTTTTGAAGAGCGTAGAAGGAGCGTAGAAGATGGAAGATAGCAAATTTATATGAAGGATTGTCGTGGAAGAAGAATAAAGAAAAGTCCCGAGAAGGTTAAATTTTGTATATGGAAGGAAGAAAAGGCTGAGAAGAAAGTGACGAAGAAGGAAAGATACAAAAGAGGATATAGGATGCCGTGAGTTGCCAGAAATTTTATAATCCATATTTGTAACCATATAGTTTGTTGTCATTTGCCAAGAGTACATTTTTTTTGTCTAAATTAACTTATAGGAGGTTTATTTAATCTATTGTCAAAAAATTATAATAGTTCACTAACCCATTAACCTTGTTTTTTAAACCATTTACAAAAAGAAATTAAAAATATACAACTTATAAAACATTATGATTTAAAAATGTAGTTATCATTTTTCCTTCATTTTTACCTAAGCACTCTAAATAAGGAAAAGAATGCCACCCCTGTTTTTTTTGTTAGATTTATAAATTAAAGTAGGAACCATAATCAATTCATAGAATCATTAGTTGTCTCAATATATATATATATATATATATATATATAATAAAGAAAAACGTATGTTTTTAAAATATTGTCTATTTCACAAATTATCATATATATAAAGCTGAAAATGTCTGGGCGTTGTACCGCTATAACTCACGAACGGCTTGATGGATTTGATTAATTGTTTTATTAATTTGTTCGTCATCGTCTGTGGAAGGTTATAGGCATATTAGTACCTCAATATCTGGTCCATCCCAGCATCCACCCACGCAATCTTTGTAACTCAAAAACCACTGCAATGATTAATGAGGAATCTTTTTGAATAGATAAGTTTTATCTACCGGAAGGTTAAGGTCTATTTTTTAATCAACCCCTGGTCCATCCCAGCATCCACTCACGCAATCTTTGTAACTCGAAAACCATTGCAACGATTAATGAGAAATCTTTTTGAATAAATTAGTTTTAGCTAGCGTTACTACAGTTGAAGGACTATAAGCCTTATTCCGTATGAATAATTGAAAATTATAACATCATGAATGTACTGTCGAGGAACTGAATAGCCTTATAGGAGATATTGGGAGAAAAGTCAAAGTTCCCCGGGCAACGCCGGGTATTACTGCTAGTATATAATATTTACTGTATTACCATACTTTCTATATGAAATAAAATATTTCCATATTTTATATATAATTTATGAAATAGTCAATATTTTAAAAAAAACATACGTTTTTCATTATTTTTATGAAGAGTTTCACAATATCTCGGAAAAAAATGTTAATTATTATATATGTATATCGTATAAGTCAGTAAAACAAACGATAATGTGAAATGGGAATAAAGCTGAAGAAACTAGTGTTTCTGAAACGGATAAAACACTAATTGACTATCTCGGCTTTTTAGTTTGATTTCGGGGACTATACCTTAGGGCTGATGTTTCTGATAGTGAAGTCAGCTGGGTTGAAGGGGCGTGACCCGGGGTCAGCATGAAGGGCTCTCTGTAAGTCCAACACCTGAGAACATTAATAACAATATATACTGACATCTGGCACCCCACTTAAATAGGAGCATGCAACGAATGATATCTGTAACTCCAGATGCGCAAACACAATCGGCGAGCCCAAGACTAAGTATGATAGAAAGAGAAACCACTTCACGAAAAATGATTCCATTCGAGCTATAACAATCAAAAATCTCAAGTTGATTAGTTACTGGCTAATGTAGACTAGATACAAACTCGAGTAAATGATATGGTCATGATTAGTTACTGTCTAATGCAGACTAATTAGATACAAAGTCGAATACATGACATGGTTATGATTAGTTACTGGCTAATGCAGACTACTTAGATGCAAACTCGAGTAGTCATAACTCCAGTTGCTTGACTGTATCTCGACAAATTCTGATGTCTCGCGTCCATCGCGATTCAAATACCTCCAGTCATTCGCAACCCACTCCAAACGGATCACATTGTGTGTACCTCAACATTTCAGACTGGGAGACAAGAACCAATGAGACAAGCTGCAGAAAGATATTTAATTAACTTAAAATCTTACCATTAACTATAATTAATTAATAATTCAAATATATATATATTTGAATTATTAATGTCCATTAAAGAATATATAAATATTTTTCCTCTCAATAATAGTAGTCATAAAAAATAAATAAAAACGTAAGTTTTTTTAAAAAATATTGTCTATTTCACAAAAAAAACATTTTGTGAAATAGACAATATTTTTAAAAACAAACATTTTTCTTTATTTTCTATCGTGATTCACAAAATCTCTGCAGAAAATGTTAAGTATCAATTCAAGTCATGATTATGAAACCGTGAAGAAAAAAGAATTTCTGATAACACTCTTCCTCTCTTTCTGAAAGATATATAACTCATAAAGGAATCAACTTCTCTAATGATCTTCCCCACTTCTTGAAATCAATAGATACTATAAAGAAAATTTTAATTCACTTAAAAATGTTTATGTTAGAGGAAACTCTTTATTCGAAAGCGGAATTTTTTTAAATAGTGTTCCGATAATCTTAGAACCAAGGTTTTAGAGTTCCTTGAACTGAGGCGACGATATAATGAAGTTAAAAAGATACAATGTATAATTTCAAGTATACAACTAAAAAAAATTAAAAACTTGATAAATAAAATAAATAATAATAAAATTAAAAATATCTATAAAACTCTATACATTACAGGATGAACTGGAACCAAAGAATGGCGTCAGACTGCAACACTTACCGGGTCCTAGACAACATACAAGAAAAGGAAGACATCATGCATGAGGCGATATACACAGAACATGAACATGACATAACATGATATCGCTAATCATTTGAAGGGTGCAGGGAAAGGACGACGAAAGGTCATGCCCTCTACAACAGAACTGGAGGTGCCATCTATGGACGGTTTCTCAATTCAAACGTTCATCTCATTTCTAAAAGTTCTGTCCAATCCGAAATCGAACCCAACTTTCTTCAATTTAACACGAAAACTACGCTCCAGCGGCCAAATTATAAGTCTAGCATTGATATTCTCGATAAATACTTTTTGAAAATATCGAGTAAGATGTCATATATTGCGCGTAGATAATAGTGGGGGGGGTCAAAAACACTGGCATCCTGTTATGAATAGAAACAATTTGACACACGTGCAGTTATCACTCAAGAAAAACAAACTATTTTCCGCATTGAAGATCATTTTCTACTGGGGCGGAGAGCAAAATAATTTGGGGAGGGTTCAAAAAACATTTTGATAGATACGATTAGATGTGGGATTAAATAAAAGGAAATTATGAGAAAAATCAGAATATATTTTTAGTATTTGAAATACTCAAGAAGGGGGAAATGTGTGTGGCAATGCAAAATCACACCAAAGATGTGAAATAACTAATTTATTTTCTTAAAAATTATTTTTTTTTAATTCATGCAACGTCAAGTGATCATTTTCGAACGGTGCCAATCCCCCCCCCCCCCCCCCCCCCCCCCCCCCGAACAAATGTGAAATTCTAAGCAGGCATACTAGAATATTCTAATACGATGCAGTCAATAAAATAAATCTAGTCAAATACATTACTCATGCATATAATTATAGCATTTGTCTTTGTAATATAAAAACATGCAGTAACCATTCACAAAAAAAAATAATAATAATAATAAAAAGGTAAATGTGACAGTGTTAACCTTCCGGCAAGATTCCGAAAAATTTGGTGCCATTTTTATGGATGGTTTCCGTTTGTGAAGAACACGGGAAAAATAATTGAAAAAATTCTACGATCAATAGTTTCAATAAATCAGGCCTAAAATGCACGATTCCAATAACATTGCCGTTATCACAAAGATGACTCTTGTAGCGTATGATAGGTTATATTATTATTTTGTTATAGGTTTTACTCTCTGCTGAGTGAATAGATATCTTGAAATACATTTCTTGAGGGCGCCGCTAGCTCAGTGGTATGCGTCCTTGTCTTCTGAGCTCAAGAACGTGGGTTCGAAACCCGACCGAGGCCCTTAGTTTGGGTCCCTCTATCTGGGAGGTAAAATAAACTTAAGCACGCCGTCCTTCGGATGGGATGTTAAGCGATGGTCCCGAGCCTGTACGATGTCAGGTACTCGTTAAAGACACCTCCCCTAGGTGAATAAAAATTTAGGGTAGGCAAAATGTAGGACTCCCACAGTAGAGTGGAGCTCATGTCCACCAGAGTGACGAAAGAGCGCTTCTGGTAGAAGGCGATATGACCTCGTAGTTAAAGCCCGGGCATGAGTCATAAAACCTAACCCTAAATACATTTCTTATAAATTGTGTTTTATTAAGAGCAAATTCTTTTTATATAATTGACATGAAAATAGAATCTTCAATGAAAATCAAAAGGAAAAAATACATTAACTAATAGATCAGTGACATCTCTTGAGAACTATTGATTATAGAATTTTTATACTAACCCTCGCTAAAAAGTCTTCAAAAACCAACCAGAAAATATAGGGAATGGAACCAACCTTCCTGGCAGTGGAGGCCTTATGTTCCGCAGGAGTGGCGATGTTTGAGAAGGGTACCTCCATCGAGTACTTAATGGAGTGCAACAGTTGTACCACCACATTGGAGACGTTCTTGAAGCTCAGCTTCCGGCGTTGTTGATTACCAAGGGCGGATCGCACCTGCAGCGTGTTGAATAGCAGTGGCTGAACAGAAAAAAAATTGTTGTTTTAAAGTGGGTGAAACAGTCGCCAGGTACTTCACCCAGCTCGAATCATTTATAATAAACTTACGTTTTCCGTCCTTTCTAAACGGTTCATATTCTTTGTCAGATTTGACTGAAAGGACAGTACCTATCCTGAATCAAGAAAATTAGGGTTTGAAGTTATGCCCGCCGCTCATGAACCTCTGAACGCACATATAAAATTTCTTACAGATCAATTCATTCTACTTCGAGTTATTAGTCTTGAATCCCGCCCCCCTTCTAATCCCGTCTTCCCTTCGACCGATCTGGCTCAGAATCAATAGGTACCTCATTTGGGAGAATCTGAATCCATTATTCCATCCGTTACTCTTCACTTTTAGACTCAAGGGTTGAAAGCGTAACTGCAAGGAAACCTTGCCGCACCGTGGCTCTCCTTTAGCTAATGTTGACTTACTATGTTAACCTACTCGCCACAGTACAGAAAGCCAGTTTACACATGTAAGAAGCTAAAGGAGAGGCCAAGGGAGTTGGGAGAACCCCCTCTCCCATACACTTCGTCTACCGTAGATTTACCTTGCGTCTCCTCACTGGAGGCACTATGAAGTACGTGGTGACTCCATGGTCTCTCAGGTACTGGTTCCTGGTACCCCCATGACCTGCTTCCACTTCGTACTCTCCACCGAGACAGTCCAGGGTCGCCTGTGTGATATGTACTCGTCTGCAATGCACAGAGGAAATACATAAATATGAAGTCACATCCTTTCTTCCCTTCATTTAGACCAATTATATCATATTTTTCTGCACCAATATATAATAGAATTCATACTAACATCTAATCCATATGATGTCAACTTTTATATAGTGATTTATGCTGCTTTACTGTTTCAAATAGTTTCGACAACATTTTTTGAGTTAAGGGAATATATATCTATATTATCATAGTAGTCAGTCTAACAAAAGACAAATGAGATAGAGAGGATGTGACAGAGTGTGGTAGTGGGGGTAGCCTCGGCCACTGTCCATCCTTCCCTCACCAGACATCTCTAAAGTATAGTTCATCTCCAGCGCCAACCAACTCTCCTCATCTCGCGGACTCTGGTAAAGATGTCCCACTCACCCAGGTTCTCCTCCAGCCTCCATGTTGTTGGCCAAAGTCACATCGTTGGACCATACATCGTACTGCCACTTCCTCAGACCCAAAACTCCGCACAGAACCCGTCCTGAGTGGATACCAACTCGCATATTCAGCTGGACATCTGTAGCTTCCACCACAGACCTAAAAAAAATATCTATATGATTAAAATTGAAAGTATCTGTTTGTTAAATCATAAAAGAAGCATGGTTTGGAATCGGTTTATTCAGAAATAGATTTTAGAATAGGTATGATTTCAAAATATCTTAACGGGGGGGGGGGGGGGGGGGGGGGGAGAGTTTTTTGTTCTATACATTTATTCGCTAAAGTTGGAAATAAATAACATTTTAGAGGGAGGAAGGGGGATGAAGTGGAGGGGAGAGAGACATAGTAGCTCACCTGATCAGTTTTCACTCTCTACTGGCTATGTCTTTTGAATTTACTCTCACAGCGGGTAACACAGCAAGTATGCAATACAAAACAAAAATTCCTATCATAATAAACCTGAAACAGAAGGGGGGTGGGGGTGTACACTGGTCCAAAACATGATGATAGTTTCACGCGAAAAGAGCTACTCGTAGCTAAACTTTTGAAAGATAGCTCAAGAATACAATTTTTTTTTTTAATGCGTTATTCGTCTATGCTTATAAATTTACCGGGTTATCCTCTTTGAGACTCAATGAACAACCCAACTCTCAACTATTCTACTTTCGAACAGTACCACACTTGTTAATGAGGAATATCCAAGGATACACCGCATGGGATGGTCTATAATCCTATAATCTCAAAGCATCCGATGGTTTTATCCCTTCTCTACAGTGGCATTCCTAAATTTTGCATACCCAAGTTAAATTACCTAAGACAGGGTAACTGACACGTGACACTTGCGATTGATTGTGCGGAAATTGATAGCCTCGTGACATGTACAATTCCGAGAAACACTAAAAGAAATAAACATTTCTCAATTTCTTCTTTATTTTCATTAATTTGAGCTCAAATTTTTCTCTTATACCTCAAAATCTCACAGTACCCCGCAAAGTGATAGAGGATCCCTGCTCTAACTTGTGGCGCCAGCTATATATATAGTCTTCGTTAGTTATAGAACTTTCGGAACTTGATTAGTCTCGACAGATCTAGGCCACTCCATAATAAGTTCCTTACACCTATTACCTAACATCATTAATTCTTATAAAACAATTTGATTTTTGTAAGATATAATATATTTTTCTTCTTTTTTTTCAGTTTTTATTTTTATGTTATGGCTTTTACAATATTCCCTTTCCTAAGGTCACATTTTGTTTTATACAAGTTAGTTTTATTTCCAAGTTGCTTGCACTATTTCCAATAATTTGTTATTATTATATATATATATAATTTTTTCTTTTCTTTTCTATAACTATGAGAATATGTATTTTATAAATCCAATCATTGCCATAAAAGGTTGTATTCTTTAATGCGATAAAAAAAAGTTTATCTATCTATCTGACATCAAAACTGCTTTTTTTTGTTTGTTTTTTTGAGTAAACAGTAACGTAAATAAACCAGCAAAATAATCGATATTACAAAAAAATTTAAAAAATATGTCACTTCCAATAGAAAAAAGGTAAAAAAAAGATCAATTCAGGATCAGATTCAAAACAGGTTATCTAACAAAATTACTAATGATAAAACTCAATAAATAGTATTTGTAACAAAACTCACGCGATAGCGTCGATCATGTCGAGACCCATCTCAACGCAGCACTTGGCGTGGTCGGAGCGAGGCTCTGGCAGTCCGGACACACAATAGTAGCAATCACCGAGAATTTTGATACGAAGACAATGGTTGTCCTAAAACAGACGCAACAGCAACATTACTATAACATGATTAGTTTGAGTGATTAGTTTCAATAACAGAAAAAAAATAGTGACTCACAAATAACGCAAATCGCCGAAATAATTACTCATAATGAAATCCTACTATAGTTTTTCGTGGAAAAATAAATAAATAAAAAAACTTCGGTGAATCCCCAATTTACTTTCTCAGTATGAATTATTTATTTAAGTCTTTGGTCCTTTCTAAAAATCGATTTTTCTGTCTAAAAATGAATAGTTGACTTACACAGAGACTCACATCAAATTTAGAAGAACTTTTATACAAAGACAATGATACGGACTCCGATAAATACGAGGTTATCACCACAAAATCACTGCTCTAACTTCATCAGACTCGCCTGGGCAAACCGAGTCTCATTCCACTCAAAATTATTTGATTTGGATATATAAATTATAATTATATAATTATTTTTTTCAGTAGAATAGAATAGAATAGTTTTATTTGTCGGCGTCCAATGTCATAGATTTTTGACGCCGTATACATGATTAAATTAATTGAATGAGGTGACTTGTCTTCATTGAGCATAGGACGGCTTCCATAGATGAGTTGTCGTCTCCGAGCATCTCATGTAGGTCTCTTGTTCCCAAACCCATAGGACGGCTTCCATAGATGAGTTGTCGTCTCCGAGCATCTCATGTAGGTCTCTTGTTCCCAAACCCATAGGACGGCTTCCATAGATGAGTTGTCGTCTCCGAGCATCTCATGTAGGTCTCTTGTTCCCAAACCCATAGGACGGCTTCCATAGATGAGTTGTCGTCTCCGAGCATCTCATGTAGGTCTCTTGTTCCCAAACCCATGGCCTTTAGTATTTCCTCATATCCAGGGCACTCCTCCAGGATCTGGCTTAGTGTGAGAGGCCAGACCCCACACCGGCCGCAGCCCGGGGCCATCGCCCTGTTTATGAGGTGGCCATGGGTTAGGCGAGTGTGGCCTACATGCAGCCGCATGAAACAGTATAAACAAATAATAATGACTGAAAAAAATTCCCGCATATCACACATGAACTTTTAGAGTAGGTGGCAACATGTAGATAGCCCATCACTAAAAAGCATGGCAGTTGATGCGACATTAAAACCGAACACACAAAAAAATATATATTCTCTCGAAATAGATAATACAGTCATCTACAGGTTATGTACTGATCTAGTTGTATATGTGTATATAATATAGGTAGTGGCGATATTCACCGCACCAACAAAACTCAGTTACCGGTAGAGTTGACTTACGTTCGCAAGTTGATCAAATCGTCCGAACAGTTCGTTGAGAAGTCTGACCAACTCTTGAGCGGTGCACTGGGAGGCCAGTACTGTGAAACCCACGATATCCGCAAACAGAATACTGAAAAAAAAAAAAAAGAAACATTACATTTCATAAGCAGTACTAAGAGATTTCAACAGATTTTTACATTTCAAGGTCTCCTAAATAAGTTTTGGCCCATTTCCCGTTAGTGTCTGTCAATGCGTTTGTGTTTGTGTATGATTGGAAAGGTATGAGCGTTCTACCGCAAAAACTATTGTAGACATGAACTTGAGATTTGGAATGAAGAAGCCACATGTGCTAATTTAGATCTGATTAGATTTTGGTCCAAATCGGACGAAAATCGAGACCACTTTATTTCGGGGCCTAAGTACATTTTACAAAATACCGCTTTTGTTTATGACCTCATCAAAAATTGCTTCAAGTAAAAGTTGCAGAAAGAACTAAAAGACCCATTTTATAGTCAATACGATTTTTGATACATGCCGAAAACAGTCCTGAAATGTCGTTTTTTTTTTTTTTACTTTTCCTTGATTTACCCGAAAACGGAAAAAAAAATTCTTTCTACCCTCCCTCTTCACAAAAACATTTCATACTGACATTACTGTTTGTAAGAAAGTGACTCAGTCACGCTGTACAATTATATACCGCTGACGCCAACTCAATACTTTCTTATACACAGTGATGCCAGGATGAAATGATTTTGAGAAGGGGGAGAGAGTGATTTTTAAGAGTGACTGGTATAACAAAGTTCTGTAATGGACACATCACATTTTCAAGATTCCATACTTAAAGGGTCCAATGGTACTCGATTTTTCAGTCTAAGTTGTCTGTCAATCCGTCTGTCACACACAAATATATCTAAACTTTACAAACAACAACAACAAAATTTATTTGGACCAGCAAAAAAAGGTGCTATACACAAATATATAAGAAAATTAAGGGTTTAAAATAGGAAGTCCTGGTACAGTCTTTGTTTGAGTCGCCTCCCAGGAGTAGGCGCTCCTAGACTGTAGTGTACAGCCCCGGAACAATGCACAAGGGCTTCGTGGTGGTTCTTCACTAGTTTCTCGATGTGAGCTGCAAAAAGAGGAACACCCAATTCTTCGTGGATTTTGTGATTCCTGACAAACCAGGGTGCGTTTGTTGCTATTCGGAGTACTTTATTCTGGAATGTTTGTAGTCGTTTCATGTTAGTGTTGCTGGTACCGATCCAGACTGGACAGGCGTATGTTAGAAGTGGAAGTAGGAGTGTCTTGTATAGCAGAATAGTACACGTGTGTTTAAGTGGCGTGTTTCTGTTTATGAGAGGGTAGAAGGTGTTAAGTCGTGAATATGCTAGCTGTAGTTTTCTGTTAATGTGTAGTTTCCATGTGAGTCGTGTATCTAAAAGTACTCCAAGATAGCGCACACCCTGGTCCTTAGGATTCCAGAGAATCGGGAGGTTTTCCTAAACTCAATGTGTTAAGTGACGACTTCAACAACCTCATGAAGTCGTCAAATGTTTATAATTTACAATTAGTACAAACAATTATTATAATAATTATTGAATGTGTGTAAATTGATTCACTTCAGGGAGCCGTTAGGTCAAAGGTAGCCTACTAAGCTCAACATCACGGGTTCGAAACCCGGCCGAGGCACTTAGGTTTTTTATCTGGAAGGTGAAAACTCCTTGACCAAGCCGTCCTACAGATTGAACGTTCAGAGAAGGTCCCGAGCCTGTACGATGTGACGAAAGAACGCTCTGGTAGTAGGCGATATGACCTCGTAGTTAAAGTCCGGACTTAAGTCATAATAATTAGATTAATGCAAAGTTCATATATGAAATCAATCAGTGTATCCAACGGTCTTGCGCTTTTTTGTACAATTTGAGTCCCACTCTCAAAATGAAAATCAATTCGAGTTACGACAAATGGAGGGAAGGTTTTCTTGGCGCCTGCGCTGTTAATATATACTCAAGGTTACCTGACATTCTCGTGCCGTTGGATGTAGATCTTGTGGAACTGGCCTTCTACGGGGGACATGATGTCTGCCTTCATCTCCATGGCAACATGCTGCGGCAGTACTGACAAAAGTAGCCTTTCCTAAATATCAACAAAAATACCTTTTATTAGCAACTCCAAAACAATAAGTTGTCTCTGCAGTAAGCTTTTTTCACGATGCCTTAAATATACTCCGTTACAGTGCAGCGTTATTCTGAGTCACAGATCAGATTGCCAATATGCGATCCACGAAAAGCGCTTCAAGACTGCCTTATTTTAGTTTTAGACAGGAATTTCCGAACGAGGAATCCCATCGGAAAGAGGGCATTTGGCGGAACATTGACCGATGTTGATTGTGGCGGGAGGGGGGGGGGGGGGGGGGGGTGTTGGAATAGAGCCAACAGGTCTGCCATCTGGTGGCCCACACACGAGCTAATTTATACAATGATCCATCACTCTTGTAGAGATAGAGCTCACTCCTCGCTCACCATCAATGAACATCCCCAAACGAACAAACAAACATACCTACTCTACTCTCATATATCTTGACATTTTTCTTTTTCTTCTCAATGATTATGAGATCGACTGAATGAAGACTAATCTTCCCAAAGAGATTTACAAACATTCTCTAAACAAACATGGCACAGAGGTTCTTTGTTTTGCAGATCAACAAAGAAACGTAATCCGTGTATCCCTGGCAATGTGTAGCCAGCATTATTCATGAGTTTCCGCACCCCCCCCCCCCCCCCCCAAGCTCTGCTCCTCTTCACCCAATTTGGCCGAAAATTAATAGGTTACGTATTCAAGGACTTTACAAATCTCATTGATCGAGCTAAGCGAGGTCTTTCCTTTCGAGTTCATCAGTTCTTTCAGTTTCCTTGCACGACATCTGTCGCATCTCGTCTCAGATTTACACCTAATTTTGCATAAATGTAGGTTACACAGAACCTTCTTGTTACCTCCCCAGGTTTACCAAGTATAGGGGAAGTTATGTAATCGGACAGAAGTTCGATGGGGAGTTTTCAACAGATGTTTATGATTTCCGACCACCTGATTCATAGTTATATCACTACTTATAGTCTAGGAAATATGATGCTCTCTCCCTCTCTATATATCATACATATTATGGAATTTAAAGATTTAAGCTACTTCCCCCCCCCCCCCCTTACTAGAGACGGGCTATCTACAGGTAGGCCATCCTATCCTAAACATGCATCGGCGAGAACTAACTAAAATGGGACCAGGAGCTGCCAGGGAGTAACGTTACCTCGCGTTACCTAGTTGATTAAATCAAAAATATTCCCAAGGCGTGATCAGTAGACTTTTTGACGTGACGTCTTATAATTTGGTAGGCCGGCACCCCATGTTTGAAAACTGCGTTATGTTACTTTCGGTAACACGTAACACACGTATCGCGCATGCGCCGAGAGAAACTCTTCCCTTCATTTCTTATTTTTCATATCATCGCCCAATACTGAACAAAATCACACATGTGAATCGAATTGTTAATTGAACTTCACAATTACATTATTGTCCTACATGATGTATAAATGTGAAAATAGCATTGATTTAAATAATAATGATTCAAATAATGAATTTGAAAATAATATTTTTATCGAGTAAACTCTTTATAAAAATTGTAAACCAAACCTTCATTTTTTGAAAACTATTATGCTTATGAATGTTTTCTTTCTATATTGTTTTTAAATTGTTTCAAGGTTCAAAAATTTTATTGAAATGATTTGTTATATTTGATTCTTGACACTTTCGCTATCTTGCAACTCAGACGTTGTCACACTCATTTCGCCACGCATCGGAGTTGCACGCACCCGATTTTTTTATAGGATTTGAATAAACTCGCCCTTCTTCTTGACTGTTATCCGAAGGAAAATTGTTGACATTTTTCAACACAAATATCTAATGATGATGACGTGAGATCAGAAACTTTGAATTTCAGTGAGGATTTCAAATTTTCTAAATGACTTTGTTGATACTTCTTTTAAATTAACTTTAAAAATGTAAACAATCGATCACAAAAATATATATTTATTTATACTTACTAATTTTTCATTTTCATCTTCCATTTCAAGTCTGGCAGCGATACAATTTCGAGTGTCCAAAAATGCTTTTCTCTGCGCATGCTCCATCAAAGAATGAAGCAGAAGTCCAACAATATTGGCACAAACGAAAACTAAAACATTGGCCGTCACCTGGAATAAGAGATACAGACATAAGAATCAAATTAACACCAAAAATCTAACACTGCCGATGTAATGAATTCATCGAGATGAAATTTTCATTTCATTTGCACTCAAGTCCTTGAGTAAGACATCCGTTGAGTAAAATTTGGAAGGATAAGGAAGAAGATGACTGCACCGACATTGCTTTTTTTTTTTTTTTTTTTTCTGATAGATTGGATTGTCTCGCAATTCGTTGAAGAGAGTGCCGACGTCTCCCCACAACGGATGCTCTCCTCTGATAAGATGACCTCACATCGCTGCTAGAAGGAGGTTTCAGTACACAAACCAGCAACGAATGACCCACTGTAGAAGGAATTCGAGGTTCTGTCATGTAAATGAAAACTCAATATTTGGCTAACGTTTCGGAAACTGTTTATTTCCTTCTTCAGTGTCTTGAGTGGTTGTGTGTGGTGAAGATGTTGAGAGTTTGTGTCCAGTAAAGAGCTGTGGTATCGTGTACCAACGGCGATGAGGTCATCTTATCAGAGGAGAGCATCTGCTGTGGAGAGACTTCACGCACTCTCTTCAACGAATTCCAATCTACCAGAAGAAGAAAAAAAAAAAAAGCCAATGTCGATCCAGTCATCTTTTTCCTTATCCTTTCAAATTTTACTCAGGTACACGATACCATAGCTCTATACTGGACAGAAACTCTCACCTTAACCACACACATCCACTCAAGGCCAAATATTGAGTCTTAATGCACACGACAGAACCTCGAATTCCTCCTACATTGAAAAGATACTGTCGACTCTATTAATCAGAGTGACCCACTATTTTACCACCAATTAATATATTCATTTTCAAGTTTATATAATTAGAAAATCTTGATAAACCCATTATTCTTACAACAATATGACTCCTCCAGCTATAACAAGTATAGGGGAAGTTATGTAATCGGTCAGAAATTAGAAGTTGAGTTTTTACTGAAATTGCAAATATTCCGACACTCTGATTCCTAAGATAATAAAGAAGAAAGGAGGGTCAACATAAAACCTCTATCTAATAACTGCCGTTGTAATGAACGTATCGACACAAATTTTCATATGTAAATTCAAAATGCAAAAAGAACGACATATTAATTTTCAGCGGAATCGGCCGAAGGGATCAGAGGGGGGGCTAAACTCAAAAACCCCAATAACTATCGATATAATGAATGTATCGATATGAAATTTCGTATTTGAATTCAAAATCCCATAAGGACGGTCCCAATTAATTTTCCATGGAATCGGGTGAAGGGAAGGGGGTTCAATTCAAAAGTCCTAATGACTACCGATGTAATGAATTTGTCAATACAAAATTTAGTATGCGGATTCAGAAGCCTCAATTATTGATTTTTAGCCCATAAGGTCGACGGATGTTGGAGGTGGAGCGAAAATTTAATTGATTAATTCACTCTGGGGAAGTACATTGCCGGTGAATCACCCAAGACTTTTATAATTCAAATTGATGTTGAATAAATAAATTTTTCTTAGAAAAAGAATCCTAATTTATTCTAGTTTTAATTGTTATATATATACAATTTTTGAGGGCGCCGGTAGCTCAGTGGTATGCGTGCTTGACTTCTGAGCTCAAGAACGTGGGTTCGTAACCCGACCGAGGCCCTTAGTTTATTTTATCTGGGAGGTAAAATAAACTTAAGGACGCCGTCCTTCGGATGGGACGTTAAGATATGGTCCCGAGCCTGTACGATGTCAGGTACTCGTTAAAAACCACTGCCCCTAGGTGAATAAAAATTTAGGGTAGGCAAAATTTAGGACTCCCACAGTAGAATCAGGCTCATGTCCACCAGAGTGACGAAAGAGCGCTCTGATAGTAGGCGATATGACCTCGTAGTTAAAAGCGCGGGCATGAGTCATAAAACCTAACCTAACCTATACAATTTTTTATGAGATAATTGAGACTCAATTACAGTTTTTTAAAGACCTTATAAGATTCTTACTGAGTGAAAAATCGACGATTTTTTTCAATTACTATTGACTATCTGATAAAGGCAATGATCTGGAAAAGCGTCTCCCTTCTAGTCGTATAATCTGGGGTTTACTATACAAACAAGAGAAGAAACGTCGTAGAGGAAGAGCAAAAATTGAGTTGATTATAAATATTTCGAGGTGGGGAAGTACATTAAAGGTGATCACTTGAAGGAAAGAGAAGGATGAAAGGGGGGGGGGGGGGGGAGGGGAGAGGGCTCCAGTCAAAAACCAAATATTCCATGTAATGTAACACAAAATGTATAGGATTCACAAGTTTTAGAATAAAATCATGTTCAAACAAATTGATAGATTGATTTTAGAGGGAGAGCGAAGACTTAATTGATAAATTCGCGCTGAGGAAGATTCACCGACAACTTTTTTTCTACTTGTTTCAACAACGAATGAATGAAATGAGGTTTGATCTTTGCCAAATATTTTGTGTTATTTTTAAAAACGTTGTCAAACATATTTTAATTTAAGAAATTTTTTACAATTCTGTTTGGCTCGAAGACTCGTGTCGTTAAAGTTATTCCCGTAATTTACCTCACAACCCAAACTTAACTTTTCTTCATTATTCAAATTGCCAGTCGTCACAACGACTTTCAACGTTGAACATATGCTCTATTTATTATTATCTTTTTACACCAGAGTCGTTTTACATCCACAGCTAAAGAAGAATAAAAAGAAGTTGTCCATCAATCACTGGCTATGTACTTCCCCAGAACGAATTAATCAATTAACTTTTCGCTCCCCCTCCAAAACCAGTCGATCTGTCAATATTCAACAGTTGACTCACATAGGAGCACCTAAATCCTCATACCAAATTTTTTTCTCGATAAATTCATTACATCAGCAATTATTAAGGTTTTTGAATTGAGCCTCTCCCCTAATCCCCCCTCCTTTTTGACCGATTTGACTGAAAATCGATAGATTTTATCCTCATGGGGTTTTGGTCACACATATAAAATTGTGTATCGATACATTCATTCTATCGGCAGTTATTAGAGTTTTTATGTTATATCAGTTAAGCCCCACTTCCCTTTGGTCAATTTGGCTGAAAAACAATACGTGTTGTCGTTAGAAGGTTCTGGGTTCACATATAATATTTCGTGTCAATACATTCATTCTATCGGGAGTTATCGTGCTCACAGACACAAATATTTTTTTTTTCATGTTTGGGATCTAGAAGTCGGAAAACATGAAATTGTGTTGAAAACTCCACATCGATTTTTTGACCGATTACATAACTTCCCCTATATTTCGTATAACTGGGGAGGTAAAAAAATATGAATGAAACTGCATACATATATCCAGAAACCAAATCACACATAGGAAAGGGGGGAATAGTGGGGGAGGGGGGGGAGGGGGTAAAATAACTGCCGAAGTAATAAATATATCGACACAAAATTTTATATATACATCCAAAACCCCATACGAACGACACCAATCAATTTTCAGTCGAATCAGCTCAAGGGAAGGGGGTGACCAGAGAAGAGGGGTTGTACACAAAAACTCTAATAACTGCTTAAGTAATGATTTATTGACACGAAATTTAATATGAGAATTCAGAAGTCACTGAATAATACATTTATTGATTGATTTTCAACCAAATTGATAGATTGGTTTCAGAGAGAGAGCGCGAAAACTTCGAGATGCGGCCATGACTTTCTCTAAGAATTTATGTTATTTTATCATGTAAAAAATAATATCTGTTGTACATTCTAATTGGTGCATTTTTGTAGTGATATTTACAGGGTAGGTGTCTACAATTCATTTCTTGTCCAGGCCTCCTCTCTTTGGAACTCACTGCCTCTTTTGTTTATCTATATTTTTAATTGTTTAGTTTTTCTCCAAAGTAGCACTAATTTATTTATTTATTTGTACGTCATACTGATACTATATTTCATTGTTCCTGTTCTTTACTCTACATGTATTTATTCTTAGGGGACCTCGGTCCCAGAATAATTAAATTTCTTTTCATTTCATTTTTTCATAATTATCCCTCAAGGAAATTCCTTGAACTTTCCCTGTTTTTCCCATGATGCTAATTTTTCCCTGAGTCTTAATTGGGGAGGGAGGGCTAGATATTTTTCCATTAATTTTTTTAAATTTAACAAGTAACATAGAATACTATATTTTCAGAGTGAGGTTGCTGAAAATAATTTAATTATATTTTGAATAATTTATTTTAGTCCGGTTTTTAAAGATGTGTAGCATCAAAAAAATAAATTAATGGCGAGTTCTTGGTGCCCAACACACATTTATCGCAGGTATTTCGCTCTCTACCCAGTTTGAATGAGAAAGAAGTACTAACCTGCTGCCAGAGAAGTTGTTGAAACTGATCCACAGCAGCAGCACTGACAGCCAGATGAAGCAGAGGTAAGGCAGCGCCGAAGAGAGCAGCCACCCAGGTCCGTAGAGGCATCATCCCATAGGCGAGGAAGAGGGCGAAGAGGACTGGCCAGAGTCCTTCGGGGAAGACACGCCGAGTCTCCAGACGAAGAGGTGGTGCAGGACCAAGGGGAAGAGAGACAGCGGTGTAGGTGCAGCAGAAGAAGAGGACGACGTAGCAGACCCACAGCAGGTAGGTGTCCTGCATGTACCTGCAACAGAACATGTCCAACGTAATGAGGAGGCTCAACACAGAAAGGAGAACTAATCCGAACGACCCTTTGCAATAAGTTCACATTATCGGAAACTCCGCTGTTACATACTGTTCTTCATACGCCGTTTTTCAATGATTGAATGGGATATGCTACCCTTTTGAGTCAGGGTGAATAATGTAAGCAACGCCAGCCAACATAAAAAATCTTTAAAAAAACCTTTTCTTCCTTTAAAAAAAATGTTTTTTTTTTCAGGTAAAACCAGCCTTCCGGGAAAACAAGAGGCTCTCTCGGGAATTTTTTTAGTTTGTCAAATATTTAAGAACTCTTCCACAGCCTAAACATCCAAAATAGGAACTCGGTACATGAATGTAGTGCATTATTAGCCCAAACTCAAGAAAAATAGGTTTCTGAGAAAATCCAGCATCCTTGCGATTCACTAAAAATAAATATTTTTTTCATAAAATAAGAGTAGACTATCGAATAAAAGGAACTGGAACCAACAATCAACACGAAGTAGTAGTTCGTATTCCAAAATGTTCAACATGAAGGCCGCTAAAGGCGCACATGTGTGCAGAGCCCCTACTGAAACGCATATTTTTGCGCCTAGAGACCTAACATTTTTCATGAGAACATAGTAAGGTTACTCCAAAAATATATATATGTAATACTGCGCCGAAAATATACGCAGGAGATACATTTGAAAAATAATATTCTTCAAAAAATATATGCGGGGTATCAAATGAAAGGTATCGAAACCCTCAACATGAATCTAGATTACGCTTTTGGAAACTTTCAAAATGAAGGCCGGAAATGGTGAGGATATTTTCAAAATGTGTAATCTAGGACTTATATCTTATTTCTAAAAGTTCCTGGAATCACTAACTTAGTAACAGGGAAGATAACGCAAATTACCTACTTACTAACCTTTTTTTACTGACCGAGCTATATAAAGTATCGGGGATGTTTCGTAATCCGTCAGAAATTCGATGTTGAGTTTTCAACGGAATTTCATGTTTTCTGACCTGATTCAAAAATGAAAAAAAAAAAAAAAAAAAAAAAATGCTGTCTTTGTGAACTCGACAACTCCCGATAGAATCAATGTATCGACACGGAATTTTATATTTATGTATATGCAGAACACTCTAAGGACGACATCTATTGATTTTCAGCAGAATCAACGGAAGGAGTGAGGTGATCAGAGAAGGGGAACTAAACGTTTTTTTTTTTTTCTGGCCTTATGTACGATGCATATTAGCCATGTCACTGTGTTATCTAGTTATTTACGACATCCATGGCCCCGGGAGGGAGTTATATCTACGAAATAAAACTCACTCCCGAACGGGATTCGAACCCGCAAACCTAGGTGAGACCATGCGACCAGAGCCCTACGCTCTAGTCCGCACGGCCACCATGGCCCCCCGACTCACAAGACCCTAATAACTGTCGATGTAATGAATATATCGACACAAAATTTAGTTTGAGGATTTAGAAGTTATTATTTAAGTCAACTATTGAGCTTTAGCCCAAACGGTTGAAAACGTCATCAATTAATTCGGGCTGAGGAAGGTGACTCACCGACTACTTTTTTTCTATCAATAGTACAGTAGAACCTCTTTAAGTCGAACCTCGATGAGTCGAAAACCTCCAAAACTCGAAAAAAAGTTTTGTTCCTTTCCCTTCAAGCCCCAAAACCTCCATTACTCGAAATCTCAACCCTCTATTAGTCGAAATAATCAGTGAGTCCCTACAAGCCATTTTGGTACATATTTTCCCTCTATAACTCGAAAAAATAAATTGGACCTCTGTATCTCGAACATAGCAATGTTTTATTTTACAACCTTTACAACTCGATTATTTGAAACTTATTACCTCTATAGCTCGAAGGAAAATAAGTTACCGACTTTAAGAATTTGCCGGCAATCTACACCATTGTTTCTTAGAAAACAATTTAGGAGTATACAATAAATAGGATTACCAATTATCTAAAGCAAAAAAAATTACTGACTTTTTTTAATAACTACATATACTACGTATTTTTTATTTTAAGGATGTTTTGAAATAATGTTGATTTATAATAAATATAAATATGTTTGTTACCTCTGTAACTTGAATTTTTATTTATTTCACCTCTCTAACTCAAAATTAGTTAGAATGAATCTTAATCTCTACAAGTCGAATCAAAATCCGCCTGTCGAAATCCTCCATAAGTCGAGAACTCTATAAATCGAATTTTTTGGCGTCTCCCTTGATGTTCGACTTATAGAGGTTCTACTGTATATACAAATTTTGTAGTTTTTTAGCGGCGGAGGGGGGGGGGGAGAGAGAGAGAGAGAGAGAGAGAGAGAGAGAGAGAGAGAGAGAGCGAAGACGTAGTGATCCATATAGGTGACCGAGTGACATATGCCGTTGAGGCCTTGAACTGGACACATGTCACAGACAACATCAATCATACGTTTTGTCTGTCCGTCCGTCAGTCGGCCCAAAACCAAATTAGACCGAAGGACCTTCTCTAAGGATAGACTTCTATATTTTGGAATATATGGGGAGTACACCTGCCAAGAGGTAAACACACAGATTTATATGAAATATTAGTCAAATGCATATAAAGATGAGGCCAAAACACTTGAAATTTGCCTGACACAGAAAGATACAGGCTATCTCTAGTGGTTGCTCTATTTCTGTCCGTTTCAAAAATAACTGGTAAATGGACATTTTTTTTTTTTTTTTTAACTTCCCTAGCTTTACTTAGTACTATAGTTATGTAATCGGTCACATTTTCGACGTGGAGTATTCCCCAGAATTTCATATTTACCGACCACTGAATCCAAAAATTAAAAAAAAGAAGGAAATATGTCTATGAGTATGTGCATATGGATGACAGAAATAATATATGGACAATCTATTTTATACGAGGTGTGATCAAAAAATAACGGGAATTTTCGGTTTTTTAAAATAATTTTATTTATTCGTCTTTATCAATGTTATCCCCTTCAAAATAGTCCCCATTAGATATTATACACTTATACCAGCGCTTCTTCCAATCCCGAAGAAACACTTCTGGAACTAGATCTTTGCATTTAGCTCTCTCAGCAATGGGCTTTTAATCTCATATATGCTTGTGAAACGACGGCTCTTTAAGGTTCTCTTTATTGTTAGGAACAGAAAAAAGTCACACGGAGCAATGTCTAGCGAATATGGAGGCTGGGGCATCATTACAGTGTTCTTTTTGGCCAAATATTCACGAACAAGCAATGAGGTGTGAGCAGGTGCATTATCGTGGTTCAAAAGCCATGAATTGTTTCGCCACAAATCACTTATAGGAAGTACACCTTATTGATCGTTTAACCTTGTGGAAAGAACTCATGGTGCACTATGCCGTTAAAATCGAAAAACACAGTGAGCTTGACCTTCACATTCGACCGCACTTGTCGAGCTTTTATACCACTCGTAAACCCTAGTTTTACTCATAGCAGACTCACCAAAAGCAATACTTAACATTTCTAAAACTGTGCTGCACTTTATTATATTCTTATAGCAATTTAATGCAAACTTTCTGATCCATTTTGTAAACAAATAAGTAATCGCCGATCGTAACAAAACACGTGTAACCTCTTTGACAGCTGACAGCAGACTAAACATCCCGTTTGACTAACAATGTACAGATACTTTTCAGACACGTTTACAAACACAACAACGAAAAAATCGCGTGAAATTACAAAATTCCCGTTACTTTTTGAACAACCTCGTACAACGAAAGAGAAGGGGAGGGAATAGATTGAACTCAAAAACACTAATAACTGCAGATGTAATGCACCGATACGAATTATGATATATGGATCGAGTAGTGTCTGAGTAAGGCATCTACTAACTATCAGCCAAAGAGAAAAAGTGGAAATTTACTTGATTACAAATGATTCGAGCAAGGGATTTAGTAGGGTATCGAGACAGGTTGATTCGACTACCTAAGACAGGAAGTGTTAAATGTTGTCTTACAATTATTTTTTTCACCGTCTCCTTTCACTCAGCACTACTTATCAAATTTCAAGGATAAAATATTATTTTTCTTTATCAATATACCCTCATGCACAAAGAACGGACGCAATTATATCTCGTTATTGTTTATTTCAAGGAACTTATATTTAAAACAATTTTATGCCTGGGATTGCTTCAAAAATGAATGAATCGAAGAAAATAACATCTTTAAAAATGCGGAATTAATAATAATTATTATTTTAAAAGGGAAAAAGTGGGGAAAGTTATTCAAAGACAAGGGAAAAAGGGAAACATAAGAGTAGTTGAAGAGGGAAATTTTAGTATGCATGAGTGGAAACACTCCTGACTTAAGTGAAGTGCATCTCCTGTGTCGCATCCAACTGATAGGATGGGTTTTGGCTTTCAAATAAAAGACCCTTCCATAAAAGAAGAAAAAAATAGTCAGTAAATCACTCGATAAGTTCTTCCCCAGCTCGAATTATTGTAAACATTTCACTCTCTCTCTCTCTACCCCATTCCCCCAAATCCTCTTCTTCGCTTCGGCTGAATATACTATTATATGGAGACATTTTTGTATTCAGAAAGTCGGAAAACTGAAATTTCGGTGAAAACTCAACATTGAATTTCTGAAAGATAATATAACTTCCTCTATAAGTAGCGTCATTATTTTTGAAAGATATAATAAAAACAAATTTACCTGGTGGTTAGGAAGACGAGAAGAAGCAAGAAGAGTAAAGAGTGGACCAGATGATAGACATTCTGGGGAGAAAGTCGGCCCGTGTAGCCAAGACTGATGGCAGACTGGAGGCCGGTCAGAAGAAGGAAGAGGCTGACAGCAGAGATGACAGAGGAATGTTGGAGCTTGAAGGTGTACCGCTGGTAGAGTGCCTCAAGTTCTGGGGACTCGAACCGACGGCGAGACACCAGCCTAGAGACCAGGGGAGCTCGCCCGCATGCCTTCACTGAGTGGTCCATCTACCTATACATAATAATAGATTAGCCTCCTTATCACAGAGATGACAGAGGAATGTTGGAGCTTCAAGGTGTACCGCTGGTAGAGTGCCTCAAGTTCTGGGGACTCGAACCGACGGCGAGACACCAGCCTAGAGACCAGGGGAGCTCGCCCGCACGCCTTGAAGTATGGCAGTAGTGTTATGCAGAAATTGGTTTCATGTACATATTTCTTGTGGAATAGACAACATTATAAAAACAAAGTTTATTCTGTTTACATATTATAAGTTTCTACAATATCTCCGCATTTCTCAACTTAGATGTTATAACAATAGCGACCTTATCATATGACCAGGGAGCTGGCATCTGCATGTAGACTGCAAAAAGAGGCGGCCTACTATAGAATGATTGTCCAACAAGTTGAACAGGTTTCAAACGTAGAAACCTGATGATCTGGACGTCAAAAGAGCTGTTCGACGTCTTACATATATACCCTCGTCAATTCATATCAAAGTATAGACACTTGAAATGGTACTAGTAAATGGTAACGGCTGACAAGAACGAGGCGGATAAGGAGACGCCATAGATCAGGAGGTGAGCTGGGCACCGCTTCGAGGCCGCTATCTGTAACCCTCGACAAGCCGACATACTGCACCGATATCGTGCAGTATGTTATAGGGCCGAACAAGAAGTATACAGAACAGAGGCTCTCAACACTTCACCAAGAAAAGAGAGAAGGCCTTGGCCCCATAGTTATCAGTGCCGGTCCAATGCGCATGCGTTCAGTTGGTTCATCCTAAGTTGACCGATGATGTCATCACCCTTTTACATCTGGGTAACCTTCCCACTATACGTCATAAGGTCAACAATTACACTTACGTTGTCAGTAGACCGTGTAGTATGGCTGACAATGATTTATAAAAATGTATCCTTACCTCTCCACCAAAATTCGATGTTTATCGACTCGATACCTCTAAACACAATTCCAAAATTGATTTTTTGAAAAGAACTAATATTGATGGGATAAGTATTTCTTGAGATATTCAGGGGGGGCCTAATTTCAATACCATGTTTATTTTTCTCACAGATCTCACACTTACAGACATTTTTCACCACCAACGTAGAATGTAAAGTACCGTTAAACATCTTTAAAGAAATATATTCGATAACGCGCACTATCATGAAAACTATTCCATTAAGTTTTTAAAAGTAGAGTTAGTTATTATGACGCATGCCCGAGCTTTAACTACGAGGTCATATCGCCTACTACCAGAGCGCTCTTTCGTCACACTGATGGACATGAGCCCGACTCTACTATGGGAGTCTTAAATGTTGCCTACCCTAAATTTTTATTAAACCATCGCTTAACGTCCCATCCGAAGGACGGCGTGCTTAAGTTTATTTTACCTCCCAGATAAAATAAACTAAGGGCTTCGGCCGGGTTTCGAACCCACGACCTTAAGCTCAGAAGGCAAGCACGCATATCACTGAGCTAACGCCGCCCTCTTTTAAAAGTAGATTTTCATAATGTACTCCTGAAAACCATAAAATTGATGCCCCACTTGACGAGATTGCGAATAACTTTTCTGAGATCTTGTCAGAAACATTCCGAATGTGTCGCGCTAATTCTGTTTCATTATACGACTCTTGATTGTTTTACTTATATAAGACCATTGAGGAACAATCTTTAGGTTCGCATACCCCCTAACAACGGATTCGCACCGCTTTGATGTTCGCAGTATTCTTTTAGAAAAATTGCTTAAGATCAATTTTTGATGTTTTTTTTTTTCAACTGCTCCAACTTTCTTTCTATATGCACTACAATGTTCTGAAGATTTGCAAAAACATTTCCTTGTACCCCAGAACTGTGTTATATGCGTTCATGATTTTTCAATACTGTTTTCGATTTAGACAGAGGGTTTACGATGCTTCAACCCTTGCTGTAAAGGTTACAAACTTGTGATAAAAATATTTTTGTAACCTATGTTTCATCCTATTTCATATGACCCCTTTTAAATGTCATTTTTTGCACAAATGTCGAAAAAACTTCACCTGCTCCCCTCTCACACAATTTTTTTCCAAAATACCCAATACAGTTTTCGACTCCCTTATTGCTTAATGAGATAGGGCCACATAATTATTTATTTCTGAAAAATAACTGAAAATCAATTCATGACCCTTAAGCTCTCTTCTTTTTTGGGAGCAAGTCACATAATATAATTCCCTAAAAATTCCCTTCTAAAAATATCAATACTTTTAAGTCAATATTTATATAATTTTAGCGATTAAATTCCTATATAACTCACTATTGTTATTATGTTTTACATTATTATTCACTTTGTTTTTTCTAATTTTTTATTTAATTTATCTACTCATTTTATTACTATTACTATTTTCCTTTTTCCATTAATTTTCACCAGTTTATTTTATTGTTTTAATCATTGCCTCTATTCATCATTTAATATTTATTACTAGAGACCTCTTTTCTTATATTTTTATTCTGTCTCAATTGGTCGATACCTGTACTCTTTTGACTATTTCTTATGTTATTATTCTTAGGCGACGAAAGTCCCAGAATAAAGATTATTTTTCATTTCATTTCATCTCATAATATTTGCAATCCCTAGCTGGGAGAATCGACAAAATGAACCAGGGGCCAAATTGTTAATAATGACATTTAACAAGGTAGTTTTTCCCTATGTATCCGCATTTTCCCCCCTCCACCAGCAATACAGTAACATAAACAGACGAAACAAACATCCGGCGACAACTTATGTAACATCCACGTAAACACCATAAATGTAATTTCGATTAATTGCCACCAAAGGTTATCTTTGACGTCGATTTTATAGAATACTCCTCATCAGATACACTGAAATGGCAAAAATTTGTAAAAATTCGAATTCTTATCATAGACTAGCAGGTTACCAGGCGTCCCGGATAGTAACTTTGTGTAATTGATTACTGTAAGCAGGTGAATATACGATCAACCGTTAAAGAGTACTCATTTTATATTTTGGGTCCCTATATACTAAGTTGGACGGTCCTTGAGAGGCCCTACAAATTTCGTGAATATACGATCAACCGTTAAAGAACACTTATTTCATATTTTGGGTCCTATATACTAAGTTGGACGGTCCTTGAGAGGCCCTACAAATTTCGTGAATATACGATCAACCGTTAAAGAACACTTATTTCATATTTTGGGTCCTATATGCTAAGTTGGACAGTCCTTGAAAGGCCCTACAAATTTCGTGAATATACGATCAACCGTTAAAGAACACTTATTTCATATTTTGGGTCCCATATACTAAGTTGGACAGTCCTTGAGAGGCCCTACAAATTTCGTGAATATACGATCAACCGTTAAAGAACACTTATTTCATGTTTTGGGTCCTATATTCTAAGTTGGACGGTCCTTGAGAGGCCCTACAAATTTCGTTAGTTCAGCCGTTTTTCACCATGATTTCACCGTTTTCCGTGAAGCTCAAACAATCAAACAAACATACAGACAGAAATTGAACTTTTGAACAAATTGAACAAAGTTTCGTATAACATGAGATGGACTGTACTAAGTATAGGGGAAGTTATGTAATCGGTAAGAAAATGTTGAGATTTCACCGGAATTTTGACCCCCTCATTCCAGAAATGAACACAATCAACTCACGACAGAATGAATGTATCGACACGAAATTGTATGTTTCCAGAGCGGATTTTCACTCAAATCAGCGAAATATGGGGAATTAGGGGGTGGTTTGACAGAAAAAGACTAATAACTGCTAAAGGAGTACACGTATTGATACGAAATTTCAAAAATAAATTCAAAATTCCATAAGGACTCTTTAAGTTCCAGCGAAATCGGTCGAAGGAAAGGAGGATAAGAGCGAGGGCTCAACTCAAACCATCAATAACTGCCGATGTAGTGAATGTATCGACATGAAATTTTATATTTAATAAATTCAAACTTCCATAAGGAAGGCACCAATTAATTTTTGGCAACATTGACCGAAGGGAAGGGGGTTTCAGAGAAGAGGTGCCAGACTCAAAAACGCTAATAACTGCCAATGTACTCAATATATCGACACACACATCATTAGTATGAGGATTCAGAAGCTACTATTTAAGTCAACTATTGATTGTTAGCTCAAACGGCCCATTGATTTTGAAGGGAGAGCGAAAACTTGACTAATTCCTGCTGGTGAAGTACATTGACGGTGATTCACCCACAAGTTTTTTTTTCTTATGTTAAAAAGATTATTTTATACGCTTTTTGAACAGTTTCTGGGAGAGCGTCACATATCCGATGTGAACGTCAGATATTCGATCTGAGATAGACACAAGCTATGTATAGACCATATCCACGACCTAGATCATCCTCCTGCAATCTTGGCTTCAACTCAACTATTTATCAAAGATCACATTTGTCATATGGCCAATAAGAAAATAGGTGACTGGTTAGCGCCGTCTGGCCAATTTTTTTAAATAAAATAATCAAGTTTGGCACTTTTAACTCCGTGGAAAATTTCACAGAATATGTGAAGTATAGAAAATTTTGTAGAGCAAGAAAATTAACTAACGTATTTTTGAACTTAGCATACAATTACTCTAAGAGTTACTAACCGGGCAACCTGCTATTCTTCAAATATACAGATTATAAGTTTTTTATCTGGGAGGTGAAAAAACTTTGAGGACGCCGTCCTTCCGACGGGACGCCTGTACGATTTCAAGTACTCGTACTCGTTTAATACCCTTTCCTTAGGTGAAGAAACCTAAGTAGGCAAAATTTAGGACTCCCACAGTAGAGTCGGGCTCATGTCCAACAGAGTGACGAAAGAGCGCTCTGGTAGTAGGCGATATGAACTCGTGGTTAAAGCATGGACATGAGTCACAATAACAAACTAACTATAGATTAAATCGTGTATTCATGTATCCGAAAGAGGTAGATATATCTTGTATAATCAAACTTCTACCAACAGTGGTCGATAGCCACTAGATGTAGGACATCGTCATAACCCCACATTTGCTACTTCACTCAGCCAATATCGATAATAATGAGCTTAGGTAAGAAAACATTGAGCGCGCCGTCCTAATGGATAGGACGTTCAGCGATGGTCCGAGCCTGTGCAATGTCAGGTTCTCGTTAAAAAACCCTCCCCTTTCAGTTAGTTATTGTGACTAATGCCCGAGCTTTAACTCCTAGGTCGCCTACTACCAGAGGGTAGTTTCGTCGCACTGGTGGCCATGAGCCCGATTCTAAATTTTGCCTTTCTCGTTTTATTTATACAGGGGGGAGCCTATGCGGTTAGGTACTCGTACTAAGACCCCTAACCTAGGTGAATATACCAAGGAAGACAAAACATAGGACTTCCACAGCAGAACGGGCTCATGTCCACCAATGCGACGAAAAAGCTTTCTGGTAGTAGGCGATATGACCTCATTGTTAATGCCCGGGCATTAGTCACACAAAAAATTAAAAATAAGAAAACAAACAAACAGAGGGACACTGACCATACATAAATATTGTAAAAATTAAAAATATACATATATACATAGAAAAAAATAGATAAGAACTATTAATTTTTCTACAAGAATCTAATAATAATAATGCAAAAAGAAATGAACAAGAAAATGACGCAAGATGCAACAAGGTCACAGATTTGAGGAAGGGGATCTCATTTTGCAGAATGAACTAATATGTGTGAAATTAAACCAAGATGGTAGGTGTAAGGCGCATTTCGGGGCATGAGAAAATATATATAAGGACTGAGGGTAGGAAAAAGGGGAAGTTTCCGCTCTCCTTTGAAAATCAATAGGGATTTTACTTATGGACTTCAGAGTCAAAATATAAAATTACTTGCTGATACATTCATTCTATGGCGAGTTATCGTGTTCATGAACAAAACGGAAGAAAATCCACCTATTTCTGCAGACTTTAGATGGATATACTGGGTGGGCTAGTGAGTACACCTAGGGACCTAAGCACTGTTATCCATTCCCAGTTAGCAGTCCTAAATCTTGCCTACCCAGATTTAACTAGAGTAGGGATCATTATCGAACGAGTATCGTAAGGTTCAGCAATATCTTCTCTGTTCAATATTTTAAAATGCCTACGTTTGGATCAAGCTTATAACGATGCTAGATGATAAATTTAATGAACAACAATGTACACGTACAATGTACAACCCCTCCCCCCCTTCTTAAGGTTTGGCTCAAAATGTTTAGGTGTCGTTCATATAGGGATTTATATTTACAAATAAAATATTCTGACGATACATTCAAAACTTGAGGGCGCCAGTAGCCGAGGGCCTTAGTTTTTTTAATCTGGGAGGTAAAATAAACTTAAGCATACCGTTCTTCGGATGGGACGTTAAACGATGGTCCCGAGCCTGTACGATGTCAGGTACTCGTTAAATACCCCTATCCTAGGTGAATAAAAATTCAGGGTAGACAAAATTTAGGACTCCTGTAGCAGAGTCGGGCTCATGTCCACCAGAGTGACGAAAGAGCGCTCTGGTAGTAGGCGATATGACCTCGTAGGTAAAGTCCGGGCATGAGTCATAATAACTAACATTCATAACGTTGGCAGTTATCGTGTTCATAGACACACTGACAGTAAATTCTTTCTTATTTTTTGAAATTAGGGGATCGGAAAACATGAAATTCTTGTGAAAAGTCAACATCGAATTTCTGACCGACTCAACGTCCCCCCATATTTCTGACCGACTCAACGTCCCCCTATATTTCTGACCGACTCAACGTCCCCCTATATTTCTGACCGACTCAACGTCCCCCTATATTTCTGACCGACTCAACGTCCCCCTATATTTCTAACCGACTCAACGTCTACCTATATTTCGTATAGCCGAGGAAGAAAAACATGATGTAAATATTTATACAACTAGCCGGTATGCTAACTTACTAGTGGCTCACCTAGCGGATGTGTGACAACGTCAGGACCCGCCGCCTGGTGACACCTGTCAAACCTCTAGTGTCACTCCGGCCTGTCAGGACCTCTGAATAATTACAGATAAAATGTGATGGTTAGAGGACGGGTAAGCTACCTAAAACTTTCCACGGCACGACTAATATACGTTTAATAGTTATTATGACTCATGCCCGGGCTTTAACTACAAGGTCATATCGCCCGACTCTACTATGAGAGTCCTATATTTTTAATCACCTATGGCAGGGGTCTTTAACGAGTATCTGACATCGCACAGGCTCGGGACCATCACTGAACGTCCCATCCAAAGGACAGCGTGTTAAAGGTTTTTTCACCTACCAGATAAAAAACCTGAAGGCCTCGGCCGGGTTTCAAACCCGCGATTTTGAGCTCAGTAAGCAAGCACGATACCACTGAGCTACCGGCGCCCTCAAACTATACGTTTAATATGCGAATGCAAAAGTTCAGATGACATTGATTTGCCGATTTATTTAAAATTTCATTAATTAATATTGATTTTTTTTTTTTTTTTTTCTTACGTCATATTAAAGAACCTATGCAATATCGGAGTGGGAGGACATCTTATCGAAGACTTTTGAAATAAACACGGCTTAAGCCCTCAGCCAGGAGTCTGGTCTGAAGGGGGTAGATCACAGCTCAACAGGGCCTATATATCAATACCCCCCATCCCCAGAACAGTAAACAGTGCTAAGTCACATCTTAAAGACCCAGCCATACAGCCTTGAGCTACCATACCCTCGGGAAATCAAGTCGTCGTTGAATCAACAGCAAAGTACAGGGCGTCCGTAGCTCAGAGATAGCATGCATGCCTTCTAAGTTCAAGATCGCGGGTTCGAAACCAAGGCGAGGCCCATAGGTTTTTTTATCTGGCAGGTAAAAAAACTTTGAGCACGCTGTCTTTTGGATGGAACGTTAATCGATAGTCCCGAGCCAGTACGATGTAAGGTACTCGTTGAAGACCCCCTCTTTCTAAGGTAACTAAACCTGATTAAGCAAAAGTTAGGACTCCCACAGTAGAGTCAGATGTCCACCAGACCGACAAAAGAGCATTCTGGTAGTAGACGAAATTACTTCGTAGTTAAAGCCCGGGCATGTCACAATAACTAATTAACAGCAAAGTACTTCCCCAAAATTAATCAACTGTGTTTTAAGTTTCCTTCTAAAACCAACTCACGGATTTGTTCACAAACTTTTAATCTGGGATGCAACAAAAGCTTTGCGCGTTGTCAGATACTCGCTAAAGACTCCTAGAGAACTAGACCAGAACTTGAGGACAATGGGCCAATGAGGCTCCGCTCTGTCTTTAAGGAGACAATGTTCACAAAATGACAATAATACTCATATCAGTAAATTGTAATGGGTGATCCATAATGGGTATCAGGTACGGTATCAATACTTTCTTTCGGATACTAACTACATGTAAGGTATCGATACTATAAGTCGATATAGTATCCCGAGATGGACCACGAACTCTCCAAGCCGTCCACACATTGGGATTTAGTTCGGCGGTCTGCCAACCGAACAAGTTCCCTACAATCGTCACACCTTCGTTACATCATAGCTTTTATAATCTGTACTCTCACTAAGGTGACGCTAAAATTTAAAAAGTGATACTTCCCCAGAACGAATTAATCATTTAACTTTTTTTTTGGTTTATGAATTGAGCCCCCTCCCCTGAACCCCCCCCCCCCCTCCCTTGGGCCGATATCGCTGAAATTTGACAGATTATGTCCTCATTGTGTTTTGACTTCAAATATGAAATTTCTTGTCGATACACTCATTACATCGACTGTTATTGCAGTCTTTGAGTTGAGCCTCCCTACTAATCCCCCGCTTCCCTTTGGTCGATTTGGCTAAAAATCATTAGGTGCCGCCGTTGAAGGTTTCTGAAGCCACATATAAAGTCCAGTCACACACAAACGCACACACATTTTTTTCCCCCCATATTTGGAATCAGAAGGTCGGAAAACATGAAATTCCGTTGAAAACTTCCTGATTTTTGACCGATTACATAACTTTCTCTATACTTTTCGTATCGCTGGAGAAGTAAAAGTGGAATACAACTTTACAAAGTTTTTTCCTGACATTTTTGAGTGGGGGGGGGAGGGTGGATTGTCTTTGTTGGGTTGTTGATGTTGAGTTGGGTCCGTCAGTATGTTATGTCAGCAGCAGTAGCTACCCAAATATAGATGTAAGGGTCGATCCCTCCCCATGTAGCAGCCTGCTCCCTGTCTCTAGGATGGGCGCCTTTAGAGATCCCAAAAGGAATTGAATAATAAATATATGAATCGATAATTTCATTAATCGACTTTTTATAATCTATTTGCGATTAATCGATTGAAATTTAATTGTGTTGTATGATTTATTAGTTTACTATTGGGTTGTGTAAGGAGATTCTGCTATAAAAAATAGCAACTACAGACGTTTTGGGAACCACAAACACCACACACTGAAGATAATTGGAGCTATTTTTTGAAAAGCAATATATATTAGTAAGTTATTGTGACTCATGCCCGGGCTTTAACTATAAGGTCATATCGCCTACTACCAGAGCGCTCTTTCATCAATCTGGTGGACTCACCTAGGGTAAGGGGGTATTTAACGAGTACCTAGCGAGATTTAACTCAAAAACGATTGTGACAATAAATTTAAAATGAAGATGTCACATGTGCTAACATAGATCTGATTAGATTTTACTCGAAATCAGAGGAAAATTAGGACAACTTTACTTCAGGGCCTAAGTAGTAAGATTTGGCTTATATTTCTGACAATAAAAAATCTCTTTAAATAAAAGTTGTGCAGAAAATTTAATGGCAAATTTTATATGAAATAGGATTTTTGAAGTCTGCCCCTCCTAAAATGACGCCTTGAAACCCGATTTTAGTTGTTTGCCCGATATACGAGTTAACTGTTAGTCTTATGTGAAAAGTGTTCCTCATTAAATTTCCAAGCGACAATACGCCCTCAGATTTGACTTAGGACCAAAACGGACAATATTATAGCGCCCTAATGTACAATAAAATATAAGTAAAAACGCACTAATGAAAGGAAAAATATAATTTTTTCTACTTTAACGGGAGATTTTCAGCGGTTCGGGTATAATGACAGTATTCTGTAATTTTGATTAATCGCCTTTTAAAAATGTTTAAAAAATTTTTTTTTTCATATAATGTGTGCCAAAATATAGTTACATTCGTTAAAAAGTGATAGGATAATGTGGTGGGGACAATGACTGACCGAGGGGATGCCTCTCTGACCTTTAAACATTGATTTTATCACAACGTAACAGCTGGCTGTTCTCTGTTCGGACACAGGACCACAAGAGGTGATCTGCCCTCTCATTAGCATCCATAATAGAGGGGTTGAAACAATAAGAAAAGTCCTCGGTCAATGTACCTCCCCAGTGCCAATTAATCGACTAAGTTTTTAAGTCCCCTTCCCTTGAAATTTTGTTCAAAAGATTCAAAAGTCACTGAGTAAGACGATGGCTCTCTATGATATCGATAGATTGGTTGAGAGGGAGAGCGACAACGCAGTTGACTCGAGCTGGGGAAGGGGATTCATCGACTCCTTTTTTATTTTATTTTTGGAATGAGGGAGGAAGTCAGAAAACATCGTCCACGTACATTCCTCTTCTAAATGTTTATACTATAATAATTTTTATTTGCAAATTTGTAATTTAATGGAATCCAAAAATGGGAAAATAATTATAATAGACGATATAAATAAATATCCTGAAAAATCACGCTTTACCAGGATGTTATCGATATAACCTATAGTAGAGTCCCGCTAATCCGGGCTAGATGGGACCGGATCCCGTCCAGATTAAACGGAATATGCTGTAAAATGCACATGATAAATATTTTTTTTTAAATATTAGCGTAAATATTTAGCGCGACGTCTTCTTTGTCGGCACTTTTTCATCGCAGCCTACTGAGTAAGTCAAGACAAACCCTCTCTTTGAATTATTTTCGCACTTAGTGCTCGCTAAATTAATTTTAGATTACTATTTTTTTTTTTTCAATCCCGTCCGGATTATCCGGATGTCTGGATAACCGGTGTCAGGATTAGCGGGACTCTACTGTATTTCTGACTGAAAATGACGAATTGGAGAGTGTAGCGCGAAATTTCTGGTGGCCCAGAATTTTTCTGGTCACGACCATGATCTTCCTATTTTATAAGGACAATTTTTTTTTCAAAATTTTAAAAACCCAATTATATCCGGATGAAATGCCATGGAGCCGCCATTTTTCATTTTATCATTAAATATCCTGCCTTTGTTCTACTGCTGAGGTGGGTATGTCATGCGGAGGGGGACATCAATATGGAGAATAAGTCTCCTCTCTGTCTACTTCCTTCAACCTGCTCTCGACAAACATACAGACGGATGAACTGAGACAAACTGCCTCTACAGAGGTACATTACCTCTACAGAGGTGCATTACCTCAACAGAGGTACATTACTTACAGGTCCGAGGGGTGGTCACCTTCAGCAGTCATCGAACGTGGATGTAAATTTGCAGACAAAATCGCCCCATCCTCTTTCTGAAAAAAATAAATAAATTTTTGAAAAACAAGAAAAGGAAATTTATAAGATGAAAATAAAAAAAGTTGTCGGCGAATCACAGATGATGTTCTTTCCAAACGTGTATTAAAAAAATTAAGTTTTCGCTCTCCCTCTGAAACTAATCAACCGATTTAGTTGAAAATCAATAAGTGTCTTAACTAGTATCCTCCCTATTAAGTTCTGGAGACACATACAATCGTGTTGATACAATAATTCTATCGGGAGTTATCATGTCCATAGGCACAAAGTGCTCTTTTTTGCATTTTTGGAATCAAGGGGTCAGAAAACATGAAATTTCTGTTAAAACTCTACATCAGATTTCTGATTTGATTTCATAACTTCCCCTATTCTTTGTTTATGTTTAAATGTCTCTTTGGTCTGTCTAGGAACACTTTATAACTCCGGGTAGAATGAATAAATCTATGAGGGGTGGGGAGGGGGGGGGGGGGGGAAGGGGGGCGGTAACCTGAAGGCTTGGCGGAAAAGAAACAACACTGCACTTTGGTATTCCTGGCATCACTTCCGTTCAATGGACATCCCACACTTGCCAGCCTATATCCGGTCAAAACCTCACATTACCATATCATCAACATACATACAAACAGGGTGTCTGTGGGTAATGTGCAATCCTGCATCATCGAGCACCATGGTCAGCGATGCTAACACCTCGGTGTTTATAACCACCACACCAATGGGAATCCATCCTTTGGTGCTCACTACTACACTACTGAGGTTCCAGCCAGCACTGGTAATAGCAATGGTAACACTTTCATTAATGGTGTACCAATTCGAGCAGAAAAGACGAATCTGAAAACAATCTGCCAGGCCATAAAATCGACTTCAATCTTCAGACATGATAGACCGGACTGGATCATGTGCTTTCACACATGGTAGACTGAACTCCGATTGGGCTGGGAACGGACTGGACCGTGTTCTTTCACACATGGTAGACTGAACTCCGATTAGACTGGGAACGGACTGGACCGTGTTCTTTCACACATGGTAGACTGAACTCCGATTGGACTGGGAACGTACTGGACCGTGTTCTTTCACACATGGTAGACTGAACTCCGATTAGACTGGGACTGGCCTGGACCGGGTTCTTTCACACATGGTAGACTGAACTCCGATTGGACTGGGAACGGACTGGACCGTGTTTTTTCACACATGGTAGACTGAACTCCGATTGGACTGGAACTGGACCGTGTTCTATTACACATGGTAGACTGAACTCCGATTGGACTGGGACCGGATTGCGACTAGACAGACTGTAGACTGTCAACTCCCTGCAGACGCCAACATAGCTACTTCCTACAACCTGAATATTCTATATTTGTTTCGCTTAATATTTTCTTTCCTCCGAATTATTTTTCCCCCCGTTCATTTTTCGGTAGGTGACATATCACCCTTAAATTGTGTGGCTATAATAATATGGCTATGATAGATTCTCTAAGGTTTTTTTTATTTAAAAAAATAACCTTGAGCACGCCGTTGTTCGATAGGTCCCAAGCCTGTCCGATGTCAGGTACTCGTTGAAGACTCCTGTCCTAAGTTAATAAATCTGGGTAGGCAAGATTTAGAGGTCCGACAATAGAGTCGAGCTCATGTCCATCAGAGCATTCTGTTAGTAGGCAATATATGACAGGGTAGTTGAAGCCCGGGCATGAGTCACCAAAACCAACCAACCTACGGAACCGTTCAGTGTGTGGCCCGATCAGACTCCTCCGCAACTTTAGAACTAGTGTCACGTTTTATTTTTTTCAATTTCAATTTACATATTCAAAAAATACTGAGGATAACATCCTCGGCCTTCAAAAATATCTAAACGTATTTTTCTTTAAATAAACATTAATGGATATATTTATTACGAACAGCCGGATATGGATTTTTTTAAGTACATAACATGTACATAAAAATCATCTTACTGATTACACAATTATTTCTGCATAAGCTATGGAGTGACAAAAATGTTAAGTGTTACAAGGTAATATACTGAAAAAAAAAATCGTCAGTTAAATCTTAAGAAGCACTAGACACTTTAAAAAAATATATATATTTGAATATTCACATGTTAACAACAAGAGTAAAGGCATCAAACTGATGTCCCTATGTCTTAGCTCGGCTATTTATAGAGGAAATGTAAGTTCCTATGTCTTAGCTCGGCTATTTATAGAGGAAATGAATGTCCCTATGTCTTAGCTCGGCTATTTATAGAAGAAATGTAAGTTCCTATGTCTTAGCTCGGCTATTTATAGAGGAAATGTAAGTTCCTACTGATGCAGCCTAACTTGAGGGCTTAACTGTCGGTGAATCACCGGCAATGTACTTCACCAGTTCGAACTATTTCTGATCAACTAATTTTTCAGCGCCTCTAAACTCTCTCCCCTCCGTCCATTTAAGGCGATTGGGGATGATGGCAGTTTTGTTTAATTTTGTGCGAAAAATGCCGAATTGTCCTCTTCACGCCGCCATTTCGAAAACAAAACACTATCATATGATACCCCCACTTAATCATATTCGTCAGAAAAGATGCCCCCCCCCCCCCCCCCCCCCCTCCCCCGTTCATCTAGTAAAAGAAGCCTGCTTTGACACAAATATTTTTATGCGAAATAGACTTCGATATCAAAATGCGGACCACCGACACTGTTTTTGGCTTCTATTTTGATCTACTTTTTGACATTCTATTCGGTTGTATGAAAAAAAATGTTGTTTTTGCAATTCTGTAGTCAGTCAAAAAATTTCGGAGATGTTGATTATAATTTTCGTGGCAATTGATCGTATTTTTTGGATTTTTCAGAAATAATTGTTTGATCTATAGAGAGCTTTGAGGTTCCGATTTTTTGTTTTCAACCAAAGAAACCCTACAAGGTGCAACACTTCCAGAACTTATTATATTACGTAAGGTTCACTAGACGGAGTGGTTTTCATATGCGTTTAGCTGCCTTGAAAAAATATTGGCCAAGTGTTGTCATGGGCCACATCTTGAAGGGTTTTAGAGCTATTTAGGATTTATCTAATTTTATATTTAATTTAGAGTACCGCTAAATATCGAAACCCAGTCGAGGCCTTAACATTTTTTTTTATTTGGAAGGTAAACTCTAGCACGCCGTCCTTCGGGTGACGTTAAGTGATGGTCCTGTGCCTGTACGATGTTAGTTACTCGTTAAAGATCCCTATCCTAAATAACTAAACTTGTGTTGGCAGAATTTAGGGTCTCGCAGTAGAGTCAGGTTCAAGTCAACAAACGATATGGCCTAGAAGATAAAGCCCGGGCATGAGTCACAATAACTACCTCTTTAAATAATTTAATTCCGTTATGCACACTACCGTTATGCACAATACCGTTATGCACACTACCGTTATGCACAATACCGTTATGCACACTACCGTTATGCACACTACCGTTATGCACAATACCGTTATGCACACTACCATGAAAATCTCTTCGACCTTCCCTGAGCTATTGTGTGTATTATATATGGATATGCATTATGTACTCTCCATATCATTCAAATTGATGTACTCTCAATGTATGACTCGATTTTGATGGAGTGTGAATATGAAGAATTCTCCAGGGAATTTGTCAGTCAATCAATACTGAATATACGAAGGGTAAGTACATTTAGTCAGTACTGAGACACCCCCTTATATATATATATATTTTTTTTTTTTAAGTTTTTGGAAGGTGAAAAAACCTTGAGCACGCCCTCCTTCCGATGGGACGTTTTGTGATGGCCCCGAGCCTGTATGATGTCAGATACTCATTAAAGACTCTATCATAGTAGGAAACATTTAGAACAGCCACACTAGACTCAGACTAACGGTCCACAGAGAGACCAAAGAGCACTTTGGTAGTAGGCGATATGACGTCATAGTTAAAGTCCAGGCATGAGTCACAATAACTATTCAGAAAATTAAAAAAAAAAAACACAGAAAGTTAAGAAACAATTTATGAAATTGTGACTTTATCATTATTCATGAATTATATCTTTTATGTATGAGCCAAGATTGGCAAATATATTGGCGACTTATCCACTACACTAAATCTGCAATTTGAATATGAATTAACTGACGGATTGGCGAACATACAGATTCGATACTTGTTTATCTCGAAAGCTGACAGAGATACGTAATTTCGTGAAACTTTGTCTGGTTCTACAGATTCGATAGTTGTCCAAACACTTTTCAGTTTGAAATAATGCATATATTAGTTAGTTATTATAACTCATGCCCGAGCTTCAACTACGAGGTCATATCGCCTACTACCAGAGCGCTCTTCCGTCACTCTGGTGGACATGAACCCGACTCTAATGTAGAAGTCCTAAATTTTGCCTACCCTTAAATTTTTATTAACAGGGGTCTTTAACGAGTACCTGACATCGCACAGGCTCGGGACCATCGCTTAACGTCCCATCCGAAGGACGACATACTTAAGTTTATTTTACCTATCAGATAAAATAAACTAATGGCCTCGGTCGGGTTTCGAACCCACGATCTTGAGCTCAGAAGACAAGCACACACACCACTGAGCTACCGGCGCCCTCTAAAAATAATGTATATATATATATATTCTCGTAAGTTATTTCAACCCGATTTCCTTATACCCTCACATCCCTTCAAATTACATAAAGGTTGATATAACTTTCAACTATATAGAAATAATGGTCATATTTTGAATATGCATATTCACGTTATGCTAATTGGCCAAATTCACGTCCAAATGCCCATATTTTGAATATGCATATTCACGTTATGCTAATTGGCCAAATTCACGTCCAAATGCCAACTACCCAATCTGACTTTACATAGAATACACTATACATACATTTAATGGATATCAATGAATTCCTCGCGACAAAAATGAATTTTAAAAACTTTTTATCATGAAATATTTATTTTGGCACTTCAATGGGATTTCAAGAGAGGAACAACTAGTTTTTTGTCTCCCCTCAAAAGTTGTTCATATACCCGACGATATGTTTAGCTTTACACCACAATGATAAGTAAGCAACATGACGGTACATTGTAGGATAAGTATTTATAATTTGAATGTTTATCATAACATTATTGCTATCTGAGGAGTCAGAAGGGGGTCAAGTTTGTCATCATTCAACATCTTAGGTTAATTTCCCCAAATACTTGTTATATATATGTGAAAGCCCTTTTCATAAAAGCAGAGACACTGTACACTGTGTACAGCCTCACTAAAAGGACAGACGGGAGGTTCAAACATTTTAATCTATCGAACAACCTCAGCCTTTTTCACAAAAAGAGTTTATATGTTGGTGAAGAATAACTATTTGGAATGTGTGAACAATTTGGAAGGTGAGTACAAAATAATATAATTAACATGTTTTCTTTAAGATTTATATATTCCGAGAATGTTTACCTATTCCACATTGATTATAGGGGTATAAGGTTCAACATAATTCAGTAGGTATATAAAAACAACATAATTCAGTATATAAAAAAAATCAGAGGTACCAAGTGAATGGTACATATCCCAAATAACCTTTTGTAGGAAAATATAATATTATTTTTCCGTTCTCGAGCCATTTTAAGATAATGTTCAAAATATCACAGTAAATACTTTTGCCCTAAACACAATCATGTTCTCCCTCATTAATTTCTGTATAATTTAATAAGGATATTCAATAAATTAATAGTTTGTGCTTGTGATGCAATTCAATTACATCCCTCCCCTGTTTAAGCTTAATTTCTGCAGAGTATAAACACTAACATATTGAAATTTAGAAAATAATTACTTTTAAAATGTGAACTTGACATTCAAATGTTATTAATTTGATGGAAATGTGTATATCTTAGTAAATCCCATTACAATTGAAATCTTAGAAAGACATCAATTCAGAATAGAATAGAATATATTTAAAAAATAGACAACCCCATTTTCCAACTGAAGGGAAAGATAAGAACGGAAGTCTACGAGGACGAAACAGCTTTTGTATACTGTTATCTTTCATCTTTTCACAGACAGCTCATCCCAAATGTCACTAATAATAGGGATGATCAACACTTTATTTAATTGGAAAACAACACAATTGTATAAAAGCATACAATTAATTAAAATAATTGTTCAGCTTGTATAAAGTTGGGGTAAATTTTATGATGAAGTTAAACCACAAAATGTAATATATATATACAGGTGGTACTTAACATTAAAGAATAAAAAATAAAATTCAAACGAAAACTGTAACACCCACGCAAGATAACTTTCTCATCTGATAATAAATAGCTAAGCAAATGGAAGGAAAATAAAGAACATTTAATTCACCGGTTGTCGTCTTTTGCACTACGAAAAACGCAAAAAACAAAAAAGGACAAAAATTGAAATAATACATAAATAAAAAATGCATACCTTTTAAAATGATCGTATCCTCTTTGTTTTTTTTTTATTGTTTGATAACAAAATCCAAAAATGTACACACACAATACACAAAACCAAATAGAATACGAATAAAACCTAAGTATACACTAGTACAAGTAAAATATCATATTGGTTACATTTTTAATGTGTTCTAGTTGTGAAGAGGACTTAAAAATAACCGAATAAAAAAAAAAAAAAAAAACGGGAGCCGAAACAGCCCATAGAATGAGTGAGAACGACTGAAAGTAGAGTTGTAGGTGGGCAGTGATCAGTAATCCCTGTTACTCAATAACAGTGTTTAGTAATCATCAGTATGTATTACCAATCACTGTTTTGTAAATCACAGGTAATTCTATCTCTTTGGTAAAAATTAACATTGACCGAGAATTAATATTCCCGAAATTCCTGAAAGTACCTGTAATAGTATATGTACATAATATTTTACCAATTAAGAGTCTGACCAATATGACTTTCAGTGTTGTTACTATGTTTTATGCAATATGATTAACACCTATTTGAATCAAAAAGTCACTTTATAGATATTACAAAATCATAATTTCTTAAATGCTTCTCCCTACATGGGCATAATAAGAATATTGACACAATTCTTTATGCTTAATAAAGCTTAAAAATAACCCTATTATTAGAGGTTATAGTTATTTGTTTAACAGAGAACTTTTTCACAAAGTCAAAATCCCCAAAGTTACTTCCTTGTTTTTCCTTTTCCCGAGGTATTCGAGACTTTTAACCTCGAAAACTCTTTTGAAGGAAGTCTTGTTCGCATTGATAAAATCCATGAGTTTTATTTTTATTTATTGAGTTGATACATAGGCCTTAAAATAGCGAAGGGGCATTGTTAAAGTAAAGAGGAACAGCAAATATATACAAATTGAGACTTGATCAGTTTTATGGATAACAGCGATTGCGTTCAGTGTGAACCAGTGAATCACCAGTGATCGCTAAATCACTATGATTACCCACCTCTAGGAGTTGGTCCCCTACATGGACACGCCATCTTATCTCAAGTCAATTCTGGCACTAGCCCCGACATCTACCGGACTTTTATACGTACTAAGTTTTTTTTTTTCCAACAGGGGGTTGGTTTAGTCAATAAACAAAAAATTGGTTATAAATGCAAATTTTCACAATTAAAAATGACAACGCTTTGATGATTTTTAGGCTTAACATCAAAATGAAATAAATGGTATCTTCTAGGTGTAAGATTAAAATCTAACCAATATTGTTTAAGATATGCATAGACCATATATTATGGTTCAGCCGACCATCCGTTATTACTATATTTAGTTATTTTTTGTAAGTCATTTTGTACCCAGGGCAACTTCAATTATACATAACTAATGATATACTAAAATTAAGAATATCTTTCAGTTTTTCATGGCCCGAGAGGGATGCCCAGGATTTTTTCTCAAATAGCTCCCCCATCATCTCTTTCCCAATTTTAAAATAATTTCACAGTTCTACAAACCACATAAACATATATTGCCTCTTGAAGTAGCTATGTTCATATGGTGAAAGCCTTCACACGACTAGAAAAACTATTCAAATGTTTAGAAACGTTTTTAAACTGTTTAAAACAGTTATACATTTGTTTATTCGTTTGTGGGGAAGTCAGTGGAAAGAGCAACATCTCTCGCACCCTTGCTCTCTACCCAACCGATACCTGTTCCGTGACCCGTTTGTTTAGCATCCTCGTCGCTAAGTTTTATTTTGCTTCACTTGAACGTTGTCTTCCCACTGTTTTTTTTTTACCAGAACTGGTTTTCAACGCAACAGTGTCATCTTAAGTGGAACATCTCACCCTCCCAGCGTAGAGGTTAAAGGACAACTGACTTTTATTTCTATGAGAAATCTTGTCTCACATCTTATATCACAAATGAAATTTTCTATGTATATACAGAGAAACCTCTAAAGACGACCATTATTGATAGTGGATTAGGGAAGAGGCTTAAGTCAAAAACATAATAACTGCCGTTGTAATGAATGTAACAACAAAAAATGTCATATGTAAATTCAAAACCACAAAAGAATGACACATATTGATTTTACGCGGAATCAGCAGAAGAAAAGGGTGTGCTCAACTCAAAACCCCAATAACTGCTTAAGTACTACATTTTTATTTGTATAAAAATAATCTTTAAATATTATATTCTTAAATAGAATTATAAGACTTTCTTAATTTCAATTTTCTTCTTTTCTGTTTTAATTATTCGATTTTGTCAATATCGGTAGTATTAATCATATTTTTATATTATTTATCCTTAAAATTGATTACATTTCGGATATTTTTATTTACTTAGGTATTCTTATGTTTCCGAGAAAATATGAGAAATATTCACAATAAGTAGATACCGTTTTGCATGTATCTCCAGGTACATAATGAAAAGTTGGAATTCACAAAAAAAGACTTTATTATAAATAAAGATATAATTTGTTTTATGATTCAGAAGAATTAATTATACTTAAATATGGACAAAGTAAAAACTAACATAATCATTTGTTATTAAAATTATACGTAACAAATCGAACCCAAAAATTTCCTGTGCCGAACCATTGCAGAAATGGTTGGAAATGGAAAATCCTAATAGATACAACATTTGTTGATCTTCCCGGGATGTCAGAGGGGCGTCCAGGGTCGACTCCTGGTGAGAGGAAACTCTTCTCTGGAGTGGTACGGCGAGTATGGGTCATCCACATAGTACTTGGGTTTTCGCCAGTAGCGGGTCACCATTTTGTCCAGAAGCCAGCTCTGAGTGGCGTTCGTCATCACGTGTTGACGGAGTCGCCTTTTTCGATTCGCCGATTTCTTATACAAACGTTTATTTCGGCCACATCTTCCACGAATCCACATTCCCCTATAAGAGAACAAGAAGACAAAAAATTAAAGTGTCTGTAATTGAGACGAAATCCAAATATAATTTGTAAAAAGACGCGCTACTACTTGTCAATATTTTCTCTTTATAAAATTCTTTTGAACTAAACACGAGGCAGCAAACATGGCTCTCAATAAGGTATATGACATTAACAAACAACATAATACATAAAGTTAACAGTAAACGGTACACAAACATGGTAACAACAAACAAACAGGGTAATACATCTGGAGTGGGAAGGAGAAGAAGCGAGTAGCTCAAATGTAGCCGGCTTCCATACTGAGCTTCAAGATTTCAGGTTCGAAACCCGGCTGAAGATGAAAAAACCTTGAGCACGCCGTCCTTCGGATGGAACGTTAAGCGATGATCCCGAGCCTGTACGATGTCAGGTACTCGTTAAGTACCTAGATGAATAAACATTCAGGGAAGGCAACAAGATAGGACTTCCATAGTAGAGTCAGGCTCAAGTCTGCCAGGGCGACCAAAGGGAACCTTCCGCAATACCCATATTGCCAACCCTTCCACGATTGCCATATTGCCAACCCTTCCGCGATACCCATATTGCCAACCCTTCCTGTAATCTGATCATAAACAATAAAATTTTCTTTTTGGACTATGAGTCTAACCAAATCTGCAAAACATTAATTAAAAATTATATTTTAAACCTAAAAACCTGTAAACCTAAAAAAAAAAAGATGACATAAGACTAACTGCAAATCATTTTAAAAAATGTCGGTGAATCACCGTCAATGTACTTCCCCAAAAAGAATCACTCAATAAGTTTCCGCTCTCCTTTCCAAACCAATCGACCTGGATAAATACCAATAGTTGACTTACATACGTGACCTCTGCTGATCCGCTACCCACTTCCCTCAGGTCTATTTCGTGTAAAATTAATAGAATTGTATTACATATGAAATTGTGTTTCAATAAATTCATACTTTCAACATTCAAAAGGCATTAAAGTTTTTGTGCTAAATCTCCCCCTTCCCGTTAGCTGAAAAACAAACATAGGAGTCGTCCTTACAGGATTCTACGTCCTTACAGTAGTAAAATCATAAGATCACAATACTCACCAGTCCAATCTGTAAAACCGGCACAAAACTGCTTTGCATGTTTTTCTTTTACCACTTTTTAAAGAAAATTTTGTTATATTTCTAGAAGGCTGAAATTGAAAAACGCTTTGAGCTACAGATCCACCACTGAAAAAAAAAAAAAAATCAGTTAAATTGATGATATAATAAGAATAAGAAGCAGAATTCAGTATAAAGTTACCAACAGAGGAAGGTAATGAACTATTCTCCATAAGTGTAGTTTTAAATATTGAATTGGGGAGGGGGGGTCGTTCAAGAATAATGAAGGATTCAAGGGGGAGACCGAGCCAGCAGTTAGTTCAACAAAACGTTTTAAAGGTCTCTCAAATATAATTAAAAAATTAAAAGACATTTAATTCTGGGACCAAGGTCCCCTAAGAATAAATACGTAGAGTCAAAGAGTGAAGTAAACAATTAAATAAAGTATCAGTATGTCCTACAAAGAGTAAATAGAAAAATAAATAAATAGTGGTATTGTGGAGAAAACCTAAACAATAATAGATAGAATAGATAAAACAAAATAACAAGAACAGATTAATTATAAATAAATAAAAGTACCTATATCAATAGAAGAATTTATATGACAAGGAATCTATATAAATATGAATAAAATAAAATAAATTAATAAAAATCGACGGAGCATAATACAATGATGGTTAGTATGAAAGAGAAGAAAGGATGTCCAGACAAGGTTTGAAATAAAATTAATTTTAGAAAGTAGGGGCTAGATAGAAAAAGTGTGAAAAAAACTAATAATAATACTAAAATGAAATAATAAATAAATAAGTGAATAATGAAAATACATAAATAAGTAAAATAAACAAAATATATATAATATTTATTATTATAGAATAATTTAGGAAATATAGGAAAATAAAATATGATAAAAAAATAAATAATAAAAAAAATGGGATAAGTAAATAACTTAAATATTAGAGACCTAAATGTTGCCTAACCTAAATTTTTATTCACCTAGGGTAGGGGGTCTTTAACGAGTACCTGACATCGAACAGGCTCGGCACCATCGCTTAACGTCCCCTTCGAAGGACGGTATGCTTAAGTTTATTTTACCTCCCAGATAAAAAAAAAACTAATGGCCTCGGGCGGGTTTTGAACCCGCGATTTTGAGTTCATTAAGCAAGAACGCATACCACTGAGCTACCGGCGCCATCAAAAAGAAAATATGATAAAAGGCACCTTGTACAGAGGTACATATCGTAATCAATGAAGATCTCTTGAGGTGCGCCACTTGAAAACTAATCTCTTTAAGAATGAAACGTTCTCCAGTAAATAGCGTGTAAAGCACCACAGAATGCTCCAAGATATCGGTAATGTAGAAATGAGCGATCATTGAGGCCCTTGGCAAAATATGGAGCTCTCCCTCAAATCATTCCCATATAATCCCACTCTCCCCTGGGCTTCTTCAAGCTAGTTATACATACAAATTTTGTTTTATAAAAGTAAATACGATAACAAAAAACAGAAAATAGTACCTTTCCTGACTGAATTTGAACGGGAATTTAAAAAGATTCAAATAAGAAACGGGTAAAAATCCTCCTGTTTGTTGACACAAACTTCTTTGAATAAGTTTGCAATTTGTTACATCACTGAAATTTGTCTTCAAAAATGTACTTTTAGCTGTATTCCAAATGGCTAAAAAAGTAATAAAAAACAAAAACATTAAAAATGATGTCAACAAATAGCTTCAAAAAAATAATATAAGCTAATCTGACTCACCGCATATACCAGTTCGCAACATTTTATGAAAAGAAGATACAACTATCAAAGGACTATTGCAAAGGTTCAATTCAAGAATTTTTTAAATAAATATTCATCTATACCCATCAAAACCTTATGGTAACCTCTCTTGTAAGGTTATAGTCAGTGTTGCTCATTAGTTTCAAACATAAATTAATAATTTATTTAATTATCTAATACTCTAATCTCTACATTTATTATTCCAAACAAATGTAAATTAAACTTTTGAATGTCTAGAAGATAAGAAAGTATTGCAGATTTCAAAATGTTTTCATGTATTAGTCAATCAAGGACAGTTCATTATTAAATGTCTATTAATCATTTAAAATTAAAATAATGATTGTATAGTTTTAATTGTTTATTTATTTATTTTTTAGCACCTCAAACCTGTTAGTGTTTGTTCACTTTCACTCAAGAAATTTCCTGTTCAATACTTCTTATTCATACAAGAGTTCTGAGTTCTGAATTTTAAGAAGTCATTTTAAATTTTATAGAACTTTACAGACATTGTCAGTTTTATTGATAATTCAAGTAAAATAAAAATATATATATATAAGGAAAAATAAAAATCAAGGTACAATTATTTTTTACTCAACCTGACTTAATCTACAAATGTAGTATGGAAGGTTGACAGTTAGCCTCCATTGAGTAACCTATGTTAAGTGTTTTAGGTTGATGTGAATCTTTTAAATAACTTTTAAAACTTGAGTTTTTATTAAATTAAAGTTTACATTATGTCTATTGTTTTATTTGTGTGTTTTTAGAAGTGTTTCATTTAGTGTAGTTTTGGAGTGTTGAGAAAAGATTTCAAGGTGTAACCGTTTGGGCAAATAATGTTTGGTATAACTTTCTAACCATCATTAGACCCTTTTTACGATGATAATTTCAATATTTTAGGAAGTGTTTATTATTTTTATTAAAAAATGAGGTATTTAACTATATTATTAATTTACAAATGGCTAGGTTCTCGTGACCCAAGTATCATGTTGTGATTGGCTGTTTGGATGTATTTTTTTTTGTTTAGACGTTTTTCTTTTAGTTTTGTGATTTCATTATGTATAATTGGACTGTTTTTAAATGTGACTTTATCATAAATCTTTTGAGGACATGTTAAGAGATTGTTTTTGGGGCGCTCATTGTACCAATTTGAATAGTAAATTAAATGGAGTCATCGGGTAGCAGCAGGTCTGAACCTGTTGACGAAGACAAAGGTAAAGACAAAGATGGGGACAAGGTGATGAATGAAGGTAAAGGGGAAGAAGTAGCAGGTGATAAAGATGAAAATGAGGGCGTTCCTGGAGGAACGTTACACGAAGTAATACAGGCGTTTATCAATGACAGTTCCAGGTATCCTGAACTGTATTTAGGCATTGAAAACGATGTAACAATCCCGGATGAGGATGTTGCAGACGTGGAATCGTTTGAGAGCTTAAAGCCAGTGGGAATCGCGCTGCCTATTTATGATCATGATATGGGCGGACCAAGCAAGCCCCATGCCAACTCGGATGATGATTTTTTAGAGATAAATGAAACGGACCCAAACTCAAAGAAAACTGCTCTCATCAAAGATGGAAATGATACTTCAGGAAGGAAAAGTGACGATACAGATACTTCACTGCAGGTGGGAACGGAGAGTTGTACAGAGGTAGATAGTTCGAAAGATCATTTTGGATGTAGTAATGAGGGGAAGATTGTGGATGTGGCGAGCTGTGGTCCCTATGTAGTGAGGGCCATCTCTGGAGAAGAGAACCCGGTAATTAGTTCAACCGAACAGCAGGACAGCGCAAGTTCTGTGAACACTCTCAAAGAGTACATCGAGAACTTTCATCCCTTCCTCTCTTTAGATGAGACGGAAACGGAGACCAGGAGCGACACCTCACTCGTACTTCAGGCAACTTGTGATCCTTCCATGCCTGTTTTGGAAAACGAAATCGAAAAGAAGCCAACAGTTTTAGAAGGATCGAGACCTCCAGTATTGCAGCCTGAGGGGGAGATGCCGTTCCTTATTGCTTCGAAAGAGAACTTAGGTGGAAATGGCGTTATTCTCCGGCAGGGTATCAGCGCCGGACTGGCACACGTTATCAAAGATGACCGACTCAAAAAAAAAGAATTGTTGACTGTACAAAATATAGTCCAGGTTGAAGTTTGTCAGTCTAAACAAAAGGGTAAGCGGAAGAGGAGACGACGTAAGACGAGGAGATGGTCCCAAGGAAGGAAAGGCAAGGTGCTACCCAACATGCCGTCCTTGTCTCCAGAGAGGAAGGAAGAGGAAGATAGCTATCTTCCGGCCGTGCCTGGAACTTCTGTAAGTAGGACGACAGGGAAGGTCCACAAGAAACAACTGGGGAGGAGTGGTCCCTTCGGAGGGAATGGACACAGGGGGGTGAGCACTGCCCATGTTGCGCCTTACAGGGACGATTGTACCGAGTTGAAGGATAGCACAGTCAACAGTGAGGACATACCAGCCAAATCAGTTGCAGAAGAGAGACAGTCAGACATTGAAACGTTTGAACTGGGGCAGCTGAATACAGAGACAGTGGGAAAACGAGTAGACTCTGAGGAGGAGAATTCATTTATAAAAGCGAGACAACTGAACCCTCAGGAATTCAGTTCATCAATAGAAGTAAAGCAATCAAATCTAGGAGAGTTAAATTCAGAGGGAGTCAATGGATATGAGGGGATTAGTGGCCAAATGCACACAGGGCTGATTGCCTGCCAGGAAGTAGTTATCGGAGTTCCATCTTCGTCCGGATTGGATGACTCCGTCCCTACCTCCGTCGTAGAATCTCCCGAAGAGTTTAAGTCTCCCGAGGAGCTATTATATAGATACAGATATCCAGACCAAGTAGTTCCCAGCAACCCCGAAGATGATTATCCATTTTTAAATATTTTCTCAAAAAGTTCTTCAAGCAACACTCTACTGGACGGAAGAAAAACTACCAACGTAACTTGCGCCGGTTCCGGCGACGACAACACATCTTTTACAGAACTCATTTCCGCATGTTTAAATTCGTCAGTAGAACAACTAAACAATTCTGAATCTGATAATCATGAAAAATTATATGAAATTTTAAAAGAACTTCCAGGAGGAGATGTTTTAACTAAAACTAAAGAACGGCAAGGTCCTTGTCTCAGTGGGAGGAACGAGGACGTCCTGTTGTCCAGTGAATTTTCTTTGAAAGAAGTAGGATCGAAGGATTCGAGCAGATGTGAGTTTGAAGTTGATACAAGGAGTAAGACAGAATCAGCCTCAACACCAGACGAAGAGCCAAACCTACTTGCTGTAGAAAATTGTTATAAGACTCCGCTTAAAAGTTTAGAGTCTCATGAAACTTCAGATAGAAATGTTATTTCCAAACTGATAAAACCATTCTCAGTGCTTCACTTAGAAGGAGTGATCATTTCTGTTTCATCGGTAGATTCAAATGAAAATAATACAAAAGACACTGAATTGATCGCACATAATGATCAGAAACATTCATTTACTACAGATAATTGTGGTAATAAAGTTGACAATCTGAGTATTTGTGAAAAGGAAGGAGGTACATCTATGTTTCCAGAATGTGCAAGAAGAGTGTGCGATTCTGAAGAATTGGGGTCTATCTCTAGTTGTGTTGGCAGTGTATCTGAAAGGCAGAGTGTGAACAAGAAAGAGGAGGCTGAATCCAAGACTCAAGACCAGGCAGTGGCTGTAACTAGCTCAGGGGGAGTAGACATTTTTGATAAGTTCAAAAGTTGTATTGAAGAGCTAAAAGAGTCTCTAATGATGGTGAATATTTTTGGAAAATCAGCATCTGTTATTGAATCAAACGAAAAACGTGTACAACCTGAATCAATAAATATGAATAAAAAACAAGAGTCAATTTTCGTTTCTTCAATAAATATAAACCTACAGAAAGATGATGTTTTTCAAAAAGATTTTCAAATAGTCCAAAATTCAGATTCACATTCAAACATATCTGACGGTGCCTTAGCAACATGTGTGGAATCACTCAATTCTTTTAAGACCCAAGATGCTGAACATTTAAAAAATGGTTATGAAACTAAGACAAGTGTCATCCCAGCTAAGCTGTACGATTCTAACTCAGATGTTACTGTCGACGTAGCCAAAGTAATGGAGGCTGAGGTTGTTTCCGAGGATTCTATATTTTTATCTAAATCTTGCGAAACTGAAGTCGCCCTAAAATATCAAACTATACCAGACATTTCTAGAGAAATCCTAACATCTGTAACACCGCTTGCGAAGAGTTCTGACTGTGGAGATGACTTGGAGGATGGAATATCTTGGATTATCAAGAACGATAAATCTGATGAACCAGAAGACATGTCCTCAGCTTGCGTGAATGGCTCAGAAATTGTTATTTCAGTTGCTTCTGAAGAAATATTATCAAATCCTATAGAGTCGATGGAACTTGTTAAATGGAATAGCGCTAACGACTTGAAGAATTGTGAGGATGTGTCGCAAAGTGTTCAAGATTTGAAAACTTCCGAATGTGGTTTAGAAAATTTAGATATGTTAAGTTCTGGCATCTCTGGATACTCATGTGAAGATCTCTTAGTAATATCTGCAGAATCAGTGCTCTCAGAAGACACACCAAAGTCTCCAGAACTTCCGGAGGTCCAGGTGCAACTTGCGAACAATGCGCCAGAAAGTCGCGTGGATGGTATATCAGAGAAGTGCGAAGATATCTTAATCATGTCTGCAGAACCAATTCTCTCAAAAGCTAACATGAGAGAAGACATACCAAAGACTCCAGAACTTCTTAAGGAAGAGGTACAATATGTGAACTGTGCACCAGAAAGTCGCATGGTTGGTATATCTGAGAACTGTGAAGAGGCCTTAGTTACTTCTGCAGAATCTACTCTCCTAGAAGCCGACATGGGAGTAGAAAAATCAAGGCTTTCAGAACTTCTTGATTTACAGCTGGATCTTGCGGACAATGCGCCAGAGAGTCTCATGGATGGTATATCTGAAAAGAGTGAAGAGGCCTTAGTCAAGTCTGCAGGATCTCCGCTCCCAGAAGCCAACATGTCAAAAGACATAATAGATGAAGACATACCAAAGTCTCCAGAACTTCCTGAGGTGAAGGTGCAACTTGCGTACAATACGCCAGATAGTCTTATGGATGGTGTAGCTGAGAAGGGTGAAGAGTGCTTAGTCATGTCTGCAGAATCTACGCTCCCAGAAGCCAACAGGGGGGAAGACATATCAACATTTTCAGAGTTTCTTGAGGAACAGGTAGATGTTGCGAACAATGTTCCAGAAAGTCGCGTGGATGGTATACATGAGAAGTGTGGAGATACCGCAGTCATGTCTGCAGAATCCAGGATCTCAGAAGATAACGTCACAAAAGACATAATAGATGAAGACATACCAAAGTCTCCAGAACTTCCTGAGGTGAAGGTGCAACTTGCGAACAATACGCCAGATAGTCTTATGGATGGTGTAGCTGAGAAGGGTGAAGAGTGCTTAGTCATGTCTGCAGAATCTACGCTCCCAGAAGCCAACAGGGGGGAAGACATATCAACATTTTCAGAGTTTCTTGAGGAACAGGTGGATCTTGCTAACAATGTTCCAGAAAGTCGCGTGGATGGTATACATGAGAAGTGTGGAGATACCGCAGTCACGTCTGCAGAATCCAGGATCTCAGAAGATAACGTCACAAAAGACATAGTGGAGGAAGACTTACCAAAATCTCCAGAACGTTCTGAGATCAAGGTGCAACTTGCGAACAATGCACCAGATAGTCTTATGGATGGTGTAACTGAGAAGAGTGAAGAGGCTTTAGTCATGTCTGCAGAATCTACGCTCCCAGAAGCCGAAATGGGAGAAGACATATCAACGTTTTCAGAACTTCTTGAGGAACAGGTGGATCTTGCTAACAATGTTCCAGAAAGTCGCGTGGTTGGTATACATGAGAAGCGTGGGGATACCTTAGTCATGTTCCCAAGATCTCCGCTCCCAGAAACCATTTCAAAAGACATCGCAGATGAAGACATACCAAAGTCTTCAGAACTTCTTGAGGTCAAGTTGCAACTTGCGAACAATGCGCCAAAGAGTATCATTGATGGTATATCTGAGATGTGTGAAGAGACCTTAGTCTTGTCTGCAGGATCTCCGATCCCAGACACCAACCGGTCAAAAGACATCGCAGATGAAGACATACCAAAGTCTCCAGAACTTGTTGAGGTCAAGTTGCAACTTGCGAACAATGCGCCAGAGAGTATCATTGATGGTATATCTGAGATGTGTGAAAAGGCCTTAGTCGTGTCTGCAGGATCTTCGGTCCCAGAAGCCAACATGACAAAAGACATAGTGGATGAAGAAATACCAAAGTCTCCAAAACTTCGTGAGATCCAGGTGCAACTTGCGAACAATGCACCAGAAAGTAGTGTGGATATTATATCTGAGAAGTGTGAAGAAGTCATGGCTGAAGAACCTATGGAGAGAGAAGCCAATAGCCCAAAAGAATTGACTGATTTTAGCGTTGAACCTTCCGTCGCCCTGGAGCCACCGCGAACTGCTCAATCTTACGATCCTCTTCAAAATCAAGCAAAAAAATATAGTAGATCTGATTATATACAAATAACATCCGAGCATACAGAACCTTTGCAACCTGTTATTTTAGATATTCCAGTTAATTTGACTTTTTCTAAAGATAAATCCCCGAAGGAGGATGTAACTATTTGTAATAAGTCCGAAGAAATAACGCTTTTCTGTGGCGAGCCATTACGACCTGTTATTGTTGACGTTGCGACGGAACTGGGCAAAAAAGAGTTAACTTCTTGTGAAAATGTCTCACCTTTGGATGAGGATATGACTGAATCTACAGGAATACCACCAAAGCTAACTGAGCCAGCTCAGATTTGCGATCTTGATGATCCTAAAGGATTGATAACTTGTGAAGTTATTCTAAAAAATTCGAAGTCCACTACAAAACAGTTTACAAAATCTGACTCTAATTTTCTGTTTGCCTCTAATAAACCTGACCATATTTTGAAACCTTTAAGAAATAAATCTAAATTAAATGTCAACCGGAAAAAGCAAATAGAACCTGTAAAATGTTGTATAGTTGCTGGTGGATCGGGAGAAAGAGATGCTGCAAAGGGATCTGTCTCTTCTTCCAATCCGGTCGATGCTGAATCCAACAATGGAAGACTTTTCGAATCTATCAAAGATGGAAACGGAGCCACTTCTGTCGAATATCTTTCGGAACCTCAGAAAGAAATGTTCAATAAGTTGAAAATTAAAGATTATTTTTCAAAGGAATTATCTTCCCAACGTAAACAGAAAACAAATGGTGATTTAGAAGAAATAAAAGCCAATAACATTTTCCCGCCAAGAGATGATGGTGTTGCAAACAAAGTTTCAGTTCAAGTAGGACAAACTAACGACCAGTCTACTTTTCCAAAATTGTCACAACTCCCCATCAACGGTGACATATCAATGTCCTTTGTGGTAGCTTCTGAACATTTTTCTAAACTCTCAGCCAATCACGACAGTTCTAGTGCATTTTTAAATAATTTTAATGGGAGGAGAACCGCCGTTGTTTTTGAAAAGTCAAAATCAAATTCAACTCTCGATTATTCAATTTTGGGGAAAAAAGAAATTTTCAACAAAGAGAAAGGAAAGATCAACGGAGATTTGTCATCACAAAATGGTGAGAATTATTTTAATTTTTAATATTTATTGTAGACTGCTACGACTAAAACAAATTATTTTGAAATGCTATAACATACATGGATCTCTTAGCCCGTACACTTACCGACGCTACTGGAACAAAGAAACTGAAAATTGCATTATAAAAATGGCTATTAAAATATGTTCATACAAATAATCTAGCTACAAATTGAATCAGGATTGGAGCTACAAATGATCCAATAGAAAAAAATGGATTGTGATAATTTTGTTAGTTTTTGTAATATGGCTCTGCTAGCTTCAATATTTCGCTAGCAAAGCCATTAGATTTAAAAAATATATATAATGCTACAATTTTGAAATTTGAGCAACAAAATTTTAAGTAAGAATGGATTCTGCTCATTTGGCTTTGCCGCCTTCAGGTATCGTAACATTTTTTCAAATTCAATTTTTATTGTATTTATAATGAAGTTATAGAACTGGAACACATTAGATAAAAATTTAAAAAAAAAAACAGTTTATTATAAGTTTAAAAAAAAAATTCTACTCAGAAAAACATCTTATTTTTAATGCTATTACTTAAAAAAAAAAAAAAAAAAGTAAAAAACATTTTTCAAAATGTAAAAATGATCTGCTGTTTTTTTTCTCCAATTGGCAACAGCCAACCTTGCCATATTTTTAGAAAAATATGCATATAAATGATTCATTGAGTTTGTGCCAACCTTTAGTACTCAGTAGTCTTGTAGTACTCATTTCTTGTGGGGATATATTCAGTGATGGATCCATGGGTGGGGTACAATCAATAAGTGTGATCCCCTAGTGATTTCTCTGTTTAATGTTCAATATGGCCGCTACTATAGAAAATTCTAATTGGAATTTCGCATCATACTTTTCACCAATTTATATTTATTTTATATATTTATTTCTTGCGCTTCACTGACATGATAATATGTTACTTTCTTCCAGAGGTGTCTTCAATTTTGACAATATTTCGGGACACTCCCACGTCCCTTCTTCGGGTTCATCATGACACGAAAAATTAACGTGGAAGTGTTTCGATGTATTGTCAAAGTTAAAGACACCTCGAAGAAATGGAAAAAAAAAAAAAAAGTAACTTATTATTTTATAGTAATTAATAAGAGGACCTATTCTAGTCTACTCTCTTATATTTATAGAGAAAAATAACAAGAAGTACACTTAGTTTATGAAAATTATACATTGTTATATTATGCTGCTAATATGCGACGTGCGCCATCTATCGCAGACAGCAAACATTTTATTTTGTATAAATTATGTGAATATTCATTCATATTATTAAACAATTGTTCTGATATTTCAGGTTTTGCGGTGAGTCCGGGGGAGAGGAGCATGCTGTACATCGGAGGAGACGGGTACATTGTGCTGGATGAGGTGGGGACGGAAGAGGATGAAGAGATGGAGGTCTCGGTAGTGGAAGTGAAACCGATTAAGGACAACCAGTGGATATGCCCTACTCGACATGGGGAAGGGAACATTGACAAAATTGAAGACGGAAAAACTGGTGCCAAGAATGTATACAAACGTACATCTTGCGAAAATTCAAGAAAAAAAGGAGTAGGTTTGTATTTTTTAAGGATCAACCGAGAAGACCCGGGAGTAAGTAGGCAGTATAAAAGGAACGGACTGAAGAGAAGAAGAATGGTGAGTAATGGAGACATGGAAGCGGAAAGAGCAGGGGAGGGGGGGAGCTGCAGGGATCCTCGGCTGAAGCACCTGGTGTCTGCAGTCCGACAGAACATACAGAACGAAATATTGCAGAACGGGAAACTGTCGGAGACCAGCTGTACAAAATATCAGCTCTCCTCCAGTGAACATATAAACAGAAAAACAGGAGTCCTTGTACAAACGTTACTCACTGAAGATAACATGACAACAACAAAGAAGCGCAAAACTGTCGACAATTCTAAGCATCTCAACACTCATTATGTACGCAATGGTGGAAAGAAATGGAAACATCTGACTGAAGGTAGAAGCATCAGCATGTCTGAAAGAAAGAAACCGAGCAGTGAGGGTCTTTTACTGGAAAGACAGATTACATCGCAGAAATCTGTTCGATGGAAACTTCCACAAGCTAGGAAAAGCTCTGAAAAACTGAATACTCCAATTAACAAGGATTGTGGTAACGTCAAATTTTATGGTACAGAAATTAGGAAACAGCATGTTACAAATGAGCTTATACTCGCAGTGAATGAAACAACCGTCAGCGAACTGACGGAGCAGAAAATCACAGTAGCTGCGCATGAAATATCAGAAAATGAAAATAACAATCATGACCAATCACAGAAGGTTGTTGGCGACATTGGAACATCTAAAGGTGATATTACTCAGCAAGAGCCAGCGCAACACATCATCGTAACAACCGACAGCGGAATAGCTCAACAAGTGCTATCGCAGGAAAACATAGTTGCCGTCGACTTACCATCGGAGAGTGAGAGAACACAGCAGCATGAATACCCGGAGAATACTGGCGGTGGTGATAAAAAGTCTGTGGATGAAGCAGCTCCGGAGGAGCAATCACAAAAGTCTGATATCGGCGATGAAAAAACTGACGCTGAAGTAGTTCCAGAGGAACAATCACAGGAGAATATTGTTGATCGCGATGGAACATCTGAGGATGAAGTAGCTCAGGAGAAGTCTGTTATCTGCGATGTTACATCTGAGTGTGCAATAGCACAGGAGAAGCAATCACAGGATAAGTCTGATTTCTGCGATTTTACATCTGAGTGTGCAGTAGTTCAAGAGGACAAATCACAGGAGAAGTCTGATTTCTGCGATGTTACATCTGAGTGTGCAGTAGCACAGGAGGAGCAGGTACAAGAGAAGTCTGATATCTGCGATGTTACATCTCAGTGTGAAGTAGCACAGGAAGAGCGATCACAGGAGCAATCTGGTGTCTGTGATGTTACATCTGAGGGCGAAGTAGAACCGGAGCAGTCTGATGTCTGTGATGTTACATCTAAAAGTGAAGTAGCACAGGAGAAGTCTGATATCTGCGATGTTACACCTGAGTGTGAAGTAGCACAGAAGGAACAATCACAGGAGACGTTTGTTGTCTGCGATGTTACATCTGAGACCGAATTAGCTCAGGAGAAGTCTGGTGTCTGCGATGTTACATCTGAGTGCGAAGTAGCTCAGAAGAAGTCCAATATCTGCGATGTTACATCTGTAGGTGAAGTAGCTCAGGAGAAGTCTGGTGTCTGCGATGTTACATCTGAGGGCGATTTAGCTCAGGAAACGTCTGAGGTCTGTGATGTTACATCTGGGGGCGAAGTAGCACAGGAGCAATCTGGTGTCTGCGATGTTACGTCTGAATGTGAAGTAGCACAGGAGCAGTCTGGTGTCTGCGATGTTACATATGTGGGCGAAGTAGCACAGGAGGAGCGATCACAGGAGCAGTCTGATATCTGCGATGTTTCATTTGAATGTGAAGTAGCACTGGAGCAGTCTGATGTCTGCGATGTTACATCTGAGGGCGAAGTAACTCAGGAGGAGCGATCACAGGAGCAGTCTGATATCTGTGATGTTACATCTGAAATTGAAGTAGCACTGGAGCAGTCTGATGTCTGCGATGTTACATCTGAGGGCGAAGTAGCACAGGAGGAGCGATCACAGGAGCAATCTGGTGTCTGCGATGTTACGTCTGAATGTGAAGTAGCACAGGAGCAGTCTGATGTCTGCGATGTTACATCTAAGGGCGAAGTAGCACAGGAGGAGCGATCACAGGAGCAGTCTGATATCTGCGATGTTTCATTTGAGGGCGAAGTAGCACAGAAGAAGCGATCACAGGAGCAATCTGCTGTCTGCGATGTTACATCTGAATGTGAAGTAGCACAGGAGCAGTCTGATGTCTGCGATGTTACATCTAAGGGCGAAGTAGCACAGGAGGAGCGATCACAGGAGCAGTCTGATATCTGCGATGTTTCATTTGAGGGCGAAGTAGCACAGGAGAAGCGATCACAGGAGCAATCTGCTGTCTGCGATGTTACATCTGAATGTGAAGTAGCACAGGAGCAGTCTGATGTCTGCGATGTTACATCTAAGGGCGAAGTAGCACAGGAGGAGCGATCACAGGAGCAGTCTGATATCTGCGATGTTTCATTTGAATGTGAAGTAGCACTGGAGCAGTCTGATGTCTGCGATGTTACATCTGAGGGCGAAGTAGCACAGGAGGAGCGATCGCAGGAGCATTCTGATATCTGCGATGTTTCATTTGAATGTGAAGTAGCACTGGAGCAGTCTGATGTCTGCGATGTTTCATCTGAATGTGAAGTAGCACAGGAGCAGTCTGATGTCTGCGATGTTACATCTGAGGGCGAAGTAGCTCAGAAGTCTGGTGTCTGCGATGTTACATCTGAGTGTGAAGTTGCGCAGGAGCAGTCTGATGACTGCGATGATACATCTGAGGGCGAAGTAGCTCAGAAGTCTGGTGTGAGTGATGTTACATCTGAAGGTGAAGTAGCACAGGAGGAGCGATCACAGGAGCTGTCTGATATCTGCGATGTCATATCTGAATGTGAAGTTGCACAGGAGCAGTCTGATGTCTGCTATGTTTCACCTAAGGGCGAATTAGCTCAGGAGAAATCTGGTGTATGTGATGTTACATCTGAGTGTGAAGTTGCACAGGAGCAGTCTGGTGTCTGCGATGTTACATCTGAAAGTGAAGTAGCACAAGAGAAGTTTGTTGTCTGTGATGTTACATCTGAAAATGAAGTAGCACAGGAGGAGCAATCACAGGAGACGTTTGTTGTCTGTGATGTTACATCTGAGTGTGAAGTAGCACAGGAGCAGCAATCACAGGAGAAGTCTGATATCTGCGATGTTACATCAGAGTGTGGAGTAGCTCAGGAGAAGTCTGGTGTCTATGATGTTACATCTGAAAATGAAGTAGCACAGGAGGAGCAATCACAGGAGACATTTGTTGTCTGCGATGTTACGTCTGAGTTTGAAGTAGCACATGAGCAGTCTGATGTCTGCGATGTTACATCTGAATGTGAAGTAGCATGGGAGCAGTATGATATTTGTGATGTTACATCTGAATGTGAAGTAGCTCAGGAGGACCAATCCCAGGAGAAGTCCGTTTTCTGCGATGGAACATCCGAGTGTGAAGTAACACAGGACCAGCAATCACAGGAGATGTCTCTCGTTTGCGTTGGAACATCTGAGTGTGAAGTAGCTCAGGAGGACCAATCACAGGAGAAGTCCGTTTTCTGCGATGGAACATCCGAGTGTGAAGTAACACAGGACCAGCAATCACAGGAGATGTATATCGTTTGCGTTGGAACATCTGAGTGTGAAGTAGCTCAGGAGAACCAATCACTGGAGAAGTTTGTTGTTTGCGCTGGAATATCTGAGGGTGATATAGCTCTAGAGGAACTGTCACAGAAGTCTGTTGTCTGTGATGTTACATCTGTGGTTGAAGTACATCAGGAAGAGTTATCACAGGAGAATATTACTGTCCACGATTTGCCCTCAGATGAATTGAAAATGCAGAACCCATTGCTAAATGATGTTTCAAAGGATCCAGAATTCAGAACTTCTGGAGAGGTTGAGGAGACATCCCATGATATTGCAGCAATCGACAGCATTGTTCATGGAGATGACGATATTTCAAAGAACGAAGTTGCAGAACAAGAGGTGAATGTTGAACGTAACGCCAAGGATGTGACAAAACAACAAGGAAGTACTTGGAAACAGCGTGTAACTCAAGTCGTTTCATGTGGTACGCATATTATTGATTATAAGTGCGACTCTGATCGGGGTGTTGTTTGTAAGGACTGTATTTCAGATATGTCAGGCCCTGGTTGTCACATCGATGTGGAAGCTCAGAGCCAGGGGAAGATCAGGAGACCGAATTGCAAAGAGCAGATGCACTTAGTGGAAGGATCTGGGCCGGGGAATGAAGTGCTTGCTTTGCCGAAGAGTTTTTTAAAGAATCGTTTTTTAATGTATGGAGGAAAATCTTACGATACTGCCTATGACTATGCTGAACTCTACTGTCTAAATATAATCACAAGATGTTTTATTCGATTGGACCGAATGGATCAGTCAACTTTGCAAATTATTTTAAAATCAAAAAATGAGGGAGTGATGTCAATCGGATTGGATAATCCGCCATCCACGGCATTGCAGTTGTGCCAAAACGCTAGAGGGGCGGGTAAGAGGACTTGGGAGGTGTCAAAATTGGGTGACCTGGCTGAGGCGAGACGGTCCAAGGAAGCCAGGCTCTCCTGTGAGGACAGTCCGTCCGCTACTCCACATCCGACCTCACAGGAGGCAATGCTAACTCATCAGCTCTTCCACCCCAGAAAATATACCATCTTTAAAAGTAAAAATAGTTCAAATGTTCCTAAGAAACCTGTTATTCCTCTGCGTTTAGTTTCATCAAAAGATGCGGGGGGAAATACAGAAATGGCTGTTGATATGCATCCTTCGGAATATTCTGTGATAGCGCCTCGTTCAAAACCAGTGGAAAAAGACGAGCCTACAGTAAGTCTAGCTTCAGAGAAACTGTTGCCGACAGACCATGGACAGTCAACATTTCCAGAAAACAACTCACAACTTTCTGAAATAGTTAATATTAAAGATGTAGTCACATGTGATCAAGAACAGTGTGTCAATATGATGCTGGGAACAGCTGTTCATGTCAACGAGGACAGTCTCACCAAATCTACGGATACAACTCCGGAGTCCACTGAAAATAACGTAACTAATACACTATCTGAATCAGTTGAACAATCGTCATCTTCAGAAAAAAATATATTAACAGAAATAATTGACTCAGCCACAGATCCTTCTGAAAATCAATTAGAATTGGATACTCTTGATTTTGATCCTAATAGAAAAGTTTATAGAAATCCAAAATTCAAAGATTGGCACAAAGAAATGATGAAAGAAGCTGAAGAAAAAATGATAGCAAATAAAATAGATTGTTCTCAGGATAAAGTATTATCAGAAGGGAAAATTCCACGAAAGGGCGGACCGAAGAAATGCAAAAGGAGGGGCAGTTTGAAGGGCGAAGACAAGCATGGCAGGCTAAGAAGGACCGAAATAGAAGTGATAAATTCTGAATCTGAAGAAATTACTCAGAATTCAGATAAACATTCCTTTTCTCCTGACCTAAAGACATTTCTTCTGACAAACTGTGACGAATTGTATCGACGGAATGTTATCAGACAGTGTACTGTTCTTTTGGAAAGATTGGACGAATCGGCTTTGGCGAGGGCGTCCGGGCGTAAAGTTGCTGAGTCTGGGACCGTGATAGGTCCCGCCAGGAGAAGAGGTCGGCCACCGAAGAGGGTTCGGCGAGTGGGAGGGTCATCAGTGAGGGATGTGAGGTCAATGGTCCATCTTGTGGCTACAGATACAGAAGATGCACTTCCACAGCAACTGGAAACTGCAGCCACCTCGTCTATAGCACTTGAGACAGACCCCTTGCCTCTGAAGCCGCCTCCTTTGGACGGCCCATGCAAGCTGCCAAGCCCCTCTTCATCCTCTGATCCTCTCACATCTACCTCAGATAGGCTGATAGGTCGATCAGATACTCTGTCATCTCTTGACACTAGGGAGGAGACAGTGGGGAAGGTGTGTGAAGGAAGGGCAACAAATCCCATCAGCTCACCCTCCAATGATAATGTTCCTGATTCATCCACGCGGAATTTAAGTTTAGTTTCCGACAATCCTTCTGAAATTCCCCCAATCAAAGATACAACACCTGTTTTCTCAAATAAATCAAGTACTAATTATGCACCTAACCCTGTTCTACCCATAGAAGATCCGGACGTTGAATCTTCATCTGAGTCTGAAATGATGAAAACTGATTTTGGACCACGTTTTGGGGAAAGAAGACTAAACACAGAAGAGCGAACTTTTCACGGTTCGCAAAAAGCTGATTTTCCAGCTAGCATTCCTGGATCCTCCAGGTCCTTCATACCTTCAGAAACTCCATCAAACACGAATGCATCATTAATTTTTTCCAAAGAACCATCTAATTATTATTCACCTAATCATGGTCCACCCAGAGAAGATTCTAGTGTCGAATCTTCATTTGAGTTTGAAATGCTGCAGGCGCTGTTGGCTAATGCTTTAGGAGGAAATGGCTCAAAGCGGAATAATTTTCGAACACGGTTTTTAGAACAAGGACCAAACGTGGATGATCAATTTTTTTCTAGGTCACAAAGAGGAGCTGGCTTCTCACATGGCATCCCAGACCGCCCGAGGTCCTTTTTTTCGTGGTCAAACTATTTTGCGAGTCTCCCCAGGAAAAGGCCAAAAAACTACAACGAAGCTCCATTAGGCGAAGAGTTGTTCAAAAAAATGTGTTGTTCAATTGAAGAGGACGACTCTAGGTACGACTATTCTCGTTTGCGTAATGTTGAATTGGATTCAAACAAGTTGGAGAAAATATTGAATATTTTAGATGGTAAACCTGAGGAACAGTCACCGAGCGGCACCTCGAAGAAGGACGAAGAGGGTTTCAGCGGCTTCACGGACTGCCTTATCCCAAGCCATCTCCCGGCCCACTGTACAACTTGTAAACGAAAATACGAAATTGCCCAACTGGATATTGCTAACGTAAAGGCAGCCATGTATGCTCTTTCTCGAACCCGTCCTCCTCCCAGAACAGTTGAAGAAAGAACCCAACAGAATTTCCCTCCAACCCATCCCCACAGAAGATTTGAAGAAAGAACTCATCTGAACCTCCCCCAAACCCATCTTCCTGACAGAACAGCTGAAGAAAGAACCCAACAGAACTTCCCCCGAACCCATCCTTGCAGAACAGCTGAAGAAAGAACACAAGTCTATTTTTCGCCGTCAAATTCTAAGGTAATAATATCTTTATCAATAGTCAATAATAATTCAATGAAAATGATTAAATTCATAATTCTTTTTAAATGCTTTACAATTCTAAAGGCCAAAATAGCCTTTTTATTTCTATTTCAATTTTTTCATTCAACAAATCATAGTTACTATTAAATTGATTGATGATGAAAATTTTTCTTTTTTCTTTTTAATGATCTTTATAGTGCAATAAGGCACTTTTTTTTTTTTTTTTTTTAAATAGAAATCGGTAAATATTTTTGTGATAAGAGTTAAAAGAAATAAGAAGAGCGAAGATCCTTCAAGAAAGAAGACAGATTTAACTGAAAAATATATGAAAGAAGAATAGTATTAATTGAATAGAAATCTAGAGGGCGTGGGGAGACTAGCTGGGAGGAAAATTAAATCCTGGGCACAAATGATCCTTTGGTCAAAGGTTTGCAATTTTTTTTTTTTTTTTTTTTTTTTTTAATTTAAAAAACAAAAAACCTCAACCATTTCTACGTAGTGTAGGGAAAGGGTAACTTGTCTAATCGGACAAAAATTCACACCAGAATTTAATATTTCCCGAACCCCAGAATCCAAAATGAAACAAAAAAATTAATATTTCTCGGTTGAATACTATAACTCCCGGCAAAATGAATATTGGATGATCCACTAAAGTTGTTCACCCCTATAACATGCTTATTTTTTTGACATTTTTGGACTTTTATACATTGCATAATTCAAATCAAAACTTTATTGCTTTTTCAAAAAAATTAAATAATTATATATTGGTTTTAAATTTGCTTATGAAGAAAGATACTGTCCAAAAAAATATATTAATTTGTTGGTATATTTTTGAAAATATTAAGAAGAAAGAATTCCTGGCTAGAATCATGAAGCTCAAAAAGAACGCGAAAAAATAAGATTCAAAAGTTATTTAGTAATTTTCAGAAAATAAATATTAGACGGGTTAGCTTATGTCTGTTATTTCGAAAATAAAGAAGAACGAATGTTTTTTAAAATATTGTCTATTTCAGAAAATATAATATTAGACTGGGGTTAGCTTATGTTTGTAAAATTGTTTATAACGGAAAATAAAGAAGAACGAATGTTTTTTCTAAATATTGTCTATTTCAGAAAATAAATATTAGACGGCAGAAAATAAATATTAGACGGGGGTTAGCTTATGTTTGTAAATTTGTTTATAACGGAAAATAAAGAAGAACGAATGTTTTTTTAAATATTGTCTATTTCAGAAAATAAATATATAGTAGTATTTTCGGTATTGCTACCATCTTCAGCCACGACTTAACAAATACTAGATGGAAGTTCAACCAGTTTATAATCCTAACTATCCCTTTTTCCAGCCCCTATGGGGTTATTCCCTGTCCCTTCTGTACAGTAACGTCTTGAAAATATATAAAAAAAAATTGAAATTTTTTTTTTTTATTTTTTTAATAGTAGGTGCTGATTAAAATACAAATATATACATATGCATATAAGGAATAAATCAAAGGTTATAATACATATATGGAGGTTAGGTTTTATGACTCATGCCCGGGCTTTAACTACAAGGTCATATCGTCTGCTACCAGAGCGCTCTTTCGTCACTCTGGTGGGTATGAGCCCGACCCTACTATGGGAGTCCTAAATGTTGCCTATCCTAAATTTTTAATCACCTAGGGTAGGGGTCTTTAACGAGTACCTGACATCGCACAGGGTTGGGGCCATCGCTTAACGTCCCATCCGAAGGACGACGTGCTTACGTTTATTTTACCTCCCAGATAAAATAAACTAAGGACCTCGGCTGGATTTCGAACCCACGATCTTGAGCTCAGTAAGCAAGCACGCATACCACTGAGCTACTGGCCGCCCTCTAGAACTTGAATGTCGGTGGAACGCAGCCATTAAGAGTTAATCTCTAATAAGAGAATGGATATTTTGAAGGATATCCGAAATGGTTTCTTAAAAATATTTTTCCAAATTACATTCATTATGTCAGATTCAAAGCTTTAGGATATTTCAAAATTTAGTGTTCTGTGAGAATTGACATATTTATGTTTTAATTTACTCTCATGAGATAGATAGATAAACTTTATTGCAGTAAAGATTACAACTTTTATGGCAATGAGTTTTTTTCTTTTTAACCTGCCAGCATATAAGGAAGTTATTGTAATGGGTCCGAAAATCTAAATCAAAAATTTCATCATATTTTTATGTTTCAAGGTCATTACAGTAATTTTACACTATTTTTGGAAAGAAGTGTGTACCTGGTCAGTTTTTCCTGCACGATATCGCGCGAATGAAAAATGATATCGACCACGTTTTGCTGTCATTCGAAGCGTATCAACGTAAATATGATCTGAAAGGAATTTTATCAAATTCGGTCCACCCGTTTTTTGTTTGAACAAAAAGACTGCTAAAAAAATGGATTTTAGGAATTTGTTCTGGTGGCAATCTAGAATCCATTAGAGCCAGATTGAAAAATAGGCTATATGGCGTCTGAAAATTTTAAACGGGGGGGGGGGGTATGAGACAGCTAGACATACAAATTGTTCTAGCTCATTAACGGATAGTCGGATTGTTATGAAATTTCACATGTTATATTCTTAATAGCCAATTGAAAAATAGGGTGTGTGAGGTCTCAAAATACTTAAGGGGGGGGGGGGGGGGGGGCCTATGCATAAAAATAGGTCTAGCTCATCCACGGATGATCGGATCGTGATAACATTTCACATATAGTATTCCTAAGACCCAATTGAGATAAAGACTACCTGGCGTCACGAAATTCTTATGCTGAGTGGAGGGGGGGGGGGGGGGGGGGGTAAACATAAAAGTAGGTCTAGCTCATCAACAGATGTTCGGATTTTAATGAAATTTAACATGTAGTATTCTTAAAAGCCAAATTGAAAAAAAGGTGTGTGACGTCTCAAAAATCTTATCAGGAGGGGGGACTGTGAGTGGAGGTTGAGCATAAAAATAGTTCAACCTCATTAACGGATTATCGGAGTGTCATGAAATTTTACATGTAGTCGTTTTAAAAGCAAAATTAAAAAAAAATGCATTTGCATATCAATCTATGTATATATTAAATTCAATTAAATGAACAAATAATTGTGTACTGAATAAAATGGCTACTTTTGTGATGTTATTATTAATTATATCGATACCATGCTGGGAAGTTTGCTGTGTGGACCTCAAGGGCCGCAGTTAGAAATGCCACTTTGTAGAGACGAAACACACACATCCAAGAACCTGCTTGTTTTTCTGTTTTTTTTTTGTTTTTTTTTTTTTTTTTTTTACAAAATACATGTTCTTATAGTAATATAAAATAAAAGAAAAAATATCTATTTATAGAATTGTACAAAATAAGCAATATAGCAACTAAATAAAATAAAAAATGTTTATATCCATCTTACGTGCAACAGATTGAATTATATTATTCTTTATTTTCAATCCAACACTAGAAAATAAATTGTTAAATTGCTAACATCTAAATTATTTAAAAAAATTCACAATTGGTTCTGGAGTCGTATTGTGGTCTATTGGTGAGATAATTGTGGAGAAATGTTTGCCTGGGATACACAAAGAGGGACAATAGAATAAAAATTGTATGATGAGGTCGTCCTTTAATTTACTCTCATGAAAATGCACGACAATTTTTATATTTCTAATAACAAAATGTCAGAGAGGAAAAATTGATAAGAAAATTGGATTATCACAAACTAGCCTAATGAAGGATAACCAGTTTCCAGATTTATTACATATTTTCTTATTTGGTTAGAATGTTTATGTATGGGCGATTCTCTGTAAACTCGTAATGGCCCATACAAACTCTGTCCTCTGTTTTTTAGAATTTTCGTAAAAATATAATAGTATTGCTTAGGAAAGTAACTGTTACTTTTAGTACACAAGAGGGCCAATTGAATTTATATGTATTTTTAAAGTTATTTTAGATTTTCTGATAAATCGCGACAGGGGACTGTTAGGTGCTAAATTCTTAAACTAATTCTAAAAACTAAATTCTTAAACTAATTCAATCTTTTTGTTTTATATTTTGGGCATTTTGTTTAAAATTTAAGTTATATAATTCTGGGCAGCAATCATTACATATAAACGAGTAAGAGTACCTTCTTTTTGGATCAATAGCACCAACGAATCACTTAAATTCAGTTCACCACTTCTTTAAGCCTAAAAAATCACCACTGTAATTTTTACACAGCTCGCCGCCATCGCTAGGCCTCGACTTCTTCACCACACCGTTAATTGTTTAATGTTTTCAACTTAATATTTTAATGTGTGTATTTTATAGATCACATGCCAGGCAGGGGACTGTTGCCAGGGGACTGTGCATTTTGGTTTAATTTCAAAATATTTACAAAACTATTGAAACATGATTCGATACGAAGCTACCGACAAATTTGGACACAAATCACAGACATATAGACAATTTATATAAATATTTAATCTAATTAACATTATTAAAATCACTTACCAGGGGACTGTATGCCGCAACGACCAACACGCGTACTCACACCACAAATTGCGCTGGGACACTAAATAAAAAGGCGGCCTGACGCCGTTCTCGACAGTGTTACTAACTTCACACTGGTTGCGTTTCATTTCACTCTAAAAAACGTTTGTAAACATAACAGATTTTTGCTATTTTAGGTTTAAATTTTTGACAGGGGACTGTCTAAGAAAACTTCGGACAACATTAACATGGCATTATGACATTAAAAAAATAAGAAACTACATCTTGTTTTATGACATAAATATAAATTAATTATTCTATTTTTAGATATGAACAGCAAAATTTATTTAGTGTTCATAGTTTTTTTAAAAATATTATCCTAAAGTGGGAATCCGTGAAATGGGACAGCCAGGGGACTAATATAATAGCACTATAAAGTTCAGCGTTTAATTTAAATGAAGAGGCATAATTATATTTCTATGCTTTATTATTTTTTTAAAACTCGGTCCGGACAGCCGTTTACGAGTTTACAGAGAATCGCCAATGCATTGTCTTTTATAAAGAGCTAGTTCCTCGTATTTTACTAACCCACTAAAATCCTAAATGAAAATTATAACGGGAAAAAATAACTTCTACTGGAGCTTAAATATTAATAGTTAGAACGAAATACATTTTATTTTTTTTGGTTCAGATTCTTAAATATATATATTTCCATTTTTTCACAATCAAAACTTAATTATTTAAAAATAATATTCCACCGAAACTATTGTCGATTAAATTAAGTACATAATATGTATTCAAAACATGTTTCCTCCTCTGAATACGGTCAAAACATGATTTCTCGAAATTTCGGATGCATTTTTCTAATTAATTTCAAGTTCATTAGGTAAAGTAAGCCTACAAGTCTTCCTATAAACCAGTAATACAACTAAACAACTGAGTCAAATAATATCAGATATTTTTTGTTAATAGTTTCTTAAATTAAAACTGCCCATAACTACACAATTTTCAGCATAAAACAAACCCATAAAAATCCCAAATGGATGTTTAACGATCTTTCATGATTTCAAACCAGTGTTGCCAAACTGAATTTGAAAAAAAAAATCCATATTATATCAATTTTAGTAGATTTAACAAAAATTAATTGATTACAATCTTACTTAAAAAACTAAAAGCACTATTTTCTTATTAAAATAAATAATATTATATGAGGGAGGACTATCTGTGTCACTTAACATTATCTAGTAGGTTTTCCGCTTGAGAGCGTTGTCTATATTTTGGTTAGTTAAAATTCAATCACTTATCCCCTAAAATGAATGAATATATATTTTTTTTTTTGACGTTTTCATTCTAAATACAAGAAGGTAGATATAAAGTCATCTCATTGTATGCCTTAACCTATATTAAAATTTATCGTTTTTAACCAAATGGAACAAATCAAGAATATTGATTAAGCAAATTATGTAATTATATCAATAGAAAGCAAACCAATGAAGAAGAAAAAACTGCCAGTAAACAACACAATACTTATACATATCTGCTGTAAATGAGATACACTGGAGGTCAAAAGTATTTTCACAACTAGTTCTTTTTTACCAATACCTTTGAAAAAATCGTCGATGAATCGCCGCCATATTACTTCCCCAGAACGAATTAATCTATTAACTTTTCGCTCCTCCTCCAAAACCAGTCGACCATTTGCGCTAATAGTTGACTAAAAGTTGGGGCTCCTAAATCCTCATACTAAATCTTGTGTTGAACCCGTCACTGAAATTTTGTGTCAAACCACTCATTACAACGGCAGTTCTTGGAGTTTTTGAGTTGAGCCTCTCCCATAATCCCCCCTCCCCTTTGGTCCGATATGGCTTAAAATCGATAGGTGTTGTCTTTATGGAGTTCTGAATTCACATATAAAATTTCGTGCCGATACATTCATTCTACCGGAAGTTATCGTGTTCACAGACAGATTTTTTTTTTTTTTTTTTTGTTCCTATTTGGAATCTAGAGGTCGGAAAACATGAAATTCCATTGAAAACTCCACATCGAATTTTTGACCGATTACATAACTTCGTATCGCTGGGGAAGTAAAACAGAAAATATAGTCAAATATATTTATAATTTTGAAAATAATAATTTACTCACCTAAAAACAAATACAAAAATTAACAAAAAGCAAAACTTATAAATTGGTAAAAAATATTATAAAATAATGGTAGTATTAGTACGCTTTAAAAATAATAAATAATTATAATAAATACAGTTTTTGTTCTTTTTAATATTTCATGTGTAGTCTGGCTTTTATTTTAGCTTGCAGCCTCCTGTTCATAAAATATACTACGTTTTTATTGTAGTCTAAGCTAATTTTTTCCCACTCCTCGAAGAGCATTTCTAAAATGATTTTACGCTTACGAATTTGCACGTCCAAAATGTGCCATCGATTCTCAGTTATATCGATGCAAGAAGGAGTAGTCAATTTCCTGCGTATCTTCTACAAAAACCACTCTTTCCTGTGTTCTCTATTTCTATATAATATCAATATGAATAATATGTTTATCAGCTGTCATGATAACACCAATAAAGCCCCAGATCATGATATGACCTCTCCCAGTAGGAACTATGTTTTTGTACAAAGAAATAAAAAAAAAAAGAGTATTCCCACTGATGATGACGCATTTGCTTTGAAAACCGGTTCTAATTGGAAATGAAACAGTGAGAAGACTACGTATTTGATTTCTTTGAGAAATTTCGTCCCATAACAATATTTCTTTTTCATCTGTGGATTTTTGGGATTCAATTTTTGGTTTGTCTTTCGCCAGATGCATTGCTTATCATCACTAGCAAAAAGTTTAAACTTACTTTCAACACTAATAATTATTTTTTTTTTTTTTTCAAAAAATAGATCAAGTAGCGCTTTGCAAACTCTAGCCTCTTATTTCTGTTGACCTTCGATGTGGGGTGTTGTTCTGGGCGTTCAAGCATGAAACTCCCTTCTTCTCTTTGCGGCCTCACTGAGAAGTTGGTTCTACCACGTCCACTAGGGTGAAGGTTCCCCTTACAGATGTACATCACCGGGCATGAGTCATAAAAACTAACTATGCTTTTCCATTCTTCGGGGCGCTATAACACTTGTCGTATTGAACCTAACTCAAATCTGAATGACCTCAGATGTTATAAAGAACAACCATTTTTTTTCGACCCAATTGAGAAGGCCCTGAGTAACAAATCTATTGATTTTCAGCCAAATTGACCGAAGAGGAGAAGGGTTTAGAGCAGACGGAGCTGAATACAAATAACTGAAGCGTGGGAAATACATTGTACATTGGTGATTCAATTTTCCCCCTGAGATTAACCTAATATCCTTGAAAATAAGAGAGGAAATTTAAAAAAACTTCGTACTTTTCATTTTGAGCAAAGAGCAACGACCAATTTTTTTTTTTTTAATTTTATGAAAACATGCTTTAATTAACGTTTATATTCAATAGTTTTGTGAATTTAACGAACTAATTTGAGATACATAAACCCAGCTATTGTTTTTAGTCTTTTATTAAAAGATAATATAAAAATGTTGAAGAAAGAACTAAAGTTTTTCTATGATTTCGCAACTAAAGAACACACATGTTTTCAAACTACTCTCTATTATTATTATTATTTTTTTTTTTTTAATTGACCGGGTTGATTAAATATCCCAGCCTTAGGCAGCTATTGTATACAGAGGTAAGGGCCGCTATGACCTTCTGGGGAAAGGTCTTGATGGCAACTGTTGGAATTCGGTCCAGTCCAGGGCTCTTCCTGGTCTTCAGTTCCTGAATTATTTTTCTGACTTCTGGGGATATAAATTTTAACGGAAGTTCTGCTGTCAATTTAGGTTGCTGACGGAACTCCTTCACAAGCTTTTCTGTCGGGTCTAACGGATTACTAGTCCCTGAGAATACTTTCTCAAAATGTTTTCCGAAGGCTTCACATTTGTCTATGTCTGAAAGTATGGTTTTCAGAGAGATGCATCAATATCAGACAGATAATTTTGATATTTATTCGAAAGTTATCTATTTCATATTTAACTTTGTGAACTAAGAAGTTTAGCTTTGTTTTCACATGAAAATCCCGAGTGTTCTGCCATAGTCTTAGACTGCCATAGACTCAAAATGTTGTGCGGTAGTTCATCCATTATATTTCTCCTTGGGGGTTTTCTGCTGACAACTGTTGATACCGAAAATGCCTCTTTCGTGACATTTATTATTTGTTCTATGAAGGTCTCGATTTCTTCCTCGGAGTTAAGATTTCTAGGTGACACAAGTTTTTCATTTAAAATATTTTGGTATTGCTTCCAATTTATTTTTCCATCGATAAGCGGGTTCCTTCGCGGTAATTCTTCAATGAGCGCCATTAATGTTGTTATCACAGGGATGTGATCCGAGCTGAGTGCAGGGTCGCATCGTATACGGGGGCAGTCCATTGATGAGTTATTGCTATATCTAGGATGTCCGGCAGTCTACCCTGTCTGTAGAATGTTGGCTCCAGGGGTGGATGAATGTTCAACCCGAGGTCACTCGCTATCTTACTCAAGCACACTCCATTAGAATTGGACTTTGCACAGCCCCATTCTGTGTTTTTGCTATTTAGATCACCTAGTAGTATGCTGTGGTGGCTTGGAGTGAATATCAATTTTAGTTCAACATCCAAAATGTTTCTGTTGGGGGCCTTGTATGCTGCAATTACATATATCGGGTATTGAGAGTAGATAAATATGGCCGCTGCTTCTATTGTTTTCAAGGATGGAAGGAGATGTTCGATTGATTTCTTTATTAGTGTAGCCACCCCACCTGATGCTCTGCCTGCGTTGCGGTCGGTTCTGTACAAGTAGTAGCCGGAGAAATGTAACTTGTCATTTTCAGTAAGATGTGTTTCCGTGATTTATGCTATATCTATGATCTGTGATTGGATGTATATTAAAAGTTCATTTTTTTGTTCGCAATACCATTAGCGTTAAAGTTGACTAATTTTAAGTGTTTTTTATTGTAAATTTTATATCCACTTGACATATTGTTTAACCCGTAACTGGTGACGTGGGGTTATCTATACCCAGAACTTTTCCCCTCTCCCACGAGCTTAACTTGCGGGATAAAAAAAATATTTTAATTTTAATTAATTTAGTGACATGTATTTATGACCTCAAAAACATTTAAACACAAAAAAAAAATGTCTAGGGCCCCAAAATTTTTTTTATAAAACTTGCCAATAAAAACCAATTTAAGCTATAGAGTTGCTAAAAATCCCAAAATATAATTTGCAACACCTTTTGGAATAAAAATTGCAGCAATACTCTATTATTTAAATATAATAAAAGTAAAAAAAAAAAAAGAATAAAAAAAAAGTTAATTTTTAATTAAAATTCCGACACATCATTCAGCACATTCTTTACAGACTGGAATCATACAACTTCCACATATTGGCACTTTGCAACCATTGCAGACTTTTTTGTTTTTTTGTCAGATCCTCTGGGGCACTTCTGGCATCTTACTTGTTTGTCCAAGTCTTCCGGTTTTTTCCAAAGTATTTAGTTACCTTTTTTTTTACTTTTTTTGGTAGAGGTTCATAAGATCAGACCCAGACGAAGAATCTGAGTCCAAAGTACGCGGCAGTGAAGTACTTGCCATTGGCGGTGATGTACTTGCCATTACCGATGGAAATTCGTCATCAGTCAATTCTTGTTCTGAATCAGTTTGATGATCACTAACATAATCACGAGATACATCTTCATCACCACTGCACTCACTTTCTCCTTCAAGTATTGACCATCAGAAACATTTTTTTAGATGCCATAACAATAAAATTATATGTAAAAGTTATTTATAAACACAGTAGATAATACCAAAAACCCACAGAAAAAATAATAAAATAAAAAAAATCGCGAAGGGCAAAAAAGTTACGTATCTGGTGACGTGGGGTGTAAATTACCCTATTATATTTATTTGGAGCTGACACGAAATAACACACTAGAGAATCAAAATAATACACTAGGCAAGGAGGGCATAGACCGACTGGAAGGTACCTAGTCGGACAACAAGTTACCCCAACCCTCTGGCCCCAGTGGTGAATCATAGTTTTCGCTGGGTATCACACACCCCACGTCACCAGTTACGGGTTAATCATATAAAATATAGCTAGTCGATATATCCAATATTGATGTTACGGGTAGCTTCTGTAAATGACTCAATAGATTGTTCAAGTTAAGAGAAGGTAGCATACCTGTTATAACGTGTCATTATTTGCGGGAGATATTGAACGAGTGTTTTGGCTAATATGTTGATAATGGTGGAAAGTAGATTCTCTTGTGCTGTGTTTGGTTCTTTATTGCTATTGTGGACGTTTGTGTTGGTTGTTTGGTTGAATACTGAGGCATAACTTCTCTTTGGATTTACTTAAGTGAAACTTCTCTTCGGTTTATTTTCATCCATGTAAGGTGTGTTAACTTTGTTATATTTATTTTTTGATAGTAGAAACATCCCTTATAGTTAGCGGCGTGAAACTCCTGACAGTTCACGCATCGCGGAGGTATTTCTTTATTTTTGATAGGGCATTTTGAAAAATGTTGGTAATCCAAACTTTTTACGCACCTGCTTTCCAAATGACACGAAAAGTTTCGTGTGGCAATTGGCAATTTTGGCACATCGGAATGTCTTGAGTCGTATTTTTCGGTTTAACCTTAACTACTGTGTAAAATAGTTTATTTAGAGAAAATATTTTTTTACCATTTTCATCGTTAGTCAATTTTACTAAACATAAAGGTGTGGGCTGTAAATTGTTTTTGTTTATTATTCTCTTTATATACGTTACCGGGTATTTCGACGTTAAATCTTTTTTAATTTCTTCGTCGTTGTATGTATAAGGAACTCCTCTTATTACCACAGTTAAGCATTCGTCTTTCTCGTTCAAATACATGTAATATTGGATTAGTTCTTCATCATAATACTCCGTTAAAGCACGATAATCATCGGGTGAGGTTAACATTATTTTTATGTTTTTTTGTCCAATAATTTTAGTTGTAAATTCATTTTTACATATTTTTTGGATATCTTCCAGGATTGATTTATAATTATTCGCATTGTGCAATATAATAGGAGGTATTTCAACTGTTATCTCTTGGCGGGGTTTTTCTTTATCAATGGGCCTCAGCCAGAAAGTACACTATATTTGTTACTAATCGGAATTGTGATATCAGTTAAAGAGTGATTTTCTTTATAGGCGAGGCTCCTGGGGAGTGTTCCAATGGGGGTTTTTAGCTTTCTGGCATAGGATTTCTAGACATTTCGACGTCAAAAATTACTTGTTCACTTGGTTGGCTAATTTTGCTTTGAATGGAATCAGAATTTTTTACATTCTGATTCCTATTCATATGCCCGTCCTCAGATATTCAGGTAGGGATCTTCTTGAAATATTTGCATAGAATTAAACAATAATGTTTAATTCTTCTACGATTTCCGTTATCACTACTCACTTAACACACGTGATAGCACCGCTCTCTTACGAAGCAAGAGGCCAACTGAGTACGTAGTTAGATACGCTGGGCACCACAGCTAGTATGTACCTTGCAACGGCGGACTCCACAGCTAGTACGTAGTTAGGAACGCTAGGCACCACAGCTGGTATGTTAGTATTTTTTTTTTTTTTTTGCGGGTGCTCCGGCATACCCGGCCCGATATTGTCGGGGGAAGAGGAGGTACATAATATTTGGTTTTATTTATAATTTACAGTTGTGGTTATGGATGTCTGGGCGCGACTGCCTCTGGTCCCTTGCGGGACAGCCTGGCGCTCCCAGACCCCCATGTATTGCGGCTGCCTGGTGGCGCCAAGAGAGCTCAAGATCAGTGTAGTGGGGCTGCTTCTACATCGCGATCGCCGGGGGTAGAACTCGGGCCTGGCCCGTCAATCGCCTGGTATGTGTCACACATCACAGCTGGTATGTGTCTTGCAACGGCGGACCCCACAGCTAGTACGTAGTTACTAGTACTACATGTGAAATTTCATGACAATCCGACCATTAGTTCATGAGTTAGCACTATTTTTATGCTTAGCCCCCCCCCCCCCCCCCTTACAACTCCCCTCCCGTTCAAAACATTGAGCCGTCACACACCCTATTTTTCTATTTGGCCTTCAGGAATATTACATGTGAAATTCCGTGACAATGCGACCATTAGTTGATGCACTACCGGTATCTTTATATTTAGGCCTACCCCCACAACCCCCCCTCCCGTTCACAATTTTGTGACGTCACACACTCTGTTTTTCTATTTGGCCTTTAAGAATACTACATATGAAATTTCATGACAATCCGACCATTAGTTCATGAGTTTCCAATAACTGCCGATGTAATGGATGTATCAACCTCAAATTTCTTATTTGAAATAAACATCCACTGAAGACTACATAGCCACATAGCCTATCATTCAATCGGGGTCTAAAGGATGCTACATGTGGAGTATCATGAAGATCCGTCCAGCGGTTTGGGCGTGATGCTGGAGCAAACCCTGTTTCAGCTTTATTGATATAGAAGATTATGAAGGTGGGTGGAAGAGAACGGGGAGTTAAAAGATTGCTCAAATCAAAATCCCAATAACTGCCGATGTAATGAATGTATCAACATCAAATTTCGTATTTAAAATTAAAATGCACTGTGGACATGACCAGTCAAATTTCAGCGATATCGGTTGAGGGGAGGGGGGAGTTCCGGGGAGAGGGCTCAGTTCAAAAATCCCAATAACTGCCGATGTAATGAATGTATCAAAATCAAATTTCGTATTTGAAACTAAAATCTACTTAAGACATAACCAGTCAAATTTCAGCGATATCGGCCAAGATGAGGGGGAGTTCCGGGGTGTGGGCTCAGTTCAAAAATCCCAATAACTGCCGATGTAATGAATTTATCGACATCAAATTTCGTATTTAAAACTAAAATCCACTTAGGACATAACCAGTCAAATTTCAGCGATATCGGCCGAGGGGAGGGGGGAGTTCCGGGGAGAGGGCTCAGTTCAAAAATCCACAACCCCCCTCCCGTTCACAATTGTGTGACGTCGCACACTTTTTTTTTTCTATTTGGCCTTCAAGAATACCACATATGAAATTTGATGACAATCCGAGCATTAATTAATGATTTAGCACTATTTTTATGCTTAGGCCCCCCTTACAACCCCCCCTCCCGTTCGAAATTTTGGGACGCCACATAGCCTATTATTCAATCGGTCTTGAAAGGATGCTACATGTGAAGTTTCATGAATATCCGTCCAGCCGTTTGGGCGTGATGCTGGAAGAAACATAGAAACAAACCCCGTTTCAGTATAGAAGTATAGAAGCCGGTCGAAGAGAATGGGTAGATAAACGAGTCTGAATTTAAAAATCCCAATAACTGCCGATGTAATGAATGTATCAACATCAAATTTCGTATTTAAAATTAACATTCACGGAGGACATAACCAGTCAAATTTCAGCGATATCGGCCGAGGGGAGGAGGGAGTTCCGGGGTGGGGGCTCAGTTCAAAAATCCCAATAACTGCCGATGTAATGAATGTATCGACATCAAATTTCGTATTTAAAACTAAAATCCACTTAGGACATAACCAGTCAAATTTCAGCGATATCGGCCGAGGGGAGGGGGGAGTTCCGGGGAGAGAGCTCAGTTCTAAAGTCCACAACCCCCCTCCCGTTCACAATTGTGTGACGTCGCACACTTTTTTAATCTATTTGGCCTTCAAGAATACCACATATGAAATTTCATGACCATCCGACCATTAATTAATGAGTTAGCACTATTATTATGCTTAGGCCCCCCTTACAACCTCCCCTCTCGTTGGAAATTTTGGGACGCCACATAGCCTATTATTCAATCGGTCTTGAAAGGATGCTACATGTGAAGTTTCATGAATATCCGTCCAGCCGTTTGGGCGTGATGCTGGAAGAAACATAGAAACAAACCCCGTTTCAGTTTAGAAGTATAGAAGCCGGTGGAAGAGAATGGGTAGATAAGCGAGTCTGAATTTAAAAATCCCAATAACTGCCGATGTAATGAATGTATCAACATCAAATTTCGTATTTAAAATTAACATTCACGGAGGACATAACCAGTCAAATTTCAGCGATATCGGCCGAGGGGAGGGGGGAGTTCCGGGGTGGGCGCTCAGTTCAAAAATCCCAATAACTGCCGATGTAATGAATGTATCGACATCAAATTTCGTATTTAAAACTAAAATCCACTTAGGACATAACCAGTCAAATTTCAGCGATATCGGCCGAGGGAAGGGGGGAGTTCCGGGGTGGGCGCTCAGTTCAAAAATCCCAATAACTACCGATGTAATGAATGTATCGACATCAAATATCGTATTTAAAACTAAAATCCACTTAGGACATAACCAGTCAAATTTCAGCGATATCGGCCGAGGGAAAGGGGGAGTTCCGGGGTGAGCGCTCAGTTCAAAAATCCCAATAACTGCCGATGTAATGAATGTATCGACATCAAATTTCGTATTTAAAACTAAAATCCACTTAGGACATAACCAGTCAAATTTCAGCGATATCGGCCGAGGGGAGGGGGGAGTTCCGGGGAGAGAGCTCAGTTCAAAAGTCCACAACCCCCCTCCCGTTCACAATTGTGTGACGTCGCACACTTTTTTAATCTATTTGGCCTTCAAGAATACCACATATGAAATTAATGAGTTAGCACTATTATTATGCTTAGGCCCCCCTTACAACCCCCCCTCTCTATGGAAATTTTGGGACGCCACATAGCCTATTATTCAATCGGTCTTGAAAGGCTGCTACATGTGAAGTTTCATGAATATCCGTCCAGCCGTTTGGGCGTGATTCTGGAAGAAACATAGAAACAAACCCCGTTTCAGTATAGAAGTATAGAAGCCGGTGGAAGAGAATGGGTAGATAAGCGAGTCTGAATTTAAAAATCCCAATAACTGCCGATGTAATGAATGTATCAACATCAAATTTCGTATTTAAAATTAACATTCACGGAGGACATAACCAGTCAAATTTCAGCGATATCGGCCGAGGGGAGGGGGGAGTTCCGGGGTGGGCGCTCAGTTCAAAAATCCCAATAACTGCCGATGTAATGAATGTATCGACATCAAATTTCGTATTTAAAACTAAAATCCACTTAGGACATAACCAGTCAAATTTCAGCGATATCGGCCGAGGGGAGGGGGGAGTTCCGGGGAGAGAGCTCAGTTCAAAAGTCCACAACCCCCCTCCCGTTCACAATTGTGTGACGTCGCACACTTTTTTAATCTATTTGGCCTTCAAGAATACCACATATGAAATTTCATGACCATCCGACCATTAATTAATGAGTTAGCACTATTTTTATGCTTAGGCCCCCCTTACAACCCCCCTTCTCGTTGGGAATTTTGGGACGCCACATAGCCTATTATTCAATCGGTCTTGAAAGGATGCTACATGTGAAGTTTCATGAATATCCGTCCAGCCGTTTGGGCGTGATGCTGGAAGAAACATAGAAACAAACCCCGTTTCAGTTTAGAAGTTTAGAAGCCGGTGGAAGAGAATGGGTAGATAAGCGAGTCTGAATTTAAAAATCCCAATAACTGCCGATGTAATGAATGTATCAACATCAAATTTCGTATTTAAAATTAACATTCACGGAGGACATAACCAGTCAAATTTCAGCGATATCGGCCGAGGGGAGGGGGGAGTTCCGGGATGGGCGCTCAGTTCAAAAATCCCAATAACTGCCGATGTAATGAATGTATCGACATCAAATTTCGTATTTAAAACTAAAATCCACTTAGGACATAACATGTCAAATTTCAGCGATATCGGCCGAGGGGAGGGGGGAGTTCCGGGGTGTGGGCTCAGTTCAAAAATCCCAATAACTGCCGATGTAAAGAATGTATCGACATCAAATTTCGTATTTAAAACTAAAATCCACTTAGGACATAACCAGTCAAATTTCAGCGATATCGGCCGAGGGGAGGGGGGAGTTCCGGGGAGAGGGCTCAGTTCAAAAATCCATAACCCCCCTCCCGTTCACAATTGTGTGACGTCGCACACTTTTTTAATCTATATGGCCTTCAAGAATACCACATATGAAATTTCATGACCATCCGACCATTAATTAATGAGTTAGCACTATTATTATGCTTAGGCCCCCCTTACAACCGCCCCTCTCGTTGGAAATTTTGGGACGCCACATAGCCTATTATTCAATCGGTCTTGAAAGGATGCTACATGTGAAGTTTCATGAATATCCGTCCAGCCGTTTGGGCGTGATGCTGGAAGAAACATAGAAACAAACCCCGTTTCAGTTTAGAAGTATAGAAGCCGGTGGAAGAGAATGGGTAGATAAGCGAGTCTGAATTTAAAAATCCCAATAACTGCCGATGTAATGAATGTATCAACATCAAATTTCGTATTTAAAATTAACATTCACGGAGGACATAACCAGTCAAATTTCAGCGATATCGGCCGAGGGGAGGGGGGAGTTCCGGGATGGGCGCTCAGTTCAAAAATCCCAATAACTGCCGATGTAATGAATGTATCGACATCAAATTTCGTATTTAAAACTAAAATAAACTTAGGACATAACCAGTCAAATTTCAGCGATATCGGCCGAGGGGAGGGGGGAGTTCCGGGGAGAGGGCTAAGTTCAAAAATCCACAACCCCCCTCCCGTTCACAATTGTGTGACGTCGCACACTTTTTTAATCTATTTGGCCTTCAAGAATACCACATATGAAATTTCATGACCATCCGACCATTAATTAATGAGTTAGCACTATTATTATGCTTAGGCCCCCTTTACAACCCCCCCTCTCGTTGGAAATTTTGGGACGCCACATAGCCTATTATTCAATCGGTCTTGAAAGGCTGCTACATGTGAAGTTTCATGAATATCCGTCCAGCCGTTTGGGCGTGATGCTGGAAGAAACATAGAAACAAACCCCGTTTCAGTATAGAAGTATAGAAGCCGGTGGAAGAGAATGGGTAGATAAGCGAGTCTGAATTTAAATATCCCAATAACTGCCGATGTAATGAATGTATCGACATCAAATTTCGTATTTAAAATTAACATTCACGGAGGACATAACCAGTCAAATTTCAGCGATATCGGCCGAGGGGAGGGGGGAGTTCCGGGGTGGGGGCTCAGTTCAAAAATCCCAATAACTGCCGATGTAAAGAATGTATCGACATCAAATTTCGTATTTAAAACTAAAATCCACTTAGGACATAACCAGTCAAATTTCAGCGATATCGGCCGAGGGGAGGGGGGAGTTCCGGGGAGAGGGCTCAGTTCAAAAATCCACAACCCCCCTCCCGTTCACAATTGTGTGACGTCGCACACTTTTTTAATCTATTTGGCCTTCAAGAATACCACATATGAAATTTCATGACCATCCGACCATTAATTAATGAGTTAGCACTATTTTTATGCTTAGGCCCCCCTTACAACCCCCCTTCTCGTTGGAAATTTTGGGACGCCACATAGCCTATTATTCAATCGGTCTTGAAAGGATGCTACATGTGAAGTTTCATGAATATCCGTCCAGCCGTTTGGGCGTGATGCTGGAAGAAACATAGAAACAAACCCCGTTTCAGTTTAGAAGTATAGAAGCCGGTGGAAGAGAATGGGTAGATAAGCGAGTCTGAATTTAAAAATCCCAATAACTGCCGATGTAATGAATGTATCAACATCAAATTTCGTATTTAAAATTAACATTCACGGAGGACATAACCAGTCAAATTTCAGCGATATCGGCCGAGGGGAGGGGGGAGTTCCGGGATGGGCGCTCAGTTCAAAAATCCCAATAACTGCCGATGTAATGAATGTATCGACATCAAATTTCGTATTTAAAACTAAAATCCACTTAGGACATAACCAGTCAAATTTCAGCGATATCGGCCGAGGGGAGGGGGGAGTTCCGGGGAGAGGGCTAAGTTCAAAAATCCACAACCCCCCTCCCGTTCACAATTGTGAGACGTCGCACACTTTTTTAATCTATTTGGCCTTCAAGAATACCACATATGAAATTTCATGACCATCCGACCATTAATTAATGAGTTAGCACTATTATTATGCTTAGGCCCCCCTTACAACCCCCCCCCCCCCTCTCGTTGGAAATTTTGGGACGCCACATAGCCTATTATTCAATCGGTCTTGAAAGGATGCTACATGTGAAGTTTCATGAATATCCGTCCAGCCGTTTGGGCGTGATGCTGGAAGAAACATAGAAACAAACCCTGTTTCAGTATAGAAGTATAGAAGCCGGTGGAAGAGAATGGGTAGATAAGCGAGTCTGAATTTAAAAATCCCAATAACTGCCGATGTAATGAATGTATCAACATCAAATTTCGTATTTAAAATTAACATTCACGGAGGACATAACCAGTCAAATTTCAGCGATATCGGCCGAGGGGAGGGGGGAGTTCCGGGATGGGCGCTCAGTTCAAAAATCCCAATAACTGCCGATGTAATGAATGTATCGACATCAAATTTCGTATTTAAAACTAAAATCCACTTAGGACATAACCTGTCAAATTTCAGCGATATCGGCCGAGGGGAGGGGGGAGTTCCGGGGTGTGGGCTCAGTTCAAAAATCCCAATAACTGCCGATGTAAAGAATGTATCGACATCAAATTTCGTATTTAAAACTAAAATCCACTTAGGACATAACCAGTCAAATTTCAGCGATATCGGCCGAGGGGAGGGGGGAGTTCCGGGGAGAGGGCTCAGTTCAAAAATCCACAACCCCCCTCCCGTCCACAATTGTGTGACGTCGCACACTTTTTTAATCTATTTGGCCTTCAAGAATACCACATATGAAATTTCATGACCATCCGACCATTAATTAATGAGTTAGCACTATTTTTATGCTTAGGCCCCCCTTACAACCCCCCTTCTCGTTGGAAATTTTGGGACGCCAGATAGCCTATTATTCAATCGGTCTTGAAAGGATGCTACATGTGAAGTTTCATGAATATCCGTCCAGCCGTTTGGGCGTGATGCTGGAAGAAACATAGAAACAAACCCCGTTTCAGTTTAGAAGTATAGAAGCCGGTGGAAGAGAATGGGTAGATAAGCGAGTCTGAATTTAAAAATCCCAATAACTGCCGATGTAATGAATGTATCAACATCAAATTTCGTATTTAAAATTAACATTCACGGAGGACATAACCAGTCAAATTTCAGCGATATCGGCCGAGGGGAGGGGGGAGTTCCGGGATGGGCGCTCAGTTCAAAAATCCCAATAACTGCCGATGTAATGAATGTATCGACATCAAATTTCGTATTTAAAACTAAAATCCACTTAGGACATAACCTGTCAAATTTCAGCGATATCGGCCGAGGGGAGGGGGGAGTTCCGGGGTGTGGGCTCAGTTCAAAAATCCCAATAACTGCCGATGTAAAGAATGTATCGACATCAAATTTCGTATTTAAAACTAAAATCCACTTAGGACATAACCAGTCAAATTTCAGCGATATCGGCCGAGGGGAGGGGGGAGTTCCGGGGAGAGGGCTCAGTTCAAAAATCCACAACCCCCCTCCCGTTCACAATTGTGTGACGTCGCACACTTTTTTAATCTATTTGGCCTTCAAGAATACCACATATGAAATTTCATGACCATCCGACCATTAATTAATGAGTTAGCACTATTTTTATGCTTAGGCCCCCCTTACAACCCCCCTTCTCGTTGGGAATTTTGGGACGCCACATAGCCTATTATTCAATCGGTCTTGAAAGGATGCTACATGTGAAGTTTCATGAATATCCGTCCAGCCGTTTGGGCGTGATGCTGGAAGAAACATAGAAACAAACCCCGTTTCAGTTTAGAAGTATAGAAGCCGGTGGAAGAGAATGGGTAGATAAGCGAGTCTGAATTTAAAAATCCCAATAACTGCCGATGTAATGAATGTATCAACATCAAATTTCGTATTTAAAACTAAAATCCACTTAGGACATAACCAGTCACATTTCAGCGATATCGGCCGAGGGAAGGGGGGAGTTCCGGGGTGGGCGCTCAGTTCAAAAATCCCAATAACTACCGATGTAATGAATGTATCGACATCAAATATCGTATTTAAAACTAAAATCCACTTAGGACATAACCAGTCAAATTTCAGCGATATCGGCCGAGGGAAAGGGGGAGTTCCGGGGTGAGCGCTCAGTTCAAAAATCCCAATAACTGCCGATGTAATGAATGTATCGACATCAAATTTCGTATTTAAAACTAAAATCCACTTAGGACATAACCAGTCAAATTTCAGCGATATCGGCCGAGGGGAGGGGGGAGTTCCGGGGAGAGAGCTCAGTTCAAAAGTCCACAACCCCCCTCCCGTTCACAATTGTGTGACGTCGCACACTTTTTTAATCTATTTGGCCTTCAAGAATACCACATATGAAATTAATGAGTTAGCACTATTATTATGCTTAGGCCCCCCTTACAACCCCCCCTCTCGTTGGAAATTTTGGGACGCCACATAGCCTATTATTCAATCGGTCTTGAAAGGCTGCTACATGTGAAGTTTCATGAATATCCGTCCAGCCGTTTGGGCGTGATTCTGGAAGAAACATAGAAACAAACCCCGTTTCAGTATAGAAGTATAGAAGCCGGTGGAAGAGAATGGGTAGATAAGCGAGTCTGAATTTAAAAATCCCAATAACTGCCGATGTAATGAATGTATCAACATCAAATTTCGTATTTAAAATTAACATTCACGGAGGACATAACCAGTCAAATTTCAGCGATATCGGCCGAGGGGAGGGGGGAGTTCCGGGGTGGGCGCTCAGTTCAAAAATCCCAATAACTGCCGATGTAATGAATGTATCGACATCAAATTTCGTATTTAAAACTAAAATCCACTTAGGACATAACCAGTCAAATTTCAGCGATATCGGCCGAGGGGAGGGGGGAGTTCCGGGGAGAGAGCTCAGTTCAAAAGTCCACAACCCCCCTCCCGTTCACAATTGTGTGACGTCGCACACTTTTTTAATCTATTTGGCCTTCAAGAATACCACATATGAAATTTCATGACCATCCGACCATTAATTAATGAGTTAGCACTATTTTTATGCTTAGGCCCCCCTTACAACCCCCCTTCTCGTTGGAAATTTTGGGACGCCACATAGCCTATTATTCAATCGGTCTTGAAAGGATGCTACATGTGAAGTTTCATGAATATCCGTCCAGCCGTTTGGGCGTGATGCTGGAAGAAACATAGAAACAAACCCCGTTTCAGTTTAGAAGTATAGAAGCCGGTGGAAGAGAATGGGTAGATAAGCGAGTCTGAATTTAAAAATCCCAATAACTGCCGATGTAATGAACGTATCAACATCAAATTTCGTATTTAAAACTAAAATCCACTTAGGACATAACCAGTCAAATTTCAGCGATATCGGCCGAGGGAAAGGGGGAGTTCCGGGGTGAGCGCTCAGTTCAAAAATCCCAATAACTGCCGATGTAATGAATGTATCGACATCAAATTTCGTATTTAAAACTAAAATCCACTTAGGACATAACCAGTCAAATTTCAGCGATATCGGCCGAGGGGAGGGGGGAGTTCCGGGGAGAGGGCTCAGTTCAAAAATCCACAACCCCCCTCCCGTTCACAATTGTGTGACGTCGCACACTTTTTTTTTCTATTTGGCCTTCAAGAATACCACATATGAAATTTGATGACAATCCGACCATTAATTAATGAGTTAGCACTATTTTTATGCTTAGGCCCCCCTTACAACCCCCCCTCTCGTTGGAAATTTTGGGACGCCACATAGCCTATTATTTAATCGGTCTTGAAAGGATGCTACATGTGAAGTTTCATGAATATCCGTCCAGCCGTTTGGGCGTGATGCTGGAAGAAACATAGAAACAAACCCCGTTTCAGTATAGAAGTATAGAAGCCGGTGGAAGAGAATGGGTAGATAAGCGAGTCTGAATTTAAAAATCCCAATAACTGCCGATGTAATGAATGTATCAACATCAAATTTCGTATTTAAAACTAAAATCCACTTAGGACATAACCAGTCACATTTCAGCGATATCGGCCGAGGGAAGGGGGGAGTTCCGGGGTGGGCGCTCAGTTCAAAAATCCCAATAACTACCGATGTAATGAATGTATCGACATCAAATATCGTATTTAAAACTAAAATCCACTTAGGACATAACCAGTCAAATTTCAGCGATATCGGCCGAGGGAAAGGGGGAGTTCCGGGGTGAGCGCTCAGTTCAAAAATCCCAATAACTGCCGATGTAATGAATGTATCGACATCAAATTTCGTATTTAAAACTAAAATCCACTTAGGACATAACCAGTCAAATTTCAGCGATATCGGCCGAGGGGAGGGGGGAGTTCCGGGGAGAGAGCTCAGTTCAAAAGTCCACAACCCCCCTCCCGTTCACAATTGTGTGACGTCGCACACTTTTTTAATCTATTTGGCCTTCAAGAATACCACATATGAAATTAATGAGTTAGCACTATTATTATGCTTAGGCCCCCCTTACAACCCCCCCTCTCGTTGGAAATTTTGGGACGCCACATAGCCTATTATTCAATCGGTCTTGAAAGGCTGCTACATGTGAAGTTTCATGAATATCCGTCCAGCCGTTTGGGCGTGATTCTGGAAGAAACATAGAAACAAACCCCGTTTCAGTATAGAAGTATAGAAGCCGGTGGAAGAGAATGGGTAGATAAGCGAGTCTGAATTTAAAAATCCCAATAACTGCCGATGTAATGAATGTATCGACATCAAATTTCATATTTAAAACTAAAATCCACTTAGGACATAACCTGTGAAATTTCAGCGATATCGGCCGAGGGGAGGGGGGAGTTCCGGGGTGGGCGCTCAGTTCAAAAATCCCAATAACTGCCGATGTAATGAATGTATCGACATCAAATTTCGTATTTAAAACTAAAATCCACTTAGGACATAACCAGTCAAATTTCAGCGATATCGGCCGAGGGGAGGGGGGAGTTCCGGGGAGAGAGCTCAGTTCAAAAGTCCACAACCCCCCTCCCGTTCACAATTGTGTGACGTCGCACACTTTTTTAATCTATTTGGCCTTCAAGAATACCACATATGAAATTTCATGACCATCCGACCATTAATTAATGAGTTAGCACTATTTTTATGCTTAGGCCCCCCTTACAACCCCCCTTCTCGTTGGAAATTTTGGGACGCCACATAGCCTATTATTCAATCGGTCTTGAAAGGATGCTACATGTGAAGTTTCATGAATATCCGTCCAGCCGTTTGGGCGTGATGCTGGAAGAAACATAGAAACAAACCCCGTTTCAGTTTAGAAGTATAGAAGCCGGTGGAAGAGAATGGGTAGATAAGCGAGTCTGAATTTAAAAATCCCAATAACTGCCGATGTAATGAATGTATCAACATCAAATTTCGTATTTAAAACTAAAATCCACTTAGGACATAACCAGTCAAATTTCAGCGATATCGGCCGAGGGAAAGGGGGAGTTCCGGGGTGAGCGCTCAGTTCAAAAATCCCAATAACTGCCGATGTAATGAATGTATCGACATCAAATTTCGTATTTAAAACTAAAATCCACTTAGGACATAACCAGTCAAATTTCAGCGATATCGGCCGAGGGGAGGGGGGAGTTCCGGGGAGAGGGCTCAGTTCAAAAATCCACAACCCCCCTCCCGTTCACAATTGTGTGACGTCGCACACTTTTTTTTTCTATTTGGCCTTCAAGAATACCACATATGAAATTTGATGACAATCCGACCATTAATTAATGAGTTAGCACTATTTTTATGCTTAGGCCCCCCTTACAACCCCCCCTCTCATTGGAAATTTTGGGACGCCACATAGCCTATTATTTAATCGGTCTTGAAAGGATGCTACATGTGAAGTTTCATGAATATCCGTCCAGCCGTTTGGGCGTGATGCTGGAAGAAACATAGAAACAAACCCCGTTTCAGTATAGAAGTATAGAAGCCGGTGGAAGAGAATGGGTAGATAAGCGAGTCTGAATTTAAAAATCCCAATAACTGCCGATGTAATGAATGTATCGACATCAAATTTCATATTTAAAACTAAAATCCACTTAGGACATAACCTGTGAAATTTCAGCGATATCGGCCGAGGGGAGGGGGGAGTTCCGGGGTTGGGGCTCAGTTCAAAAATCCCAATAACTGCCGATGTAATGAATGTATCGACATCAAATTTTGTATTTAAAACTAAAATCCACTTAGGACATAACCAGTCAAATTTCAGCGATATCGGCTGGGGGGAGGGGGGAGTTCCGGGGAGAGGGCTCAGTTCAAAAATCCACAACCTCCCTCCCGTTCACAATTGTGTGACGTCGCACACTTTTTAAATCTATTTGGCCTTCAAGAATACCACATATGAAATTTCATGACCATCCGACCATTAATTAATGAGTTAGCACTATTATTATGCTTAGGCCCCTCTTACAACCCCCCCTCTCGTTGGAAATTTTGGGACGCCACATAGCCTATTATTCAATCGGTCTTGAAAGGATGCTACATGTGAAGTTTCATGAATATCCGTCCAGCCGTTTAGGCGTGATGCTGGAAGAAACATAGAAACAAACCCCGTTTCAGTATAGAAGTATAGAAGCCGGTGGAAGAGAATGGGTAGATAAGCGAGTCTGAATTTAAAAATCCCAATAACTGCCGATGTAAAGAATGTATCGACATCAAATTTCGTATTTAAAACTAAAATCCACTTAGGACATAACCAGTCAAATTTCAGCGATATCGGCCGAGGGGAGGGGGGAGTTCCGGGGAGAGGGCTCAGTTCAAAAATCCACAACCCCCCTCCCGTTCACAATTGTGTGACGTCGCACACTTTTTTTTTCTATTTGGCCTTCAAGAATACCACATATGAAATTTCATGACCATCCGACCATTAATTAATGAGTTAGCAATATTAGTTTGCTTAGGCCCCTCTTACAACCCCCCCTCTCGTTGGAAATTTTGGGATGCCACATAGCCTATTATTCAATCGGTCTTGAGAGGATGCTACATGTGAAGTTTCATGAATATCCGTCCAGCCGTTTAGGCGTGATGCTGGAAGAAACATAGAAACAAACCCCGTTTCAGTATAGAAGTATAGAAGCCGGTGGAAGAGAATGGGTAGATAAGCGAGTCTGAATTTAAAAATCCCAATAACTACCGATGTAATGAATGTATCAACATCAAATTTCGTATTTAAAATTAACATTCACGGAGGACATAACCAGTCAAATTTCAGCGATATCGGCCGAGGGGAGGGGGGAGTTCCGGGGTGAGCGCTCAGTTCAAAAATCCCAATAACTGCCGATGTAATGAATGTATCGACATCAAATTTCGTATTTAAAACTAAAATCCACTTAGGACATAACCAGTCAAATTTCAGCGATATCGGCCGAGGGGAGGGGGGAGTTCCGGGGAGAGGGCTCAGTTCAAAAATCCACAACCCCCCTCCCGTTCACAATTGTGTGACGTCGCACACTTTTTTTTTCTATTTGGCCTTCAAGAATACCACATATGAAATTTGATGACAATCCGACCATTAATTAATGAGTTAGCACTATTTTTATGCTTAGGCCCCCCTTACAACCCCCCCTCTCGTTGGAAATTTTGGGACGCCACATAGCCTATTATTTAATCGGTCTTGAAAGGATGCTACATGTGAAGTTTCATGAATATCCGTCCAGCCGTTTGGGCGTGATGCTGGAAGAAACATAGAAACAAACCCCGTTTCAGTATAGAAGTATAGAAGCCGGTGGAAGAGAATGGGTAGATAAGCGAGTCTGAATTTAAAAATCCCAATAACTGCCGATGTAATGAATGTATCGACATCAAATTTCATATTTAAAACTAAAATCCACTTAGGACATAACCTGTGAAATTTCAGCGATATCGGCCGAGGGGAGGGGGGAGTTCCGGGGTTGGGGCTCAGTTCAAAAATCCCAATAACTGCCGATGTAAAGAATGTATCGACATCAAATTTCGTATTTAAAACTAAAATCCACTTAGGACATAACCAGTCAAATTTCAGCGATATCGGTCGAGGGGAGGGGGGAGTTCCGGGGAGAGGGCTCAGTTCAAAAATCCACAACCCCCCTCCCGTTCACAATTGTGTGACGTCGCACACTTTTTTTTTCTATTTGGCCTTCAAGAATACCACATATGAAATTTCATGACCATCCGACCATTAATTAATGAGTTAGCACTATTATTATGCTTAGGCCCCTCTTACAACCCCCCCTCTCGTTGGAAATTTTGGGATGCCACATAGCCTATTATTCAATCGGTCTTGAGAGGATGCTACATGTGAAGTTTCATGAATATCCGTCCAGCCGTTTAGGCGTGATGCTGGAAGAAACATAGAAACAAACCCCGTTTCAGTATAGAAGTATAGAAGCCGGTGGAAGAGAATGGGTAGATAAGCGAGTCTGAATTTAAAAATCCCAATAACTACCGATGTAATGAATGTATCAACATCAAATTTCGTATTTAAAATTAACATTCACGGAGGACATAACCAGTCAAATTTCAGCGATATCGGCCGAGGGGAGGGGGGAGTTCCGGGGTGGGGGCTCAGTTCAAAAATCCCAATAACTGCCGATGTAAAGAATGTATCGACATCAAATTTCGTATTTAAAACTAAAATCCACTTAGGACATAACCAGTCAAATTTCAGCGATATCGGCTGGGGGGAGGGGGGAGTTCCGGGGAGAGGGCTCAGTTCAAAAATCCACAACCTCCCTCCCGTTCACAATTGTGTGACGTCGCACACTTTTTTAATCTATTTGGCCTTCAAGAATACCACATATGAAATTTCATGACCATCCGACCATTAATTAATGAGTTAGCACTATTATTATGCTTAGGCCCCTCTTACAACCCCCCCTCTCGTTGGAAATTTTGGGATGCCACATAGCCTATTATTCAATCGGTCTTGAGAGGATGCTACATGTGAAGTTTCATGAATATCCGTCCAGCCGTTTAGGCGTGATGCTGGAAGAAACATAGAAACAAACCCCGTTTCAGTATAGAAGTATAGAAGCCGGTGGAAGAGAATGGGTAGATAAGCGAGTCTGAATTTAAAAATCCCAATAACTACCGATGTAATGAATGTATCAACATCAAATTTCGTATTTAAAATTAACATTCACGGAGGACATAACCAGTCAAATTTCAGCGATATCGGCCGAGGGGAGGGGGGAGTTCCGGGGTGGGGGCTCAGTTCAAAAATCCCAATAACTGCCGATGTAAAGAATGTATCGACATCAAATTTCGTATTTAAAACTAAAATCCACTTAGGACATAACCAGTCAAATTTCAGCGATATCGGCCGAGGGGAGGGGGGAGTTCCGGGGAGAGGGCTCAGTTCAAAAATCCACAACCCCCCTCCCGTTCACAATTGTGTGACGTCGCACACTTTTTTTTTCTATTTGGCCTTCAAGAATACCACATATGAAATTTCATGACCATCCGACCATTAATTAATGAGTTAGCACTATTTTTATGCTTAGGCCCCCCTTACAACCCCCACTCTCGTTGGAAATTTTGGGACGCCACATAGCCTATTATTCAATCGGTCTTGAAAGGATGCTACATGTGAAGTTTCATGAATATCCGTCCAGCCGTTTGGGCGTGATGCTGGAAGAAACATAGAAACAAACCCCGTTTCAGTACAGAAGTATAGAAGCCGGTGGAAGAGAATGGGTAGATAAGCGAGTCTGAATTTAAAAATCCCAATAACTGCCGATGTAATGAATGTATCAACATCAAATTTCGTATTTAAAATTAACATTCACGGAGGACATAACCAGTCAAATTTCAGCGATATCGGCCGAGGGGAGGGGGGAGTTCCGGGGTGGGCGCTCAGTTCAAAAACCCCAATAACTGCCGATGTAATGAATATATCGACATGAAATTTCATATTTAAAACTAAAATCCACTTAGGACATAACCAGTCAAATTTCAGCGATATCGGCCGAGGGGAGGGGGGAGTTCCGGGATGGGGGCTCAGTTCAAAAATCCCATTAACTGCCGATGTAATGAATGTATCGACATCAAATGTCGTATTTAAAACTAAAATCCACTTAGGACATAACCAGTCAAATTTCAGCGATATCGGCCGAGGGGAGGGGGGAGTTCCGGGGAGAGGGCTCAGTTCGAAAATCCACAACCCCCCTCCCTTTCACAATTGTGTGACGTCGCACACTTTTTTTTCTACTTGGCCTTCAAGAATACTACATATGAAATTTCATGACAATCCGACCATTATTTAATGAGTTGGCACTATTTTTATGCTTAGGCCCCCCTTACAACCCCCCCTCTCGTTGGAAATTTCGGGACGCCACATAGCCTATTGTTCAATCAGTCTTGAAAGGATGCTAAATGTGAAGTTTCATGAATATCCGTCCAGCCGTTTGGGCGTGATGCTGGAAGATACATAGAAACAAACCCCGTTTCAGTATAGATTATATTAGATATTTATATTAGATATTTAAAATTAACATTCACGGAGGACATAACCAGTCAAATTTCAGCGATATCGGCCGAGGGGAGGGGGGAGTTCCGGGATGGGCGCTCAGTCCAAAAATCCCAATAACTGCCGATGTAATGAATGTATCGACATCAAATTTCATATTTAAAACTAAAATCCACTTAGGACATAACCTTTGAAATTTCAGCGATATCGGCCGAGGGGAGGGGGGAGTTCCGGGGTTGGGGCTCAGTTCAAAAATCCCAATAACTGCCGATGTAATGAATGTATCGACATCAAATTTTGTATTTAAAACTAAAATCCACTTAGGAGCTATTTAATTCTTTTTTTATTTTATCTGCTAATAATGCGCAAACTTTCATGGCTCTGCTTGGATTTTCAAAAATCTTCGCACACTGTATGTATGTGTCACTATTCAGCCCGGATGATAAAACAAAATGCCCATGCAAAATGACATAACCAGTCAAATTTCAGCGATATCGGCTGGGGGGAGGGGGGAGTTCCGGGGAGAGGGCTCAGTTCAAAAATCCACAACCTCCCTCCCGTTCACAATTGTGTGACGTCGCACACTTTTTTTTTCTATTTGGCCTTCAAGAATACCACATATGAAATTTGATGACAATCCAACCATTAATTAATGAGTTAGCACTATTTTTATGCTTAGGCCCCCCTTACAACCCCCCCTCTCGTTGGAAATTTTGGGACGCCACATAGCCTATTATTCAATCGGTCTTGAAAGGATGCTACATGTGAAGTTTCATGAATATCCGTCCAGCCGTTTGGGCGTGATGCTGGAAGAAACATAGAAACAAACCCTGTTTCAGTATGGAAGTATAGAAGCCGGTGGAAGAGAATGGGTAGATAAGCGAGTCTGAATTTAAAAATCCCAATAACTGCCGATGTAATGAATGTATCAACATCAAATTTCGTATTTAAAATTAACATTCACGGAGGACATAACCAGTCAAATTTCAGCAATATCGGTCGAGGGGAGGGGGGAGTTCCGGGGTGTGGGCTCAGTTCAAAAATCCCAATAACTGCCGATGTAAAGAATGTATCGACATCAAATTTCGTATTTAAAACTAAAATCCACTTAGGACATAACCAGTCAAATTTCAGCGATATCGGCCGAGGGGAGGGGGGAGTTCCGGGGTGTGGGCTCAGTTCAAAAATCCCAATAACTGCCGATGTAATGAATGTATCGACATCAAATTTTGTATTTAAAACTAAAATCCACTTAGGACATAACCAGTCAAATTTCAGCGATATCGGCTGGGGGGAGGGGGGAGTTCCGGGGAGAGGGCTCAGTTCAAAAATCCACAACCTCCCTCCCGTTCACAATTGTGTGACGTCGCACACTTTTTTAATCTATTTGGCCTTCAAGAATACCACATATGAAATTTCATGACCATCCGACTTAATTAATGAGTTAGCACTATTATTATGCTTAGGCCCCTCTTACAACCCCCCCTCTCGTTGGAAATATTGGGACGCCACATAGCCTATTATTCAATCGGTCTTGAAAGGATGCTACATGTGAAGTTTCATGAATATCCGTCCAGCCGTTTAGGCGTGATGCTGGAAGAAACATAGAAACAAACCCCGTTTCAGTATAGAAGTATAGAAGCCGGTGGAAGAGAATGGGTAGATAAGCGAGTCTGAATTTAAAAATCCCAATAACTACCGATGTAATGAATGTATCAACGTCAAATTTCGTATTTAAAATTAACATTCACGGAGGACATAACCAGTCAAATTTCAGCGATATCGGCCGAGGGGAGGGGGGTGTTCCGGGATGGGCGCTCAGTCCAAAAATCCCAATCACTGCCGATGTAATGAATGTATCGACATCAAATTTCATATTTAAAACTAAAATCCACTTAGGACATAACCTGTGAAATTTCAGCGATATCGGCCGAGGGGAGGGGGGAGTTCCGGGGTGGGGGCTCAGTTCAAAAATCCCAATAACTGCCGATGTAATGAATGTATCGACATCAAATTTCGTATTTAAAACTAAAATCCACTTAGGACATAACCAGTCAAATTTCAGCGATATCGGCCGAGGGGAGGGGGGAGTTCCGGGGAGAGGGCTCAGTTCAAAAATCCACAACCCCCCTCCCGTTCACAATTGTGTGACGTCGCACACTTTTTTTTTCTATTTGGCCTTCAAGAATACCACATATGAAATTTGATGACAATCCAACCATTAATTAATGAGTTAGCACTATTTTTATGCTTAGGCCCCCCTTACAACCCCCCCTCTCGTTGGAAATTTTGGGACGCCACATAGCCTATTATTCAATCGGTCTTGAAAGGATGCTACATGTGAAGTTTCATGAATATCCGTCCAGCCGTTTGGGCGTGATGCTGGAAGAAACATAGAAACAAACCCTGTTTCAGTATGGAAGTATAGAAGCCGGTGGAAGAGAATGGGTAGATAAGCGAGTCTGAATTTAAAAATCCCAATAACTGCCGATGTAATGAATGTATCAACATCAAATTTCGTATTTAAAATTAACATTCACGGAGGACATAACCAGTCAAATTTCAGCAATATCGGCCGAGGGGAGGGGGGAGTTCCGGGGTGTGGGCTCAGTTCAAAAATCCCAATAACTGCCGATGTAAAGAATGTATCGACATCAAATTTCGTATTTAAAACTAAAATCCACTTAGGACATAACCAGTCAAATTTCAGCGATATCGGCCGAGGGGAGGGGGGAGTTCCGGGGTGTGGGCTCAGTTCAAAAATCCCAATAACTGCCGATGTAATGAATGTATCGACATCAAATTTTGTATTTAAAACTAAAATCCACTTAGGACATAACCAGTCAAATTTCAGCGATATCGGCTGGGGGGAGGGGGGAGTTCCGGGGAGAGGGCTCAGTTCAAAAATCCACAACCTCCCTCCCGTTCACAATTGTGTGACGTCGCACACTTTTTTAATCTATTTGGCCTTCAAGAATACCACATATGAAATTTCATGACCATCCGACTTAATTAATGAGTTAGCACTATTATTATGCTTAGGCCCCTCTTACAACCCCCCCTCTCGTTGGAAATATTGGGACGCCACATAGCCTATTATTCAATCGGTCTTGAAAGGATGCTACATGTGAAGTTTCATGAATATCCGTCCAGCCGTTTAGGCGTGATGCTGGAAGAAACATAGAAACAAACCCCGTTTCAGTATAGAAGTATAGAAGCCGGTGGAAGAGAATGGGTAGATAAGCGAGTCTGAATTTAAAAATCCCAATAACTACCGATGTAATGAATGTATCAACGTCAAATTTCGTATTTAAAATTAACATTCACGGAGGACATAACCAGTCAAATTTCAGCGATATCGGCCGAGGGGAGGGGGGTGTTCCGGGATGGGCGCTCAGTCCAAAAATCCCAATCACTGCCGATGTAATGAATGTATCGACATCAAATTTCATATTTAAAACTAAAATCCACTTAGGACATAACCTGTGAAATTTCAGCGATATCGGCCGAGGGGAGGGGGGAGTTCCGGGGTGGGGGCTCAGTTCAAAAATCCCAATAACTGCCGATGTAATGAATGTATCGACATCAAATTTCGTATTTAAAACTAAAATCCACTTAGGACATAACCAGTCAAATTTCAGCGATATCGGCCGAGGGGAGGGGGGAGTTCCGGGGAGAGGGCTCAGTTCAAAAATCCACAACCCCCCTCCCGTTCACAATTGTGTGACGTCGCACACTTTTTTTTTCTATTTGGCCTTCAAGAATACCACATATGAAATTTGATGACAATCCAACCATTAATTAATGAGTTAGCACTATTTTTATGCTTAGGCCCCCCTTACAACCCCCCCTCTCGTTGGAAATTTTGGGACGCCACATAGCCTATTATTCAATCGGTCTTGAAAGGATGCTACATGTGAAGTTTCATGAATATCCGTCCAGCCGTTTGGGCGTGATGCTGGAAGAAACATAGAAACAAACCCTGTTTCAGTATGGAAGTATAGAAGCCGGTGGAAGAGAATGGGTAGATAAGCGAGTCTGAATTTAAAAATCCCAATAACTGCCGATGTAATGAATGTATCAACATCAAATTTCGTATTTAAAATTAACATTCACGGAGGACATAACCAGTCAAATTTCAGCAATATCGGCCGAGGGGAGGGGGGAGTTCCGGGGTGTGGGCTCAGTTCAAAAATCCCAATAACTGCCGATGTAAAGAATGTATCGACATCAAATTTCGTATTTAAAACTAAAATCCACTTAGGACATAACCAGTCAATTTTCAGCGATATCGGCCGAGGGGAGGGGGGAGTTCCGAGGAGAGGGCTCAGTTCAAAAATCCACAACCCCCCTCCCGTTCACAATTGTGTGACGTCGCACACTTTTTTAATCTATTTGGCCTTCAAGAATACCACATATGAAATTTGATGACAATCCGACCATTAATTAATGAGTTAGCACTATTTTTATGCTTAGGCCCCCCTTACAACCCCCCCTCTCGTTGGAAATTTTGGGACGCCGTATAGCCTATTATTCAATCGGTCTTGAAAGGATGCTACATGTGAAGTTTCATGAATATCCGTCCAGCCGTTTGGGCGTGATGCTGGAAGAAACATAGAAACAAACCCCGTTTCAGTATAGAAGTATAGAAGCCGGTGGAAGAGAATGGGTAGATAAGCGAGTCTGAATTTAAAAATCCCAATAACTGCCGATGTAATGAATGTATCAACATCAAATTTCGTATTTAAAATTAACATTCACGGAGGACATAACCAGTCAAATTTCAGCAATATCGGTCGAGGGGAGGGGGGAGTTCCGGGGTGTGGGCTCAGTTCAAAAATCCCAATAACTGCCGATGTAAAGAATGTATCGACATCAAATTTCGTATTTAAAACTAAAATCCACTTAGGACATAACCAGTCAAATTTCAGCGATATCGGCCGAGGGGAGGGGGGAGTTCCGGGGAGAGGGCTCAGTTCAAATATCCACAACCCCCCTCCCGTTCACAATTGTGTGACGTCGCACACTTTTTTAATCTATTTGGCCTTCAAGAATACCACATATGAAATTTCATGACCATCCGACCATTAATTAATGAGTTAGCACTATTTTTATGCTTAGGCCCCCCTTACAACCCCCCCTCTCGTTGGAAATTTTGAGACGCCACATAGCCTATTATTCAATCGGTCTTGAAAGGATGCTACATGTGAAGTTTCATGAATATCCGTCCAGCCGTTTAGGCGTGATGCTGGAAGAAACATAGAAACAAACCCCGTTTCAGTATAGAAGTATAGAAGCCGGTGGAAGAGAATGGGTAGATAAGCGAGTCTGAATTTAAAAATCCCAATAACTACCGATGTAATGAATGTATCAACGTCAAATTTCGTATTTAAAATTAACATTCACGGAGGACATAACCAGTCAAATTTCAGCGATATCGGCCGAGGGGAGGGGGGAGTTCCGGGATGGGCGCTCAGTCCAAAAATCCCAATAACTGCCGATGTAATGAATGTATCGACATCAAATTTCATATTTAAAACTAAAATCCACTTAGGACATAACCTGTGAAATTTCAGCGATATCGGCCGAGGGGAGGGGGGAGTTCCGGGGTTGGGGCTCAGTTCAAAAATCCCAATAACTGCCGATGTAATGAATGTATCGACATCAAATTTCGTATTTAAAACTAAAATCCACTTAGGACATAACCAGTCAAATTTCAGCGATATCGGCCGAGGGGAGGGGGGAGTTCCGGGGAGAGGGCTCAGTTCAAAAATCCACAACCCCCCTCCCGTTCACAATTGTGTGACGTCGCACACTTTTTTTTTCTATTTGGCCTTCAAGAATACCACATATGAAATTTGATGACAATCCAACCATTAATTAATGAGTTAGCACTATTTTTATGCTTAGGCCCCCCTTACAACCCCCCCTCTCGTTGGAAATTTTGGGACGCCACATAGCCTATTATTCAATCGGTCTTGAAAGGATGCTACATGTGAAGTTTCATGAATATCCGTCCAGCCGTTTGGGCGTGATGCTGGAAGAAACATAGAAACAAACCCTGTTTCAGTATAGAAGTATAGAAGCCGGTGGAAGAGAATGGGTAGATAAGCGAGTCTGAATTTAAAAATCCCAATAACTACCGATGTAATGAATGTATCAACGTCAAATTTCGTATTTAAAATTAACATTCACGGAGGACATAACCAGTCAAATTTCAGCGATATCGGCCGAGGGGAGGGGGGAGTTCCGGGATGGGCGCTCTGTCCAAAAATCCCAATAACTGCCGATGTAATGAATGTATCAACATCAAATTTCGTATTTAAAATTAACATTCACGGAGGACATAACCAGTCAAATTTCAGCAATATCGGCCGAGGGGAGGGGGGAGTTCCGGGGTTGGGGCTCAGTTCAAAAATCCCAATAACTGCCGATGTAATGAATGTATCGACATCAAATTTCGTATTTAAAACTAAAATCCACTTAGGACATAACCAGTCAAATTTCAGCGATATCGGCCGAGGGGAGGGGGGAGTTCCGGGGAGAGGGCTCAGTTCAAAAATCCACAACCCCCCTCCCGTTCACAATTGTGTGACGTCGCACACTTTTTTTTTCTATTTGGCCTTCAAGAATACCACATATGAAATTTGATGACAATCCAACCATTAATTAATGAGTTAGCACTATTTTTATGCTTAGGCCCCCCTTACAACCCCCCCTCTCGTTGGAAATTTTGGGACGCCACATAGCCTATTATTCAATCGGTCTTGAAAGGATGCTACATGTGAAGTTTCATGAATATCCGTCCAGCCGTTTGGGCGTGATGCTGGAAGAAACATAGAAACAAACCCTGTTTCAGTATAGAAGTATAGAAGCCGGTGGAAGAGAATGGGTAGATAAGCGAGTCTGAATTTAAAAATCCCAATAACTACCGATGTAATGAATGTATCAACGTCAAATTTCGTATTTAAAATTAACATTCACGGAGGACATAACCAGTCAAATTTCAGCGATATCGGCCGAGGGGAGGGGGGAGTTCCGGGATGGGCGCTCTGTCCAAAAATCCCAATAACTGCCGATGTAATGAATGTATCAACATCAAATTTCGTATTTAAAATTAACATTCACGGAGGACATAACCAGTCAAATTTCAGCAATATCGGCCGAGGGGAGGGGGGAGTTCCGGGGTGTGGGCTCAGTTCAAAAATCCCAATAACTGCCGATGTAAAGAATGTATCGACATCAAATTTCGTATTTAAAACTAAAATCCACTTAGGACATAACCAGTCAATTTTCAGCGATATCGGCCGAGGGGAGGGGGGAGTTCCGAGGAGAGGGCTCAGTTCAAAAATCCACAACCCCCCTCCCGTTCACAATTGTGTGACGTCGCACACTTTTTTAATCTATTTGGCCTTCAAGAATACCACATATGAAATTTGATGACAATCCGACCATTAATTAATGAGTTAGCACTATTTTTATGCTTAGGCCCCCCTTACAACCCCCCCTCTCGTTGGAAATTTTGGGACGCCGTATAGCCTATTATTCAATCGGTCTTGAAAGGATGCTACATGTGAAGTTTCATGAATATCCGTCCAGCCGTTTGGGCGTGATGCTGGAAGAAACATAGAAACAAACCCCGTTTCAGTATAGAAGTATAGAAGCCGGTGGAAGAGAATGGGTAGATAAGCGAGTCTGAATTTAAAAATCCCAATAACTACCGATGTAATGAATGTATCAACGTCAAATTTCGTATTTAAAATTAACATTCACGGAGGACATAACCAGTCAAATTTCAGCGATATCGGCCGAGGGGAGGGGGGAGTTCCGGGATGGGCGCTCTGTCCAAAAATCCCAATAACTGCCGATGTAATGAATGTATCAACATCAAATTTCGTATTTAAAATTAACATTCACGGAGGACATAACCAGTCAAATTTCAGCAATATCGGCCGAGGGGAGGGGGGAGTTCCGGGGTGTGGGCTCAGTTCAAAAATCCCAATAACTGCCGATGTAAAGAATGTATCGACATCAAATTTCGTATTTAAAACTAAAATCCACTTAGGACATAACCAGTCAAATTTCAGCGATATCGGCCGAGGGGAGGGGGGAGTTCCGGGGAGAGGGCTCAGTTCAAATATCCACAACCCCCCTCCCGTTCACAATTGTGTGACGTCGCACACTTTTTTAATCTATTTGGCCTTCAAGAATACCACATATGAAATTTGATGACAATCCGACCATTAATTAATGAGTTAGCACTATTTTTATGCTTAGGCCCCCCTTACAACCCCCCCTCTCGTTGGAAATTTTGGGACGCCGTATAGCCTATTATTCAATCGGTCTTGAAAGGATGCTACATGTGAAGTTTCATGAATATCCGTCCAGCCGTTTGGGCGTGATGCTGGAAGAAACATAGAAACAAACCCCGTTTCAGTATAGAAGTATAGAAGCCGGTGGAAGAGAATGGGTAGATAAGCGAGTCTGAATTTAAAAATCCCAATAACTGCCGATGTAATGAATGTATCAACATCAAATTTCGTATTTAAAATTAACATTCACGGAGGACATAACCAGTCAAATTTCAGCAATATCGGCCGAGGGGAGGGGGGAGTTCCGGGGTGTGGGCTCAGTTCAAAAATCCCAATAACTTCCGATGTAAAGAATGTATCGACATCAAATTTCGTATTTAAAACTAAAATCCACTTAGGACATAACCAGTCAAATTTCAGCGATATCGGCCGAGGGGAGGGGGGAGTTCCGGGGAGAGGTGCCAGTTCAAATATCCACAACCCCCCTCCCGTTCACAATTGTGTGACGTCGCACACTTTTTAAATCTATTTGGCCTTCAAGAATACCACATATGAAATTTCATGACCATCCGACCATTAATTAATGAGTTAGCACTATTATTATGCTTAGGCCCCCCTTACAACCCCCCCTCTCGTTGGAAATTTTGGGATGCCACATAGCCTATTATTCAATCGGTCTTGAAAGGATGCTACATGTGAAGTTTCATGAATATCCGTCCAGCCGTTTGGGCGTGATGCTGGAAGAAACATAGAAACAAACCCCGTTTCAGTATAGAAGTATAGAAGCCGGTGGAAGAGAATGGGTAGATAAGCGAGTCTGAATTTAAAAATCCCAATAACTGCCGATGTAATGAATGTATCAACATCAAATTTCGTATTTAAAATTAACATTCACGGAGGACATAACCAGTCAAATTTCAGCGATATCGCCCGGGGGGAGGGGGGAGTTCCGGGGTGGGGGCTCAGTTCAAAAATCCCAATAACTGCCGATGTAATGAATGTATCGACATCAAATTTCGTATTTAAAACTAAAATCCACTTAGGACATAACCAGCCAAATTTCAGCGATATCGGCCGAGGGGAGGGGGGAGTTCCGGGGTGGGGGCTCAGTTCAAAAATCCCAATAACTGCCGATGTAATGAATGTATCGACATCAAATGTCGTACTTAAAACTAAAATCCACTTAGGACATAACCAGTCAAATTTCAGCGATATCGGCTGAGGGGAGGGGGGAGTTCCGGGGAGAGGGCTCAGTTCGAAAATCCACAACCTTCCCCCCCTTTCACAATTGTGTGACGTCGCACACTTTTTTTTTCTATTTGGCCTTCAAGAATACCACATATGAAATTTCATGACAATCCGACCATTAATTAATGAGTTAGCACTATTATTATGCTTAGGCCCCCCTTACAACCCCCCCTCTCGTTGGAAATTTTGGGACGCCACATAGCGTATTATTCAATCGGTCTTGAAAGGATGCTACATGTGAAGTTTCATGAATATCCGTCCAGCCGTTTGGGCGTGATGCTGGAAGAAACATAGAAACAAACCCCGTTTCAGTATAGAAGTATAGAAGCCGGTGGAAGAGAATGGGTAGATAAGCGAGTCTGAATTTAAAAATCCCAATAACTGCCGATGTAATGAATGTATCAACATCAAATTTCGTATTTAAAATTAACATTCACGGAGGACATAACCAGTCAAATTTCAGCGATATCGCCCGGGGGGAGGGGGGAGTTCCGGGGTGGGGGCTCAGTTCAAAAATCTCAATAACTGCCGATGTAATGAATGTATCGACATCAAATTTCGTATTTAAAACTAAAATCCACTTAGGACATAACCAGTCAAATTTCAGCGATATCGGCCGAGGGGAGGGGGGAGTTCCGGGGTGGGGGCTCAGTTCAAAAATCCCAATAACTGCCGATGTAATGAATGTATCGACATCAAATTTCGTATTTAAAACTAAAATCCACTTAGGACATATCCAGTCAAATTTCAGCGATATCGGCTGAGGGGAGGGGGGAGTTCCGGGGAGAGGGCTCAGTTCGAAAATCCACAACCTTCCCCCCCTTTCACAATTGTGTGACGTCGCACACTTTTTTTTTCTATTTGGCCTTCAAGAATACCACATATGAAATTTCATGACAATCCGACCATTAATTAATGAGTTAGCACTATTATTATGCTTAGGCCCCCCTTACAACCCCCCCTCTCGTTGGAAATTTTGGGACGCCACATAGCGTATTGTTCAATCGGTCTTGAAAGGATGCTACATGTGAAGTTTCATGAATATCCGTCCAGCTGTTTGGGCGTGATGCTGGAAGAAACATAGAAACAAACCCCGTTTCAGTATAGAAGTATAGAAGCCGGTGGAAGAGAATGGGTAGATAAGCGAGTCTGAATTTAAAAATCCCAATAACTGCCGATGTAATGAATGTATCAACATCAAATTTCATATTTAAAATTAACATTCACGGAGGACATAACCAGTCAAATTTCAGCGATATCGGCCGAGGGGAGGGGGGAGTTCCGGGGTGGGCGCTCAGTTCAAAAACCCCAATAACTGCCGATGTAATGAATATATCGACATCAAATTTCATATTTAAAACTAAAATCCACTTAGGACATAACCAGTCAAATTTCAGCGATATCGGCCGAGGGGAGGGGGGAGTTCCGGGATGGGGGCTCAGTTCAAAAATCCCATTAACTGCCGATGTAATGAATGTATCGACATCAAATGTCGTATTTAAAACTAAAATCCACTTAGGACATAACCAGTCAAATTTCAGCGATATCGGCTGAGGGGAGGGGGGAGTTCCGGGGAGAGGGCTCAGTTCAAACATCCACAACCCCCCTCCCTTTCACAATTGTGTGACGTCGCACACTTTTTTTTTCTACTTGGCCTTCAAGAATACTACATGTGAAGTTTCATGAATATCCGTCCAGCCGTTTGGGCGTGATGCAGAAAGAAACATAGAAACAAACCCCGTTTCAGTTTGGAAGTATAGAAGCCGGTGGAAGAGAATGGCTAGATAAGCGAATCTGAATTTAAAAATCCCAATAACTGCCGATGTAATGAATGTATCAACATCAAATTTCGTATTTAAAATTAACATTCACGGAGGACATAACCAGTCAAATTTCAGCGATATTGGCCGAGGGGAGGGGAGAGTTTTGGGGTGGGGGCTCAATTCATAAATCCCAATAACTGCCGTTGTAATGAATGTATCAACGTCAAATTTCGTATTTAAAATTAAAATCCACTGAGGAAATAACCAGTCAAATTTCAGCGATATCGGCTGAGGGGAGGGGGCTCAATTCAAAAATCCCAATAACTGCCGATATAAGGAATGTATCAACATCAAATTTCGTATTTAAAATTATAATCCATGAGGACTTAACCTGTCAAATTTCAGCGATATCGGCTCAAGGGGAGGGGCCACAACCCTCCCTCCCGTTCAAAATTTTGAGCCGTCACACATCCTATTTTTCTATTTGGCCTTCAGTGTGTGCTTACATGTGAAATTTCGTAATAATCCGACCATTAGTTAATGAGCTATAGGTATCTGTATATTTAGGCCTACCCCCACAACCACCCCTCCCGTTCAAAATGTTGACCGTCACACACCCTATTTTTACATTTGACCTTCAGGAATACTACATGTGAAATTTCATGACAATCCGACCATTAGTTAATGAGTTAGCATTTTTATTCTTAGCCCCCCCTTACAACCCACCCCCCCCCCCCCCCCCTCCAGTTCGAAATTTCGGTACGCCATATAGCCTTATATATATTCAATTGGGCTCGAAAGGATGCTACATGTGAAGGTTTATGGAAATCCGTCCAGCCGTATGGGCGTGATGCTGGAACAAACAAACAAACACACAAACCCCGTTTCAGCTTTACTAATATAGATTGTAATAAATTAAATATACGCAACAATTGTAGGAGACAGATATGCAATAATATCTCGATCTGGTCAATGCTCCAAAAAGTAATGTTTATGTAAGACATTAATATAACGCAGATTTAACTTCCTACGATGTAAATTTGGTAAGATTTTAAATTCTATATAATTGACACTTCCGATTAATGGACGCCCTGCTTTAACCCCCCCCCCCCCCCCCCCTCATCACGATAGGACTCCTCCCTGTTCAATGTAAATTATTATTAGTCAGAGACGACTTTGTTTTGAACACATTTTAAAAAAATCTAACATAGAGCTTTGATTTGATTAAACATTCTGCATTCTCATAAGGTGGGAAAAAAATGTGGGAATTTTTTTTACCAGGAAAGGAGAATATGGGAAATTTAAAAGACCTGTGTTGGATGTTCGATATTTATAAGTGGAAACACTGGCTTGTATCTATCTACCTGTTATCTTCTGCTTATCAGGATCCCATAGTCGCTCTCAGGGTTCAATCGATACTACAAAGTGTCGATACTTTTACTAGTGCAGGTAGTATCGATTAATTCGTTAATTAACTCAAGTATTCTATTAAACGTATCGATACATACTCGTTTTGAATGAATCTAGTAGTTCGCTATAATTAATTTAAAAAAAATCTATATGGATATTATTAAAAATCATATAGATTTAATCGAATACTTCGTTATATTTAATTTTAAACCATGTATAATATATATACCTATATAATAATAATAATAAAAACCTCAATAAAATTTGAAAGGTATGAATGAGATATGGTAGTGGGCATAAGAAACAAATAAATCAAATCGAATAAGATTAAACTATATTATTTAAAACATACTGAATATAATAAAAAGCCTTAAAAAATAAACATACAATTTATTTTTACTAAGGACATAAAACTATTGGAGTCTATTCGTATTCCCACAATATTTCACTTTTTTAAAACACTTTTTGCAAGTCGCTGAGATCGAATCGTTCTTAGTGTAATAAATCCACATTTTCCCTGTAGGACGAGGCATTATAACTTGTAATTGTCAAAATGGAATGTAAAAATAAAATAAAATGCTGAAATCGTAATCACGTTCACGGTTCTGTTCAAAATCAAACCAACGTACACCTTCATAAACGATAAACCATTTAATGTAAATAAGGTATGAAATAAGGACGCGTCACGCAGATTACGTGATCACATCACACTTGAGGTTATTACCATCGATATATATATATATATAGAGCAGGGGGCAAAAGTGAGCAGGGGGCAAAAAGTGAGCAGGAGGGGGCAGGGGGCAAAAGTGAGCAGGGGGCTCTGTCAAACCTTGTAAAAGTGAGCAGGGGGCCATATATTTATATATATATATTTATATATATATCATTTGTTCGTAGACCGTTATTTGAGTTCAGTATTTTATTGCAACAACAAATAAAAGAAAATTGTAGGAAATTAAACGGTGAACGATTTTGATGAATTGAAAAATTTCAATAATTGTTTTTTAATTGTTAAAATTTGAAATGTGTACTTTGAATCGATACAAGTAATATTCCATACCTACTTGGTATCCAAAGAAAATATCGATACCCAAATTATTTGTTAACTGTCAAAGGTATCGATACTTTACTCGTATTTACTTGTATCGATAGTTCCCTAGCCGCTCCACATAACTTCAATGTGATGTTGAAGGAGTCTCATTGCATTGTCATCGTCTTCATTCTCTGCCTGAATTCTGCTTCTTCCCTTATTAAAGTCTTGGAAAAAACTAAAACAAAAAAAAAAATCAATATTCATTTCGTAAATGAATCAGTCGCGAATTTTTCGAAACTCGCAAATGTTGAGAAATTACTGTACTACCAAATACATTATTTATTATTATTAATTGCTACGTGAAGTTACCAGGGTCCAGCTTAAAACTATAGTTTTTTTTTAACGATGTTAGCAATTTAATATATTGTATGAAAAAAAACTGAAATATTCTATTGTTATTATTTAAATTAATATGTATGTATATAATTAACATATTCATCAATTCAGTCATAAATGTCTAGTCAAAAAGTTAATTTATTTTGTAATATTAAATGTTATAATATGAAAATTGGAAGATGATCCAAAAGAAATCTGATGGTATATATTTATTTTTATTTTATTTATTTATTTATTTTTCATTGAGTTAAATTTAGTGAAGATTTGAAGATTTAAGCACCAAATTTAAATGGTATAGAGGAAATATTAAATTCGATATTATATCTGAAATATATTAAATCTGCCACGTTAGGTCTAAGAATTATTATTAGTAACTAATTATTTCTCAAATATTTATAAAACTAAAAATAAAATATATAAATAAAAGCGGAGAACATTTTCTCCATAAATCGGTCTATTGCACTTTTTCCTAATTGAGGAGGTGACTGGTGTGGGGTGACCGTACAACTTTTTCCTAATTGAGGAGGTGACTGGTGTGGGGTGACCGTACAACTTTTTTCGAGAGCCATATCATTATATCTCCGGATTTTTGCGAAGGAACTTCCCCATCAAACACTTCATATTTGAAAGATGAAAATGCTTGGAAAACATGTTATGTCCGTCAGACTAGTAAAAATGTGTTGTTATTTTTAATGAATTTTTGAAATTAGATAATAAAATGAATTTATTTTTTAAAAACCTGCTTAAATTTTACAAAATCTATTGTAAATAATATATCGGTTTTGAAAAAAATTGTCTGGCTGACAATTTTCCTTAATTAACATCTAACAGACCTTTATGTGAGCATGACGATTGAAAATTGACAACATTACAAACATTTTTTCGACAAAAACCGTATTTTAATATATAAAAGGGATCTTAAACTTAAATTTAGAATTAGATTTTTAAAAAAACATTTTTTTAGTTGGCAACGGTCATACCACATTTTTTAATTTAAAAAATTTGGCAGGGCGCTTAAAAATTAAGATGGTGTTTTAACACGGCCGCCATAGAACCTTTTTTTTTTTTTTTTAAAGTTGGCACAGCGTTTAAAAATAAAGCATGACAGTAAAAAACATTTTCTCAATGACAGTCCAATTTTTATGCATAGAGGAAATCTTACACTTCATTAAAAAAAAAAAAAAGTGTGATTTTATTACTACTATTATAAGTATTTTTATTATTTTAGGAGGAAGGAGGTATTTATGCTAGTCAGGTGGCCACATCCCACTCAAATTTGGGGTATCCTCATAAAAGTAAGTACCATTTTTTAAAAATAACCATCTTCGAAAATATTAGAATCATACATCCCCATCTCTATCTTCAGTCAAATCCTCTATCTTGGAATTAGAGATGTTTTTGCCAGAGATCTTGTGGAAGTTCATTGTAAATACTACTGAATAAACACTTAGAACGAGTCAAAAAAATTCCACTTTATTTATATAAAATACATAATATATTTCGCTGGTTAGAGCATTCTCAAGTGTACAGGATAAGTCTGATAGATTTATAAGACTGTATCCTGTACACTAGAGAATGCTCTAACCAGCGAAATGTATTGTGTTTTTCATATAAATATAGTGGAATTTTTTTGACTCGTTCTAAGTTTTTATTCAGTTTTATTCCTCTATTTTGAGTTCTGACTTTACTGTAGACACATGGAATCCTCACACAACTGAAACGACAAGAACTAATAAACCGACAGTACCGATCGGTACAGAAACACAAAATCTAGATTTTATATACGTTATGGTGACTATGAAATGTGGTGATTGTCTGCAATCACCAGCGATAGATCTAATAAAGAACACTTCGTTATCATCGAAAATTGACTGAAACCTTGTCCCTTTAGATTATGATATGAAGTGTATATGTAGTCCTTTCAATGCACATATTTCTAGTTTATTAAAGTTGAAATTATAATTAGTAAAATTTACAAAAAAAATAATTATTTATCGCGAATTAAGGTCACCTAGTTTCGTTTTTGTGGCTAAATTCTAGTTGAAATGTGTCGTTATGAAGATGAGACATTGAGCAGTTTCTCCTGTCACGTACTCTCTTCCTGCTCATCAGAGTGAGTTATAGTCTTGCTCTTACTCAACGGATCTTCATAAATGAAACTTTATTTTTAAGAGCATAACATTTTACAGAACCAATTTTAGTTGCAACCATCCAGATGTGGGACACATTTTATTCAAAGTATTTTAAATTGAATAAATTAAAGAAAAACTTTTATAGCAGTCAATTCTAGAGTTATACAAGGAGAAGTTCTTTCTGCCCAAGTTGGGAGTAGACAGTAGCCTAACTCCTCAATTATATTAAATATTTCCATAGATTATTCATATTAATGATGTTATTTTTATTTTTATATAGGTTTATCTACAAAAAGGCCGCGGCAAGAAACAGACCAAGGTTAGTAATTTTATTTATTTATTACATACTTTTCTTTCTATTATTATAAAAATGTCTCATTCTATTCAATTGTTATTTAAGACAATAGTTACTCCCCCGTTATACAAAGAACAGGAGAAGTTATGAAATCGATCAGAAATTATATAAGGAGTTTTCAACGGAATTTCATGCTTTCCGTATTCTTGATTCCAAAACGTCTTGTCTCTCTGTGAACACGATAAGTCCCGTTAGAATGAATGTATCCAGGCGAAATTTTATTTGTATATCCAGATCCCTCTAAGGACGACACCTATTCATTTTCATCTCGAGGGGGATTAGGGAGGGAGGCTTAACACAATTACTCTAATTACTGCCATTGTAATGATTGTATTGACATGAAGTATATTCAACGGCCTTTAAGGACTACATCTATTAATTTTTAGCAAAAGTGGAGGGGGTCAGCTCAAAAATCCCAATAACTGGTGATATAATGAATGAATCGACTTGAAATCTTATATTTAAATTCAAATCCCCAAAAGGATGGGCCCAGAGAAGGGGGTCCACTCACGTACCCTAATAACTGCCGATCTAATGAATATATCCGTTCGAGATTTAGTATGAAGATTCAGTAGCCATTGTCAAATATTATATTATAGCCTTAACAGTCGATCGGGTTTGGAGGGAGAGCGAAAACGTAATTTATTAATCAACCCGAATTAGAAGTACCTTGCCGGTGATTCACCGTTTTATTTAACTAAGTTTCCCTCTTTTCGATGTACGAGCACCCCCAAAATAAGTGACTGAGTGGTGGCCGGCAATTTATAATATATATATATATATATATAATCTAAGTTTAGAACCTAGGAGGCTGTGACAGACAGACTGATTTGTGAGAAAATATGGTTCCGTTTGAGTATATGGAACCCTAAAAAAATAAACTGAAGTGTACCATAAATATTAAATTTTAATAAATACATTTTTTCTTGTTTCAGATGAGAGCACATTGTCTTTAATGAAAAAAAAAAGGTGATAATCGGATTGTGTTCATTTCCAATTGTAAATAGTTATAAATAGGTAAATATGTTCATAATAATCGTTTAAATAATTATGTTAAATAGGTGCCTGCCTTCAAAATAATTTGTATTTGTTGTCATTTTTTTTTTTTTTTATGGAATTTGTGTTTTGGGGAATTTAAATCACCTATAATGATTAGAAAAAATAATTAGGCATTTAGAATTTTCATTATAGAGACTGATAAATTGTACCTCTTTAAATATAATAATATTTCGCAATAACAATAATAATAATATAATTTTTATCCATTAACGAATTTTCTTATAATTGACCATAAGTGGATAAATAGGCCAATTTTCATACTGGTACAACGGAAATACATAAAACCACGAATTTCCCTAATTTTCTTCTTTTTTTTTTGTGTGTATAATATACTTTTTTTTTTTTTTTTTAGATATATTTATGATTTGTATATACATATAACTTCCCGATATTTCGGTGAATTGATGGTAGATGTTATTTTGGAAGTTTTAGTATTTTGCGTTTTTGCATTATCACAAGTTAAATGATCTATCAAGTATATTATTGTAATATATTTTTACATTTAATATCATACTCTGTAATATCCAGCATACAAGATTTCCTTGGGGTGATGGAGGGATGTATATATATATATATATATATAAAGGAAAATACTGCCAAAAGTGAAAAACGCCAAATAGGAAAATTTCAAATGTAAGATGAATTTATTAATTTTAATCCAAAATACCCTTAAATTTGTAATGAAATCTGATTGTGTTTATTATTATCTTTAATATTTTTCAATTATAAAAAATTGTGCGCCCCACCTGAGATCTCTATTTAATCCTTTAGTAGGTAGAATTCTTATATATTTGTTAATCCTATTTTATCATTATAATAATTTATTCTAGTGTCATACAATTTTCAAATATTATTTTTTACCTTTTACATTTATTTTATTGTAATGGATAATGTTTATTAAAAATAATTATTTCATACATACTGTTGTAAATAAAAGTGATAATATGTTTTTCTAATTTATATCTTATCATGTACATTGTGTATATTGAACTTTTTTTTATATATAGATATATAGAAATGTAACTGTTATGTACAAAGTTCAAAACATAGTACATATTACATTGATTCATCAATGTAAAATATATGTAAATATATCATTAAAATTATATAATTGATATGTTATATTTATAGATATTGTGTTCTCGCATCGGTATCCTAGAAAATACTATATTAATTTCTACAATTCATTCATAAATTTATGTCATAAATATATTAATGTCAAAATCATTTCGAAGAATATAATTCAAATGTCTGCTCTTCCCGTTTTTGTAAAAATGAACTTATTACAAATATGATACTTAACATTTTTCGCAGAGATATTGTGAAGCATTTAATAGAAAGTATAAATAAAAAAGTTGTATAAAAAAATGTATGATTTTTTCTTTAAATGTTGTCTATTTCATATAACATATAAAATATTTAGGGGTACTTTCGGTACTGCTATCGTCTTCAGCTATGACATAACAAATACTAAACACTGGCTCAAGATGGTAGCATTACCGCAAGAACTCCCATAGATTATATATATTTTGTGAAATAGACAATATTTATTTTAAAAATTTAAAGTTTTTCTTTATACTTTTATTACAAATTAGTAAAATAGAATCAAAGCAATCTATTTATGTATTGGGGGGGGGAGGGAGGAGGGACATAATTCGAAAAACGATTTAGTGCAAAAAATTAAATAAAGAAATGAGGAGTTAATGTTTTATTTTGGAATGCTGATAAGTTTATAATTTAATGTTGAATAAACATTTAAAATAATAGAAATCTATCCTTTATGGTAACCTTTTATTCGAATGTTTTTTTTTTTTTTTGTGTTTATTATAATATATATATATATATATATATATATATATATATATATATGTATGTATATGTTATTTGTTATTATCTTTGATGTCCAAATTTCAGAAACTCAGCCAAGTTTCTTTTTACACGATATAATGAAATTGTACTTTTTGCCATTTTTTTATGGACTAACATTTTTTTTTTTTAAATGTTAACAATAATAATAGATAACAATAACAACAGCTTATATATTTTCTGTTCAACTTATTGCCGTTCTACTTGATTCTGAAAGATGGTTCCATCCAAGTCGGGCTGAGCATGCAAACACATTTAGACAAAGTTCTAACTTGGGTTACCAGACCACAAACCTCCTGCAAAGAAGAACTCTTGTATCTTTTTTTCTGTTCTTTTTCCAATGTTTAAAGCCTGAAAATGCGATAACTGTTTACGCTAAGAACCTTTATTCATAATTATTTCCTGAAGAAAGTTAATTTTGATAATAATTTATCAAATTTAACAACAAATAAATAACTTTTGTTCAATTTTTATGTGACATGTTTTTAAGAAAAAATTGTACTATAACAAAATTATATATAATGCAGTGTCAACAGATACTTAATCTTATATGAGATAGTAAGGATGTTGTGAGACTAAACTTCTCATAGAAATAAAAGTCTTTATTTCCAACCCCCGGTTTTCATGCACTGCGTCATCATGAGTGGCACATCCCATCCGTTCAGTGTGGAGTCTAATGAAACACAATTATGATGATGCAGTTGCGTTGAAATCCGATTCTACTTTGAAATAAAACAGTGAGAAAACATTCTCTTTTATTTATATGGGGTACTTAATCTATTCCGATTTATTGATACTTTATTAATGAAAATACTATTTTGCCTTGCGTTGAGGTACAGTGTTGTGTTGGCCCGGTAGATCCTGGTTGTTTCCCGCCGTCGCCATGAGCCCTCCCCGGTACCTTTGCTTTTTCAATGAAATTGTTTCTGGAATGTACAATCTGGGCTCTCAACTTGGACTTTTTTCTACTTCTCTGCTTCATGTGCATGCATTCAAGCTAAAAGCAGAGGACATTAACACTGCTGGACTTCAGGCACAACCTGTCTTAAATATAAAAGTTTAATTTGGAACTGCGCAAGGTATCTTTAATGAAAAATAACAAAATCTATGAGAAGGTTTTTTATTGTTGTTGAGATGACGCTGAGGATCAATCTGGAAGCCTCAGGGATCCAATCCAACATTGTCCAGAAACACAACAATAATAATAATAAAAGTCACTGATATTTAGTATTTCTGAGCAGAACATTTGCCCATGGCTCATACAGTGTTCTCTTGAAAAAACAAAATCCTTTTTTTCAGAAACAATTACAAAAACGTATCTTTTGGTTTTATTAATTTTCGGAGACTTCATCCAAAATCAGTACAATTTTTTTTTAAATTTTTATTTACAATGGAACTAGAAGACATGCCCTGGTAACCCTAGTTACGACAGTTTAATTTGAAGTGTGCCATGTTTAATGTTTATTTAAACTATGTTTTATGTATGGCTGTTCATTTAGAGTTGTCTGCACGCCTATTTTCATATTTTCATTTTTGTATCTGTTTTTATCCCTTGTATAAGATATAATAGGGCATTGTCCAGATTTGTTTTGAAATAAAATTCCAAATTGAAAAATTAATTGAGCTAAAATCACGTCAGTTATGCGCACGATTTCCAAAAATAAAATGAATTTGTTTATGTTGGTTTTGTTTAGTGCAGCCATAAATTTGGGAAAAGAAAAGAAAATATGGGGGATCCTTAAGAATCGATCTGGGAATCGACATAAGAAAGCAGCTAACTTAGCCACTACATCACCATGAGCAGGCTCGATTCGCCACTGAGCTTCACTGTACTTGTAACAAACGAATTAAATAAATTAATATTTACAAAAAGAGGATTGTCAATGAATATACGAACAGCGAGTACCTATGTGTGTCGGACTGGACCAGACAAAGTGTCAAGGTGGCTCCCGTCTCCGCAAACGACTTCCCAGATCCTTTGTAGAAGATTTCGAGAATTTTGAATTTCAACATTGGATATCTGGAGACATGGAGGAGAAGCACACATTTTGGGGGTACATTTCATAAACAAATATGTCGGTCTTCTAGTTTTGGTGGTAACTGTTCCTATTCATTTATTTATTCTTTGGTAGAAGAGACTTGAGTGGAGTGGTGATCACGGTGTGCTCATGTTCCCAAAAAATAATAAATTAAAAACAAATCTGTCTATTTATTGTGAATTGACCAAAGAATGTTGACTATTCATGAGGAAATTGCTAAATAATTATATATATAGGTATATGTTTGAAAATAAACGTTACCGCTCTAGAAGTGAATATAAAAACGAAGTAACAATTCATTTCAGTTCTTATATTCCAATTGCCTTAGTATATTCTTCAAAAAACTTCATGAAGTTTCTTTAATGCAAAAACTTCATGAAGTTTCTTTAATGCAAAAACTTCATGAAATGAATATAAAATAGCTTCTTTTATTATGTTAAAAAAGAAATAGTTATTTTTTTGTTGTATTTTTCAAATATTTAGTTTCGGCCTTATCTGGATTTAGTGCAGTCAATAAAAAATTTGCTATTTAACTTATTGTAATTATTATTTTTAAGTAAATTAATAATATATCATTTTTTGCAGAAATTGTTTGAAATAATAATAAAAAAGTTCATTTTTATCATTTGTTTTTCTATAATGTTAAATGCAAAAAAATATTGTTGTTTTGTTTGTTTTCCAATCCATTTCTGCGTTCTGTGTTGATGTAGTGGAAAGCTATTAAAAATAACGAAATAATATATACATAGAAGTTGTTTAACTGATATGTTGTCTAACTCCACAAAAATATATATTCATAAAGTAAATCGGTTTCTGCTTACGCCATTCTTTATTAGTCTTCATTTCTTAATATTATATTTATTTTAGTTTATTATATTATAGATAACTCAAATGTTATGTTAAGGTAGCAGCCCAGGGTTGTGGTGTTTCACAGTCTCAAGTAATCTCAGGTAACCCTGAGGATTCTACAAATATGATAATTTAAATGTAACTTTTGTGACAATGGCGCAAGCCGAAACGATACACTTATTATATATATTTTTGTGGACTTAGACAATATAAAAGGTAAACAAGATCTTTGTTCCTTTTTTTGTAAACATCCGAGAATTGTTCATCATTTTATATAGCAAACTGTAGCTGTTATAAATATCACAAACCCACTATGTATTCAAAAACATAACGTGCCTCATAACCAAAATATATTTAATTTTTATAAATCATATGCAGTTAATGACGTATGTACAGGACACAGTGTGACTGGATTGCAGGTATATATATAAGTAGTTGACCATTTTCACCTCATTAACTGTCAATACATTTCTATAACCCACGTATCACAATTCTAGTCTTAGTTTATGAAAATGTAAATAGTAATAATTATTGTAAAATAACTTATAATAATTGGCTTATATTTATTTAGTTGATTTTCTTTTTTTTTTTTTTGTTAAATCAAAATAAAATGAATGTATTATCTTTTAGAAAAATAAATGAAGCCTTCTAATTATGTAATTTTATTGTTTGTTTGTTTTTATGTCTCATGCCCTGTGTTTAACGACGAGCTCATGTCGCCTACTACCAAAGCGCTCCGCTTATTATTATAATATATGTTGCCAACATGAAATCATACCTAATTTAATGTGGAAAAGTTGAACCCCGTCCTCTGCTTGGTCCAATTCGAATGACAATAACTAGGTGTCAAATATTCATTTTATCGGGTCTCATTATGTGCACAGAATGTGTTTTTTCTTATTTAAACTATGAAGCCGGAAACCTAAAATTATTAAGTTCCCCTATAAGTCGTACAACGGCAAATAAACTTAGCTATCCGTAATAATTCAATTTTTCTTTACGAATTTTTGAAATTTGAAAAGCATATAAAGACGGTTTTGTGGAAGTTTGACCTTAATAGATAATAATGTCAAATTATAAAACTGTTGCAAACATTTTTTTTTTCTTGAAACGTCTGATTGGGCTTTCTCCCAGCACACATTTCTGAGGGATGTCTCCCTAACTTACGTGAGACAGGTAAACATGTATAGTGAGTGTTCTTGTTATTTATATCCTCCATTTTCTGACAGTCCATTTCGAGTTTCTCAAAGAAAAATGTAGGAAACAAATAATAAATATATACTATAAGAATAATACAAAAACTAGTGATTCCTTCATAATTTCAGTATTTGGTTTAACACAAAAAAAAAAAAAAACGTAAGGAATACAATAATAGTGTATCTTTGTCATTGTATTTATTCACAAAAACCGTTTTTTGTTTGAACTGAGGTCAAATAGCCTGTTCATGAATGACGTAGCTTTCATATGGTTAAACAGACGAGAATATATACATATATATTTTTCCTTTTTACGCATCGCGTAAATAGACCACTATCCATGGTTCACCTGTCGCGCAACTCAACCATACTCTTATAGGCGGCGCGCAACTCACCACCCATGCATTTCTGTCTTATTGGAGAGATCATTCTGTGAGAGATATTCCAGGAGAATACATACACAACTACACTAGATGGCGTGAAACTTAAATCATGGCATTGAAAATTTGATTCATTTCGGATATACCTATTTTGCTATCTGAGATTAAAACTTTAGAACTTTCTATTTATACAATTTTTTTTTTTTTAGTAGTCATTCATTCAATAATATTTATTTTGTTGTGCTTTTTAAACAACTAATAAAAGATCCTATAAATACAAGTGAACTGGCTGGTAGCAATACTAGTGTTGCCACAAAATTATTTTATCATTTTTTCCCATATTAATTACTAACTATCGAAGCCAATAATAGTTTGAAATGTTTGTTTTTGTAAATTATGCCATTTAACTATTTAACCGGGCTTTAACTATGAGGTCATATCGCCTAGTATCAGAGCTCTTTTTCGCCGCTCTGGATCCCTAAATTTTGCCTACTCAAGTTTAGTTTCCTAGGATAGAAGGTTTTTAACGAGTACCTGAAATTTCTTAACGTCCAATGTGAATGACGGCGTGCTCACATAAAAAACCTAAGAGCTTCGGCCGGGTTCGAAAGCATATTTATACTCGTCAGTGATTACGTGAATCGCGAAACCAGTGGAATGGCCGCGTTCCGAGTATCATTTTTGGGCCGCATTTGCTCCAAGAAGATTGATTCCTCCCGGAACGTGAATTGTTCTGTAATTTTGATCATCCTTTTTTATTGGCCTTATCTAGGATGCATATTAGCCATGTCTCGTATAACTGATAGTTATTCACAAGATCCATGTCCCTGGAAGGGAGTTCTATCTACGAAATGAAAGTCACTCCCGGACGGGATTCGAACCCGCAAGCATGGTGAGACCCTACGCTCTAGTAGCCCACACGGCCACCATGGCCCCATTCTACCTTTTTTATATATTCGGGTTCATGTCGAGGTAGTTAAAGCCCGGACATTAGTCGCAATAACTAACTATATATATATATATATATATATATATATGTGTGAGAATGGAATCAAGGGGTCGGAAAACATGAAATTCCGTTGAAAACTCTGCATCGAATTTCTGATAGATTACATAACTTCCCCTATACTTAGCTGGGAAAGTTTAAAGTGTGTATAGTCATAGTCGAGCTGTCGCCTTGATTTTTGAATCATGTGAATCGCCATACATTACCCAGTTTTCATATTAGCTAGGTACTTGTGATAATATACCTATATATATATAATTTACTTGTGATTTATTACTATACGAATGTTTATCAATTATTTTACGAATGTAATGTAAATATTCAAAACAACCAAAAAATATAAAAATAATTAGTAAAGTGTCTTTTATTTCTCTTTACCCTGATCGTTCTGTCCTCTCCTGGAGAAATATAGCTAACTAAATAAAACGTGAACAGTTTAATGGCTGTCTCATGGGCTCTTTGAAACAGCTGAATATCTCAGGTCTTTTTTTATCTCTTCAATTGTTAAGACTCCTTCTGTTTTTGCTCATTTGTGGGTTGCAACCGTGATCCTATGCTCATGTCTGGAACCGTGAACCTTAGTCCAGCTAGGTTTACCGGGAGAGCGGAAAGATCAGTTTCCATTTTTTAATAAATAAAATTGTATCAACTATTTCCAAACAATGAACTTCGTGAAGAAACATTGAGTCAGTGATCACTCTCCATTCTTTAGCATCGGATCACACACTCAACCCTTACATACATGTACTTCTTCAAAGTCTCCAAGCTATTAATTTCAAAAATAGTTTCAGAAGTTTGCATATCTTTAGGGAAGAACTGCAGGAATTTATTAAGAGAACCATCATTGTTAAAGTTCCTTTATTATATTTATTTATATAAAAAATAATTTTATTCAAAGAAAAAACAAGCCATTTATAATAATAATCATTACTGACGGGATTGAGCCAATAAGAAGAAGTTAAATAAATATAGATACAGAAAAGTTAAATACATGCAGATATATTTACATTATCTCTGATAATAATATAATGATCAAGCTTGAACCTACAACAAAAAATAATAATATAATAAAATTGAACAAAAAATAAAAACTTTAATTCCAAACAATATTAATAACACAAATGTTATGAGAGAAAAAAATATACTTATATAATTTACAATAAATAATAATAGACAAGTAATAATATAAAGGAGAAACTTATATAGCCCTATAACAACAATAGTTATAGTTAAGAAATAATAATGTAATAAAAATAAATAGAAGAATAGGGGAAAGAAAAAACAGAAACAATATTTTAATTTTTTTAAATTTTTATTATGTTATATTTACAATCGGTCAAAAGAAACCATAAGTAAACTTGATGTCTTGTGTACATATAAAAACAATAATTACAGAAAATGAATGAAATAGTAAATAATTTAGGGATATCTTCGTTCAGTTTATAAGGACTCTTGGTAATAGGTTCTATAGTAATTTCTATACTTTTGTATATTATTAACATGAAGTAATACAAATATGTGAAGTAAATAAATATTAATCGTGATGGCGCACAATTTTGTTTTGATTTCATGGCAAAAATTAAGAGAAAAACTGACACTTTTATCTTCGTTTGGGAAATGAAGGTAAAAGTGCGAACCTGGTTCAGGAGATGAACACAGGATGGATGCTTACAGTAGCTTGTAGTTTGTTTTTAATGTATAAACTAACACTAAGGGAAACTGTAGACCGCCATGATTTAGTAAGTATATTTTTTAAACATTTAAATCCATTTATTTCTCTAGATCAACTTACAAAAAGTTACACACCGTTTGCATAAATGGACAAACAGAAACAAAAAATAAAATAAACAAAGATAATTTAACATATGAATTAAATATTAAATTGTATATGCATTCACACTTGAGTAGTCTGCATAATTAAATTGCATTTTAGCAGCTATTATTATATTATGTCCATAAAATATACAATAATGACAATTAAAAAAACTATCTTTTTCATTATTTACACATATTTGTTTTGCCATGATGCACTTCCCATTTCTAACGTTAAGTATCAACAATTTCTTCTCTAATTAATTGGCAAATTTCGCTTTTGACCGATTCTATTAAGTGGGGGAAAAAGTTAATTCTCCTGCTTCTCCAATAAGTACAATCAATTTGTTTGGTGTTTTTATTATGTTCCTATAATATGTAGTAATGAGAATCACAAGGACAGTCTTCGGGGACGAGCCTAGCCGCAACCCATCATATCATACCTGACACGATAAAAAAAAGCTTGGTTCTTCAGCACTCTCGATTTGAAGTCCAGCTATTGGCAAGAACCGATGGCAGATTCCTCCGGAAAGTAAACAGCATTTTCAACAGTAGATGGAGGTACCAACCAGCTCCAAGTAATGCTCTTTGACCTCGAGAATGATATATATATATACCTATATATATATATTGTATACCTATGTATTGTATACCCGACAGCCTCTGATCAATGGTTATAAAAATGAAGCAGGTGCGACGACGTGTAAACACTACTATTAACCATTTGTTTAGACTACTTTTTGAATTTATAGTTTTTATGAAGTTTAGTATTTTATTGGAATTTCTCGGTATTAAAATTAACAAGAAAAATATATATTTCTTTCTGTATCTGAGTCCACATATCGCTCGGTTGGAATTTTTGTCTGATTGCCATTTTTTTTATAACATATAATTAGGTATTGTGTCTCATGCCTGGACTTTAACTACGAGGTCATATCGCCTACTACCAGAGCGCTCTTTCGTCACTCTGGTGGACATGAGCCCGACTCTAACTGTGGAAGGCCTAAATTTAGCCTACTTGAGTTTAATAACCGAGGGTAGGGGTCTTTAACAAGTGGCTGACATCATACAGGCTCGGGACCATCACTTAACGCCCCATTCGAAGGACAGCGTGATGAAGGTTTTTTCCTTCCCAAGGTAAGATTAGAAAAGAAAATTAGAAGTCTGGGACCAAAAAAAAAGTTTATTGGAAGTGGCCACTTATTTTGTATGTATTTAATAGAAGTTAATTTTACATAGTGCATAACAGTGGTCGGCAAATGAAGCATTAAGCAGAACGGTTGAATATTTTGAAATACTGAAGTTCGATATCCGACAAATTTATTACTCGCGGGTTCGTAACTTTCTTCAACCCGCTTTAGCCTGGCATCCATTCTCAGCTATACTCGAATATGATTCCTACATTTGGAACGATGTCTTTCTTCTATGTGTCGACATATGCCTCTTCAAACCGCCAGATTCTCTACAATTGTAAGTACACAACTCACATTGGAAAGGTTTCTCTCCTGTATGAGTCAACATATGCCTCTTCAATTTACAAGATTCCCGACAACTGTAGCTGCACACCTTACATTGAAAAGGTTTCTCTGCTTCATGTATCATCATATGTCTCTTTAAACTGCCAGATTCTCTACAACTATAGCTGCACAATTTGCATTGGAAAGGTTTCTGTCCTGTATGTGACATCATGTGTGTCTTTAAACTGAGAGGCTGTATACAACTGTAGCTACACAACTTACATTGAAGAGGTTTCTCTCCTGAATGTCTCAACATATGCGCTTTCAAACGGTTAGAATGCTTACAACTGTAGCAGCACAGCATACATTGGAAAGGTTTCTCTGGATCATGTGTCATAACATGCCTCTTCAAACTGCCTGATTCTCTACAACTGTAGCTGCACAATTTACACTGGAAAGGTTTTTCTGATTTATGTATTAACATATGCCTCTTCAAACTGCCAGATTCTCTGCAACTGTAGCTGCACAACTTACATTGGAAAGGTTTCTCTGATTTGTGTATCAACATATGCCTCTTCAAACTGCCAGATTCTCCACAACTGTAACTACACAACTTGCAAAGGAACGGTTTCTGTCCTGTATGAGTCCAAATATGCCTCCCCAATCTCCAAGAATCTTGACAACTGTAGTTACACAACTTACATTGGAAAGGTTTTTCTCCTGTATGTTTCAACGTATGCCTCTTCAAACTACTGGACACTCTACAACTGAAGCTACAAAATGAACATTGGAACGGTTTTTGCACAACTCTCATCAAACAACATGCATCATTATCCTCCAATGTCGAAGGTCTGTCCAGCTGTGGAAAGACGGCTCCTGTATGCCGCTGAACGATGTGTTTTCTAAGTCTGCCTAGGCTGAATGACATATGACCACAGTGAAAACATACCATCCACTCGGAGCCAGCAGTATTATCTAAAACAGATGGAAACATATATTTTAAAAGTTTTAAAGTCCGTTTCCGGTCAACTGAAGACCATTAAAATGTTTTTTGGCTTTCCAGTCTGTTTGTTCCATTACCACGGGAAAATGGCTGAACATATTGCAACCAAACTTCATATTTTTAATCTGTATATCTTATACTTGTACAACTTCTAAGTTGAGAAACGCGGACATATTGTGGAAACTTGTAATAAATAGATAAAACAAACTTATTTTTGAAATATTGTCTATTCCACTAAAGATATATATGCATATATAACTACCGGTTTCGGCTTTATACCATCGTCAGGTCTAGTTATGAACTAAGTCAGTTTGCAGTGAGCGACCCTTCAAATACATCTCAGGTCAAAGGCTATTAAAACTTGGGAGTCCCCCGGCTGTACCGTTAGCTAACTCATGAAATATTTCTTAACAAAACCTAGTTCTAAATTTACATAAAACGATGTCACTAGACTAATCGTGGAAAAATAACAAATAAATAAGTACAAATACAAGTAAATAATAAAAATAGAAATAAAATTAATAATAATGTTAAGATTTAGATAACTTGAAACATATATGTGGAACCAAATATTAATAACAGATAATACAAACATATAAGTATGTGGAAACAGAACTGGTTTAGGCTGTTAACAAAGGGGAATAGTTGAAATAAATTTGGTCATTCATACAAGGAACATTTGTATGAATGACCAAATTTATTTCAACTATTCCCCTTTGTTAACAGCCTAAACCAGTTCTGTTTCCACATACTTATATGTTTGTATTATCTGTTATTAATATTTGGTTCCACATATATGTTTCAAGTTATCTAAATCTTAACATTATTATTAATTTTATTTCTATTTTTATTATTTACTTGTATTTGTACTTATTTATTTGTTATTTTTCCACGATTAGTCTAGTGACATCGTTTTATGTAAATTTAGAACTAGGTTTTGTTAAGAAATATTTCATGAGTTAGCTAACGGTACAGCCGGGGGACTCCCAAGTTTTAATAGCCTTTGACCTGAGATGTATTTGAAGGGTCGCTCACTGCAAACTGACTTAGTTCATAACTAGACCTGACGATGGTATAAAGCCGAAACCGGTAGTTATATATGTATATATATCTTTAGTGGAATAGACAATATTTCAAAAATAAGTTTGTTTTATCTATTTATACTTGTACTACAGATATGTCGGCAACAAATTTAAAGACAAGTAAAAGGCTTGTCCAATACGCCCGATTTGACTTTTATATGAATGGAAACAAAAGTTCACATGAACTGACATCAAAAACACAAAATAGCTTCTTGTGTTATTTGTGTGTGTTGCTACAAATTACGTAACTTTTGACAATAACAAAAACAAATGAAAGATTTTAAAATGTTGTATGAATAACTCCAAGTTATTTTGAAAGTTGACTGAACACCGTTTCTCCTTTTATTGTCAAGAATGATACAAGCGTGAGAGGTGCGAACTTTATATTTGTCAGTTAGGGGATGAGTGGATAACCAGCTTGCATAAACACAAAGATCCTGAGTTCCGGCCCCAAACTCGGCACTAATGTAAAAGTAAAGTTTATACTCCTGCAACTCTCCCTGGAATAGAACGGAAATGGATACATACCGCAGCTGGTAGAAGGAAGGTTGTCAGGGAAGAGCTCCGGCTTCACTTCTGTGGCAACTCTCTCCACTTGATGCTCTGAAAATGGAAACAATACAAATGGAAAACATGAGAACAAAGAAGTATATAATAGTTACAGGGCATTAAAAATGCTGAAAAGCACCAATAAATCTGTACTTTAAACCAAAGTACCGTACTTAATAAAAGACACAGAGCTGTTGTCCACTCACGAGTTTATTTTGCAAAGCCAGCTTTCAGTCTAATGAGACAATCTTCAGTGCTAACTTACTTAACAAAGGTAGTGAGCTACCAGTCTCTGAACGCTACTCACTGAAACTGGTACAGCTCACTAACTTTGTTAAGTAAGTTAGCACTGAAGATGGTCTCATTAGACTGAAAGCTGGCTTTGCAAAATAAACTCGTGAGTGGACAACAGCTCTGTGTCTTTTATTAAATACACCACGCTCACAACAACCTCCAAAAATTCCTCAAAGTACCGTACGTCGATTTTTGAGTTTTTTTAACCTATCAACATAAAATATATTTTAAAAATGTAAATCGCAATTAGAACATTTTTTAAACTATTTTTATTCTAGTGGACTGGTCAACTAAGACTGATTTCCTTTGATTGAGAATGAAACTGGGATATGGCATCTTATAGAAGCAAACTGGGAGACTCCCTTCTTCCTGGCTTAACGACACGACAGGAGTCTGCGGCTATTCAAACTCCAATATTGTGAAAGGCTTGCATTCTATCATAAAGGTGTCACTTAATGCTTTCAAAATTTCTGTTAACGCCTGCCTGAAGTTTTTATATGAATACTGCAAGGATAGCCAGAGTGATTTTCGACATGGTAAATAGTAAAAATTAAGAAAACAATAATAGACGAAATAGTGAAAACAGGTTGGTATTTTATCTCAGTAACTAGGTACGAATTTCGAATTTGGGTAAGTTTTGCTACACTGGACAGTTGATGCTATAAAGCTTGTTTCATATATCATTGATTGTCATGAAGAGAATGACTAGATGTGGACGTATCCGACCATTTGTACCAACAACAATTACCAACATAGAAAGATGTTAGCTACAGTTTAGAGTAGAACAGACTTACCGAAGTCATCGTCCAACAGCAACTCGTCTTCTTCTTTAATATAAATTGTTTGTTCTTCCTTGATGCGAATATTGTAATCTTGTAAATCTGTTAATATAAAAAAATGTATACAAATTCTGTCAAGAAAAAAACACTTCATGATTCATCAGAAAACAAACATTGGAAATTTTCAATATTGTAGTATAAATAAAACGTATTTTCAAAGATTTTTTTTTGTTGGATTTTCATCTGCGACATCCCAGATTCAAAAAGTAACCAACAGAAAGAAGCAATAATCTAAACATTATTACCACTTTTTTCGTAAATTCCAAAATTACTATTCATTAAAATATTAGCTGCCTGGATGGAATATCTATTCACAATAAATTTTATAAGTAAATGCTTACCTGAACTGTGATCCATTACTTCACATCTAATAACAACAAATAAATAAAATTAATAGAAAAAAAAAACACTATATCAAATCAGAAATGATTTGTTATCAGTACAGCATGGATTGGTGCACCAAAGTCGATAATATTGTAAAGCTTTAGGAGACTACAAGTATATATTTTTATACATTAATAATACAATTTTATACTTTTCTTTCCAAAACTCAAATTAGTCATTTAAAAAAACAGTGGAATTTCAGTTATCGTCATTAAGTCCAAAGTTTATACACACACATGAGGGAGGGGGACATCTCATTATCTGATTTTCCTTTCTTTTGTACATTTTTCTTAATATCCCAATAACTGGTAGAAGAGGGAACATAATGCATTCAGCCTCATATAATTGAAAAATGTTATTTGAAATTAAATTTAGTATGGGGTTGTATACGTGCATTTTTTTCTCAAGTGATATTGTTGATCGTCGTCTTTCAATTTTTATTCATACAGAACACAAAATAACACATAAAAAAATGGTCCTCGAATATGAATTTTTTATTCTATTTTATTGTTCTTATGTTGTTGTTATTGGTTACATAGCCACAAGAGACACTTCCGTCTACGCCGGACGAGATTCGAACCCGCAACCTTGGTGATACCAAAGCCCTAAGATCTAGTCCGCAAGGCCCTAATCTAGATCTATGTACAAAATATTATTACTCATACACCGATCAGTATACAACTTGGGGAAATACCTTTTACTTCTTGTAACTATACCGCAAGGAGGGGAAGCATTGTATTCGTGCGAAAATCCGAGATCGAGTATTCAACGGATTTCCATGTTTCAGGATCCCTTGAAGATGTTCAAACCTTCAAAGGAGCAACAACAGAAGGTAAGGGTTCATAGAATAAAGAGATCATTGCTGTATTATGTTTTTCAGAAAATACGAAGAATCGGTGCCATAAGGACGATCTATATTCTATATTTCTTTTTCGACTGTTATGGTTGAAGACAAACCAGAGTATATTTTTCATCTTTACTTATGGTCAGGAACGTGCCTCCCCAGCCAGAGCCAAAAATCAAGATAAAAATTAAATAAACTAAAAAAAAATTGTTTTTATCAAAAATGGATTGCTTGCAAGTTACCAATAGGAGCTTCAAATTTCCCGTGCGTGTGATTCCTAAATCAGCAATCAGCTGTTACATAAATGTACATGTACAAAACAAGTCATATTACATTTATTTAAATATATATGAATTCGATCATTTCATTTCCTCTCTCAAAATCGTCATTTATGTTATACTTTATACTCTTAAAGCTGATTTTACATGCGCACTAAAAATGCAAAGCGCAGCAGCAAATGCACGCTATTGGATGTGAGGCATTTAATTCTAAAAGCACAGAAACCACAGCTGCTGCTGCGCTTTGCATTTTTGCTGCTCATGTAAAGTCAACTTAAGTATTACAGTCAGTGGTTACCTCAGGGGGAGCTTCTAGGGTCTCCCAAATTAATAACAAAAAGTCTGCAACACGGGAGCCTATACTCCCACCATCGTAGCCTAACTTTGCCCTCCTCTGCTCAAAATCCTGGGTACGCCCCTGGTTATGGTTATTAACTCGTATCTGGTTGAAGATTAGGTACTGACATTGCTGTGATGTTTTTTCAGAAAATACGAAAAATCGGTGCCACAAGGACGATCTATATTTCTTTTCCGTCTATTTTGGTAGAACCAGAACAAATTTTCACTTTTACTTAGGGGATACCTGATATGTTTTTTTTTTTTTTTTTTTTTCTCTCAGTTATGGTTGAAGCCTGATATGGTTGAAGCCTCTCTACTGACATTGCTGCATTTATGTGTTTTTCTAGGCTATAGAGGCTACACCCAAACTTTAACGTAAATTTCTGCTCTCCTTCTAAACATTCGAAACCTTTATTTGCTGGATCCGTACCTTCAGTCTTTGCTCTTTTTGTGTCCCTCGATATTTAAATTTGAGGCTACACTCCGACAAATACGTAAGTTTCCGCTCTCCCTCTAAACCTTCAATCTCTTATTGGAGGATGCATACCTCACACACAATTTTGAAGAAAATGCATAAATAAATTTCAATTTGTAATTACTTCATTTGGATTTCTTCTAAAATATAATTCTGAGATGCCAGCAAATTTTTCTAAATTTGCAAAAATGTTTATTTATCTAATCCAAACGTAATTTTTATTTCGTTGACAGGGAAAATTAATAGAATATAATCGTATAGATACAACAAAATGTTGGTTTTATTAACACTTAACCTACAATATAAAGATAAAAAAAAAATTTGAAAAATAAAAAAATCAATTTTTTATACAAATATTCTTACTACTAAAACCTAAATTACTTAAGTATTTTCTTTGTGACCACTCTTTAGGGCAAATTAATTTCCTTGCAATCCTTTGTAAATGTTTGTAGCTCACTCACAATTGTCCTTCAATCTTCTGTATCTTGTCATTCCATATTATGTGCAAAGGATACTTCATCAAGAAAAAATCCATGTCACAACTCACACACTCCACTATATGTGTCCAGCCTCTAGACCATCACCACTCTTGTGATCCGTCCAGCCTCTAGACCATCACCACACTTGTGATCCGTCCAGCCTCTAGACCATCACCACACTTGTGATCCGTCCAGCCTCTAGACCATCACCACACTTGTGATCCGTCCAGCCTCTAGACCATCACCACACTTGTGATCCGTCCAGCCTCTAGATCATCAGCACACTTGTGATCCGTCCAGCCTCTAGACCATCACCACACTTGTGATCCGTCCAGCCTCCAGACCATCAGCACACTTGTGATCCGTCCAGCCTCTAGACCATCACCACACTTGTGATCCGTCCAGCCTCTGGTCCATCACCACACTTGTGATCCGTCCAGCCTCATGTCCATCACCACACTTGTGATCCGTCCAGCCTCTAGACCATCACCACATTTGTGATCCGTCCAGCCTCATGTCTGTAACCCAACTGCTGTGTTGTGTCTCTATCAACACTTGGTACATCCGGCTTTTGTTTCGTCCGTCTATTATCCTTTGTTCATTTTTAAATGAAAGCAAATCTATTGAATTTGTTTTGTATTTATAATCACTAACAGTTAGTGATTATAAATACAAAACAAATTCAATTCAACATTATGGCGATTCCCTTCTTAAAAAAAAATCTATCCTATTTTGATTTATTGATTATATTTTACTTAGATTTTAATGATAAAATTGTTAAAAATGCTTGTATATTGTTTTATATTCTTACTTTTTCATGAAATTTGAAATCCAATTTACCATATATTTGACTGTGAGTAATATCAGATCACGACGGAAATTCAAACTCCTGTTAAATTACAACGCAAGCGCTTAAACGTATTATATTGTAATTGTTTTTTTTTTTTTAAATAAAAACAATATTTTGGTTCCTGGAATTAAAAATGAAATAGAGTTATTAAAATCGATTAGATTGTTAAAAACAGAAATGGAATGCCTGCTAAAAGAACTATAAATTCAACGTGTTTCCTAACTTTGGAACGGTGTTTCTCCTGTATGTGTCAACATATGTCTCTTCAAACTTTTCGGTGCTCCACAACTTACATTGGAAAGGTTTCTGTCCCATATGCATAAACATATGGGTTTTCAAATTGCTTGACTGCCTACAACAGTAGCTACACAACTTACATTGGAAAGGTTTCTGTCCCGAATGTATCAACATATGCCTCTTCAAACTGCTCGATATTCTACAACTGTAGCTACACAACTTACATTGGAAAGGGTTCTGTCTAGAATGTTTCAACATATGTCTATTCAAATTGTACAGTGTTCTACAACTGTAGCTGCACAATTTACATTGGAAAGGTTTCTGTTCCGAATGTATCAACATATGTGTCTTCAAATTACTGGATGCAGTGCAACTATAGCTGCACAAAGTACATTGGAATGGTTTCTGTCCCGAATGTATAACGTGTGTTTCTTCAAATGGCTGGATGCAGTGCACCTGTAGCAGCACAACTTACATTGGAAAGGTTTCTGCCCCGAATGTATCAACATATGTTTCTTCAAACTGCTGGATACGGTGCAACTGTAGCTGCACAACCTACATTGGAAAGGTTTCTGCCCCGAATGTATCAACATATGTTTCTTCAAACTGCTGGATACGGTGCAACTGTAGCTGCACAACTTACATTGGAAAGGTTTCTGCCCCGAATGTATCAACATATGTTTCTTCAAACTGCTGGATACGGTGCAACTGTAGCTGCACAACTTACATTGGAAAGGTTGCTGTTCCGAATGTTTCAACATATGTGTCTTCATACTATTTGGTGCTCTACAACTGTAGCTACACAACTTACATTGGAGAGGTTTCTGTCCTATACGTGTAAACATATGTGTCTTCAAATTGCATGACTCCCTACAACTGTAGTTACACAATTTACATTGGAAAGGTTTCTGCCCCGAATGTATCAACATATGCCTCTTCAAATTGCCCGATACTCTACAACTGTAGCTACACAACTTACATTGGAAAGGGTTCTGTCCAGAATGTTTCAACATATGTGTGTTCAAACTGTTCAATGTTCTACAATTGTAGGTGCACAATTTACATTGGAAAGGTTTCTCTTCTGAATATATCAACATATGGACCTTCAAATTGCATGACTGCCTACAACTATAGTTACACAACTTACATTGGAAAGGTTTCTGTCCCGAATGTATCAACTTATGCTTCTTCAAACTGCTGGATACAGTGCAACTGTAGCTACACAACTTACATTGGAAAGGTTTCTTTCCTGAATATATCAACATATGCCTCTTCAAATGGCTCGGCTGTCTAAAACTATAGTTGCATAATGAACTCTGGAAATGTTTTTGTAAGCTTGCGTTATTGTCCTCCGATGTTGAACGTAAGTCCAGCTGTGGAAGGACGGCTCCTATATGTCGCCAAACAATGTGCTTTCTAAGTCTGCCAAGGCTCACTGACATATGACCACAGTGAAAACACACCATCCACTCGGAGTCAACAATATTATCTAAAACAGAAGGAATCATATTTTTAAAAGTTTTACTGCTAACCTACCAACAAATGCAGAATTGCACAAAATACCACTGCAGTTCTCTATTGGCCAGTAGAATTTTTTTCTTTGATAATTCGAAAAGAATAAAAGCAAGACCAATATAAAAATTAAATAGTAACTAATTACATTTTCTTTATGTGATCGCTATCACCACGGAAAAATTCGGGAACGGAAGGCAAATTAAACTGTACAAAGTATTTAATTGGCTCTGAATCATATCTAATAATTACTTGAGCAACACGAAAAGAAAATGTTTCTGTGTTGTGCTTTTTCTGGGGGCCAGTAGAGAATATTTGCAGAAGGAGGGGAAACCTGAGTTATCATTTAAAACGTTTAGAAAGAAACATATTCACAATTTCCAAGTTGAGAAACGAAAACACATTGCGGAAACCTATAACTACATTTTTTGATATAATATCATCTACTTTACAAGAAATTTATATTTTCGCACTATGCAACCGTCAGGTTTGGTAGATGTGAGAATGTAGTTGTGCTTTAGAAATAACATTTCGCTGTAATTTACAATTGCACAAAAAGAAAACTAATTTTCATAGAAAGATGAACTCTATAGTCTTGAGTATAGCCGACATATCGAAGTCATCCTATGTCAAAAGCATGAGTCTTTTTGATAAGAACGTTTCGTTCTTGTATGTTGATACCCTGGTCTTCGGAACACTAGAAGTTTAGAAAGAACTTAGTTATTGCATTGAATTGGCAACTGCTAAATTACACGAAAACTATTTATTGATGCATAACGTAATTGTGACTTGTACTGCCGCCCTGTTAGGACTACATAAGAAAGTTAAGTCCCAATAAATGTAGTATTTAAGGCAATACTTAGTACTCATCTTTCAGTCAGATATTGAAAACTCATACACAGTACAATAACTATGTTATGCCCAATTATTTTATAGAAGTTATTAAAGTTAATATTATCTAAGATCCTTGCTTTGTTAATTTGAGCTTAACTCACAATTGTGTATTTTTTTTACCTTTTCAAATAGTTATTGTAACATACTCTCCACTGACACATCAACTCTTTACAGTTTTTTTGCGAGAAGGCAAGGATTTATCGGAAAGAATGAAATGTTGGCCGTCTTTTCAGTGAGGCTGTACAGTTTCTCCGGTTTTGTGAAATGGGGTCTTCTCATACACACAACACGAGACCCTGTAGCAATTACCTCTAAACTGATTTGTGATTTCTATTGCGCTCAAAGCAGATGTCATTGACTCCTCAAGATGGCTAAATGTTTAAATTATAAATAAGACTATTTTTACCTATTTCTCTTTGATAGTAATGTTATTAAGTAACATACTTCAGTATAAGGAACGTCAAGAGGCGAGTGAATAATAAACACCAACATAGCAAGATGTTTGCTACAGGTTAGAGTAGAAGAGACTTACCCAAGTGATCGTCTATTATCATCCCAGGTTCCTCTTTGATAGCAACTTTCCGTTCTTCCTTGATGTGGATATTGCAATCTTCGAAGCCTGTTAAAATATAATAAATGTATATTTATCTATTTAGTCAAGAAACAACATTTCATGATTACCTAGAAAATAAAAATTGGAGTTTATTATTATAAAACTAACACTTTTTCTTCAAGTATTATCCGTTTGACCATTCTGAAATTAAAAAAATAATTAAAATATTGATATTATTAAAAATATCTTAGAAAATGAATAAAACAAACTTATTTTTGACTTAGTTCACAACAAACTTAGCTCACAACTAGACCTGACGATGGTATAAAGCCGAAACCGGTAGTTGTATATATAAGTATATATATCTTTAGTGGAATAGACACTATTTCAAAAATAAGTTTGTTTTATTCATTTATATTAGAAAAACTTGAAATTAACAATGAGGAACCACATGAAAAGTTAAGCATAGAACATCTTCCTAAATTTTGATATCGCCTAAATTGGTCGACATATAGATTTTTAAAGTATTTTTTTTAAACAAAACAAGTGAAGTGCGTTTTGCCATAAAAGCAATGCATATGCTGAGGACATGTTTATTATTATAAAACTAACACTTTTTTTAAAGTTTTTTTTTATAACTTTTTATGATGTCGCAGGACTTACAGCTGTCCAACAGAAAGGTAAAGATGAGAACATTGTGGTCATTTTATCCGAACCTTTCTAAATATTATATCTTACTGAACCTATTATTAGGTTCAGTAAGATATAAAAGTTCCTCTGAACTAGGTTTATGATAATTATTTGATCAACTCAATGAAACTTTTTGTCCAATTTTTGTTTGCCTATTTCAGTTATTTCGTGTGATTTTAATAGTATGTTGATTTAATTAGCAAAATCCCTTAGTTTTTTTTTTTTTTTTTTTTTCTTTAAATAAACAATACAATCTACACTGAAAGTATTTGTTGCAGGTTTCACGACGTTTCCAGGTCAGTAGCTAAAAGATGGATGTTTTTAGTAACAGCAGTAGAAGTGGTTGGTTACTTATCCGCACCCCTCGACTAAAAATAAATAGCTGTGTTTCATTAAAATACAATCATTAATAAGACAGCATTAATTTAATGTTTTGGAACGCTCAAACGGCAAATAACGACTTAAGCTACATTTCAAATTGTAAATATTTATCTGATCTTATCTGATGCTTTTACTAATTTTTATTTTATTCTATGGTTAATAAATTCAGCATATTTCACAATGAAAAGAAATCAGAGATGACAAGATGACAGTTTGGAGTAGAAGAGACTTACCGAAGTGATCCTCTCTCAGCAACTCTTGGTCCTCTTTGATATGAACGTTTCGTTCTTCCTTGATGGGGATTTCGAAATCTGTTAATATAAAAAAAAAGTACAATTTAATTTTTTCTGACAAATGAATTATTTTCGGATATTTGCAAAAAACCAAAATGGTGACTCTCCCATTGGTCCATTTATTTAGGCAGTACAGTTTCTGGTCTTGTGAAATGGGTATTCACATAAATACAACAGAAGACCCTGTGTTGCTTTACAAAAGTGTCAACATTACAGTACGTTGATTTAATGAGCAAAATCAGAGATGACAGTTTGGAGTAGAAGAGACTTACCGAAGTGATCCTCTCTCAGCAACTCTGGTTCCTCTTTGATATGAACGTTTCGTTCTTCCTTGATGGGGATTTTGAAATCTTCGAAATCTGTTAATATAAAAAAAAAGTACAATTTAATTTGTTCTGACACAAGAATTCTTTTCGGCTATTTGCGAAAAGGCAAGAATTTATCAGAAAGATCAAAAACACAAGACCCTGTGTTGCTTCACGAAAGTGTCAACATTACATTCTTTAGTATACATATGATTTGTATATGTGAAGATTATCTCTAAAACAGACTTGCAGATAAAAAATAAAGAAAAACCTATATTTTTGTCTTTTAAATATTGTCTATTTCACAAAATATGTGGGAGTACTTTGGGTATTGCTACCATCTTCAGCTACGATTTAACAACTACTAAGTGGAAGTCCAACAAGTTTACATTCCCAACTGTCCCTTTCTCAGCCTCCTCTGCGTTTTCCCCCTCCCTTCTCATAAAAAGTCTTAAAATATTGAAAGACATTAAAAATAAAATTTCGTCTCAAATTGAAAACTTAATAATAAAGGAAAATTTGAAATAGTATCAGTGCTGATTAAAATACAAATATATACATGTACATGTGAAATAAATCAAAGATGACAATAATAAATATACATGAATAAAAAAAACACTTTTAAGAAAGTACGTATACCCAGCGACTAGAGGATTATTTTATTGGCGTTAAAGGGAGTGAATATCTGAGGTCGGTCTGATCCTTCATACAATTCCCTTTTTGTAGTGCTCTGTTTATTTCCAGTTGAGCAATGTACCTTTGTCACAAAATGCAGGTATTGTATGCCTGTATTTAGATCGAAATGATGTTTGTTTTGATTGATGTGTTATGCGAAAGTTGATTTTACTGAGTTGTATGTTGTGTGAGTGTGTAACTCTATTTCTGATATGTGTTCTTTTCCCCTATTTTAATTGGTCTCCCTGTTTGACCTACATAAACTAAATTGCAAGAATTACATTCCAGCTGGTAAACATCACTCTCTTCTTCTGTTTTTGTTTGGTCTTTAGTGTTGTTGAGTTTTGCGAGATGTTGAATGTTACTCCCAAAGTAAACGTAAAGATGGCGACAGATTAAGCTAAATTTTTAAATTATAAAGAAGACTATTGTTATCTATTTCTCTTTTACTTTAAAGTAATAAAGTTCAACGTATTTCAGTACGAGGAACATCTGAGGAGGCAAGTGATTAGTATACAATTCCCAAAGCAAGATGTTTGCTACAATTTACAGTAGGAGAGACTTACTGAAATGATTATAAATATTATAACGGTTATTTACGGTAGAAGAGAATTACTGAAGTGATTATAATTATTATAACGGGTATTCGCAGAAACTTTGAACTAGGTTTTATTCATCCTCCTCAGCGCTACAACCCCATTCGAGCCTTGGACTCCTCCAGATACTTCCCCCAAAGATTTCTTTCCAGCGCAAGAGCCCAGCCGAAGGTTCCATGCCTCCCCACCGACTGAGTCCATCCATCTCTTCCTTGTCCTGTCTTCCCCTTCAAAACCTCTCCAGTCTCATCACGTCTGTGACCTTGGGCTCCCCAAACTCCGTAGCGACCTCGGCATTATTCGTAATCCTGAACATGCCTTTCTCCTGGACCGGACTAATTCAGGTTGTTTGTTCAATTTTAATAACACGTTGTTTCGATCAGTGAAATCACGTATGGTTTTTATTTAAACTATTTAATCCACTTACAAATATTTGTTTACAAGCATGTTAAATTGCCCATAAGTTAGATACTTTTAGAAACATGTTGACATTTTCAATGATTTTGAGGCAGTAGAAGTGGTGGGTCACTTATCTGCCCCCTCGTGAAATAATAAATATCTGATAAGGATGCTACATGTAAAATTTTATTTAAATATATTCACAAATGAGGCACCACGATATGCTATATTATCAAATTATAATTACTCTTAAAAAATTAAGAGTGAATAATAAACTGTAGCAAGATGTTTACTACAGTTTAGACTAGAAGACATACCATCTATCAGCATCTCGGGTTCCTCTTTGATATGAACGTTTCCTTCTTCTTTGATGTGGATATTGCAATCTTCGATATCTGTTAATATAAAAAGAATTAATAAATTGTCAAGGAAAAAACATTTCATATTCCACTAGAAAACAAAAATTGGACATGTTTATTAGTATTATAGAACTAACACTTTGTCTTAAGGATTTTGTTTTTTTCTATTTTCATCTGATTTAAAAACTTATCCAACAGAAAGTTAAATGTGAACATTATCGCCATTTTCCCCAAACCGTCCAAAATATTATTTCCAACTGAAATCATTTGGGTGGATGCAATATCTATCCTCAAATGAAGTAAATACTCACCTGAAGTGTGATCCATTTCTTCACAATAGCGAGAACGAAAAAATAAAATTCCTAAGACAACCGCAACTTCTAATCAACTACAACAGTTGAATCGTGTGAAACTAATCTGTTGGTACAAGTTGGCTATCGATTAGAACGACACAGTCGATAATTATATGATTAATATTGTATAGCTATGGAATTATGGGTAGTTATTCTATAACTTAATACTTATTTATTAATAATAATACGAATTTATTTGTTCTCATTTTTGAAGTGAAAACTTCTTTAGCACCGTTGTGATTTGAAACTCGATGAATAAGAATAACAGTGAAAATTGTTATGTAGAAAGCTAATACGGACTTATGTGAGGGGGCACCTCATAATATTTATGGTTTCTCACATTTATCTTAAAATCCCAATGACTTATTGTAGAGAACACACAGAACATTCGGCCTCATAGAACTAATTATTATAAACTAAAATCATTTATTATTTTCTCTTACCTATAGATTACATTTTTACTATACACTGAAAAAGTCAGAAATATGATCATCCTCTGTAAGTAGACATTTTGCTTACGTATTTTATTTTAGTGAATTCAATCTTGTATAAATGTCAATACATTTTCCAGAACAATGGGCTGTATATTAGAGGACAAACTCTGGTCGACGAGCGTCGCTGGGAGATGTGCATCCTATAATAACATTGATATACAGATTGACCTGTTCTCGACACATGATTTGTTCTATAATGTTGAGTACAAATTCGGAAATATAACTTCGTCCTAGCAGCTATGCCCACTGGACTGTCCTTGTGGTGTATCACTCTAAATCCAGTACCTACCGTCAGACCCAAGCAATTTTCTTAGTAAATACCAGAAAATGTTCTGTGCACTCTCTCACAGGGAAATCTCCTAATAAAATTGTTTTGTATCAATATATTGTAGGAAGGGGGTCTTTCTAACATCCCTTTAATTTCAAGATAATTCCATTTATGGGGAATGGAGACTGAACGGCAGATGCGCTGAGTGGCGGCAAAGTTTGTCCCCAGACTGTTGACAGAGGATCAAAAACAACACAGAGTTCAGGTTTGTCAGAAACTTCTTGAAATGGCAAATGTTGAAAACTTGTTGGAACTTGAAAGAGCTGGCCCCTGCGGACTTTTTCGTTTCCGAAACTCAAGAGACCTTAAAAGGGCAGAGATTTCACTCAATGGAAGAAATTAAAGAAAAATCGATGGAGGAGCTGTACAGCATTCCAGAAGATGAGTGCTCAGGGCCCTTCCAGCAGTGAAAACGGGGCTTTGGAAAATATATAGCTTCCCAAAAGGAGTACTTTGAAGGGGACAATGTCCAAAAACTTGTAAATGTTTTAAATAAAACTTTTAAAAAATCAGTCCTGGAACTTATTGATCACCCCTCATATATTAACACTCGGCAGTCGGATTGTTGTGTGCCCTACTCGACTCACATCATATTTGCACCCACTCCTCCCACCCACATGGAGTTCTTGGCACAGAATCTTGGCGCGCTCAGCAGTAAAAGTGGTTAAGTAATACCACCGAGTCTTCAGTAAGGTGACATTACCAAGGAAATTGTCAACTGAGACAAATTACAGTCGCAACAACCACGAAAACTAAAATATTCACTAACTACATCTAAACTTGCATTTAAATCAGTGTACTCCTTCTGCACTGAAAGTTGTTGTTTTTTGCTTAATTCTTTATTTTCAGTATTTACAATCGGTATAAACCATGAGTAAATTTGATGAATGACAAAAAAAATATATATACATAGAAACCATATGATAATGTACTAAATAATAGGTAAAAAAAAACTATATATAATAAAATAATAATGGTCTCAATGCAGATAGTATAATATATACAAAACAAAGAGGAAATATTAAATAAATAATAATAAACATAAAACAATAATAAAATAAAATAAACATAAAAGCCCTTCAACTGGAGACCCCTCGAAACACCCCGGTTCTATGTCATCCCAATCCCTCCAACTTAATGGGGGCAGGGGAAACCGCGGGGGCTCGAGTGATCCCCCTGCCTTCTCGCCCCGCCAATCACTGTGGAGGCAGGCCAAGAAGGAGGAGAGTTGAAGGTAAGAGGATTACATGAAGGGAGAAGCTGGTCATCACCGGCACTCCCTAAATATTTTTGCTACAGTAGCAGGTCTCTCGGCCAGCGCCGCCTCAGTCTTCGGAGGGGATTATCTAGAGTGGAATTTGGAGAAGCGGGACTTGATGAGGTCAATAACATAGGGGATTTTGAGGTCATTATGGAGGGTAAGGTTGGACACATAGAAGGGTGCATCGACAATTGTTCTTAGGACTTTGGATTGGAAGGACTGGATACGCTTGATGTATAGTTGGCTTAGCACAACCCCATAATTCAAGTCAGTATGTCCATATAGGTTTTATTATTGTCTTGTAAATGGTCAGTTTGTTTTCAGTGGATAGTTTGGATTGTCTGCTGAGCAGCCGGTAGAGCAGACCGTCTGTTCAGCTCCTGTCGTTTTAGTCGTGTATGGGGGTTCCATGTCAATCGTCGGTCTAGATAGAACCCAAGGTAGCGAACCTGATTGGAGGCAGGGATTGGAATATTATTGAAGGAAATCGGAGGAGAGGATTGGCGTCTCAGAGTGAAGGTAACATGGCTATACTTCTCTTCGTTGATTTTCACTCACCACTGCCGACAACAATCCTCTATGCGGAGAAGGTGCTGTTGGAGGTTTTGGGAGGCTATGGTAGGATCTAGGTTGGAAGCAAGGATAGCTGTATCGTCGGCAAATGTTGCTAGGAGAGTGTTAGGATTGGAAGGAATATCAGCAGTGTAAACTGTATAGAGGATGGGACCGAGGACACTTCCTTGGGGAACCCCCGCTTCAACAGGCTCATAGTCAGAGTACTCATTACCCTGACGAACCTTGAAGAAGCGGTTGGAAAGGTAGGACTTGAAGATGAGGTAGTAAGTGTGGGGAAGGAGTCTCTTCAGCTTAAAGAGCAGTCCAGGATACCAAACCCGGTCGAAAGCCTGAGCCACGTCCAGAAAGGCACCCGAACAATGCTCTTACACTCCAGGGAAGAGGAAATTTGGTCTACAATGCGAAGGCCCTGCTGTACAGTAGAGTGATGGGTTGGGTTCGTCAACTGAAAGTGATGGAAATATTTAGAATGACGATACTATATACATATAATAAAATACTAGGGTATCTTTGATAAATAGTGTTCTTCAGTATATACATACATTAAAACATTTATAAATTACAATTATAATAAATATAACATAAAAAACTGGGATCTGAGGAGATGCGGTAATTTCTCATCCTTCTAGTTATTTCTAAGTCATCAAGTATAAGGTATGGATATAGTTCCGCCAATTACACAGGCCAACAGTTGTTTTGGTGCTGATTTCATATGAATTTGATGCCCTGAATTCAAATATAGCATTAGTTTTGCCTAGGAGCTCAAATTTCAAAGATATCACATTTTAGTGAAATATACTATTTTAAGTTAAATTAAATAAAAAAACAATAATTATTGTTCTATTCTTGTTAATGGGGATTTACGATAACATACAAACTGAAATAGTATGTAAGAAGTAACGGCCGGCAACCCAGCTAGTAAGTGTGACTATGCTTTCTGGAATAATCAACGGAATTATGACAATTTTACCAAATATCTTTGTTTTAAGGCGTCATTATATAAACACTATAGATCCTAGACTTCTAAAATTAGGCTCATTTTATTATCTGATAAATAATGGAGAAAATAATAACAAATGATTGGGGTTCTCTTCTGCGTGTTTCTACGTATGGTTCTTCAAACTGCCAGATGCTCTACAACTGCAGCTGTACAACTTGCATTGGAATGGGGTTTCTCCTCTATGTATCAACAAAGTGTCTAGATGCGTAGAGAAAACCTTTCCAATGTGAGTTGTCCAGCTACAATTAGAGAAACTATATCTGCACAACTTACATTGAAAAGGTATCTCACCCTTAAGTATAAACATATGTCTCTTCAAACTGCCTGATGGTCTGCACCAGTATTGGACCTTACGAGGTGTGAGTTCTGGAACAACTTTTTTTTTTCTTGCTCTCATCCTCTAAGTTAATGTAAATCCATCTTTGAAAGTATTAATAAATAACATATATTAGTTCAAATATATTCCAAAAATAATAACCAGTCGGTGCAACTGAAAAATAAAAATAAATTAATAATTCTTGAAAAAATAAACAAATAAAAAAAATCAATCTATGCAGATAAACGGCACAACTCAATTTACAAACAACATATACGTATTTTTTTCCCGAATCGTCTCCCAGCGACGCGGGCCAGTCGGCAAACAGTTCTTGAGCAAAGCAAAACAAAAAAAAATTAACCAGAGGCAGGTTAAAAAATAATGAATTTCAGAGCAGGTTGAAATGGATGAGCCTGGGACGACTTTTTTATTATTTCAATAAATCTCTGATACTGTCCGTCCTAGCACAACTGGTTCAGCAGTTAAGAAGCTAGCACTTCATTTTATATGTTGCCCCCCCCCCCCCCCCCCCCCTCCAAAACCCCTCCTCCCTAAAAAGGAAAAAAAATAACCCCATAAGAGTTCATAAAGGTTTTTACTTCAAGCGACATCAAATGAAAAACCGCCTCACTCGACCATGTTTTGTTATTCTGCTACACTAGAGAGCGCATGCATTTATGTATATATATTTTTTAAATTGGCCCTTAAAATCTAATTTGCGGTTTTTGGATTTTTTCACCAGAAAGTAACTCAACACCCTACGCCCAAGTCAAAGTTGGAGTTAATAGCTCCGGTGGTTTAGTTTGGGAGTTCCTATCTCTCACACCCTATCGAGCTATCTGTGTGATATTCCTGGAGACTGTCCCAGGATGTTTAAAACAGGAAGGTCCTGCAGATAGCCAACTTTATTATATGTACATAATGTAATTTATCACAGCTCTAAATTATTTTTCTGGTTTTAATATCCCATTATGGGTAACTATAAATTATTTATAATATTTATATATTATAAATATATATATTTATTTATTGTCAGTCTTAGCTGACTCAATAATTATGTTTAGTATAAGCTTGCCTATCAACCCAAAAGTTCACGGTTCCAATCCCGACCTCGGTAATAATGTAAACTTATAGTTTATATTACCTGCCCTCAGTCCATGCCTGTTTAGAATAGGTAGTAGGCCTACCTGTAGATAGCCCGACACTAATAACCACAGCAGTTGACGCGACGATAAAACAAAAGAGAGTAATAACAAAGAAAAAAAAAAAAAAACCTACCCCAGCTGGTAGAAGGAAGGTTGTCAGGGGAGAAGAGCGCCGGCACTGCTTTAATGGCAACTCTCTGGAGAGAGTGGACTTGATGGCCTGGAAATGGAAATACAAGTAAGCAAGATGTTCAGAGGTTTACCAGGGTAAGTTAAACTAAAATAATTTGTCGATTTAAGAAAAATACTCTTATACAAATAGAATATAGATCAATTAGAATTTGTCCGAACTGAGGATTACATTATTGTAGCTCTCACAGTTAAGGACCTACAAGGATGTGACAAACAGAAAGAACAATAAGGTGTAATTTGGATACATTGGGTATGGAACTGTAAAATTCTGGAACGAAAATGAACACAACCGTTTAAAATAGGCTGACAACTTGTTTCTTATATTTATTTACTTGATCAAATCGAAAAAAAAATATTTCTGTGCACTTTTTCTTAATTTGTTTTGTGGCAATAGAGAAATATTCGATGAATATGTGAAAATATATTTTCCCCTAGCCTATGGACCGCTAGTAAATACTGAACAAGATCACACACTAATGTGTGACACCCATAATTTTTGTAAAACTAGCAAGAAATGCATATGTTATATGAAATACGATTTTTCGCAGGTCGTCCGGTTTTTGAGAAAACTACTTAAAATGTATGTATGAAACATATACGAGGGGTGATCAAAAAGTTCCACGACTTTTTGGATTGCGAGTCAATGGAGCGTAGGAGAGCGGTTGGCAGCATTAGTTGTGATTTTTCCTGAGAACCAACTGAAAAGATCACATGATATATGACGAATGAACTGCTAGATTTGGCTGAAATTTTGATTGTATGCATAGTCAATGGAATGAGGCCCATTTACTCTCTTCTAGCTCTATTAGAAGTGACTGACAACGCGATTTGATATAACCAAAACACTTAATATAACGTAGCAGAAACAGGTAAATCTGATCTGAACCTGACTAATATACAGGGCTCACTCTCCTAAATGTATATTTTAAAGAACGTTTTTGCGAAATCAGACATTTTTATCACAATTTACATAAAAGAAAAAATATATGAGGCTGATCTCTCCCTCAAAACTATAAAACAAAAACTTCAAATTCAAAATCCAATTTTTGCGAATTATAAAGTATTTGTCATATGAGAAATAATATCTTTAAGAGTTATGGCGATAACACCATTAGAACGGAACATTTCTTCCACAAGAAGGTGGGCATAACTGACATTTAAAAAAAAATTATAACGTTTTTATACATAATTTACTAATACTTTTTATTATAATTTACGTTTTTTCATGTGAAGACAATATTAAAATTAAGAATTTTTGAAGACCCCGATCCTATTACAAAAAAATCAAAAAGGTAGGGTAGTATTTTTACTGATGCTTGAAGGAAGTAATGGCGAAAAAAATTACACTTTTGTCAGAGAAATGTTTTATGCTAGTTTCAAACCCAAAGTAATTAGCAATTAATTTCTAAAATCACTTAGGTATCTGAACACATTTCACAATACAATTATTGTGCCATTGTAAAATGTGGCAATTTTGAACTCAATTCACTAACAGGGATCAACAATAAACCGACAATACTTCAAAATTATGTAAATTTCAAAACTTTTTAGAAAAACACTACCATAAAACGAAGTATAACACAATTATTTTATACTGATTCATATCTCACAACGTGGCACTATTCGCAGGGACGTCACTACAAAAACTACAAATTCATAATCAATTGTTTGCGAATTATAATGTATTCGTAATATAAGAAATAATATCTTTAGAGTTATGGCGATAACACCATTAGAACGAAACATTTCTTCCACAAAAACGTGGGCATAACTGACATTTTAAAAAAAAACCGTGGTGCAGTATTGAATTAGGTTTGCGATATATTTATATTTAATACTAGCAATATGATATATAAATATTTCCTAGGAGCTAGGAACAAAATCACAATGAAAATAATAGTAATGGGAAGATGTTTGCAATAGTTAAAGAGTAGAACAGACTTACCGAAGTGATCCACGTATCAGCAGCTCCGGTTTTTCGTTCTTTTTTGACATGGATATTACAAACTTCCAAATCTGCAAATATTTAAAAAGTTTTTTCTCAATAAAAATGTATAAATATATATAAACAAAAATTATAAGTATATAGTCAATTTACAAAATATAATTTAAAAAATTGGACATGTTGGATTTATTTTTTATACAGTTTTTCCAAAGAAAATTTTCATCGACAGCACAGGAACCAAAAACGTGTTCTACAGAATGGCAATAATACAAACTCGCCATTTTTACTGTAACCTATAAAATATTATTTTTCACTGAAACTAGTAAATATGTACTAGGATGTAATAGTTATTCTCAGTATATTTCATAATTAAGTACTTACCTGTACTGCGATCCATTACTTCACATGAAATAACGAAAAAATAAAATTTCAGCAAAGATAACTTGAAATGAGGAATGCGTTGGTCCAAGTTGAGCATCGACTGAAGCGCCACAGTCGATAATATGAATGGTGTTATCCAAAAAGGAGGTTACCCACAATTTTTTTTAAATTCGAGTTAACTGTTCTTGCCATGTTTTTTTTTTTTTTCCACCATGGCCCCCTCTTATTTATTCTATTATGAATTATTTAAAAATTACATTTAACTTCAATAAATTAAACAAATAACCAATGGAATGAAGCAGTGCAAAACTGCCTTAGTTTTAAACGATGAAATGGCAACAAAAATCAAATTTTTCGATTTCAACCTATAACCTCGTTTTTTTAACAAGTTCGTTTTTGTGGGTTACCTCCTTTAGTACATAAAACCGTCCATATTATAGAGATTTGAGAAACTACCGATGTATATTTGTTTTAGCAAACAATATTACAATTTAATTATTTCTTATTTATTTATTTTTTTGTGACAAAGGTACATTACTCAACTCACTGGAACAACTAGAAATAAACAGAGCGCTACAAAAAGGAAATTGTATGAACGATCAGATCAATCTCAAATACTCACACCTTTTATCGCCAATAATATAATCCTCCAGTCTCTGTGTATACGTACTCACTCTCAAAAAACTGTATATTTTATTTTATAAAACTTTTTATTTTATTTTTATTCATATATTAACAATTATTATCTTTAATTCACTTCATATATGCATTTAATCAACACATAGTATTTCAAATTTTTTATTTTTAACATCCCCATTTGGGACGAATTGTCACTTTTTATGTTTTTCCATATTTCAAATATTAACTGTACAGAAAGGATAGGAAAACCCCGTAGGGGCTGAAAAAGGATACCTACCTACCGCTTGGATTGTAAACTACCTAGTTGAACTTCAATTTAGTATTTGTTGAGTCGTGGCTGATGATGATAGCAATACCGAAAGTACTCCCATATTGTATATTATTTGTGAAATAGACAATATTTTTTTAAAAACATAATTTTTCTTTATTTAGTGTTTCACAATACCTCTGCAAAAATGTTAAATATTGAAAAATGTGACGGGGTATATAAAAGGACACTCGGTAAGAAGACATCTCTTTATAATGGGTCTTGTTCCGGATCCGTTTTGCAGAGATGTGAAGTGATGGAGAAAACCACGCTACACATCCGGAGCGAATGAGAAGGTTATTCACACCTCCGGTAAGGCGTTCCTCAACCCAGAGTAGTGGAGGAAACATAGCTTCGAAAGGATCCTGTGCTTCATTAAAGAGGGAGGAGGGTAGGTAGTTATATTCTAGCGAGGGGCTGTTAAGTACATGGGCCTTCACACTTTGTATAACCAATCAAGCTTTTGTCTTTTGAGACCAGTACGAGGATTCTATGTCTTTAAATAAAATCCAAGGTAGTGGACCCGATTCACAACGGGAATGTATTATATAAAAGACAGGAAAAATGCAGTAGGTCTCAAGGTGAAAGTGATTTGTAAATAAAAACTATAAATTATATACAGTAGAACCTCTTTAAGTCGAACCTCGATTCGAAAACCTCCAAAACTCGAAAAAAGTTTTGTTCCTTTCCCTTCAACACCCAAAACCTCCATTACTCGAAATCTCAACCCCCTATTAGTCGAAATAATCAGTGAGTCCCTACAAGCCATTTTGGTACATATTTTCCCTCTATAGCTCGAAAAAATAAATTGGACCTCTGTATCTCGAACATAGCAATGTTTTATTTTACAACCTTTACAACTCAATTATTTGAAACTTATTACCTCTATAGCTCGAAGAAAAATAAGTTACCAACTTTAAGAATTTGCCGACAATGTAAACCATTGTTTCTTAGAAAACAATTTAGGAGTTTACAATAAATAGGATTACCAATTATCTCTTTACTTACCTGATGGAATCTGGTTGAAGCCTATCTATGCCATATTAATATTTTTGGGCATGTAGTTTATTTATATTTTTTACCAATTTGATATTCATAACTAATAACAAGTCCAATTAATATGAAAAGATATGAATGAATCCACTTAAAATATTCTCTACATTTTTTGTCATTATAGTTCAGCTCCAGGTGTTCTATCTCTTCTGACAATAACGGTAATCCATTTTTCTTCTGGAGGTCCTCCCCCGCTTAGCATTTAAATTTAAACTTCAAATTTGTTGGATGAGTCGATGGTAATTGATTCTCAAATGTTCTGTGACAACCTTCTATATTACTGTTTTTTTTTTCGGTAGTCCCATCAGGAATGCGGAAGCAATTCCACATATCAATCGAACATTTTGTTGCGCGTCGTAGCTGGAGTCTTTACTTTAATTAAAGTAAGTATGACATGGATGCAATGCTTGATTATAATTAAATGTGAAATGAATGTTAATTTGTAATTTTGATATAGGGATAACAGCTGTGAAAATGAGCGAAGGGTCGAAACGTCAGGAATAATAAAAGAAGGAAGTTAAGTGCTGTGAACCCTTATTTATTGATTATAATAATGTTCCGAGTTCCTTACATCGTACAGGCTCGGGACTATCGCTTAACGTCCCATCCGAAGGACAGCGTGCATACGTTTTTTTCAGCTGGGTTTCGAACCCGTTATCTTGAGCTCAATAAGCAAGCACTCTTACCAGTGAGCTACTCCTGTATGTATCTTTAGTATATATTTTAATTTCTTCTTTTTACCTCGTATTATCAAGATTTTGTTTCACGGTCATATTATTTTTTGAATCTTTTGTTTAAAGCTATACAATTTCACAGATAGATTTTCCCATTAGGAAACTAGGACTTAGCTCCTCTGTGGGGTTTCTTCATGCGGTTGGAGAGCCAGAGCCTCAGAATTTTACAAATATTCGAATCTAGCGAACTTAAATTACTGTTGACTTTGTGCTTGAATTTCAATCGCAGATACAACAACTAATTATGACTAATCATAATTAAAGGATAAGTAAAAAATACATTAGTTGAGCAAAGAAAGATAATCTGACATGCCACCAATCACCATGACAACCTGCCGGTATCTTACGATTAGTCTTTAGTCATTTACCCACTTACAGCATTTTCTTATGCCTCCTACATTACACTATTTCTTTAATATAATATTACCTATATTTTGAAGTATTTTTATCACCATAAAACTGCTAAGACTCACAAGGAAAAATAATTATTTCTGATATTATTTTACCACGAAAAAAAAAATCCCTTTCTTTTAGCTTCATAAATCTAGGGATAGTGTAGGAATCAGACTTTCGATAGTCCCATCGTCAGCACAGAGAGTCTCGAATAGTTTTTTCTTCCCAAACACTGATCTTGAGTGATTTCGCGTTCCAAAGTTCCAAACCGCCACTGCATATGCTCTGTAGTTGTGTTGAGGTGAAGATAAATAAATCAAACTTGGCTTTTTAAAATATTGTCTATTCCACATGAAATATTTACATAAATTTCAGGTTTCTCCATTAAAATATCCTCAGGTTTAGTTATAAACTAAGACAGTTTGCTGAGTGGGAACCATTCTTATATATCAGGTACCAGGGGGAGAAAATCCTCGCGTCTGTACAGTTAGGAATTTCTTTGCTCAGAAATATTTATTTTCCCCTTTTCAATAACAAAAGTAAAACTAATATTAAAGATTGATTTATTCAAACAAGATAAAATAATTTATATGTGACATGCGCGAAATGATGTTTGTGCATTTAGCTAAATGATTACTGATGACATGAGAATATGGCGCCGGTAGCTCAATGGTATTATTACTTACTCAGCTCAAGAACGGGGTTCGAAACCCGGCCAAGGCCTTTACATTTTTTTTCTGCGAGGTCAACATATGCCTCTTCAGATGGCTAGGTGATCCACAATGGTAGCTGCACAGCTGACATTGGAAAGGTTTCTCTCCTGTATGTGTCAACATATGCCTCTTCAGATGGATAGGTGATCCACAACGGTAGCTGCACAGCTTACATTGGAAAGGTTTCTCTCCTGTATGTGTCAACATATGCGCCTTCAGATGACTAGGTGATCCACAACGGTAGCTGCACAGCTTACATTGGAAAGGTTTCTCTCCTGTATGTGTCAACATATGCGTCTTCAGATGACTAAATGATCCAGAACGGTAGCTACACAGCTTACATTGGAAAGGTTTCTGTCCCGTATGTATCAACATATGCTTCTTCAGATAGCTAGGTGATCCAGAACGGAAGCTGCACAGCTTACATTGGAAAGGTTTCTCTCCTGTATGTGTCAACATATGCGTCTTCAGATTGCTAGATGATCCAAAACGGTGGCTGCACAGCTTACATTGGAAAGGTTTCTGTCCCGTATGTATAAACATATGCCTCTTCAGATTGCTAGATGATCCAGAACGGAAGCTGCACAGCTTACATTGGAAAGGTTTCTCTCCTGTATGTGTCAACATATGCGTCTTCAGATTGCTAGATGATCCAAAACGGTGGCTGCACAGCTTACATTGGAAAGGTTTCTGTCCCGTATGTATCAACATATGCTTCTTCAGATAGCTAGGTGATCCACAACGGTAGCTGCACAGCTTACATTGGAAAGGTTTCTCTCCTGTATGTGTCAACATATGCCTCTTCAAATTACTAGCTGTTGTAAAAGTGTAGTTGCACAACTTACATTGGAAAGGTTTCTCCTCATATCTAACCAAAGAATTTCCTTTATTGTCCACCGATGAAGAACATACGTTGAGATGTGGAGGGACGGCTGTTATATGCCGCCAAACAATGTGTTTCCTAAGTCTGCCTAGGCTGACAGACATATGACCACAGTGAAAACACATCCACTCGGAGCCAACTGTATCACCTGAAACAGAAGGAAGTGAATCTTCAATCTATCAGCAAATATAGACCTCGAGATGACAGTGCCGTCACACTTCTTTTATTAGTAGATTAAGATATAAAATGAAAATTAATACATTAAAATATGTGATCTGGCCATTACAGCACTTTCTTATACCAACCACGATTGAAGACCACTCTCTCTTCCACTCCCCCTCAATAGAGGGCTTTGGCCGGTGCTGGCGCAGAAGCAACTGGGCAAGATGGCGGCCGCCCCAGCACCCTCCTCAGGGTCAGGCCCGTCCCCGAGGCCGGGCCCGGCCTCGTACCCCCCCCCCCCCCCCAGTGCCTCTCATTATTTCCCGTGGTGAGGGTGCTGGGGCGGCCGCCATCTTGCCCAGTTGCTCCTGCGCCAGAACCGGCCAAAGCCCTCTACTCCCCTCCTCAAATTGTTACTGGGTATATGAGAGTATTGAGTAGGCGTCAGCGGTATTTCATTGTACAGCGAAATTCTATAACTTTTGTCGTGTTCGTCCTATCTCAAATCTAAGAACTTATTTGCGATTGGAAATTTTATAAGGAACAATTTTTCGATATAACACAGTTTTAAGGAAGGAAACGTCTAAAAATATGTGTTTCAAAAGAACATTTCAGAAAGGTTTTGGCATGGTTCTCGAAAACCGGACGGCCTACAAAAAATGGTATTTCATATAAAAGTATTTTCTATAACTCTTATTTGAAAAGATTTTTGATTGGGCCATAAACGTAAGCGGTATCTTGCTTGTAAAATGTACTTAGGCGTGGAGTAAAGTGGTCTCAATTATTGTCCGATGTCGGCCAAAATCTAATCAATAAAATAAAATTATAGATAAAACACTTTTTTGAACACTTATATTGTCTAATTCCACAAACATATACTTAAATGTGTACCGGTTTCGGCTTACGCCACCGTCAGCACAAGGTTCAACAATAATTCAGATATTTGCCAGGCATACATATTTATATTAATCTAAGTGTATCTAAGGTGAAAGGGTCCCCTTCCTCTGGTAAAACCAGGGGGGTGGAAGTCTATATTCTAACTGTAATAGCTAACTGTGCACTCATGAAAAACAAGAAAATAAAATTAAAATAGAACTAAAAACTAACATTACAAGAAAACAATATAACAACTGTACAATATATAGCTACTATATGTCTAAGTAGAAAATGATTTAACCTAGGTTAATATTGCCATGGATATTTGTTAGCTGAAAGGGATTAACAAAGGAGAAAATTTGAAGTGTGTCTGGTCGTTTAAACAATTCCCATTTTTTCGAGTCCTATTAATTTCTAGCTGTTCTAGAGAATCTAATGGTCTACCTTTTTCACATAAGTGGAGGTATTTTATGCCGGTTGTTTCGTTGAATGAGTGACCCATATCATTGATATGTTTTTTCCCCCTTTCCTTACTATATCAGTTATGTGCTCTTTGATTCGTTCTCTGAATTTGCGTCCCGATTGGCCTGTGTATACCCAACTGCACGTCATTGTGCTGACGATGGCGTAATCCGAAACCGGTACACATTTAAGTATATGTTTGTGGAATTAGACAATATAAGTGTTCACAAAATGTTTTATCTATCATTTCATTTTATTTATCAGTATTTCCACTATATCAACACAGAACGCAAAAAATGTAGAACCCTCACAACTTTCCAATCACAAACACACACAGACATCATCGCGAAAATGGTCAGAATGTATTCAGGGGACCTTGAATCGTGAAAATCCATTGAAAGCTCGATCTCGGATTTTCGCACGATTACAATACTTGCTCATACTATAGTAGAGGTATGAGAGAGTGAAAAAGGTTTTTAATACGATCACTATCAATATAAAGGGACGGAATGTGAACAAAACTGTTCAAAATATCAAGTTGTGGACAACTTCTCTCTGTAACAATATTAGCAACTAGAGAAGAGTGATTCTTGTGGAGTGCTTCTTCTAAGGAGTTTGGAGAAATATTTGAGGAAGAAGGGAATATGGAATGGATCGTAACTAGATAGAAAATAGGAACAGTGTTAGGTAGATGTTAGCTACATTTTAGGATCTAACAGACTTACCATAGTCACCATCGATTAGAAGCTCGGGCTCAACTTTGATAAGACATTTTCGTTCTTTTTTGACATAAATTTCGCGTTCAAATAAATCTGAAAAAAAAAATATATATTAATGTCCAATTACACTTCTGCGATCTAGGTCGATGGAAGTGGAAAGATAAAAATAAATAAAAACAATGAACTTGTTTAACTTTATATTTATATATATTATTATTATATATATATATATATATATATATATATATATATATATATATATATATATATATATATCTTGTTTATTCCACAAAAATATACGAATGAAACTAAAATATATATAGTTATATATAGGAAAATAAAATGCCTTCAAAACAAATATTCCCAGAGGTACATACTCAAACTAATTCTTTAAAAAATATCACTTCGAAGTCGATGAAAATTGATGTTTTCTGCGAATAAAAGGAATTTATGCGGTATGTTTAGGCATTAAGAGACACGACGAACTACCCTTACCCTAGTAGAGGCAGATATAAAATACACGTAGGTAAGTTACTTACAGAGAGCAAAGTAATGTAAATCAGTCTTTGCGAACCATAGGCACAATTCGCTGCCAGTAGAAAGGAAGTGTAGTAAAGTCCTCTCAAGACCAAACAACTAAAATGATGCTAAAACTATTCACTAATGCTACCATCTGTTTCAGATGCCCAAGTTTCTTCCCGGAGAGTTTCTAAACAAACACTTTAAGTTGTATGAAAATTAATTGAGCAACGGTGAAATCAGACGGGTAGAGGGTTCAATTCAATAAGAAAATAACTAGAAAATGGAATTGTATGTATCTGTAACAGTTTCCAGATAGTTGGAACCCTGCGTATGGACACCACTTACAGACATGTGGAGGGGCTTCTTCTTCAGAAAGGTTCGGCTCCTGTTTAACGTCCATCCTTCTTTCTTCTTGGCCTGACAACATAAATAACATAATCACAAGTATGGGAGCACATCTATTTACATAATACACCAGGCAAGTGGTGTCATTATATTGTAAGGTGATTAGCAAAATATCTAGGAGAAGGAAATGGTGAACCGACGGTGGTGCGGTCCTACTGCGCATGAAAGTCAGCCTTGAACAGACGATAAGAGAACATGAGGTCACGATAAGCGATGGTCCCGAGCCTGTTAAACACCCGTGTCTCAAGTCATTGGTTGTTGCTAATTCATTTTTTAGCCACTTATAGTTTCAACTTCTAAGTTGAGGAACGCGGACATATTGTGGAAACTTGTAATAAATAAATAAAACAAACTTATTCTTGAAATATTGTCTATTCCACTAAAGATATAAATATATATATAACTACCGGTTTCGGCCTTACACCATCGTCAGGTCTAGTTATGAACTATGTTAGTTTGCAGAGAGCGACCCTTCAAATACATCTCAGGTGAAAGGGTGCTATTAAAACTTGGGAGTCCCCCGGCTGTACCGTTAGCTATCTCATGAAATATTTCCTAACAAAACTTAGTTCTAAATTTACATAAAACAATATCATTAGACTAATACGTGAAAAAATAACAAATAAATAAGTAAAAATACAAATAAATAAATAAATAAGAAATATTAATAAAATTAATAATTTGTTAACACCCTGATCCTGTTCTGTTTCCACATATATGTTTGTATTATCTGTTATTAATATTTGGTTCCACATATATGTTTCAAGTTACATATCTAAATCTTAATATTATTATTAATTCTATTTATATTTTTTATTTATTTGTATTTTTACTTATTTATTTGTTATTTTTCCATGTATTAGTCTAATGATATTGTTTTATGAAAATTTAGAACTAAGTTTTGTTAGGAAATATTTCATGAGATAGCTAACGGTACAGCCGGGGGACTCCCAAGTTTTAATAGCACCCTTTGACCTGAGATGTATTTGAAGGGTCGCTCTCTGCAAACTAACTTAGTTCATAACTAGACCTGACGATGGTGTAAGGCCGAAACCGGTAGTTATATATATATTTATATCTTTAGTGGAATAGACAATATTTCAAAAATAACTTTGTTTTATTTACTTATAGTTTCCATTAGGTTCCTTAGATTACTCTCAATAAGAGATATATATAAATTGGCAAATGTTTACTGCAGATATACACCTTTTTTTGTCAACAAATGGAATAATACGTACGCGCTCATTCGTCTATGAAACATGAGCCCCAATCTACACTAGGAGTCCTAACTCGTCTATGAACATCGCCAACATCTGGTTTAGACTAAAACAGACTTACCCAAGTCATCATTTATCAGAAGCTCGTCTTCTTCTTTAATATGAAGTTTTCGTTCCTCTTTGATATAAATTTTGCATTCTTCAAATTCTGAAAATGCAAAAATAATGTATAATAACTTTCTTACAATACAATAGAAAGAACTATTGTCAGTGTGTAAAGATTTGAGTGAAATACATCCTCTAAGCCCGTGATTCTCAGTCAATATGTCGCGGCACATTACTGTACATCAAATTGACATGAGGTCAACAACTGAATTATAAACTATAAACATACAGAGGTAATAAAGTAGCCTTCAACAAACTTTGAAGATCAAAACTGATAATGGTGGAACATGAACTGAGACTTACATAGTCCTTTTTAGTATTAAATATAAAAGAGATAATCCAAAAATATCAGGCACAAATTTCCTATTAATATAATAAATTATTGTTCATATCTGTATTAATAAATAATAATATTTACATTTATTAAAAAAATTCTGGAGGAAACACTAAACGAACTTCTTCCTACCGTCAAATTTCCCACTGCTCAAAACACTTGATACAATTTTTTCTTAAATACATATTTTTTCGTTTACCTCCTTTAGTCAGTAAATATTACAGAATTCCTCTAACCCACCCCTTCCCAGTCAAGCTATCACATGACTATCCATTAGACACACTTCGCTATATTTGTGTATTCCTTGCAATTATAACTATTTTTATCAAAAACCGCAAAACTGATTTTAACGAGATTGTTATACTGACTCTGAATATAGAGTGCTCAATTATAAATATACGATAGTTAAATTCTCCTCAAAATGATAAATGGAATAAGAGTCTATTTGAAACAGTCCTAGTCTAATTCAGTTAGTAGGGCAATCATGTGCTATGGAGTCCAACTTTGGCAAGGTAGAAAATATAAACACTTTGAGGACCGACTTTTTTATAAAAATATTATTCAAATTGTCGAGATATACACCAGGTTACGCCATTTCATTGTATCTAAATATTCGTCGATGTTCTCTTACACTTTAAAACTGCACCATAATTATATAATTGGAACATTACTGTTATCAGATAATAGATATCCGAAACTTATAGCTCGTGAGGTTGAGGAGAAACGTATTCTGGTATAAAGATTTTGATAATATAAATGAGGAGTATGGGTTAGTTTTTGATTTCAAACAAAATTATGTGGATAAATGGAATAGTTTTTTTTATTGAACTCCGTAATAAAATTGGATTGACTGATTTAGGAAGAGCAGATTTCATTTAAAAAATGAAGCTGCATATTTTAATGATTGAAGATGTTAGCTGGGTATTTAAAGTAAGAACTGAGCCATTAAATTTGAATTATAAAAGGTACAATAAATATGTTCATTGAGTGGTATAGATGAATTAGAAAAAGTTTTTCATTTCATGGGCAGTTGCGGAAATATAGGATTATGTATTTTATTTTATTTTCGGCATCAGCCTGTTCGGGGCAGAATAAATAAATATTTGCCCTGATCTATGGACCGCTAATATGTAAGAACAAGATTACAGTGAAAATAGGAACATGTTTACAATAGAACAGACTTACCGAAGTCATCATTCATCAGAAGCTGAGGTTCTTCTTTGATAAAGAGTTTTCGTTCTTCTTTGATGTAAATATTTTGTTCTTCAAAATCTAGAAGTATAAAAAGAAATTAGCCGTCGCGCTGAATTGTACAAATAACTGCCATTGGAAGAAAATGTAGGAGGATCCCCTCAAAACCAAATTGAAAAAATGAAGCTATCTGTTCAGTTGTCTTCCAAACAATAATTACTGTTATATTAGACTACCAGTAAAACACTTTATAATTTAGTATTAACTAGAAAAAAAGAAATATGGGCAACTCACCCCGGTATTTAAAAATCACATAGCCTTATTATAACAAATTAAATTTAAAAGATTTTCATTATTTTAAGTGACTCCTTGAATGATAAATCATAAAAAAATAAGTAAAAGGACTAAAGTCAATGAGTGAACAGAAAATCCGAGATATTCGATCACCTTCGGTTCACAATATTGTGATTGACACTCGCCATTTTTTCCCCTACTTTAGAAACCAGAGTTTTTCATTGAAATTATTGATTACCTACATGCATTATTAATTCTCATATTATATTATATTTCATAATTAAATACTCACCTGAACTGTAATGCATAACTTCACACTTAAGAAGAATAACAAAAAAATGTTAAGACTGAAATTACAAAAGGATTGAGTTCAAAACCATGCCAACAAGTCAATAATAATACCAACGTATGAGAAACATCGATATGCAGAATTATACTGATTATGACATTTTATTATTTTGTTTCTTATTTCTTTTGTCTACCAGAATAACTAACCGTTTTCTTGTTGTTAGTTATTATGTGTGATAAGGATATCATAAAATTATAATTACATACAAATAAAAAACTCATATGAATGTTGTTGACTTAGGGGGGGGGGGGGGGACAATTAATTTCACTTTCGTTATTGCCTTACTTTTTTCACAATCTCTGATAGTAGCGAAAACATAATATATTATAATCTGTATTTTTCATTATTACAATATCAAATGATTTATATTTCTCTGATTTATTAGGAACATTATTTCCTGAAATATGAAAATGAGTGCCCACCCGGTCTATGATTTAAAACTCTGCCTCTTTCATTTTAGCGGAATGAGGTAGGTTCAATATAAATGTCTATAATATAAAGATGGCTGATGTAGCGAGAAGTGATCATTTGACAGGTGGCAAAATAAAATAGTCTGAACTCTCACAGATTTTATTAATTTTTGAGAGCCGGCTTTCGAGGTTGCCCTCATCACCAGACTGCAATGAATAAAATCTTGGAGAAATCAGACTATATTTTATTTTGCAACCTATCAAATGTCTATAACTTTCCCGAATTTTTTTTTTTTACTTTTTACTATCGGGTATTATAGTATTGCGAGGAAATATTGTAATCGTGCGAAAATCCAAGATAGGGTTTCTAAGGTATTTTTACCTTTCATTGTCCATTTTCAAGATGATGTCTGTGTGTGTGTATATTTGGAAAGTATTGAGAATAAACGATTGTAGCTATAGAATTTAAATTTGTAATGAAGAAGTCTCATGCGCTCATTTAGATCTGATTAAACTTTGAGCGGGGACTTGAGGGTCGGAGGAACATATAAGATGCAGCCTATATGTATATATATTTTGACCTAATCAAAAATCTTTGCAGATAAAAGTTGTAGAAAAACCTGAGAGACATGTTTTATAGGAAAAACGATTTTTCGCAGATCGCCGGTTTGCTATACATATCTGACAACAATGAAAAAAAGAATGTCACTCTCAGAATTACGATGTACAGTTAGACAACCACCGTATATTCATTCAGTAATGCCATATATTCAGGAAAATACTTTAATGCAGCAAGGTCCGTAGATAGGCATCATTATGATGAAGAAACATAGAAAGAATACAGGTGGATTCGTTTTATTTTCTGAAAGACACTTTAACAGCAATGTCTGTATGTAGGCATCAACCCGTTATGATGATAGACAACCATATGTTAAGATAAAAAATATATTTTGGTTGGTCCTAACCAGAGCCGGCCCTACCATAGGGCGAACGGAGGCGCCAAGTCCCGTGGGGCGCCTCAGTGGTTAAGAAAAATAAAGGAAAACATTATTTTTTTCGCTTTTCGATATTTTGATTGGGAGCGTGTGGCTAGTATGGTATGTGAAGGACCTTATCTGTTGTTTGATTAGTTAGTAAAATAATACAAACGAATGATCTCTTTATAAAAGTAATTTTTGTGATAAATAAATGTACCTTATTTCTTAATATATTTTGATTGTCATTCTACATCAACTGTTCCTTTAGGTACTGTGAAGAGTACAGTGCCAACGAGCATGGCTGTTTTGAATCGACAAATTAGACAGAGACTTAAGATGTTGTATGCAGAGACTAATGCCTGGGCTTCAACTACGAGATCGTATCGCCTAGAAGCAAAACGCTCTTTCGTCGCTTTGTTGGACATGAGCCCAACTCTACTATGGGAGTCTTTAATTCGGTCTACCAAGGTTTCTTCAACGAGTTCGGCTAATATGAGAAATGAATATCACAATATGAAATGATTCCCCCCACTCCTCGTTCCTCAGACATAACAATTTTTGTATTAGATTAAAATATTGTTTATTTCACAAAATATATAAAATATATGGGTGTACTTTCGGTATTGTACCATCTTCAGCCACGACTTAACAAGTACAGTATTTGTTAAGTCGTGGCTGAAGATGGTACCAATACCGAAATTACTCCCATATACTGTTGTCATACCTTTCGGTGGATACCGTCGTCACTGGCTGCTGGTCGAGTACTGTGGGGGAGCGCTTTCGATGTAAAGACATCTTCAAGTACTGTTAATGTAGTACTGTATAGTACAACATTAACAGTAGCTTGAAGATGATGTCTTCACATCGAAAGGACTCGCCCACAGTACTCGACCAGCAGCCAGTGACGACGGTTTCCATCGAAAGGTATGACAACAGTAATATATTTAATGGCGGAACTAAACCCTTAGATTATAAACTCCCACATATTTTATATATATATAATAATATTTTTAAAAAACATTCGTTTTTCTTTATATTTTTTATATAGTGTTTCACAATATCTCTGCAAAAATGTTAAGTATCATTAATTTCTTTGGATTTTGGAGGCAGTTTGATTCTTCAATATTTGCAACGCATAGCAGAGTAAATATAGCATAATACCAGTTGGGTTATCTCAGTAACATTACAACTCAGTGTATAACAGGTGAGGACAGCAACTCCGTGTATAACAGGTGAGGAGAATAACAAGTTGTTTCAAGTAAAAGTTAGTATGTACTCTGATAAGTTAATTTTTAACGGAATTTCACGTTTCCAAGGTCCCCTGAGTACGTTTTGACAATTTTTGCGATGATGTCTGTGTATGTGATTGGAACATTGTAAGCGCTCTAACGCATACAAAATTTTAGCTATGAACTTGAAATTTGGAATCGAAATGTTACGTGCTAACACAGATATGATTAAATTTTGATAATTTTACTTTGGGGCCTAAGTTCATTTTACAAGAAACCTCTTATATTTATGACCTAATCAAAAACTTTTCATGTAAAAATTTTAGAGACTACTAAGAGGCACTTTTAACGTCAAAAGTCAATTTTTGCAGGTCGTCCGGTTTTCGAGATACATGCCAAAAACCGTCCTGAAAAGTTTGTCAACCAACAAAATCGCACCACAGGGAAATGATGGGGTGCGAAATTTGAAAAAATCGTAATTCCGGTTGGGAATAGATTATGTAGAGTGTTTTCTTTAATGTGGAGGACTCTGTTCTGGTGGCGGAGTAGGCTGTTCTGGTGGCGGTCGAGTTGGAGGTGCAGGTGGAGGAGGCTGTTCTGGTGGCGGTCGAGTTGGAGGTGCAGGTGGAGGAGGCTGTTCTGGTGGCGGTCGAGTTGGAGGTGCAGGTGGAGGAGGCTCTTCTGGAGCTACCAAAAGCCTCCACCATCTGCCCTTATCAGGTCTCATGGTCCTCCAGTCCCAGATGTTATGTTGGCAGCCCTGATTGCTCCGTAAATAGACTATTTCCTCTTCATTATCCCATCAGTGCCCTGGCTCCCCTACCCTCAGCCTCAGACACACTTCACAACGGGAATTTACGCTTATCGGTTTTCTGCAGGCCTAAAGAATGTATTAGTCATGATTATTCTCCACCGAATGGATATAACGACACAAAATCTTATATGTATCTCATCATTTTGGTTCTGAGGGGTGGGGAGGGAGGGGATGTATCCAACATATCTCCCGCCCCCTCTACTTCACAAATTTGTAACTTTCCGCTCTCCCTCCAAAACCAGTCGAAGGTTTGCGCTAATATTCAACAGTTGCCTTATATAGAAGTTCCTAAATGCTCATACAAATTTTGTGTCGATAAAATCATTCCATCGGCACTTATTGGGGTTATTGAGTTGAGCCCCCCCCCCTCCATTTAGTCGATGTCGCTGCCGAGTTGGACAGGTTATGACCTCATTGGGTTTTGACTTTTAATGATATGAAATTTCATGTCGATACATTCATTATATCGGCAGTTATTGGGGTTTTTGAGTTGAAACTAATGAATGTTGTCCTTATGGGGTTTTGGTCACACATATAACATTTCGCGACTATAGATTTATTACATCGGCACTTATTAGGGTTTTTGAGTTAAGCCTCTCCCCTACTATCCCCCTCCCCTTTGGTGCATTTTGCTGAAAACATTAGGTGTCGTCGTTAGAAGGATAAAATAAGAATATATAATTTCGTGCCGATGCGTTCATTCTATTGGGAGTTCCGCTTAACGTCCCATCCGCAGGACGGCATCCTCAAGCGATAACTTTATTGATGGGGAAGTACATTGTTGGTGATTCCCCGACTACATTTTTTTTATTCTTTTATGCCCAGAGCTTGCATATAGTATATATATTGTAGCATGTCTACCCTATAGATAATGCTCAGAACTGGCGATGTCTATGAGAGGATCGCGATCGCTAGGAGCAAAGTATGGGTTGTGTGGTGTTGAATAAACGAGAATTGCATTTGGAAGAGAATGCTCGGAACCAATGATGCCTGCGAGAGAATCGCGATCGCTGGGAGCGAAAATAAAGAATAATAGAGACACAATGGAAAGGAAGCCAAGATAATTGTCTACATCCGGTGTATAAGGAATAAGCAGTAAAGGTTTTTTTTCTTACTCCAGGTTTTCACACAACTAGAGGCAGATGTTAATTGGTAATATGCGATTGGCTGGAAATAAAATGGGCGGAGTCCGACGACGAATCAAGTCTCGAGAACTGTCCCCTACCACGGTCGGATATCGGAAGCCACTCCCCGTTTTACTCATTCTTCGCTCATGTCTTGGCTGGTCACCACGTTCTTTTTATATTGTACAGTTGAGTTTGAATATGTGAAATTAACTTTCTTTGTTCATGTCTTGGCTGGTCACCACGTTCTTTTTATATTGTACAGTTGAGTTTAAATATGTGAATTGAGTTGTCTTCGTTCATGTCTTGGTGGATCACCACGTATCTTTTCTATAAGTAATATCAGTTTGAATATGTGAAATTAACATTCTTCGCTCATATCTTGGTGGATCACCACGTTCCTCTCTTTGTAAAGCCTAGTTTCAGTATGTGAAAGTACTTTCTTCGCTCATGTCTTGGCTGGTCACCACGTTCTTTTTATATTGTACAGTTGAGTTTAAATATGTGAATTGAGTTTTCTTCGTTCATGTCTTGGGTGATCACCACGTATCTTTTCTATAAGTAATATCAGTTAGAATATGTGAAATTAACTTTCTTTGCTCATGTCTTGGTGGATCACCACGTATCTTTTCTATAAGTAATATCAGTTTGAATATGTGAATTAGTCGTAGAGACACACTTTGATTTTGGACGGTGCAAAGTCAGTGGGGGTGTAACTTCTGGTGTGCCCTCGAAACTACGCAGATCTTCAGGGACTATGTGAATAGACGATTTCTACGGGAAGTCCAGAAAGGGTGATCACGCCGTCATTCGCCATGGATATCGTATCGAGGTACCTCGTAATTAAGTTATAATTCAGTCCTTCAGACATACGGCCAAATTATATATATTCAATTGTTGTTTTGTAAATATGTTCTCATTAAAATAAATATGTTAAAGTTATAGGTTTGATTCATTTCATTCCCCCCCCCCCCCACTCATGCTTCTTCTGGTTGACAACAGTAATTAATTATTGTTAATTACTGATGTCAACTAACCGTTAGGATCTTGTAACCGTTCTTCCCGTGGGAGTGCTTTCAGCTATTCAGGCATTGTTTAATTAAAGTCGCGATTTAAATAATTTTCAAATTTAATAATTTTTCGATCTCAATTTTATTTATTTTATTAATTACGTGTTTTGCACTCACACGAGAGGGAGGGAAATGGTTATAATTGGCGCCCGAACAGGGACTTGATTTGTTTATTAATTATGCCAATTAGTATAATTAATGAACCCCACTAATCGGTCCCTTATTAATTAATTAATTTTTTTTTTTTAATTAAACATTTTTTTTTTTGCTTTTTAACGTAGATTCCAGCCTATTAGGCCACAATGTTATATTTTCACTTAAAGTCGGTATTTAGAATCAAAACTGAAGAAGGATGGGTGAGGGTAGGGACAATGAATGACATCATTTATTGAAATAATTTTATTTTTTTTTGTTTTTGATTTTTTTTTTTATGTAGATTTAGTAGGCATTTATTTTACATATTATAACTATTGTTGTATTGTGATGCCATCTGACAGGTCACCATAGAAATTAGGTTAGCACCAGACCTCCCGTATAATTCATTTAATTGTTTTGATATATATTTCTTATCAGAATGGAAGGGAAAGAGAAGTCGGACTTAGAGCCGATACAGACACGGTCTAGGAAAACCATTCGCACTCCCCCGGAGTCCCCGGTAGAAAATCCTAAATTTGACCTAGAGGCGATGTTTAAGGCCATGCAGGAACAGATTTCGGGACTAGGACAGCAGGGAAAGGCCATGCAGGAACAGATGGGAAACTTGGGAAAGGATTTAAAAGCGGACATGCAGGAACAGATAGGACAACAGACTTCCGAGATAAGGGGTGTGCGCCAAGAAATTTCGGTAATGGCAAATAATATCGAATCCATTAATCGCGAGATGGGCACTCTACGATCTGAGTCCGGAGAATTGAGAACTAGACAGGACAATTTAGAAGGGAGATATGACAAACATGTTTCTGAAGTTAGGGACATGGTAGATGTCTGTTATCATGAAATGACGGGTAGAATCATGTCAGAAACACAACATTTAGATAAGGAGGTCGAGGAAATAAATTCGAACCAAAATCTTTTTCGTACCGATTGTGAGAAGAGATTCGCCAATATCTCGAAGAGAATAGATACTGTTTCGGGTCAAAATCAGGTCTCAACCCCAAAACATAATGACCAAGTGACGTTCACCATCCCTGAAGAACATAAGGATTGGTATACAGGTCAGACCTTTGCTCGCGAACAACCTAGTAACGTCACTTTCCAAAATACGTATATAAAAAATTACGAACGTAACAAGGTAACGTTCCGTAACAATGTGTTGGATTTACCCAACCATTTCATATCAAATTTAGAAATTGCATATAGTCACATTGGAGAATTTTATAATCTGAACGAATTTATAAAGTCACATTTAAAGGGCGAGGGTCTGGATTGGTTCCTTGTAAAGTCAGGAAGTATCCGCTCTTTTGATGAATTCGTCAATGCGTTCAAAGATAGGTTCTGTGGGGAGAAATATGACGTTATAGTCCGTAGGGAACTTGATACCCAAGGCTATGCCGATCATATGGATAAAACACCCAGCGAACATTTTTCAAAATTAGTGTCACGACTCCAGGATAGTACATATAAAATTCCGGAAGGCTACGTATGTGAACTATTAAGCAAACATTATGGAGAGACGGTCGAAAATTCAGTTAGGATCCAGGGAATAATCTCTATTGAGAGACTACATGAGCAAATAATTAGGATAGGTACTAACATAATTAGACGTGATTGTAAATTAAAGGATAGTTCTTGGAAAGGCGGGGAAAGACAGTACCGACCAGATAGTCTTCCGAAAAACAATAACTTTCCCAAACAAGACCTACCTCGTTACAATTCTGGGAATGCACGGGGAACCTCTCACTACAATCAAGAGAGAGGGAATCAATTTAGCCGAGGCCCTTCCCGCGAGTCAAATCCAAATTACGATCGGCCACGTAATTACTATGACTCAAATCAGAATTATAATCGACCACCTAATTATAGGGATAACCAGTCGAAACCTAACGTAAGAAACATGGAGGTAGTGACCGACAACAATGTCAATACAGACATGAAAGAAATAAAGCAATCCCTTGGAGAGTTGGCTAACAACCTGAAACCAATTGTTGACCACTTGATAAAAAACTAAGTAGCAGGAGTGGGATGAACAAACTTAAAACTATGGGGGGAGGTAAATTTAAATTCAAGGGGGACGTACGCAGTTTGCTTGGTACAGAAATGATGACGAGATTGACAGGGGACATTGACCTACATACTAACATTGACAATGGATGTCCCACTCCTGTAAAGATAAAGACAGACTGTAACAACGGACTGACATTGATGAAGCTACAGGGGTACCGAGAAGGTAGCGGTTTAGGAAAATACGGCAATGGACGCTTAGAACCAGTTTTTATCAGCACGAGAAGACCACTTCAAGGATTAGGTTATGAGTACAAATTTCATTATATCAGATCACCAGTTAACGTAGAATCAATAGCAAAGACATCCTTACCAATCCCTGCTAAGGAGGAAGAGACCATCGACAAACCAACATACCCCGACAATACTATGACTGCCCCAGATCACGTAAATTCATCAAGTATAAAAGAGGACGAAATCACAGACAAACCGACAGGCAATGACGAAAACATAACTTCCCTAGACGACGTCAGAATATCATCTCTGATGCAGGAGTTTTCTGACCTACTTAGAAACGAGGAAGAAGTAACAGACATATCGACAGACAATGACCACATAATCCGCTACCCGACTAATGGCAACCCCACTTGTGAAGAACATCCGCAGGTGAACTTCATCAAAGACAATAGGATAACTGACATTTCGGGACTACAACAACAGACTTACAAATTTACAGAAAAACAGGCCGAAAGACAGAAACAGAACTTTGAGGTACGACACCAACAGACTACGTTAGAAATTGGCGATCAGGTGTTAGTACAATCTCTGCGGATATCCACCGGTAAGAGGAAAATATTACTATTACTATTCTGGGAAGGACCTTACCAGATTTTAGACAAGGAAAGTCCTCAAATTTTTATTTTAGGACATCTCGGCAGCGACGTAGCGGAAGGAGGAATCTTTTATATACCTCACAGAAGCCGTATATTAGCGGATAAATTTACAAGCAGGCTAGAGAAGCGCTAGGGCTCTCTTTGAGATTAACGATCTTACTTCAGCCGAGTTAGGGGGCGATTATTGCAGACGAGATCGCGGCCCTAGAGTCAGGGAAGAGATTTGTGACGTCTCTATGGGTGTCCATCCCCAGCTATCCCAGGAACAGTTAGACAAAGTCACACACACATAAAACAGACACTATTCTTTATTATTTGGGAATTATTTATTATTTTACACTAACGGCCAACACCTCATTATACAACAACACACAAAGAATCACACATACACATTTATTGGGGACACGGGATTTATTATTTAGTTATTTTTTTTGTAAATAGGATAAGGCAGACGGGGACTTTCTGGCACTCCCCTGGGGCTTAACATCGAGCATACCCCCCTTAGTCGAGCTCAAAGATTCCGAAGTGAATCGCCAGGTTGTAAATAGTAATTTTAGATAATAAGTTAGGGTTAGTTTTTTTTTTAATTCTAGATATTAAATTAGGATAATTTTTTGTTTATATTTAGTAATAGGATATTTTTTTTTAAATAGTATTAGTAAGTCTTTTTCTTTTTATATTGATAGATGGGATAATTTAATTTAGGTAATGGTGTCATTTTTAATTTAACGTAATTGTAGGACGGGGCAGACGGCATATGGACTGGCCATCCATGGGAATTTACATACGTATTTGAATTTGATTAGTAAAGCAGATATGACTAGGCTGACAGCGAGACGATGGCACACACATTTGTAGGTAGTCACGTATGGTAAATGTACTTCCAATTGTGTTTGTCTGTTTTGTTTTGTATTTTTAAATAATATTTGTATTAGTATCCGACCGTGTGTATCTATTGAAAATGTCACATTGACCCATATTTTATCTAGTGACCATGATGGGCTATGTTAACCCAATGAGAGCCTTGTAAATATATTTGTCACATATATCCAGGTATGGACCTTACTTATTATGATAGAGTGTCGACCACGGTAGGTCAAAATGTCAATTTTGTTATTTTATTTAAGAAATCCTAGGGCAAGGTGCCGAAGCATACATGACTGGAGGGGGAGATATATTATAAACTGGAGGGGATACCCAGAATTGAATATTTAATTATCGTACACACGGAGAAGGGGCCACTCCATTGATGCTTGTAGAATCCATTTAAAGGGGCGGGAGTTTGTTTAATTATTTTTTTTATGCCATGAACTGACTGTTGAACTGAAGAAAGGGTTTCGCTACTTGATTAATGCGGATGCCGGAATTTACATATATTTATGAAACTGAGATGGGATTTGAGTGGGCTTATTTTTCTATTTTATATTTCGTCGTCGTTCCGGCAGAAGGTAAATACCTGTCGAAGGCCTAAGGAGGCATATGGTTAGGGTTTGGTCAACCCAAATTTTTGTTGAAGCGGATTAGGTATATGGGAATTCAGTTGAAACATTGTCGAGGCGTGGGGCCTTTTTGGATGTTTTAACTAGTCAGTGAATGTATGCTAGAAATAGAATCATCGTTATTTGCCAATGGAGAGGGTTAACTCCAAGAAGTACAGCGTAAAGTAAAATCATGCTTTGGTCACGCATGCATAGGCAAGCCATGCCGATTCGAAAGGAAATTTAAAATCATGTTTTGGTCACGCATGATAATGAGGTCGATACCTGAGTATTTGGTTAAGTGTATATGCTCAGTGAACGAGCAAGTGTTAAGTGAAACTAATAAAATATGTGACTTCCAATGGTCATTTAGCCGACATATTTTATTTTAACGGGAACGGGGGATATTGTAGCATGTCTACCCTATAGATAATGCTCAGAACTGGCGATGTCTATGAGAGGATCGCGATCGCTAGGAGCAAAGTATGGGTTGTGTGGTGTTGAATAAACGAGAATTGCATTTGGAAGAGAATGCTCGGAACCAATGATGCCTGCGAGAGAATCGCGATCGCTGGGAGCGAAAATAAAGAATAATAGAGACACAATGGAAAGGAAGCCAAGATAATTGTCTACATCCGGTGTATAAGGAATAAGCAGTAAAGGTTTTTTTTCTTACTCCAGGTTTTCACACAACTAGAGGCAGATGTTAATTGGTAATATGCGATTGGCTGGAAATAAAATGGGCGGAGTCCGACGACGAATCAAGTCTCGAGAACTGTCCCCTACCACGGTCGGATATCGGAAGCCACTCCCCGTTTTACTCATTCTTCGCTCATGTCTTGGCTGGTCACCACGTTCTTTTTATATTGTACAGTTGAGTTTGAATATGTGAAATTAACTTTCTTTGTTCATGTCTTGGCTGGTCACCACGTTCTTTTTATATTGTACAGTTGAGTTTAAATATGTGAATTGAGTTGTCTTCGTTCATGTCTTGGTGGATCACCACGTATCTTTTCTATAAGTAATATCAGTTTGAATATGTGAAATTAACATTCTTCGCTCATATCTTGGTGGATCACCACGTTCCTCTCTTTGTAAAGCCTAGTTTCAGTATGTGAAAGTACTTTCTTCGCTCATGTCTTGGCTGGTCACCACGTTCTTTTTATATTGTACAGTTGAGTTTAAATATGTGAATTGAGTTTTCTTCGTTCATGTCTTGGGTGATCACCACGTATCTTTTCTATAAGTAATATCAGTTAGAATATGTGAAATTAACTTTCTTTGCTCATGTCTTGGTGGATCACCACGTATCTTTTCTATAAGTAATATCAGTTTGAATATGTGAATTAGTCGTAGAGACACACTTTGATTTTGGACGGTGCAAAGTCAGTGGGGGTGTAACTTCTGGTGTGCCCTCGAAACTACGCAGATCTTCAGGGACTATGTGAATAGACGATTTCTACGGGAAGTCCAGAAAGGGTGATCACGCCGTCATTCGCCATGGATATCGTATCGAGGTACCTCGTAATTAAGTTATAATTCAGTCCTTCAGACATACGGCCAAATTATATATATTCAATTGTTGTTTTGTAAATATGTTCTCATTAAAATAAATATGTTAAAGTTATAGGTTTGATTCATTTCATTCCCCCCCCCCCACTCATGCTTCTTCTGGTTGACAACAGTAATTAATTATTGTTAATTACTGATGTCAACTAACCGTTAGGATCTTGTAACCGTTCTTCCCGTGGGAGTGCTTTCAGCTATTCAGGCATTGTTTAATTAAAGTCGCGATTTAAATAATTTTCAAATTTAATAATTTTTCGATCTCAATTTTATTTATTTTATTAATTACGTGTTTTGCACTCACACGAGAGGGAGGGAAATGGTTATAATATATAAATATATTTGCTTTAAATGAAATTGGAATCTTCCTATCAGAGCAGTTATCAGTCTATGAAAGTGTTTTACGTTCCATTTTTATCAGGAATATATCACCTGTAATTGGAGATAAAATTTAACAAAATAGATATATTTTTTTTTCCTTTTCTTGAGTGAAAATGTTTTATGATAATGAAATTTGACATTTTTTTTATTTGCACTAGTTTCCAACTGCCTATCACTTACTTATTTCTAACTATCTGGTTACCCGGCGTGGCACTGCTAGCAACATTGAACAGAGCTTTAATGAAATGAAATGAATTATAATCGTTATTCTATATATGTACGTCCCATAGGAATAACAACATAAGAATAGAAATATCAGCCAATTGAGACAGAATAGAGAAAAAAGAAAAGAGGCCTCTAGGCATAAATTGAAGAAACATTAAATGTTAATAACAGGCAATGGATTAAAGCAATAAAAATAACTAATAAACTAATGATAAGTTAATTAAAAATAAGAAAAACAGTGAAGAAACAGTCTGTGTATACAGAGTGACCCAGATAAGCGGGCCACAAGTGAAATAACTCCTAAACGGTTAGCGATATCAAAACTGTGCATAGGACTAAAGTTGTAGCACTCGCCGAGAGCTATAGTATGGCGTCCTCGAAAAGACAAAAATGACCCTTTTAGTGGCTCAAACAGCCCTTTGAATGTCGGGGTTCCATTTTGACCCTTAAGGTTCATTACATTTTATTAAAGTACTAAAGAAACAAGGAAGAACTGTGCAAACAGATTTTTGATACGTCAAGTAGTTCTCGGAAAAAAACGTTTAAAGTTGCACGTTTTTTTTATTCCGAAGTTATTATTTTCCGCGCACTCACCAATCACCAACACCGTATCCACAATTTCGCTAGAGGAGTACATTGCAAGTGCTGTAAATAAGTAATTCCTTATCACTGTAAGTCGTTCTCTCTTACTCCTTAAACTTATCTAATTCCTTTGCATCAAAATACATGAGTAATAAGCGGTGGTAGGGCCTCGTCATGTACAAATTGAAATAATAATAATTAATGTGCAAAGTTTGTTGGAATTTAATAACTTCAGAATAAGAAAAACGTGCAACTTTAAACGTTTTTTTTCCGAGAACTACTTGACGTATCAAAAATCTGTTTGCACAGTTCTTCCTTGTTTCTTTAGTACTTTAATAAAATGTAATAAAACTTAAGGGTCAAAAGGGACCTTCAAAGGGCTGTTTGAGCCATTAAAAGGGTCATTTTTGTCTTTTCGAGGAAGCCATACTATAGCTCCTCGCGAGTGCTACAACTTTAGTCCTATGTACGATTTTGATATCGCTAACCGTTTAGGAGTTATTTCACTTGTGGTCCGCTTATCTGGGCCACCCTGTATATACATATATACAAATATATATATATATTATATATGTACAAATATCGTGAATTTTTGACCGATTACGTAACTTCCCCTGCAGGAACTACGTGTAACTGTGTAAGTAAAAATCATTGCGACAATGTGCAGACAAAACTTTAATTTTATATAGGGATTTTTTTTTGTGCTATGGAGTCAATATTTTTATTACGAACAAGAGATTATATAGCAGTGGCGTAGCCCAAAAAAATAGCAGGCGGTCATCCGAATATCTGTAAAATTTAATTATCTGGAAAAGGGCTGACATTTTATATTACTATGAAGATGGCTGATGTAGTGAGAAGTGATTATTTCGCAGGATGTCAAATATAAGGTAGTCTGACCTCTCACAGATTTTTTATTTAAGTAAGCTAGCCGGCTTTCGAGGTTTCCCTCATCATCAGGCAGTCTGATAAAAAATTTTGAATAAAACTAAATAATAAAAACAAATAAAATAACAATCTACAACAACAAACATTAACAATCTAAAATATCATGGATGGGGACAGACGAGTTATTCCTGTCCACCATCTGAATCACAACTGAGTTGACTGTTTACGATAGTTGACAACAGTTGACTTACACAGCGGCTCCTAAGTCCTCACTAAATTCATTACATCGGCAGTTATAAAGGTTTTTGAGTTGAGTCCTCTCCCCTTCCCCTTCAGCCAATTTTGCTGGCATTTAACAGGTATTCTCATGGTGTTTTAATTTTCAATATGAAATTTCATGTCGATGTATTCATTACATCGACAGTTATTTGAGTTTTTGAATTAAGCCCCCTCCCCTGAACCCCTCCATCCCTTCAGCTGATATCCCTGAAATTTGTCAGGTAATGTCCTCATTGGGTTCCAACTACATTCATTACAACAGCAGTTTAATCTAATGAGTTGTTATGTTAAGCCTTCCCTTAATCTGGTTGAGGATTCTGGATTCACATATAAAATTTCGAGTTGTGACTCAGATGGTGGACAGGAATAACTCGTCTGTCCCCATCCATGATATTTTAAATTGTTAATGTTTGTTGTTGTAGATTGTTATTTATTTGTTTTTATTATTTAGTTTTATTCAACATTTTTTATCAGACTGCCTGATGATGAGGGAAACCTCGAAAGCCGGCTAGCTTACTTAAATAAAAAATTTGTGAGAGGTCAGACTACCTTATATTTGACATCCTGCGAAAAAATTGTATATTACGGTTAATCGACGCTCTAATGTTCTATAGATAGAGGAGATGAAAAAAAAAAACAGGAAATATATGAAAAAAAAAAGAATAAACAATAATAATGTTACTAATGAAGATGTAGGATGAGTTAGCGGTGTATCTAGGAACTGTGGGGGCTCCTCAAGGCTCTGTCTTAGCTCCTTTGTTCTTCACCATCTACATCCATCATACAAGCTCTTCCCTATCAAGTTACTAGCAGGCAGACAACGCGTTGTTCGAACTGCGAGGGAGAGGTTCCTGTGTTCCTTTTCTACATCTCCAGATATAGGTACTAAGTATAGGGGAAGTTATGTAACGGGTCAGAAATTCGATGTTGCGTTTTACCGGAATTTCATATTTTACGACCCCCCTTCATAAAAATTATTTCCTGTGTTGTGCATTTTGTGTGTCTGTAAACAAGATATCTCCCGTTAGAATGAATATATCGATATCTAATTGTATATTCCTATCTAGAATAAAAAAAACTTATTTTTGCTTTATTATGATTTGTGTAAGTCTTTCAAGGAAGTAATATTTAAAGGTAAATATGAACAATATAAAGCAACTTACTATAAAAAATGTAGAGAAGGTAAAATATCATTTAACACAAACACAATTAAAGACTCTGACAACTTGTCAAAATCTTTGTGGAATGTGATCAATACTGAACTAAATAGGAGCAAGGCTAGACCTAATAGTGATGTAGAGTTGAATGCTGAAGACTTCAACACTTTTTTTGTTCAACAAGCTAACTAACACTTTGGTACAAAATTTGCCTGAACCTGACTTGGAATGGACCCGCTTCATGGATTCAAATTTAACTTCTCAGATATCACAGTAAAATAAGTCTACAAAAATATCTCGAAAATGAACAATTCCTCCTGCCCTGATGTACATAGTCTAATCCAAAAGGTTATCAAGAATATTGGAGATTTAATAGCTGAACCTATGACTGTAATTTTTAGCAGAGCCATTAGCTCTGGTGTATATCCTTCTCTGTTCAAAATTTCCAAGGTCCCATATCTTACTTCGCAAAGCTTTTTTAAATGTCACTAAATGACAGAATTGTAAATTATTTTGAAGCCAATGGTCTTTTATCAAGTTGCCAATTTGGCTTTCGCAAGGGACTTGGTACAATCAAGGCAGCATCCAAACTAATTTTGGACATCTTGGAAGATAACAAAAATGCAAATGTAATTTTATTCGATCTATCCAAAGGTTTTGATCCCGTATTCAGAAATATCCTGTTAGGAGCTCAAACTTTATGGATTCTCAGACCTCTCGGCTTCCCTACTGGATTCATGTTTAACAGAACCAAGTCGTTATTCTTAAGGCTGACTTTTTTCAATGTGATAACAATAAAATAATGTTTGAATTTTGAATAGAACAGCATACGGACGACCCCCCTTTAGAGGCGTAGTTAGAAACTTCTGATTGGATTCAGAGGGAGAGCGAAAATTTATTTCATTTATTCACGCTGGGGAAGCTACAGAAGGTAACAAAACTTGAGCACACCGTCCTTCGGAAGGGACGTTAAATAGCAGTCCCGAGCCTGTGCGATGTCACATACTCTTTAAGATTCTTACTCTAATTAAACTTAGATAGGTCAAAATTTCGGACTCCCAGAGTATAGCGAACAAGGAAGGGGCGCTTAGCTCCCTTGGTGTACACACGACCCCATCTAGCAAAGGATAGTGGTGAAAACTATGGAGATCTAGAGGCCCCCTCTCCTCCCGGTAGAAAGTTGCCACCTCTCTCTCTGTCTCCTGGGAAGGAGGTCGTAGAGAACTCAGTCTCTCCGGTGTCAGTGTCTGTGACGGAACTTCACTTCCCAGAACCTTGCCTACTTCCCATCGCTATCTCGTCTCTAGCCAACATTTCTCCACTTCTTGAACAGGTATCATCTTTGTAACTATAAACATTTTTTTTTTTTTTTAATTTCCCATTTAAACACAGTATAGGGGAGGTTATATAACGGGTCAAACATTCGAAGTTGAGTTTTCAACGAAATTTCCACTTTTTTGACGGCCTGTATAAAAACTGTTTGAAGTTAAAGTTGTTGTTTTTTTTTTTTTTTTTTTTTTTTTTTTTTTTTTTTTTTTTTTTTTTTTTTTTTTTTTTTTTTTTTTTTTTTTTTTTTTTTTTTTTTTTTTTTTTTTTTTTTTTTTTTTTTTTTTGGCCTTATGTTCGATGCATATCAGCCATGTCAGTGTGTTGTCTAATTATTTTGTACATCCATGGCCCCGGGAGGGAGTTCTATCTAGGAAATAAAACTCACTCCCGGACGGGATTCGAACCCGCAAACCATGGTGAGACCATGCGACCAAACCCCTACGCTCTAGCCCGCACGGCCACCATGGCCCCCAAGTTAGAGGATTTCGGTAGTAGTTATTCAAATATATATATATGTATTATTTTTCCAGAATTTGCAAGTGCAAAACCAAACAACAGAAGCTGTTCGTTTAGAGTTAAGGCGCTACTATTCTGAACGGCGTATCTCGGCTTCTAATGGACGTTATAGCTCAAATTGAAGAGAACTGCATTATCTGTTCCTTACTAAAAACAACGAATTCGAAAATTTAGCGCGAAATTACGAAAGGATTCCGCAAATCGTGTTCAGGAGAGCATATATTATATGTCTGTGTATAGCTACGTATGTTGGTTCAGCTACCAACGAAAACAGCCAACCTGTAAGTCTGTCGGGAGTATTTTTTTTTTTTTTGGGGGGGGGGGGCAATTATTTAATATTTGCGATTTATTGTGGCATACATTAATAAATCGTAAAGGATTTCATCCGCACTGATGCTGAGTTCCCGATGAATATCACTTTAAGAAGGACAGAGGCCATTCAAGTGTTTTAAGGACTTTCTGTTGCGGAGATGCGATTTAGTTCCTCAGCTATACGAGGTATATGGGCAGTTATGTAATCGTTAAGCAAAACATGTATCTTATTTTGAGCCAAATGAGCAACAGGGAAGGGAGAGGAGAGGAGAGTGGTATCTAGAGAGAGTATCTAGTTCCGGAATATCTAGTTCTTGCAGAACGAGAGTATTTCTGCACTTCTAGAGAGTTCTTTTAAAGTCCGATAGGTAGCAGCAACCTAACCAAATCCCAAATAGCTTCTATGACTATATACAGTAAACATTTAAGATCGCGGGTTCGAAACTCGGTCGAGGCCCTTGAGTACACCGTCCTTTGGATGGGACGTTAAGTGATGTACAATGTCAGGTAGTCGTTAAAAACCCCCACGCTACGTAACTAAATCTAAGTAGGCAAGCAAAATTTAGGACTCCCACTGTTGAGTTGGGATCATCTCTGGTAGTAGGCGATATGACCTCGTAGTTAATAGCAAACATTTAATTTTTTTAAATAATTTTATGAAAGTGTTCATTTTCTCTAATCTAAATTGTGATTGGGGGAGTTGAACTATGGATGATTTAATACATTAATGTGCGACGATGTATTGACCAAAAACATTGATCTTAGATCCTAGTTTTCCAGGCTCAGAAACCCGTACAAATTTGAAGGATATATTTCCCGCAAAAAAAAAAAAAAAATTGTTCCATTTGCCGATTTGGCTGGAAATCGATTGGTGGCGTCCATATGAAGTAGCCCAAATGGAATTTCGTGTCGGTACATATATCATTCTATCGTGAGTTATCGGGTTCACAGACAGATAGAAATAGTTTACTTCCGTAAAAATTCGATACGGAGTTTTCAAATTTCATGTTTTCCAATATCTAGCTTCCAAAAATGATAATAAAATCTGTCAGTCTGTGAAAACGATATCTCCCAATAGAATAAATGTATCCACACGGAAATTTATATGTGAATCCAAAAGTCACGACACCTATCGATTTTCAGCCAAATGGGGGATTAGGGGAGGCTTAACACAAAAACTATAATAACTGCCGATAGAATGGATATATCGACATGAAAGTTTGTGACCAGAAGCCCATAAGGACGACACCTTAATTTTCATCAAAATCGGCAGAAGGAAAGGAAGGAATCGGAAGTGGTTCATCTCAAATACCCAGTAACTGCCAATGTAATGAATGTATCGACATAAAATTTCATATTTATAGTCAAAACTCAATGAGGACATAACCTGTCAAATTTCAGCGATATCTGCCGATGGGAAGTGGTCAGGGGAGAAGTCTCAAATCAAAAACCCTAAAACTGCAGGTGTAATGATTTTATCGTCACAAAATTTAGTATGAGGATTAAGGAGCCTCTATGTAAGTAAACTGTTGAATATTAGCGCGATGGGTCGACTGTTTTTGGAGGGGGAGGGAAAAGTTAATCGATTAATTCGTTCTGGGGAAGTACATTGCCGGTGTTTCATCGACGACTTTTTTTTATTTATTTTTTCAATTTATATTATAAATACCTACATTGATTAATAAATCAATTTATTTATATTTCAAACTCAACATGAGGGCGCCGGTAGCTCAGTGGTATGCGTGCTTGACTTCTGAGCTCAAGGTCGTGGGTTCGTTACCCGACTGTGGCCCTTAGTTTATTTTATCTGGGAGGTAAAGTAAACTTAAGCACGCCGTCCTTCGGATGGGACGTTAAGCGATGGTCCCGAGCCTGTACAATGTCAGGTACTCGTTAAAGACCCCTACCCTAGATGAATAAAAATTTAGGATAGGCAAAATTTAGGACTCCCACAGTAGAGTCGGGCTCATGTCCACCAGAGTGATGAAAGAGCGCTCTGGTAGTAGGCGATATGACCTCGTTGTTAAAGCCCGGACATGAGTCATAAAACCTAACCTAACCTAACTCAACATCAATTTTCTGGCCGATTACATAACTTCCCATAATTCTGCATAATTGGAAAAAATGTTTATAGTAACCACAAATTTCTCATTAAAGGAAAATGTACGCACTCTTTGATTCTTTATACGTCACTTTTGTCAGAATGTTGCTATTCTAGAAAAAATCGGAAAAAGCGGGTGCGCGGCTGTTTTTCCAAAATACTCTTAAGCTTTTTCAAAAATGTACACATCCCCCCCCCCCCCTCCCCCCCCCACCGTTTTATTTGTCAACATAACAAGACCCCCTTAAACAGGATACATTCAATTCAATAAAATCTTATTGAAAATACAAATTTAATTTGCCGTCCAGTCTCTCAGTGACCAATTATCTAACTTTCTCACAAAATGTTGCTCATGTCGGACCGCGCTACAGGTCGCTCATGTCGGACCGTGCTGTAGGTCGCTCATGTTGCTCATGTCGGACCGCGCTGCAGGTCGCTCATGTTGCTCATGTCGGACCGCGCTGCAGGTCGCTCATGTTGCTCATGTCGGACCGCGCTGCAGGTCGCTCATGTTGCTCATGTCGGACCACGCTGCAGGTCGCTCATGTTACTCATGTCGGACCGTGCTGCAGGTCGCTCATGTTGCTCATGTCGGACCGTGCTGCAGGTCGCTCATGTTGCTCATGTCGGACCGCGCTACAGGTCGCTCATGTTGCTCATGTCGGACCGTGCTGCAGGTCGCTCATGTTGCTCATGTCGGAACGCGATACAGGTCGCTCATGTTACTCATGTCGGACCGTGCTGCAGGTCGCTCATGTTGCTCATGTCGGACCGCGCTACAGGTCGCTCATGTTGCTCATGTCGGACCGCGCTACAGGTCGCTCATGTTGCTCATGTCGGACCGCGCTGCAGGTCGCTCATGTTGCTCATGTCGGACCGCGCTGCAGGTCGCTCATGTTGCTCATGTCGGACCGCGCTGCAGGTCGCTCATGTTGCTCATGTCGGACCGTGCTGCAGGTCGCTCATGTTGCTCATGTCGGACCGCGCTACAGGTCGCTCATGTTGCTCATGTCGGACCGCGCTACAGGTCGCTCATGTTGCTCATGTCGGACCGCGCTACAGGTCGCTCATGTTGCTCATGTCGGACCGCGCTACAGGTCGCTCATGTCGGACCGTGCTGTAGGTCGCTCATGTTGCTCATGTCGGACCGCGCTGCAGGTCGCTCATGTTGCTCATGTCGGACCGCGCTGCAGGTCGCTCATGTTGCTCATGTCGGACCGCGCTGCAGGTCGCTCATGTTGCTCATGTCGGACCGCGCTGCAGGTCGCTCATGTTGCTCATGTCGGACCGCGCTGCAGGTCGCTGATGTTGCTCATGTCGGACCGCGCTGCAGGTCGCTGATGTTGCTCATGTCGGACCGCGCTGCAGGTCGCTCATGTTGCTCATGTCGGACCGTGCTGCAGGTCGCTCATGTTGCTCATGTCGGACCGTGCTGCAGGTCGCTCATGTTGCTCATGTCGGACCGCGCTACAGGTCGCTCATGTTGCTCATGTCGGACCGTGCTGCAGGTCGCTCATGTTGCTCATGTCGGACCGCGCTACAGGTCGCTCATGTTGCTCATGTCGGACCGTGCTGCAGGTCGCTCATGTTGCTCATGTCGGACCGCGCTACAGGTCGCTCATGTTGCTCATGTCGGACCGCGCTACAGGTCGCTCATGTTGCTCATGTCGGACCGCGCTACAGGTCGCTCATGTTGCTCATGTCGGACCGCGCTACAGGTCGCTCATGTTGCTCATGTCGGACCGCGCTACAGGTCGCTCATGTTGGCTCATGTCGGACCGCGCGCTACAGGTCGCTCATGTTGCTCATGTCGGACCGCGCTACAGGTCGCTCATGTTGCTCATGTCGGACCGCGCTACAGGTCGCTCATGTTGCTCATGTCGGACCGTGCTGCAGGTCGCTCATGTTGCTCATGTCGGACCGCGCTACAGGTCGCTCATGTTGCTCATGTCGGACCGCGCTACAGGTCGCTCATGTTGCTCATGTCGGACCGCGCTACAGGTCGCTCATGTTGCTCATGTCGGACCGCGCTGCAGGTCGCTCATGTTGCTCATGTCGGACCGCGCTGCAGGTCGCTCATGTTGCTCATGTCGGACCGCGCTGCAGGTCGCTCATGTTGCTCATGTCGGACCCGCGCTGCAGGTCGCTCATGTTGCTCATGTCGGACCGCGCTGCAGGTCGCTCATGACCATACTATCAGCTATGCTTTAATCAGTTTTTACATTTTTTTAAAACAATGTCACATACTTACTTTTATCATTTACTTTAATTGTTCTACATAAAAGTACAATCACCAGATGACATAATATCATCCATCACCGTACATTTACGACTTATTGTACCTTCCGTTTTATTATTTAACATTATATTTTTATTTCCATCTTTATTGGAGGTTTTCTCTGTTCCTTATCTAGTATACTTTGATAAATGCAAGTTACGATCCTACAGGTGATTTTTCTTCTGAATGCTAACCTGCAACATTTTATCGACATCGATCAATGTATCGAAAAACAAAACAGTGTTCCGTGGATCGTAGCCAAACTATTTCCCGAACTTGTATTAATCAATTAACTTTTATGTTCCTTATCAGGTTTTTGAATGTAAATATAAGCCCCTTCTCACCCTCCCCCCCCCCCCCCCCCCCCCCCCCATCCTTTTACCCGATTTGGCTCAAAATCAAAAAAGGGGCTCTGGATATATAATGTGGATACATTCATTCTATCGATAGTTATGATGTTCTCGGTCACACACTGACCGATATATACTTTTTTTTCCCATTTTTTGGAATCAGGTAGTTATGACTCATGCCCGGGCTTCAACTACAAGGTCATATTGACCAGAGCGCTCTTTCGTCTTTCTGCTGGATTTTGCCTACCCTTAATTTTGTATTTAGAGGAGGGGTCTTTAGCGAGTATTTGACATAGTCTGGACCATCGCTTAACATCCCATGCAAAAAGACGGCGTTTCGAATACGCGAACTTATGTTCAATTAAAGCAAGCACGCATACATAATATATGCTATTGGCGCCCTCTATTTTTTTTTTAGGGGAGGGATCAAGATGAACTTCCAATTATGTGAAGACATAATATCGACCATAAGACATAATATCGACATAATATCTGACCGATTACATAAACTTCCCCTACACTTCGTATAGGTGTGGAAGTATATGGCCGGTGATTCACCGACATTATAACACAATTTTCCAATGAAATAGCTCATATTTATCTCTGGAATCATTAAGTTTATCCAAATCGCTAGATAAGTCATGTTGACGACACTAACTCCTGTTATCCGTCATTGATAAGTCTACCTAACTCTCCCTCTCTTAAGATTTTCCTTATATTATCATCAATATTGATTTTTTTTTTTTTTAATTATCAGGCTGTCTGATAAAGAAATAACTTTTCATTTCTTTATTTTTTCAAACAAAGAAAACAAATTTTACTAAAATTATTTCCAAGTTATTTTAAATCGCTCGACTGTAAATTTGAGGTGTAGATGTCACAGGTGCTAACTTGGATCTGATTAGTTATTCGCCGAAAATAGACCAAAATTGAGACAACTTTACTTTTGGGTACATTTTTCGAAAAACCGCTTATATTTGAGAACTAAAAAAAAATCTTTTCTCATAAAAGTTGTACCTAAAAGGGACATTTTATATGGAATACGATTTTTTGAAAGTTATACGATTTACAAGATACGAGTACGTACCGAAAATCGTCTTAAAATGTCGTTTTTTAGACGTTTGCTTGATTTACGCGAAAACGATTTTGATATGATATCGAAAAAATGATTCTTATCAAAAATGTGCTTATTAAATTTCCAATCATCAAAATGTCCTCAGATTGTAATAATATAGCAATTAGACCAAATTAATAAATCAAAAAAAAAGAAAAAAAAAAAAAAAAAGACAGGAAATAGTTCCAAGTAATGTTTAATTTGTGCCAAATAATGTTTAATTTGGCAACTTTTAAAATATGCGTTTATTATTGTTAGTTGTTTATTAAAAAATTCCTTTTTTTTAAATTTCTTAACCTCCCTTAAATTCATTTCAAACTGGCAGTAATTATTAGGTATAAGAAAGTCACTCTCAAAATTACGCTGCGCAACGAAATGAAGGAAACCGCTCATGCCATCAATTTGAGAGAGGGGGGAGTGATCCGTAAAAACGAGGTTGGTATAAGAGTTTCCTTAAGGCCATGTCACGTGTCTTCAACATGTTTATCCATGTTATTTGGAACTTATCGACTTTCATTGTTTAAATGTCTCAAGTTTTTCACAGCTTTTCACCGACTCTGAGGCACTTTGGTTCGACGACGGTGTTTATGTGATTAATGTTAAATTTTGACTGGACTAGATAGAATTAGCAGAACTGTGTTGCAACAGTTTCCTGGAGCCCCGGTTCTGACACAAGGCTGCATTTCGCACTTCCTGCTTAGGCCACCTCCAACCAACAGGGATTTCTTCTTCTTAAGATAAAAAAAATATACAATCATAATATTTTTTTATTAAGTATATTTATATTTAAGATGTTTTTTTTTGTTTCTTTTGCATGAAAAAAGATTTTCATTTTTTTATTCATTCAATTCAAAATATCCAAAATACAAAATAATCGATTTTTTTGATGCGAACTAAATCAACCAGAACGTACTGCGTCTAAAAACATTGGCGTAACTTCATATTTTGGGCCCCCTTTCTTCAATCAACTTTAAAAATAGACCTGTGTGAGGTGCAACGCACTAGCGTACGAGTACATTGAATTTCAAACTAATAAAATGCTCTCAGATGTGAGATAGGACCAATGCCAACAAATTGTGCCTCAAAGAATGTACAATACATTTCTGGGGGAAAAATTAATGTTTAAATTGTAATGAATTAAAAATATATATTTTAATAAAATAGTTTGGACAATAATTAGATTAGATATATATTGTAATTCAGTTGAGGTGGGAAAACCCGATGGGAGGGGATAAAAAAGTCATGTTTTGGTCATTTTTTTATTTTTATATATTTATAGTTAGTTATTATGACTCATGCCCGGGCTTTAACTAAGAGGTCATATCGCCTACTACCAGAGCGCTCTTTCGTCACTCTGGTGGACATGAGCCCGACTCTACTGTGGGAGTCCTAAATTTTGCCTACCCTAAATTTTTATTCACCTAGGGCAGGGATCTTTAACGAGTACCTGACATCGTACAGGCTCGGGACCATCGCTTAACGTCCCATCCGAAGGACGGCGTGCTTAAGTTTATTTTACCTCCCAGATAAAATAAACTAAAGGCCTCGGTCGGGTTTCGAACCCACGATCTTGAGCTCAGAACGCAAGCACGCATACCACTGAGCTACCGGCGCCATCTATATATTTATATTATTTCTTAGTGGCGCCGGTAGCTCAGTGGTATGCGTGCTTGACTTCTGAGATCAAGATCGTGGGTTAGAAACCCGACCGAGGCCCTTAGTTTATTTTATCTGGGAGGTAAAATAAACTCAAGCACGCCGTCCTTCGGATGGGACATTAAGCGTTGGTCCTGAGCCTGTACGATGTCAGGTACTCGTTAAAGACCTCTACCCTAGGTGAATAAAAATTTAGAGTAGGCGAAATTTAGAACTCCCACAGTAGAGTCGGGCTCATGTCCAACAGAGTGACGAAAGAGCGCTCTGGTAGTAGGCGATATTACCTCGTTAAGTTAAAGCCCGGGCATGAGTCATAAAACCTAACCTAACCTATCTTAGTATCTATTCGTAGGAAGAAAATAGTTCATGCCAAAATTAAAGAATATACAATTCTCTACAAAAAATATTCTATTCACTTTCAATATTCACTCCAAACAATTCAGTTAAAGATACGAGGGGTCTAGAGAAAAGCTAGCTAATTCTACAATCCCAATACTTAATTCACAATATAATGAATATATCGCTACCAAAACATGTAGTTAGTTATTTTGACTTTTGACTCATGCCCGGGCTTTTAACTACGAAGTCAAATTGCCTACTACCAGACATTAGTCTAAATTTTAGGACGTAGAAACATATTTTATTTTATATAATTCGAGCTGGAGTAGTACATTGCCAGTGATTTTCGGGTAGGATTTTCACGATGGTTCTCTGCCAGTCTTTCTTTCCTTCCCCACTTTTCTCCCTTCCCCCACCTCTCTCCTTCCCCCACCACTCGAATCCCTCCACTGGTGGCCTTCCCTGGTGCTGTACTTGTTGAAGAGGGGATGTAGGGTCCCGGATTTGCGTGGAGTCCTTGCAACAAGTGGGTTAATGATGCTGGAGGCTAATCGGAGTGGATCGGAGCCTGCGACCCAGACCTAACAGGGGACCACTTTGAGGAGACAATGACACCGCTAGTCGAGGAGACAATGGAGCACGAGGCGGCCTTCCACCGTTCAAGAGGGTCTATACCGACCCCTTGGGGGTCCGTAAGGGGGGTTACAGATGGTCACAAAGTGTCTGTACCGACCCCATGGGGGTCCGTGTACTTCCAGGGTCCGGAGCCATAGGGCAAGGGGTTCAGAGGAGGGCTCAACACAAAAACCCCAATAACTACCAATGTAAAGAGTTTATCGACACGAAATTTTTTATTTAGATTCATAGTCCCATAAGGACGACACCTATCAATCTTCAGCGGAATCGATCGTAGGGAAAAGTGGATCAGAGGTAGGCCCAACTCAGAGACCCCAATAACTACCAATGTAATGAATAGATCGACACAAGATTTTGTACTTGAATTCAACACCCCTTAACCCCCTAAAAAACAAGTTTTGTTTGAAAATGCGTTTCAAAAATTACCCATTTTTTTTTATAACTAATAGCAACTCTTTATGCCATATAAAAGTGAGGCCTCTCACTCTTGGCTTTTATTTATGTACAAAAATGGCGTCCCAAAAATATTAAATTATCACGAGTTAACTCGTTGGGCAGGTCAAAAAATATGTTAGTTATACTAACAAAAGCAAGTAAAATGTTTTAATTATTCTAATAAATGTTTAAACTAAATGAATAAAAATATAAATTGGCATGTTTTGAAACGGCGCCACACACAGCGCGACCTGACAAGTCGAGGCACAAGTATCGCGATTCTCGTCGATGGTCTCGGGTTACTGCATATTGCACGTGTCCTAGGGGTCATTCATAAATTACGTAAGGGGGGGGGGGGATTATATCAATATTACTAATTCTTACTATAGGAGGGGGGGTAATGAATTTGATCTTATGTAAGTTTTTGAATTTAAAATCTACTACTTTCGCGCTATTGGATAGCGCCATCTGTACTTAGTTCTCAAATACAGTATTGAATCCTACACAAACCATATGGTCTCAGTACTTCTAGACATTCTTTTATTCTATTGTCTCGCTGACTAGGGATTTCCCTATTGCTTGAATTTTGAAAAATAATTGTCATTTTAGTATCATTTATTTATTATACCTGACATGTCTGCATATTTACATCCACTATTATTTAAAGCTTGGGTACAAGTTTTTCCACTTAAAACTTTAAAGATTTCTCAAGAAGAGTCGAACAACTTTGGAAAACTAATAATGAAACTTTTAAAAATAACTCCAGTGATTTTGAGACCTGTGTTTCTCAAAAAATTAATGAATTAAAACAACTTGCTGCTAAGAAAAAAACAAGTATGTTTGGTTATTTCGTTAAACAGGTTAGTTTGTGCTTTTCTCGATACAGTCTTTTTAAAATTTTATTATCAATAACTTAATCATTTTTGTGGTTCATTCTATTCATTGATTAACTGTCTTTTATTTTATCAATACGATCATTTCTTACGAAAATTTCTTATCAATGGGGTAGGGGGGGGGAGGGGGGGGGAGGGGGGGGGGGGTCAAATTAGTTTTAAAAAAAGAACCTTACGTAATTTATGAATGCCCCCCTAGTGGGATTCTTTTTGTTTTCAGTAGGAGGAATTAACTCTGAAAAATGTCTCTCTGTCCTTAGGGAGTGCGCTGTTCACGACTCGCGCCATCTATCGGCAACTGTACATATGTGTCATTGAGAAGAACTACAAAGACCAAACACGGGATTAGTACACCTAGATAAAAAATAAAAAAAATTGAGCCCGAGTTAACTTGGGATAATATTCAGATTCAAATTAGCAAAACCGTGATAAGTGATAATACGTCAAGGGGTTAAGAACAGCACATATTAATTTTTCGCAAAATCGAAAGTAAGGGCGATATCAGAGAGAGGGGGTCTCAACTCGAAAACGCTAATAAATAATAATTATTTAATATATTATATTAAAAATATATATTATATAATTATCGGTAATAATTGCCGTTGTAATTAATGTATGAACACAAACTTTAGTAAGAGGATTTAGAAGCCCCTTTATAAGACAACTGTTGATTTTGGAGGGAGATCGGAAACTTATTGGCTTGTTCATGCAAGGGGAAGTACATTGACGGTGATTCACCGTAGACTTATTTAAACTTCTTATATAATTATGGTCACTTTACCATCCAACTCTTATATAATTATGATCACTTTACCATCCAACTCTTATATCGTGGCCTGCGCGGCAAAAGGGGATAAGTCACTTTTTTTTCGAAAAATGCGTTTTTTTCACCATTTCATAGATAGAGGCATTCTCCATCATTTTGCCAAAGGAGATAAGTCAAATGTGACCCAATTTTTTAAAATTAGCTTGTGAATTATGGGGCAAGTCGGGATTGCCTCAATGTTGGTTGTGGAAAAGGGGACAAGTCTTTTTAGAATGTAGTTTGGTGACTTACCTCTTATAGCACGGCTCTATATTGCTGTGCTCAAGGCGTTAAGTCCAGGCAGTCATTTGACTTATCCCCTTAAACACACTTGATTTACGACTTATCCCCCAAAACAGTATTAATTTAGATTTAGAGAGTGTCCATTGCATCCCACCCCTCATCCATGGTCAAAATTAATTTTGAAACATTGTTATAAAATTTTATGGTTATAAAAATAAAATTGAAACTAGGACTTTGCTTAAGTTATCCCCTTTTACGCGCAAAAAACTGTTGTGTAAAAAGGGATAAGTCTATTTTGAGAGCACACTTTGCCTAAATGCTAAAATTAGTCGAAATCGGCTGAAAATATTAAAGAACCCTTTCACAAAATGGTTTAGGATGAAAAAACGAAAATATAAATGATAAGCTTGCCTAAATGAAACAAAAATTAAAATTTGGAAGATAATTCAAACTTTGTTTTTTGATTTCCCAACACTCTTGTTTTTTGACTTATCCCCTTTTGCCCTCGCGCCCACGATATAATTATGTTCACTTTACCATCCAACTCTTATATAATTATGGTCACTTCACCATTCAACTCTTATTCTCGGTAAACATTTCATTAAAAAAGTAGAAAAAAAACTTCAACAAGGTATATTATTAATTTCCAGAATGTGGTTTCGTAGTATTGGTAGCTATACTACGGCGGGGTTATATAAATGTAATAATTGTTTATATAACTTTAAAGGATCCTAATTATAATTATGTAAAAACAAAACAGGTCATGGAGGCTACGTACTGGTCAGTTATGCACAACTGTACCAGTTATACTTCCCACGTTATAGAAGTTATATAATCGGACAGAAATTCGAAGTTGAGTTTTCATCGGAATTCAATGTTTTCCGACCCCCTTAATCTAAAAGTGAAAAAAAAAAAGTTTTCTATGGATCACCTGCAATGTACTTCCCCAAAACGAATTAATCAATTAACTTTTCGCTCCTCCAAAACCAGTCGACCGTTTGCGCTAATATTAAATAGTTGACTTACATAGAGGCTCCTAAATCCTCACACTGAATTTTGTATCGATAAATTCATTACATCGGCAGTTATTGGGGTTATTGAGTTGAGCAGCCACTGATTCATCCCTTCCTATCTGCCGATTCTGCTGAAAATGAAAAAGTGTCATTCTTATGGGATTATGAATTCACTTTTGAAATTTTTTGTCGATACAATCAATCATTCTATCGGCAGTGATTTGAGTTCTTATGTTAAACCCCCCTTTTTTTTATTTGGTCGATTTGGCTGAAAAATAATGTATGTCGTCCTTAAAGTGTTCTGGATACACATATAAAATTTCGTGTTGATACATTCATTCTATCGGGAGATATCGTCTTCACAGACACACAGACAGACTGCTCTTTTTCAAATTTGGAATCTAGAGGTTGGAAAAGATGAAATAGCGTTGAAAACTCCTTATCGAATTTTTGACCGATTACATAACTTAACCTATACTTCGTATAGCTGGGAGAGTAAAAATAAAAGTCGTTGGTGGTTCACCACCAGTGTTTTTCCCCAGAACGAATGATTAAATTATGTTTTCGCTCTCTCTATTTCTCCCCCACCCCCACTCATACTCTCTCCCTTTCTCCCTCCCTCTCTCCCTCCTTCTCTCTCTTTCTTTCTCCCTCTCACATCAATTGATCGTTTATACTAAAAATCGCTAGTTGACACACACAGTAACTTTTGAAACCTCGTACTAAATTCAGTGTTGGTAAGTTCATTACATTGGCAGTTATTAGCATATAATGACACACATCGAGCGTGTACATGTATGCCATAATTTCTTATAGAATTCCGCTAAAAGGATATAGGTGGAGGAAGGGTTGGAGGAACTGTGGTAGTGGGTGACAGAAAGGGAGAGTCGTTATAACGGTCCTCTGGTTAGGTTCCTGTAGCCGCGGATGGACCGACCTACTACAGAGAGAACTGAAGTGGAATGGGGAGGAAGGGTTGGAGGAACTGTGGTAGTGGGTGACAGAAAGGGTTGGAGGAACTGTGGTAGTGGGTGACAGAAAGGGAGAGTCGTTATAACGGTCCCCTGGTTAGGTTCCTGCAGCCGCGGATGGACCGACCTACTACAGAGAGGCCTGAAGTGGAATGGGGAGGAAGGGTTGGAGGAACTGTGGTAGTGGGTGACCGAAAGGGAGAGTCGTTATAACGGTCCCCTGGTTAGGTTCCTGCAGCCGCGGATGGACCGACCTACTACAGAGAGGCCTGAAGTGGAATGGGGAGGAAGGGTTGGAGGAACTGTGGTAGTGGGTGACCGAAAGGGAGAGTCGTTATAACGGTCCCCTGGTTAGGTTCCTGCAGCCGCGGATGGACCGTCCTACTACAGAGAGGCCTGAAGTGGAATGGGGAGGAAGGGTTGGAGGAACTGTGGTAGTGGGTGACAGAAAGGGAGAGTCGTTATAACGGTCCCCTGGTTAGGTTCCTGCAGCCGCGGATGGACCGACCTACTACAGAGAGGCCTGAAGTGGAATGGGGAGGAAGGGTTGGAGGAACTGTGGTAGTGGGTGACAGAAAGGGAGAGTCGTTATAACGGTCCCCTGGTTAGGTTCCTGCAGCCGCGGATGGACCGACCTACTACAGAGAGGCCTGAAGTGGAATGGGGAGGAAGGGTTGGAGGAACTGTGGTAGTGGGTGACCGAAAGGGAGAGTCGTTATAACGGTCCCCTGGTTAGGTTCCTGCAGCCGCGGATGGACCGACCTACTACAGAGAGGCCTGAAGTGGAATGGGGAGGAAGGGTTGGAGGAACTGTGGTAGTGGGTGACCGAAAGGGAGAGTCGTTATAACGGTCCCCTGGTTAGGTTCCTGCAGCCGCGGATGGACCGACCTACTGCAGCGTGGCCTGGCCTCTCTTCAAATTGTCGGCTACCCGCTCCATACACGATTTTTCCTTGCCAATCAATAACTAAAATCTTGTCTGTACATTGTTGGAATCATTTTTTTCTTTGATCTCGAGGTTACATTGCCTACTACCAGAGCGCTCTTTCGTCACTCTGGTGGTCATGAGCTCGACTATACTAGGGAGTCTTTATTTCATTTTGCCTACCTACCGAGGCGCCGATAGCTAAGAGGTAGCATGCTAGAATACTGAGCTCAAGATCGCGGGTTCGTAACCTCCCCTTAGGTTTTTTATTTGTGAGCTGAAAAAATCTTCGAATCAGTTAATAAGCGATGGCCGAGCCTGTGTGATGTCAGTCACTCGTTTAAGACCCTTAGTTGAATAAGCCATAAGCCTAGGTTGGCAAAATTTAGGACTCCCACAGTAGAGTCGGACTCATGTCCACCAGAGTGACGAAAGAGCGCTTTGGTAGTAGGCGATATGACCTCGTATTAAAGCCCGGGCATGTATCACAATAACTAACTATAAAGTAAGAATATGGACGGCATCCCAAATCATGTTCAAAGGAGCGCGTTTCATGAAAATATGATAGTTGTCGTAGAAGTAATCTTCTATAGAAATCGATTAAAACGCGAAAAATAAAGTTCGAATTTTATAATGATTGGATAACATTCCCTATGGAGGGGCGCCGGTAGCTCAGTGGTATGCGTGCTTGCCTTCTGAGCTCAAGATCGTGGGTTCGTAACCCGGCCGAGGCCCTTAGTTTATTTTATCTGGGAGTTAAAATAAACTTAAGCATGCCCTCCTTCGGATGGCACGTTAAGCGATGGGCTCATGTCAACCAGGTTGATTGATAACAGAGCACTCTGGTAGTAGGCGATATGACCTTATAGTTAAAAGCCTGGGCATGAGTCATAATAACTAACTTTCCCTATGGGAAAGTGATAATATATATTTTTTTTGTTTTTTGGTTTGACATGTTGTCTGACCGGGTTGATGCGAGCACAAGGTTCCGCAGTCTTCGGCCACCCACCTCCCAGTGTCCGGACACCAGGCTCCATTGTCCGGACACCCACCTCCCACAATGTCAATGCCATATCTAACAATTCCCTTTCTTATGTATATTTGCGTTTGACAAATTTGTTCAACTCTTCTAAAAGGCAAGACAAACTCTGAGTTGAATTATTTTTCCTGTATTGTTTTAGACTTCCCGTGCTATAAAAAGTGGAGGGGGAAGTTACGTAATAGGTCACAAATCCATCTCGTTCATAGTACAAAGCAGTTTGTCAAAAGAATTTGTAGACATCTGAAAGTAACTAAAAAACATTACAGGATCAACTTAAATCTCTTGGAAAATGTTCCTTTATCAATTAATCTCTTGGGAACTGTTCCTTTATCAATAAATCTCTTGAGAAATGTTCCTTTATCAATAAATCTCTTGGGAACTGTTCCTATATCAATAAATCTCTTGGGAACTGTTCCTTTATCAATAAATCTCTTGGGAACTGTTCCTTTATCAATAAATCTCTTGGGAACTGTTCCTTTATCAATAAATCTCTTTGGAACTGTTCCTTTATCAATAAATCCCTTGGAAACTGTTCCTTTATCAATAAATCTCTTGGGAACTGTTCCTTTATCAATAAATCTCTTGGGAACTGTTCCTTTATCAATAAATCTCTTGGGAAATGTTCCTTTATCAATAAATCTCAGGTTCAATCGCTCAACTGTCTCCACCCTTAACGAATGGAATGAACGTTTCGGTAGGAAATTTAATATATGTGGGTTCAAAAGTGCATAAAAAAGACATTTTCAGTCAAATCGGACCAATAAGAAGAGGTCTGTGAAGGGAAAGTGGATGGAGTTTTGGGATGATTCACTTAACGAGTTGTTTTTTGCTGTCAGATTGATGGAATTGTTAAGATTAGTGAAGACTAGAGTGTGGCTCGTTAGGCCCCTTCAAGTTACTGTCCGCTACAAAGACCACTTCGATCCCCCTCCCCCACAACCCCTTCAGTAGACTTGGTCGAATTGTGTCATTCTGAAGACAGCTGACTGCCCCCTCCACTACATCTAGTTCTGTAATTATTAACATAATTATTTATTAATCTATATATAAAGTTAAAGTTAGTCTTTACATGGGGGGGCACAATGATTTTTTTGTTCAGAAATCTGTTTCATGTTTGTAGTTACTGGGCCTACAAGCCGAGTTGAATTCGCCTACTCTTTCTTCGCTCTGGTAGGCCTCAGCCTTTGGGTCTAACTACATTTTCCAAGATACCGCTTACAATGATGACCTAATCACAAATCACTTCAAATGAAAGTTGTAAAGAATACTAAAAAGCACGTTTTATATGACATAGGATTTTTCTGTGGCCCGTTTGGCGAGATACAGATATATGCCGGAAAACATCTTAAAATTAGGAATAGATAATAAAAATACACGTTTGTTCGTCAAACTTCACTATATTCTTAAATACTCGACTATTTTCGCCGTGTTAAGGCATTATCAAGAGTCACTTACAAACTGACAGAATTGGTTGACAGGGTAGAATGTACAGTTATGGAGGGTGGGTTTAGGTAGTGACGGGGAATCCATTGTTTTTGTTACCCTATACATTCTAATAAACAGATATTTACAAGATGATAATAAATATAATGAGAAGAAATCTAATAAAGTGACGGTAACAGTAGAAGTGTTGGTATTTATATAGGTAGAGCTCTTGAATTATATAAATGTAAATATAATTTAAAGTAAATAAAAACAAATAAAATAGAATTTAAAAGCAAATAAAAAAACAAATTAAAATTATAGTATTCTCTAAATGTGAGTTAGCAAAACATTTCTACAATCATCAGACTCTTAGTCTATTTAAATTAAGAAGGGGGGAATGGTTCATTACAATGTCGTTATTTTTGTTCAGTTTAATTATTTCTACCGTTTCCAGTAAATTCAAAAGTGGACCTTTCACAAAGTAAATCTGGAAACCATAAATTATCTTAAAATTACATCTCAAAATCTATTTTATAGGCGTTTGTTTCATTTACTCAAAAAATTGTTCTTTACAAAAAATGTTGCTAATTAAATTTCCAATCATCAAAGAAACAAAGGTACTTATTTAATTTTTATATTGTCTAATTTCACAAAATTATATAAAGGGTACTGGCTTCCACTTACGCCATCATCAGGTTTCCTGAGATTACCTAAGGATGTGGCGCCCCAAGGAGGGGAGATGAAACCATCGATGTTTTCTGACTAACTATTGTTTACATCGACGGCAGACGTCACGGCGGGGGGGGGGGGGGGGGGAAGACCCGCGTGGATAGTCATTTATGCCCTGGGGGGGATGTCGAAGGGGACTTCGGGATTTATACCGATATATGGAGTCACCATTTGGAGATTTTAATGGTATTTCTATGGTGATGCTAAAAAAAACTTGGATTAGTATAAATGCCTATCCAAAATACAGTTTTACACCCGGAAAATACGAGATCCTCTCCTCCCCTTTCTTACTGAATACATAAAAATATATTTATAGTCAAAATGTATTTATTTTGTATCAAAATATAAATTTCTTGCGTTACAATTCTGAACGCAACAATATATATTTTTAAATGATAATAATAGAGTATTATTATTTTTTCTATAAAATTTGTTTTGCCTGAAAAATGTATTATTAGAAGAGAAAAAAATGAAGCATTTTATTAATTATATTATATTTTTTATTGTTTATTTATTTATTTTTATTATTATTGACTTTTACTTTTCATTTGAATACATAAAATTAGTATTTGTATCGGTTAAGCACTAAGGACATTGTTGAGTTGCCTGAACTGGGACTGGTGAGTGCGTATCAAGCGAGGCGGTTTGTCAGTTTCGCGTGGGAACCTTCCCTCGCTCAGTAGTAGACCTGCCGAAGTGGGTTCTTTGGTTCTGGATGAAAGTTGGCCTCCATTCTGTACAACACACGACCTCCATTGAATGTGATAATACCTTTTTTGGCACCTTGCAAAAGTGCATCGTTTATTTTCAAAAAAAGTCCCTGCAGTGGTACTCGCAGTTTGGTTGAGAGCCCGGTCATGATCTGAAAAAAAAAAAAAAAAGAAAAAAGATCGTTTGATTACTGTGTTAAACAGCGGTCATATAGTCATTTTCAGGTGAAACAAAAAATTAACATGACTTTCTTATACCCACCACGTTACTACATATCACTTCCTTTTTCCCTCGGTCATCATTCAAATTACTTTTCCCTGTTTTTTCTCTCTTTTTTGTCTTTGTTTTTCTCTATTTTTATTATATTTCTTTTATCATATTTCCCAAATTATTCGATCATAGTCACTATTATTCCTTTTTGGTTCATATACATATTAATATATTTTTATCATGCATTTATTTATTATTTATCTTATTTTATTTTGACTATTTTTCTTTTTCTTCTCTCTCCTCACACTTCTCTATCCAGCCCCTACTGTCTAAAATTAATTTTATTTCAAACCTTGGCTGGGCATCCTTCCTTCTCTTTTATAATCAACCATCATAGTATTATGCTCGGTCGATTTATATTATCAATTTTATTTCTTTCTTAGTTATATAGATTTTCTTTTTTACTTATTCTCTTTTATTTATATAGATACTTTTATTTATTTTTTTTCATCATAATGAAGTTGTTAACTTTATGTTTTTTCCTGTTTATCTTTTGTTTATCTATATCTTTTTAATTGTATAGTTTTTCTCCAATATAGCACTAATTTTTATTCACCTATATTTTATTGTTTCATGTTCTTTACTCTGTATGTATTTATTCTTAGGGGACCTCGGTCCGAGAATAATTAAATTTCTTTTCATTTCATCACTGGGCATAAGAAAGTTATAGGCATCAGCGAGTTTCATTGTAGGTTGAGCGCAATTCAGAGTGGCTTTCTTGTAACTAAATGCCAGTTTGAAATAAGGTAAAAATGAATTTGAGAGGCAGGAGGGGAAGGGATGATGTGTAAAAACGTGGCGGGTATATGAAATAAATAAAACAAACTTATTTTTGAAATATTGTCTATTCCACTAAAAATATTTACAAAACTACCGGTTTCGGCCTTACACCATCGTCAGGTCTAGTTATGCACTAAGTCACTTTGCAGAGTGCGACCCTTCTAATACATCTCAGGTGAAAGGGTGCTATTTCAACTTGGGAATCCCCAGGCTGTACCGTTAGCTACATCATGAAATATTTTAACAAATTTTAGTTCATAACTAGACCTGACGATGGTGTAAGGCCGAAACTGGTAGTTTTGTAAATATCTTTGGTGGAATAGACAATATTTCAAAAATAAGTTTGTTTTATTTATATATTACAAGTTCCACAATATGTCAGCGTTCCTCAACTTAGAAGGGTATATGAAAGTCATGCTCTGGTCACATCAGATTTTTTTTTTTCAATTTAATGAGAGTATTCGTTTTACATGAGGGGTAGACAAGTCTGATATACTTGTTACTCGAGACGCCATGCGTTACACATTACTTGTATTAGAGACGCCATGCGTTACACGTTACTTGTATTAGAGACGCCATGCGTTACACGTTACTTGTATTAGAGACACCATACATTAATGAAAACTGACATTATTGCAGAGATATTGTGAAATAATTCAAATGAACTTGAAAGAAATAAAACTTGTTTATTTATGATATTGTCTAATTTCACCAACTATATTTACATGGGAGTACTTTCGGTATTTCTACCATCCTCAGCCAAAAGCATAAGAGATAAGACTAAGTTAAGACATTCTGTAATGTTAACTTAGTCTTATCTCTTATACTTTTGGCTGAGGATGGTAGAAATACCGAAAGTACTCCCATGTAAATATAGTTGGTGAAATTAGACAATATCATAAATAAACAAGTTTTATTTCTTTCAACTTCACCATACATTAGTTTGCTCGTATTGGTACCATCTTAAATGTGAGTACATTTCTGTGGCTGTAAATTTCTTTAGGAACAATTCTCATAAGGTCCATAGTTCTCGCGTAACGTCAAAAGAATCAGTTTCCATTTGTCATTTTAAGACGGTTTTAGGCTTCTACCTCGTAAACGTTCTTATAGAATGTACATTTCAGTTTTTTCTACAATTTTTATTTGAATATATTTTTGATTAATTATAACACAGAGACAGAAACATTATAACACAGAGACAGATACATTATAACACAGAGACAGATACATTATAACAGATCCTTAGGTTGAGTTACCTTCTTTTGTGTTTAACTTGAATTAAGACTTGATATAATTTATCTATTCATTATACAGATCCATGTCTGCGGTATGAGGTAATATGTGTGGGGAAGTAACGGCCTCAATTCACTAACAAGTCCCGCATAGCAAACTCTGCTTCACGTTTATGTAACTTTCACGTTCCATATCATTTTCTTTCTAGGACAGATAGAATCTATGAAATCTACAATCCGATGTGACTGATGCTGTGGAGGGTTGAGCATGGATGCGGAATTAGCAATGATGAGAAGATACCAGAGTTAAATGTTGTTTGTACACTCTTGTATATATCCACTTTTTGTCGCTGTCTTAAGGGGTCTGCTTGGTCTCAAATGAAAGCTTGAAACCTTTACTTTTTATTGTTATATGCCTTCATAGCAATTTTCTCATCATCCGCTGAGCTATACGCCTCCGAAGCCGACAACTGCACCTTGTAAAATCACAAAATAGTCATTTTAAGTGATATAATCGTCATTTTCAACTCTTTCCAGGATAGAATCGCATTTTTAGCAAAAAATACACAAATTTGGTCTCTTGCAAATTTTTTCAAAACGGCTCTGTTTTGACCTACGGAGCATTAAAAAAAAAATGTCGTTTTCCCAATATTCAAAGCCTAGTAACGCGCATAAATCGACAGATTGGGAAAAGTTTGCAAGAACAAAAAGTGTTTATTTTTGATAGTTTAATACACGAAAGTAGGTGCGAATGTTAAAAACAAAGTTTTGAAAATCCAGTATTTAAAGTATAGATCAATTAAATGGGATCTTTGAATTATGCGTTATCTCGTGAGCTATTAGGTTTAGGTTTTATGACTCATGCCCGGGCTTTAACTACGAGGTCATATCGCCTACTACCAGAGCGCTCTTTCGTCACTCTGGTGGACATGAGCCCGACTCTACTGTGGGAGTCCTAAATTTTGCCTACCCTAAATTTTTATTCACCTAGGGCAGGTGTCTTTAACGAGTACCTGACATCGTACAGGCTCGGGACCATCGCTTAACGTCCCGTCCGAAGGACGGCGTGCTTAAGTTTATTTTACCTCCCAGATAAAATAAACTAAGGGCCTTGGCCGGGTTTCGAACGCACGCTCTTGAGCTCAGAAGGCAAGCACGCATACCACTGAGCTACCGGCGCCCTCAAACTCGTGAGCTATTGTTTGTTTAATCTGAAATCTCAAACAGGAAATTTTTCAGAGTGATTCGAACAAATTGACAGATCTAGATCAATCTACATTTTAACTGATGATTGCAATTCAAAGATCCCATTTAATTGATCTATACTTGGAATACTACATTTTCAAACTTCCTTTTTAACGTTCGCACCTACTTTCGTGTATTAAACTATCAAAAATGAACACTTTCTGTTCTTGTAAATTTTTCCAAATCTCTCAATATATGTACATTACAGGGCTTTGACGGAATTTTTTTTGCTTGCTGCGTACGTCAAAACGGGAGAATGTTTTGTTTGAATCGTTTGAATCTGAACTGATTAGGATAATTCTTTCAGTGTTGGGAAGCTTATCTCTCTCCGGTGGACATAGGATATACATCTTTACGTTTTATCAAAATGGAGCTGAGCAGTGATAAAAGTGAAGCAAGTCGGAGGCGAAACGGCATTTATTGTATGTCTTAAACCATTGAAGATGTATGAAATGATGTATGGAGGAATTGTTGGCAATAAAAAATACAACAAGAACGTCCGTGACATCCGTCTAAAACAGATAGCCTTCAATAAGACTTTTTATCTCTATGTATAAATGTGTAGTTTTGTCTGTTCGTGTGTTTGTTAAAACTTGAGTAGCTATTGCAAACTCCCGAACCGATTTTGATGAAATTTCATATGTAGCATTCTTGTAATATAAGATACTGGTAGTTCAATAAACATCTGAATACACAGTTTGAGGAAAAGAGGTTAATGCATCGGCTGAACGTAAAATAGGTTAATGCATCGGCTGAACGTAAAATAGCTGTTTGAGGCGCGGCTAGCAGTGATGATGGGTTGCTACATGGTCACATAGTGTACGTTTGAACCGGACTTATTTGTGAAATTTCATGAAAAATCAGTTATGGAACTAGAATTCATCTTATATTTTGTCTCTCCCCCCCCCCCCCCCCCCCCCCCCCCCTCCCTCATCTTCCCGTTGGGAATGATGGGACGCCACATAGTCTATAATTAAATCGGGCTTATATATTATATAAGCACACTTTTTTTTTTTTTTTTTTTTTTTTCCGAGGGCTGATTGTGTCACAGCTGCCAGAGTAGGCCTATTGTGTGCACACTTAAGTTTTCGCTCTCCCTCCTAAATTTCGATCTCTTTATTTATATTTATTTGACCCTTAACTTCAGTTTTTGTGCGTTTGAGGGTCTTTCGAAATCTAAATTTGAGTACACACACACCCCACTCACACGTAAGTTTCCGCGCTCTCTCAATTCCATCGTTCTCTTTATTAGAGGAATCTGCCTTCTATGTTTCAGCTCTACTTCTAAACATGGATCCACGATTCCAGACCTAGACTCGGGTCCTCGTTTCCAGATATTCACTAGCTTCCCGATAAACATGTTTTTTAGTGCTCACATATAAGTTTCCACTCTCCCTCCATATATTCGATCTTTTCGCACGATTACAATACTCAAACTATAAGGTATAAGAAAGTAAAAATTAATAATAATAATATGTCCTCTAAAATGCAATAAAAAGTTCGAAAAAATAATGCAAATTAATTAAAATATTTTTTAAGTTGGCATAAATGCAAGTAGATATAAGGGAGTCTATAGTTATCCTACATTGTGTCCCCTCCACCCTCCCTACTGTCACGAAATTCGAAATTGTCCCCCCCCCCTCCCCCTCACAGTCGTAACGTTACGAAATTTATTGAAAATGGAGCAATAATTGAACCAATTATTTATTCAACATTTTTGCCATCTAAAATATTCTTTATCGGATAATTTTTTTTTTTTTTTTCAAACTGACCTCTTGGAGGGTGAGCGGTGCAAAATTCTTTTCGACGAAAATTTGTCCAATGAGAGAAAGTAGATTTTCCGGCTGTACTTTCAGACTGGTATTGAAGTCATCTTCGTCACTGTCCGGCTCCAAAATTGGCAAAAAAGGCAAGTGAGACATTTTTATTTTGGAATTTGAAAATTTTTAATTTTATTTAATTTTTTTTCTCCAAAATATTTACTACCCTACACTTGCATGGTTCTCAAATTTGGAAACAAATGATATGAACCATATGAAAGCTTTAAAAACATTTAAAATTATATTTAGGACACGTGGCTTTTATATATCCAACTAACTGTGGCCTGGTGGCCGACAGGCGAACTAAACTTGAATAATCAAGATACACTTTTTTTTATTTATTTGTTTTATTAGATTCGTACACCTATGGTAATCGTGCAAAAATCCGAGTTCGGGTTTTCAACGGATTTTCACATTTCAAGGTCCCCTGATTTGATGAGGAAGGCACAGGTAGCTCTCAGAGGTAGCGTGCTAGCCTACTGAGTCCAAGAACGCGGGTTCGAAACCCGGCCAAGGCCCTTGAGAATCTTTGTCCGATTTCGGTAAGTAAAAGAATCGTCTCAGCGTTAGAGCGCTTACAAAGTTTGAATGACATTCGCACTCACAGACACACGCGAAAATGTTCCAAATGTTGAGGGCACTTTGAAACGTGAAGATCCGTTGATATTTCGATCTCGGATTTTCGCACGATTACAAAACTTCGCCATACTATAGATATAAGAAAGTAAAAATGTTTAACCTCCAAATTTCACTAAACTATTAATTGTACCGATTTCATCCGAAACTATTTTACTACTTTATTCGAAATTTCCTCTGTTTGCGGTCGGGGGGTAATTTTCTCTTAATAATACAACAAATACATATGAAATTTTGTGTCAAAACATTCATTACAACGGCAGTTTACAGTGTTTTTGTACCTTCTGCCTGTACGATTTCAGGTACTCGTTAAAGACGCCGACCCTAGATGAATAAAAATTTTAGGGTAGGCAAAATTTAGGACTCTCATAGAAGAGTTGGGCTCATGTCCACCAGAGTGACGAAAGAGTAATAAAAAATGTTGTCTTCCCACTGTTTTATTATTGTTTCCAGAACCTGTTTTCAACGAAACATAGTCATCAGTGGTACATCCCACCCAAACAGCGTAGCGGTTAAAGGACAACTTGCCGGGTGAAATGTACCACTGATGATGACGCTGTTGCATTGAAAACAGATTCTGGTCAATAATAAAACAGTGGGAAGACAACGTCTTTCATTTCTATGAGAAATCTCGTCCCCCACAACTCCACTATCACATATGAAAGAGTGGTTTGGTACTAGGTGATATATCCCGGGCATGAGTCATTATATCTGGGGAGGGGGGACTGATGTTACAATGAGAGACTGGGCCCATTCTCCGGGGGCCGATAATACAACTTACATATCCAATCATGCCTTATCTGCTATCAACTATTTATTATAGTTTCAACTATTCACTGCAAGATATCTTATCAGTGACTAAGCCCACCTGTTAACATACTGTTTCCACGAATCCTGGATTCCTATTTCAGTTATTTATTATTTTTTAAGTTATGATAGGTAAACCAGGAAACCCTATTGTTTTCTGTCGTGTATCTGTCGGTCCACTCTCCCACAGTCCGAACTATCGAACGTAGAAACTTCAAACTTGGTATCTAAAATTTAACGCAACGTTATAGTGAATATTTAGGTTTTGTTTTTGTTTTTTGACTTCTTCAGATGAAGTATAGGGGAAGTTATCTAATCGTTCAGAAATTCATGTTTTTTGACCTCCTGACTCCAAAATACTCGACGACACCTATTAATTTTCACTGGAATCAGCGATGACTTTTTTTTTTGCCTTATGAGTCTTATATCGACCTGAGTAGAAGACGAAACATGCAAAACTCTCTCTATAGATGAAGTTGTAGCTTAAAGGCTGCCCAGTGCTCTGCTCCTCAGAATATTGGCCTTATATCGACCTGAGTAGAAGACGAAACATGCAAAACTCTCTCTACAGATGGAGTTGTAGCTTAAAGGCTGCCCAGTGCTCTGCTCCTCAGAATATTGGCCTTATATCGACCTGAGTAGAAGACGAAACATGCGAAACTCTCTCTATAGATGGATTTGTAGCTTAAAGACTGCCCAGTTCTCTGCTTCTCAGAATATTGGCCTTATATCGACCTGAGTAGAAGACGAAACATACGAAACTCTCTCTATAGATGGATTTGTAGCTTAAAGACTGCCCATTTCTCTGCTCTTCAGAATATTCACAAAACTTCTCCAACACTTCTACTTGCCCTCTTGGAGGACATCAGCGTCCTGGTCCACGAATAGTTAGGTCATATTCGCCAATTCAGGAAAAAAAACCTTGAGTTGGGATACCCAGTTGTGAGCCTTGATGTTGTGGATTTTTTTGGATGTTGGTTTGTATTTGATAAAAGAACACAGAGCCTCATCGACCATCTTCCGTGCTAGTTGATTTAACAAAATTAGAGAGCTGTCAGAACAGTCTCTGTTTTTAACCAGAAGGTTCATGGTTAGTTGTGTATTTATCTAGGTCTTTTCAAGCGGCTTAGCTGACATGCTGATTTCTATAGATGTATTGAACTCTGGTTCTTATATTGGCTGACACAGTTACCGATTAGGAAACCAGTTAGATACATGGAGGCTGGAAATATGGCGACAGAAAAATTCTGAGAAGTAGACAGTTATGTATGAAGGTTCTAATTTGGTTTTTTGAAAGTGTTTCTCATAAACATTAGTGCAAACATCTAGGTATTGAAGCAAGACGTGGATAGACATCTCATAATGGGTCTCTTTTGAAACGCCTGGAAACACCCATCACCCCACATCCCACATCCGACACCACTTTCTCCTTCGCCCAGCATTGCAACTCTTCGTGTCGTTTGTGGCTAAGTGGCTCTCTATTAGATGTGTGTTGCGTTGGCTCCCTCGTTTGTTTGATTTGTTCGTTTGCATCTTTGTTATTATCTTGTTAAATGTTTGCTTGTTGCCTAAGAAACAAACAACTCACTGGACAAACATTTCACATGTTTCATTACCCATTTTTGGTAATTTACTACATTCCTTTTATTTGGATACAAAATTAACATGAAATCAACAAATAAACAAAATACGTCATCGGTGAATCACCGACAGTGTACTTCCCCAGAACGAGTTAATCGATTACTTACCCCCCTCCCTCAAAAACCAGTCGACCGTTTGCGCTAATATTCAATTAGTTAATTACAAAGGGGCTTGTAAGTCGTCATACTAAGGTGTGTGTCCATTAATTCATCACTTCGGCAGTTATTAGGTTTTTTGAGTTGGGCCCCCTCTGATCCATCCTTCCTTTATGCCGATTCCGCTGAAAATTCTCTTCTTCATTTGCACTGCACCCATCTGGCTGAGCAACAAAACAAACTTACAAAAACTTCGAGAATTTGAAAACAAAGTTCTCCGTTTTGCAGTAACTGCACTCTGGTTCGTCTGGAACATTCAAATTCATCGAGAACTTCCAGACATCGCAGACTTTCTACAGAATAACTGCCGATGTAATAAATGTATCAACATGAAGTTATATATTTAAATTCAAAACATCATAAGTATTAATTTTTAATATTAATTATCCGCGAAATCTCTCGAAGAGAGGGGGCTCGACTTAAAATACCACAATAACTGCCGATGTTATGAGTGTATCGACACAAAATTTATTATGAGAATTCGAAAGCCACTATGTAAGTCAAATATTGAGTTTTAGCCCAAACAGTGGCTTTGGAGGCAGAGCGAAGAACACTTCTTTGATTAATTCTTCCTGGGGAAGTATATAGACGGTGATTCACCGACCACTATTTCCCTATTTCTGGGGAAGTACAGAATTGCACTGAATAGGACAAATCGCATCCCTTGTTGGACCTCGAAATTGCACTGAATGGGACAAATCGCATATCTTGTCTCCAAGGTATCCCGTCTCCCTGTTGTGGCTTCCTAATCCCCGACATCCTCATTGTGGTTACAGCCTTGCCTGGTTGTAGATCTGTAGCCAAGGATCCACCATCTAACGTACTGTCTTCGTAGACGCTGTGAACCAAGCAATAGATACAAATAAATAAACAAAAAAGCAGAATTTTATGTAAACTATTTATTGATAAATATCTGACCTCTGCTCTTTTCGGTTATCGTGAATACTTTTGTAAACTTTATTCTCTATTAGGGGCCGCCCATAAATTATGTTAAGCGTCAGAACGAGGAGGGGTTCAAATTTTGTAAAAATTTGTGAAAGCGGGGGGTCTTGTTAAGTTATACATAACGCAATTATATATACATATATGTTTTCTTAATTTCAGTTGATGAAACGGCCTAAACTGTATATTTATGTATTTTTTAATTTGTGGTAATTAACTGGATTTATTAAGTAGTATTTAAAAAAAAAAAAAAAAAAAAAAAAAAAAAAAAAAAAAAAAAAAAAAAAAAAAAAAAAAAGTTTTCTGCATATTTAAATTTCAGAAACGAATAACACATTACATTTATATATGTTGACCTTCTGGAGTTATGTATTTAAATATGAAATCGTGTGTCAATACATTCATTACATCGGCAGTTATTACATATAAGTTTCGTGTTGATACATTCATTCTGTCGGAAGATGAAAACGTATTCGCTGACACACAGACAACTCACAGACAGACATACACACAGACAACTCACAGAGAGACAGAGGATATTTTGTTTTCATTTTTGGAATCAGAGGTCTGAAAACATGAAATTCCTGTGAAAACTGAACATTGACCGTTTATATAACTTCCCCTATTCCTCGTATAGATGTGGAAGTTGAAAGTTAATTTCTTTATGATATTTTTCTTCTTCAAAAAGAGTTGAACTATGTTTATTATACCGTTATGCAGGAACAGACATGGCTTAAAGACACATTTCCCAAGGAAGGTGGGCTAGGTCTGCTCTGGTTATTAACGGCCTATTATCGTAACAGGTCTACCTATTACTGAAGCAATAATAGGTCGAGGGGACAGTAATAGGTGCCAGGTAAGGGAGCAGTAAATAAGGTGCATGATTTGAGTAGGTCATTGTGTGAGAGCTAATATAATGATATGTCTCCGTTCTGCCTCCTCTCAGACAGACATCACGAAATACCATCTCAAATTGTTCTTGTTACTTCAGTCACAGGTACAAGATCACTTTTTGCTGGATCCGGTTGTGATAAATCCAATTTGACCGATGTAAAATTCCGGGATCACGACCAATTTTCCAATCCATAATAATTTCAGGATAATGTAAGGTTTTGACGTGAAAACGTCAATTCGCTCGTTAAGCACAGTGATAGCCGGTCAAACTGTCTTGTGTTACAAAATACTGTCAGATTTCAATCGCTAATAACTACGAGACTAATAATGCGATAACAACGGTTCAGCATGTCTGTACGTGTTTGTTGTGCAGTGTTTGTTTTGCCTGTGACGTTATCGGGCTAGTGTGGGCGCCGGCAGATGATTGTTGCGAATTAGCGTTGTCAAAGGACGACATTTACGGATTTTCAGCGAAACCGACGGGATATTGGGGGGGTGCCAAATAATTTTATTAATTTAATTTTCTGCAAAATTGCCAGAAGGGAAGGGATGGATTCATTTTTGGTGACGCCCATCTCCCCTATGCTCCTACGATGGAATCTACGATTTATGAATACTATAGCCTCTAGAAAAAATTAGTTATTAATATTAACATTTTCTGCAATTTATAAAAAAAATTAATAATAATTTTAATTAGTCATTACTTCCCCGTTCTGTAATTGTTTATAATAATTAGTGTTAGGGTTATTATTATGGAAGAAAGAATGCAAACTGTGTCAATACTCCCCAACCTTCGGATGGGACGTTGAGCGATGGTCCCGAGCCTGTACGATGTCAGGTACTCGTTAAAGACCCCTACCCTGGATGAATAAAAATTTAGGGTAGGCAAAATTTAGGACACCCGCAGTAGAGTCGGGCTCATGTACATCAGAGTGACGAAAGAGCGCTCTGGTAGTAGGCTATATGACCGCGTCGTTAAAGCCCGAGCATGAGTCATAAAACCTAACCTTTGTAATATTTCCTAAGGATATTTATTTTTGAGGCGCCATAAAATTTGTTGTATTGGTCCTATCTCAAATCTAAGGGTTAATTGGCTATTGGAAATTTTATAAGAAACATTTTTGGTGAAATAAATTTTTCGATAGGACTAACCGTTTTCGGGTAAATCTAGAAAACGTTTAAAAATATGTGACAAAACTACATTTCAGGACGGTTTTCGGCATGTATCTCGAAAACCGGACCATCTGTAAAAAATCGTATTTTACATAAAATATGTATTGTAGTTTTCTCCACAACTATTACTTCAAAATATTTTTGATTAGGTCATAAACATAAGCAATAAGTTTTTAAATGTACTTAGACCCCGGAGTAATGTGATCTCAATTTTCGTCCGATTTTGACTAAAATCTAATCAGATCTAAGTCAGCACATGTGACCCCTTCATTCCAAAATTCAAGTTCACAGGTACAATCGTTACCGCGGTAGAGCGCTCACAACTTTCCAATCACATACACACAGACACATAACATGCACAGAAACGTGAAAATCCGTTGAAACTTTCGATATCGAATTTTTGCACAATTAAAATACTTCCTCATACTATAGGTATGTATGGAGTGACCGTGAAGAGTGCACGTATCCCCGACAAGGACACGACAAGAAGATAAGATGTATGTTGGCTGAGGTAGCTGGCCTAGGTACGGAAGGAACCAGAGGTCAGGCAGACAACCCCGACCTACACTCCACACTGGACACATAGGTCACTCACTCTAACCCCCACTCCGGAATTAAACACATTTTATAATTATAATTTAAAAAATATTAATAAATTCCATAATCACTCTTCTTCCTATTTCTTAACCATTTACTTAGGTACCAGCAGGTTATACGGCGTTGCCCGGGAGTAACGTTGCGAGACGAAAAGTTAATAGATGAATTCGTTTTGGGGAAGTACAATGGCGGTAATTCACTGTCGATTTTTTTTTTTATTTGAAGGGATAGTAATGTTTAGGTTTGTTTCAACTCAGATGTTAAATTCAGTAAATACGAATTTATCTCAAGTGACATATTTGCATGTATAAATGTACGGTTATTTGATTGTTTCATTTTTAATGCTTATTTACTATTTTCAGGAGCGGAATATTGAAGATAAACATCCCCCCAAAAAAAGTAAGTACTAATATTATTTACAGTTTTCAATATAAGTTTAAATTTTTTTTTTAATTTGTTGATGAAAAATATACATTGTGAGATGTTTTCATAAGAAAAGCATAAGATCCTCTGATCTGAAGAACTAAATAAAACAAACTTCTTATTTTAAATATTGTCTATTCCAAAAAAATTGTATACATGTACTACCGGTTTACATTATTACACCATCCTCATTTTTTTTTTATTATTATAAAAAAAATATTTTATAATGCATATGTAGGTATTTACTATCGGTTCAGACCATAAGTAAATTTGTTGACAATAGGTAATGGAACAATTTATGTACAATGATAACTTAATATAAGAAATAAAAAAATAAAAAAATAAAATAAAAAATAATAATAATAATAAATCCGTGAAGTCATGAAGAATATATACAAAATAATAACTATGTATGTATACAAAGAGAAAATAATTACAACGATAATAATAAAAAATAAATAAATAAATAAAATAATAGTAATAATAATAATAATAATAATAAGAAGAAGAAGAAGAAGAAGAAGAATATAAAAAATTAGGTTAAAAAAAATATGTTTTTTATAATAATAAATACAACCATTAAAAAAAAAATGAAAAAAAAAAAAAAATAAGAATATAATAATAAGAATCCAAATAAAAATATTTGAAAAAAATTAAATATAAATATAAACGAGGTTTAGTTGTTAAGAGTTGGTAGCACTGTTCGAAGTGGGATGTTTAATTGTCGATTTGTTAGTTGCAGTTTAATTTTATAAATTTATCTTTAGTTTGAGTTTTGCCACTCTTATTGAAAATGTCAAATGTGAAATGTTACCATAACAGGACTACTAACCACGCTTTTACAAATCACTTTCTCTCCCCCTCCCTATATTAGAAGGGTTGGTATGTACACCTAGGGACCTTATCCCTTCACTGTTAGCTCAAGAGGGGGGGGAGAGTCCTAAGTTTGCTCACCCAGGTTTAGTTACGTAAGGTAGGGAAGGGTCTTTAATGAGTACCTGACATATAGCATAGGCTCGAAACCGCCATTTAATGTTTCCTCCGAAGGACGGCGTGCTCAAGGTTTTTACCTCCCAAATAAAAAAAAAAAACGAGCTCAGTAGTCTAGCATGCTACCTCTGAGCTAGTGGCGCCCTCGAAAGTAACTCTCAGAACTACACTGTACAATGAAACAAAGAAAACCGCCGACGTCATCACATTACTTTCAGATAGCCAGCAATGCCAGTATAAAATGATTCTAGGAGGGGGAAGAGGGAAAGAAAGTGACTTGTAAAAGTGTGGTTAGTATAAAATCTTGTTATAGTCACATCACACATTTTTAAAAATAATTTTCAATTTTGAAAAAAAAAAAAAAAAACTCACAAAGTACTTGTATGCACGCATAAAGTACATGTAAAGTAGAATAAGGACTGGAATGTAGACTGTAGTGAGGAAGTAGAGTTGGAGGCGAGAGGTTCGTCTTATTGCCATTTGACAGTGGGACGCTCCCCGCCTACTGACACAGGACGTGTCCCTACACACACACACACACACACCCCCCTGTCTATATTTAAGGGGTGACCACCCCCACCCACAAACTCATTATCTACAATGTTATTCTTTACAGTTAGATCTGACATGAAGCAAAGTGAATTTATCGAGAGAAAATTTATTATGAGTATTAGGAGCCCCTAAATGTACGATGTATGTCAAATATTGAGCTTTACCCCAGACGGTCGACTGGTTTTGGCGGGGGAGCGAAAATTTAATTGATTAATTCGTTCTGAGGAAAAACATTGCCGGTGATTCACCGACAATTTTTTTTAGAGCATATTTTCATATTTTTGTTAGTTTATTATTATTTTTTTAAACAATTAATTTTTGTAAGAATGTTAACAGGACTTACAATACTTAAGCTTTAAATATGTTTGTATATTAGGTTAGGTTAGGTTTTATGACTCATGCCCGGGCTTTAACTACGAGGTCATATCGCCTACTACCAGAGCGCTCTTTCGTCACTCTGGTGGACATGAGCCCGACTCTACTGTGGGAGTCCTAAATTTTGCCTACCCTAAATTTTTATTCATCTAGGGTAGGGGTCTTTAACGAGTACCTGACATCGTACAGGCTCGGGACCATCGCTTAACGTCCCATCCGAAGGACGGCGTGCTTAAGTTTATTTTACCTCCCAGATAAAATAAACTAAGGGCCTCGGTCGGGCTACGAACCCACAACCTTGAGCTCAGAAGTCAAGCACGCTTACCACTGAGCTACCGGCGCCCTCTGTTTGTATATTATATATTGCTTATATAGCGCAAAAAAAAAAAAAAAAACATCGATAAAAAAACATTAAATATCAAAAACAAAAATATCGATACAAGATTATTGATCTTGATTGCTAATAGAGATACATTTGGCTGTATGTTTGATACAAAACAAACAGAGTATCATAGACAAACAGTGATGTAGGTCAAGGCTCCTTTTTGGAGTAGGCATGTTTTTTTTTAGTTTCCTTTACGTATTCTCCGAAAAAAAAAAAAAAAAAAACTTGTCCAAAGGGTTATGAAACCAATATATTTTTTTTGGTCCAAAGTTGGTTGTTTTTCATTGCCAACTATATTATATATGTTATGCAAGAGGCAATGTTGTCCTTTTTGGGGGCACTGAACTATGTCAGGGTGAAACGATCCCCCCCCCCCCCCTGCTTCAGACTTAGTGAAAAAATGTAGTTAATGAGAAGGGGAGGTGATTAGTAACAGGTGATTGGAGACAATACCTGCTATCTAGGACAGTTACAGTAGGTGGATTATATGGCCTTGTTTGGAGACCAAGGAACAGGTATGATCCTAGCAGACACATGTTAGCAGGCGCAGGTCTATAGAGGGAGGAAGGGGTAATGAGGATCGTCGGTGAATCATCTGTAATGTACTCCTCCAGGATAAATTAAATTAATAAAATTAACTATTTCGCTCCCCCTCCAAAAACAGTCGACCGTTTGCGCTAATATTCAATAGTTGAATTATATAGGACGTTAATTCAAGACTCCCAATTCCTTTTGAATAGGGAAATCCTCAAGAAAATTTAATTTCGCCGGAGCTTCCTAATTATTAGGGGGGGTTTACACGGGCTTAGTACTTGTCATTAGTACTAGTCACTAATACTAATTTTGTGCTGTGTAAACAGATATGACAAGTAGTTAGTATTAGAAGAGTGGCAAGTAGAGTGAATAGAAATGGTTTCTATTTACTACCGGCAAGTAGCTACCCCCACCACCAATTTTTCTACTCTCCCAATGTGAACAGAAGGTGGTAGTGGTTAGCAATAAGTGATAAGGTTTTGATAAGATTGTAAATGTCACATGTCTAATTATTTTGTCGTTTATGTTGTTATTTTTTGGAGGTTAATTGTTTAAAATGTTTTAACAACAACAACATTTATTTGGACCAGCAAGATGATGCTTTATGTTTAAAATTAATTCTTTAAAATGGCAGAGAAGTGGAAATCAGAAATGACAATATAGTTTAATAGAAATAAAAGACGTTGGCTTCCCACTGTTTGATTTTATACCAGAACCGGTTTTCGACGCAACAGCGTCATCATCAGTGGTTCATCCCACCCACACAGCACAACGGTTGGAAGATAACTGGCTAGATAACCGCTGTGCTGTATGGGTGGGATGAACCACTGATGATGACGCTGTTGCGTCGAAAACCGGTTCTGGTATAAAATAAAACAGTGGGAAGACAACGTCTTTTATTTCTATTAGAAATCTCGTCCCACAACATCTTACTATCACATATGGACAATATAGTTTATTGAGGAGATTAAGTCTTATGAATGCCTGCATAACACCAAATCTCCCGCTTTTAAACTTAAACATCTCCGAGATTCGTCATGGATGAAAGTTGCAGCAACCATGGGAATTGAAAATTTTGGCCATAGAGAAGCCTATAACAAATGGAAAAATTTACGTTCTACATATTATCAAGAAAAAGGCAAAATTTTAAAATCCCAAGCAAGCGGAGCTGGTGCTGATGAGGTGTACGTTCCCAAAATCAAATGGTATACTGTTATGGATGCATCGAGTGCACTGTTGCAGGATGATAAGGAAGGAAAGCTACAAAATGTACAAATTCAAAACAAAAAGCCTCTAAGCTAAGCACTAACTAATGAAAAAACCACACCCTTTTGTGAACCGCCACTAATCACTTAGTCAGCTAAGCGCTTAGTACTTGTCATTAGTACTAAGCCCGTGTAAACCCGGCATTAGACAAGCACATGATAGGGAAACGGAGAACAAAAATAAAGGGGAACAAAATAATAATAATACTGAAAACAGTGTAAAAAAAATAATATATTGTAAGAAAAAAATATATATACAGTATAATGCGGTTATAACGATATTGAAGAGACCAAGAAAAATACATCGTTATATCCGGAACCAAACTGTTATAAGAAGTGAGTCTTCTAGATCAGCGGTTCTCAACCTGGGGGGTGTGTAAGAATTCCAGGGGAGGCGTCAACAAATTTAAAAAAAATTAAATAAGTTTGTAGTTTTTGAAACAGTTGTTTTTTCATGTATATTTACAACAACAAAAAATTGAATTTGATGCTGGACACAAACACACAATCATTGAAATTTCTTTATAGCTATTAACTCAATAAAATGTATGTGAGCGTCCGGCCAGGCGTGAGAAACTAGCTGTGACTCAGCATGTGCCAGCCCTTACACTAGTACTACAAAAGTAACGAACATTTTTCTGGTTACATTATTGATATTTTGTTGTGATTTTTTCGATGATTTGTGTAATTAAAATTTGTATTTGAATAAATATGATTTTATATTCCTTACCAGAGTATGTCTGGCCTAAGTTCAAAGTCATTTTACTCAAACATAATGTAAGTAAATTTATCATATATAAAATTTAGACTTATATATGATAAATTTACTCTTTTTTAACTTAATCCGTAAAGAGAGGCGTGACCTCACACCAAAGCATGAAGGGGGGCTCAGAGCCTGAAAGGTTGAGAACCCCTGTTTTAGATCTTGAAGTTGGCTGCTTCTAAGTTTTTTTTTTTTTTTCAAAGGGACGTCTTTTTCAAACATTTCTTTGATTTTGTCTCTGGATTTCCAGATTGTCGATATCGTAGACTGGGAAATTTGAAGCTCCAACACTAACTTTTTGATTGTTTCTCCTTTCTCAATCCTATTTATGATTTTCACTTTTTCTTCAATAGAAAAAGCGCCGACGTTTGTTCAAAGTCATTTTCAATTCAATTTTTACACTGTCACGATCCCTACGGAGGCAAAGGAAAGACTAATCTGAAACTAGGAATATACGCACTAGAAGGGAAGAAGAGAGTTCGAAGAAAATTCTACAAGGGGGAAATGGTATGTTTGGAAATGGAATGAGTCAACAAGAACCGTCTTTAAAACCCTTTTCTATAATGTTCGTATTTTTCATCCGTTCAAAACTCATACTGTTTTACCCAATTATGTATGTATGTGCGTATATAAATACATAATATATCGTTATAACCGGAATGAAAAAACAACTTTTTCTTATGTTTTAGATCGTTTTATACGGAATATCGTTATACCTAACGTTATATCCGGATTTATTTCTTCACTTTTAAATAGCAAACCAAACTAGATACGGGTTTTACTTCGTTATATCCGGAAAATCGTTAGGGGAGAGCTCCAACACTAACTTTTTGATTGTTTCTCCTTTCTCAATCCTATTTATGATTTTCACTTTTTCTTCAATAGAAAAAGCGCCGACGTTTGTTCAAAGTCATTTTCAATTCAATTTTTACACTGTCACGATCCCTACGGAGGCAAAGGAAAGACTAATCTGAAACTAGGAATATACGCACTAGAAGGGAAGAAGGGAGTTCGAAGAATATTCTACAAGGGGGAAATGGTATGACTCATTGCGCTCGGAAAGAGTAAACAAGAACCCTTTTCTATAATGTTCGTATTTTTCATCTGTTCAAAACTCATACTGTTTTACCCAATTATGTATGTATGTGCGTATGTACATACATATTATATCGTTATAACCGGAATGAAAAAACAACGTTTTCTTTTGTTTTAGATCGTATTATACGGAATATCGTTATACCTAACATCGTTATATCCGGATTTATTTATTCACTTTTAAATAGCAAACCCAAGTAGATAACGGTTTTTACATCGTTATACCAGGAATCGTTATAAAAGGATTTTACCGTATATGTATATTCAATGACGCAAAAAAGAATAAATCTTGTTAATCAAAATAAAATTAAAAATTAACGAGTTTAAAAAGAAATTCTTATCAAAATATGTCAAAAAGATTGGGTAAATAATTATTATATATTATCGAACATATCGGATCTATAATAAAAACAAACAGAATATCAATTCTCAAAACATAAAAAAAAAGGTATATATTATATAAATATATATTGTTAAAAAATAATCACTGAAAGTAATATAATAAAAAATATAATCGACTATGGACTACGACAACGAAAGTAGTTCCGTAAGAAACAATGTTTGAATACCCCATATGTAGTTAAAACAGAAAATATTAACGTGAGCTCACGATGAAAATAAAAATAAAATGATAAATTTCTTTATGTTGACAACAACAGTGTGGTGAAAATAGTGAAATTGAAATATAAACAAAAATGACGATTTTCGAAGGATGATGGAACCAGAAGAACGGTGAGATCAGAAGAACGAAGACAAAGCTGAACGGGGACACTGGCAGACAGTAAGTCCAAATAGAAGTTCGAGAAAACAAAAAAAGGAAGGAGGGCCGCAATAAAATACGGCAATAAATAGAAACTTAAAACAGGTCCACTCACTTGCAACTATAGCAGGGGACTGACTGGGGCTGAGTGTCAGGCTCAGAGAGGGATTAGCCGTGTGTTTACATTACGAAAGTTGTTGACTAAACATAGGGGCTAACTTCTCATACTAACTTTTGTATTGATAAATTCATTACTTCAGTTATTAGAGTTTTTGAGTTAAGCCTCCCCTAACCCCCCCCCCCCCCTTCCCTTTTGACCGATTTGGCTCAAAATCAATAGTTTTTGTACTTATACTGTTCTGGTCACACATATCGACATGAACTATGTATCGACATGAACTATGTATCGTCATGAACTTTTATCGTTAAATTCAAAACCCCATAAACACGACACCTATGGCCCATTGAATGGAGGGGATGAAAGGAGGGGTGCTCTTCAAAAACTTAACGTATCAACATGAAATTTAGTTTGAGGGTTCAGACATCCCTCTGAGTAAGACACCTATCGATATTCAACTGAATCGGAGGATTGAAAAGACGGGGCCTGCACCTGCACCTGCCAGAGGAGGTCCTTCGTGACTGGCCAATGGAAGGGTTAAGCCCTCCAAAAAAAAAACCTAAGGACCAGCAGCCAGCAGTCAGAATGGAATGTAGTCTGCCCGTAGCCTCTCACAACTCCAGTACTGCCTGCCCTCTGTCGACATCACTCCCTCTTCTAGCCACTAGTCATCTGTAGGTAAGTATCAAGGTATTATCTCAACGAGCCTGTCGCCTCATTCAAAGTGAGGGGGGGGGGGGGGGGGCTTTCTCTCTCCCCCCCTCGCCAATTTCTTGGTTTCCGATTTCCTGAAGCCAAAAATAGTGAGAAAACCATACGTCTGGCTCTCTGTGTGTCAACAGAATAACTCCCTATTAATTTTCGTTATATTAGTACTTATTACTTGAACCTAATTACTTGCGATATCTGGAAAAATAATAAAAAAAACCTATTTCCCCCCAAACTCCTATTTCCTCCCCTCACCTTTATCACTTCACTCCCCTCCGGAGGGGGGGTGGAATCACAAATGTATGAAATAATGTTTAAAATGAAATTATATTTGGTATAGATCCTGTAACACTCATGTAGGATGAATAACAGAGAAAACATAAAATAACTGTTCCTATCTCCAAGTAACAGTTATTTTATGCCCCCCCCCCCCCCCCTCTGAATTCATACTAATATTATCATAAAACCTTTTCCTGAAGAAACAGATTCAAAATATGAAGTTTCGTTTAAATATGTTGTCATTTTCCCGTTAGCTACAACCCACTTATTTGGCCTTTGTTTAACCTGAAACGGATAAAACCCAATAGTTCTCAAAATACCCAATGAACAGATACCCATCCTCTTAAATTTTATTATTTATCTATTTTTCTTCTATATTACGAGAATATTTCTTATTTTAGTCACTTTTTCTTTAAATAGTTTTTTCTTTTTGCTAAAGATTCTATTTTTATTTATTTATTTTTTATTTATTTTTTTTTATATTTCTTCTCTTCATTATTTTTCTTTATTCTTAGGAATTCTTCTATCTTAATGTGTACTTTATTAATTTATCAAGTTCTGTCCATTCGTATTACTATTGCTGATTATATCTAAGTGTATATATATTTACTTTTTCTCCTTATTGATATAAGTCAAAGAATGAATACGTTTAACTATTAACAGCGATGTACAGTCCCAGCTGACTGCTCCCCTCCCACACTCAGACTCCGTCTTCTGGGAGGAGGTAGCCTATTTATCATTCGTCTTATTTTGTAATGATTTAAAGGCATTGAATAAACATAATTTAAAAAAAATTAAATATTCAAAACCTGACTTATTACTACAACGACACTTATTGATTGCCAGCCTAATCGGCCTAAGGAAAAACTCCAAAACTTCAATGACTGCTCATGGAATATCACTGATTGATTAACCATTAGCTGGTCTTCAGGCAAATGCACTGGAGAAGAGTGAGTTGATTACAGATAATTCGAGCGAGGGATGTACATTGCCAAATAATTATCGCGAATTAGTCTCCTTTCATTATGTAACCAGGTTCGTCCATTTTCTGGTTCACTGCTGAGGACCTATGCACTCGAAAGGAAAAAAGTCGTCGTTAAATCACCGGCAATGTACTTCATCAGCGCGAATTAATCAATCAAATTTTCGCTGTCCCTCTGAAACCATTTTACCGATCTTGTTGTAGATCAATAGATGTCGTCCTCATAAGGTTCTGGATACATGGGGTTCTGGATGCATATATAAAATTTCATATCGATGAAATACATTCTATCGGGAGTCATCATATTCATAGACACAATCACAAAATAATTTTTTTTTTTTTTCAATTTTCAAATCAGGTGGTTGGAAATCATAAAATTCCAATGAAAAATCAATATCGAATTTCCATCCGATTACGGGTATGTAATAAGTGAGTTTGAATGTTTTGAATGAGTCTAGATAGAGGTCACCCTGAGACCTCGATGTCCTTACGTGAACCTGAAAGTTACGTTATGACATGAAGGCTACCTGAATTATACAACGCTAGACCTAATATAAATATTTTAGGCCTCCCAAGATTGTTGTATAAGTCGCCTTATCTAAATACATTATATGTATTAGGATAGAGCCCTTACATTTTTTTCCAAGATTAAGATATACTCGTATATCTAGTTATTGAACCGGGGATCGTGCGTTAGGTCCACTGAACCTACTGCAGGAATGTTATTTAAATAACTCAACTTTAGAAAGGTGACAGGACTTTAAGGATGACTGCACTTTGTTTATCTATATCTAAAAGGGACCACTGCTGTATCTCTGTAATGATGAAACCTTGAGTCGTTCGGTTCGATGTTCGGAGAGAGAAGGTTCACATCAATAGTTGACTTACACGGGAATTCTAATACTAAATGTGTCGATACGATACATTCATTACTGCAGTTATTAGGTTTTTGAGTTAAGCCCACCAGCTGATATTTGAGTGGAGTCACACCTCCTTATTAATAGGTTAGTTGGTTATTATGACTCATGCCCGGGCTTTTAACTACGAGGTCATAAAGCCTACTACTATGGGACTCTACTATGGGAGTCCTAAATTTTGCCTACCCTAAATTTTTATTTACCTTTGACAGGGGTCTTTAATGAGTACCTGACATCGTACAGACTCGGGGCCATCGCTTAACGTTCGATCCGAAGGACGGCGTGCTTAATTTTATTCTTCTTCCCAGATAAAATAAACTAAAGCCGAGTTTCGAACCCACAATCTTGAGCTCAGAAGACAAGCACGTATACCACTGAGCCATCGGCGTTCTCTACATCTTGACAGTGAGTACAGTACATCTTGACAGTGAGTACAGTACATGAACAAATTTTGAATAATAATTACATATTTAGCTAATCTAATAGTTATGTAGTTAGTTATTATGACTCATGCCCGGGCTTTAAGCGTCGAGGCATATCAACTACTACCAGAGCGCTCTTTTGTCGCTCTGATGGACATGACCTTGACTATGCCTTACTACTATGGAAGTCCTAAAGTTTGCCTACCCTAAAGTTGTATTCACCTAAGTTGGGGGGGAGGGGGGGGGGGGGGGCGCTTTAACGAGTACCTGACATCGCACTGACTCGGGACCATCTCCTCTCCGAAAGATGGCTCAATTTTTTTTACCTCCCAGATTAAAACCCCTGAGGGTTTTTGATCCCGCGATCTTGAATTCAGTAAGCAAGCACGCATACCACTGAGCTACCTGCGACCTCCATAATCTAGTACATATAACCTATCTTGGTATTTCATCAATTCCAACGTTAAACAGTTATGAGAAGTTTCTAGGTTGAGAAAGGCGGACATATTGTGGACATTTGTGTAACTATTTTAGAGGATTTACCAGATCATGTAATTATTATTATTATTTTTATATTTTAACGCTTTTTCTCTTATATATTTCTCAAGTTTCCGAACATCGCTCGAGGGGTAGTATAAGTGTATAATTTCAACCCGTTACTACAGTTTAGGACGATAAAAAAAATTTGGGGTAGCTATTGAATTAATTTACTATTTATTTTAGTTATCGTTCTAAATAAGCGTTTTTGATATGTCAGGAATATACCCCAAAATGCCAAAGAATAAATTTAATTTAAAAAAATTGAATAATGAAATCTTTGATAATTATAGAAATGAAATGTATACGCCTATGCGACTGTCAGTTCTCGACGATATTTCCCACTAGATAAGGAAGCAAGAACCCTAACCACTACACCGTTCAGACTCCCTGTGTATCTATTCAAGAAGTGTGACACTCTGGTGACTGACTATTACTGGTGATGAGGATGTTCGGGTAATAGACCGGGTCAACGACCCCAGTTCGGTTTGGTCTTCGGCACAGGAGTTCTCCTCCATAGGCAGGCACACTAACCACAACACCGTTCAGGCTCCCTGTCATTCACTGTCATCTATTTGACCTATGTCAAAGTACCTCTAAGTATGTAGGAAAGTCGTTTCGTGTTGGCACATTCATTACATCGATAACTATTAAGGTTTTTGTGTTGAGCCACCCTTCTTTGGCGCACATTCCGGATTTTTTAAACATTTTTTGGAATCAGCCGGTCGGAAAACATGAAATTTTGTTGAAAACTCAATATAAGATTTCTGACCAATTACTTCACATTGTATATCTCGGGAAATAATATGAGAAGTATAACGCAATAAACTATACAATAACTATAAATCTTTGTATAAAGCAGTATAATGTATAAGCTGCGCTCCGCAGTTACTCCAGACTGATCCCTGAGGATGATAGGTCCCGTCTTTATGGAGATTCGAATATGAAATTTCATGTCGATACATTGCATCGGCAGTCAATTTTTGGGTTAGCTTCCCACTTTCCTTTGGCCGAATTGAAATAATTCAAAAAGTTTCATCCGTAGGGGATTCTGGACACGCATATGAAATTTCATGTCAATACCTTCGTTCTATCGGGAGTTATCGTGTTCAAAGAAAGACAGTTAATATCTTTTTTTTCATTTTTGAAATTGAAAGGGCGGGAAAAGATGAAATTCCATTCAAAACTCAACATCGAGTTTATTACTGATTACGTAACTTCCCCTATACTTCGGCAACGCCCTTGCAACTGTGGATCATTGCAATACTCGAACTTTATTTTTGGACATATCTCAAGCTATGGACCAATTTAGAATGAGACAACGACAATTTCACTCATCAATAACCAGAAAGAGTATGTCTCATTATGTTAATTCTTCCGTCTGTTTTGTCTCTGTAAGTCCAAGGGTACACCAAACCTTGGTTAATGTACCCGACATTGAACTACAAGGTAAACTAAATCATCGGTACTACGAGTAGTTAATGTCTCCATGTAAATCTGATACACTCAGATAGATTCTCTAAGTGTTCTATAAACAACTTACATTGTTTTCAGGGCCGCGGCAATGCAAAAGGCCGCCCGATGCGAAACGATTTTAGTTAACCCTCTCACACACACGAGTCCACCAGAATCAAAACACAATATCCAAAAATCAAAATCCTGGGAATTTGCCAAAAACCGCTCTCGACTACATTTTGCTTCGCCGGTTCTTGCAAATGGTTTTTTTTTACATCCTGATAGCACTTTAAAATGAAATACATACAAAAACAACAGATTTTTATATAGCGTTATAAAAATAAAAGCAGTAAAATTTTGAATAATGTTAGTTTTGGAACCAATGTTTGGATAATGTGAGTTTTCGAACCAATGTTTGGATAATGTGAGTTTTGGAACCAATGTTTGGATAATGTGAGTTTTGGAACCAATGTTTGGATAATGTGAGTTTTGGAACCAATGTTTGGATAATGTGAGTTTTGGAACCAACTTTCTCATACATGTATAAATAAATCAAAACCATTCAACATTTTCAAATGCAATGTAAATTTATTGTTACAATTATTACAACTTAAAATAATTAAAAAAAAAAAAAGAAAAATGATTAAAATTGAAAAATAATTATAATTTTACATAAAGCATAGGTAATAATAAAATTTTATTTAAAATAAAAACTGCAAAAAAATACAGCACAAAATAAAAAAATAAACACAACCTCTTTGAGGAGGTTATGCTTGCAAATACTGCTTTCTGATTGGTTAAAAGACGCTTAGTGTCAGAACTAACACTATTCACTGTTAGTTCTGACTCCAACCCTCAACTTCTAGGCCCATTAAACCTAGAATATGGTGATTTTTGATTCTAACCAACGCCATATTTGAATTCAGCTTAAAAAATTGCAAAAATAACCACTGCACATTTTGTTAATTTTGTATATTGTGAGTTTTGATTCTGGAAGACATAAAAAAATGGCGTCGGTCAATCACCGGTGTGCTTTAACCAGTCAAGTTTCCGCTCTCCCTCTGAATTACTCGGCGTTCCCCGGCAATACATTTAAAATACTTCTTTTTCACTACAAATAGTTAAAAAAAAAAAAAATTGAAGCCCCCCTTTCTCCATCAGCCTCATCACATTAAATTTGTTGAACGCCACGTATTTTATATACTAGGTATGCAATGCATTCTGCTAATTGCAAATATTGAGCGGAGCCGTGACTCAAATTGCCTATACCTTGAACTTTAAATTCATTAGCGGTCACTCGCTTAGCTTACGCCGCGAGCTCCCTCCATGCGACAAAACGTGGTTATCGTCAAGGAATATACTTTATTTACGAAAAAATATGGTCCAAAATAATTTTTTTTGAAATTTGTCAAGGGCTTCGCCGAGAACTTTTAATTCAGGCGCAGCACCGCAACAATGTCTTCCAACAATGGTCTCAGTTTCATTGTTTTTTTCAGTGATTATTCCTCGATGCTACTTCCATTTTATATAATTATTTCCTCTGATTATTTTTTTATTATTATATTATATATTATTTTTTTAAACAAATCTTACTCTTGACCTCGACCTATGACCTCAATTTCATGCGCGCGCTTCATGCCATTGTCGATTGAGAAGAATTTGAACGTTTCGCATTGAAGTCTATGGATGAACATATTTTCGGTGATTATTCCTCCGTGGTACGTCCGATTTTCGAAATTATTTTTTAACAACCTTCACGTGACTGACATCCATCAATATGCAAAAATTGATCAGGATCAGATAAACAGTTTTAATGCAGGAGGGGCACAAACGAAACACACGAGTCGTCTAAAGATTGAGCTACGCTCATTCTTCCGTTTCACTCCAGAATGAGCTCCGCTCAATTAAGTTGAATCAATTTTGAATTAACATGTAAGTTTCTTGAAGATAAGTTCAACCATTAACGAGTGAAGCCCGGGCAAAGAAAGAGTCACAAACTGGCATTCTGCTTTATATTGGCTTACTTCCGTTGCTTTACCGAGTAAAGCAGATGTTTTGTATTCGATTAAAAATTCGATGTTATTTTCACAGAACTTTCATGTTTTCTGACTACCCATTTCTCCGTCGACACTGATAAATAAACTTTACATTACTGCCTACTATGCAGGTGGTGCAACGTTAATGCACATCCCCCCCCCCCCCCCCCCTTATTTGTAATCAACAACGTTTCCACTCCCCCTCTAAACCGTAATTTTTCGATTTAGGAAATTACCGTCTAAAACTCATTGAAAAGGGTACGTAAAATGAGGGTTGATTGAGTCAGGGTTGAAGGGTGATAAGGGTTAGGTAAGTACCCTGGGTGAGATGAGCCAGGGAGGTTGAGTTACGTAAAGATTCCCTCTGTTGTGAGTGTGCGCAGATGAAGGTCGAGCCTTTCACCCTCCCTCGCCCGCCACTCTCTTATGTAATAAGTCTCCAGGCCACTTCCTCCCTGTCTTGTAGGTCGCCAGGATGGGCCGTCCTTCCTCTGGAGAAAGGTAACGACTGGCTTTCTTCAGAGCACCACACTGGGAGGTCACCAACCTCACCTCCATAGACGTCTGTCCATGATGCCTACATGTCAACAGACAACTTCCTTCGTCTTGTAGGTCGTCAGGATGGACCGTCCTCCCCTCCAGACAAAAGTAACGACCGACTTTCAAAAGTTAAATGCAGAGAATTTTGAAATGTGGAAGTAAAAGGAGAATAGATTGAACGGGGGTTGAAGGGTGATTCCGTGCTAGACGAGTACCGTAGATGAGATGAGCTACAGATTCAGTTACGTAAAGATTCTGGAGCAATTCCTTTAGTTACGACTAAGTCGGGGAACAGAAATAACTTGTGTCTCCATCCAAGAAATTTTAAATTGTTAATTTCTTAGTCCTTTTTATACATTTTATATATCTGACAGTATTATTTCATTTATTAATTTACTTTTTAAATTAAGTTTTTTAAAAATGTTTTATCAGACAGCTTGATGATGAGGGCAACCTCGGAAGCCGGCTGTTAATAATAAAAACTGTGAGGTCAGACTACATATTTATTTTCCATCCTGTAAAGATTCTGAAGCAATATTCCAAATTTCCGCTTCATGAATCGGCCATATTTAATTATTTTTTTTAAAGTTGTTCGTTCAATTCAAGTGAAATTCAGAATGTACTATTACTTCCGACAGTTCTCAAACGATTTTAGTCGTTTTTAGTCCCTGACGTTCAAAATAATATACAGATAATTTACAGCTCTCAAAAATTAGCATATTTTTTGATAAAAATAAAAAAATGATTAAAACAAAACACAATAATTCGTGGTTTGACTAATACACTCTAAGATGTACGTGGTCGAGAAGCTGAGAAACCTATATTTACTTTATATTATTCTTATAGCTAGTTATTAGGACTCAGGCCCGGGCTTTAGAAACAAGGTCCATATCGCCTACTACCAGAGCGCTCTGTCACTCTGGTGGTCATGAACCTGATACTACTATAGGAGTTCGGAGTCCGCTGGTACAGGCTCGGGACCATCGCTTAAACCCTATCCGAAGGACGGCGTGCTCAAGGTTTTTCCACGTCTCAGATAAAAATCCTGAAGCGATTTGGCCGTGTTTCGAACTTATTATTATATATTAACTTCAGAGTAATAAGTATTATAATTATTATAATCACCAACTTCCCTTTTTTAGAAAAAAAAATGTTTATTCCTACTTGAAACTTCTGACATTTTGCCAATAATTGCTTCTGTCAAAATCCCAGTTGCAATAGATGTTGACTAAAGCTTGTTGCATAAAGTACCTGTGAATAAAATAGTCAAGTACCCTCCAATTTGTGTACATTAGAGGAAAAATTGTAGGGAATTTGTAGACCAAAATAGTAAATAATAAACTACGTTGATGTGGAGTGAAAGTTGTCTGTGGAAACATTCTTATGTTCACAGAAATAGACAGAGGGGGAGGCTCCTCCAGACAGACCTTCTTGGGAAGAATGAACTGGATAATGGGATCCGTAGTTTGAAGCTAGCTTCAAGAACCATGTTGGGTATGCTTCTTGTCGAGGACACTGGTCAAGTATAGAGACAGAGGACGCCGGTAACCTGCTTGCTTATTGAGCTCAAGATCGCGGGTTCAAAGTCGAAGGCTCTCAATTTATTTTATCTGGGAAGTAAAAAAAAACTTGAGCCCACCGTCCTCCGGATGGGACGTTAAGCGATGGTCAGGTACTCGTTAAAGGGGGGTCTTAGGCCTAGTTATGTAAAATATAGGACTCCCACAGTAGAGTCGGGATGTCCACTAGAGCGATAAAAGAGCGCTCTGGTAGTAGGCGACCTCGTAGTTAAGCCTGGACATGAGTCACAATAACTAACTAACTGATGACGTGTACAATTAACTGGAAAACTTCACATTAATTAAGAATTGAACGGATTGCAATCTACTTTCCGGAAATCATGTCCGACGAAAAAGCGCTCTGGTAGTAGGCGATATTACCTCGCAGTTAAAGCCAGTCAAAATAACTAACTAATTGGAGGAATAATTGAAGTCCAATTGGAAAATGTTCAGCATTTCGGTACCTGAAATATGCTTATTTTAACTTTCCCAGCTATAGGAAGTACAGGGAAGTTAACTTAATTCGAAGTTGAATTTTCACCGGAATTTGAAGTCCAATTGGAAAATGTTCAGCATTTCGGTACCTGAAATATGCTTATTTTAACTTCCCCAGCTATAGGAAGTACAGGGAAGTTAACTTAATTCGAAGTTGAATTTTCACCGGAATTTGAAGTCCAACTGGAAAATGTTCAGCATTTCGGTACCTGAAATATGCTTATTTTAACTTTCCCAGCTATAGGAAGTACAGGGAAGTTAACTTAATTCGAAGTTGAATTTTCACCGGAATTTGAAGTCCAATTGGAAAATGTTCAGCATTTCGGTACCTGAAATATGCTTATTTTAACTTCCCCAGCTATAGGAAGTACAGGGAAGTTAACTTAATTCGAAGTTGAATTTTCACCGGAATTTGAAGTCCAATTGGAAAATGTTCAGCATTTCGGTACCTGAAATATGCTTATTTTAACTTCCCCAGCTATAGGAAGTACAGGGAAGTTAACTTAATTCGAAGTTGAATTTTCACCGGAATTTCATGTTTTTCGACCCTCTGATTTCAAAAATGAAAGGTAAAATGCTGTATGTCCGTCTGTGAACACGATAACTCTCGATAGAATGAATGTATCGACAAAGTAAATCTTCTTCTAATTCTTTCACTGATGGATTTATTAAATAATTCAGTAGTAGGCACAGGAAAGGTTATTTAATCACCCCAATTTCATGTTTTCTGATTCCAAAAATTCAATTTTGATAAGAACTCTTTTTTTCATTCGAGAAATTCACGAACAAAAGTAAAAATGCTTAATTTTAGGAGTTATACCGCCATTTATAAAAATTAACGCCCCCTTGGTGGCAGACTTACGTTTTAGACATCACAATGGATTGAATATAGAAACATTTCAATAAAATGAGTCACCAAACCAAATCCGATTTTGGAACGAATATGGGGTTATTTTGTTAGTATTGTGAAGACAAGGACGGGGCTGTTGAGCCCATTGTCAGTGTTAGAGTTAGACTCCCCTCCAAAGACAAACATCCACAATGGGCTCTCGTGAAAGTGCACACCACAATAGACAGCACTCACTCGCTACCTGGCCTGGCCACGCTTTCACCTCACTCACTCATACTCCCTTTTTTGGGGCCACTTGCACTTTTTTGATGTATCTTAGATCCCACCATCCCACAGCGTAACTAATACATTTCATACTATAATTTATTCTGAATTATTATCAACAATGTTTAAGTACGACAGTAGGGCTTAGGGTGAGTATAATAATAATTTATTATTTTCAACTTTGGGAGTGTTAGTAGTGACGTGCCATATAAGTGGTGCACTAAAGTGTACATTGTTCCTTCTACTAGAACTTCTTATTTCCGACTTGCTTCTTGCCTCAATCGAGCAGCCGGTGATGTCAGATGTAGTCTCCTTTCGATAATCCCAGACAGCTTTGTCACTTCCTGCAGACATAAAAAGTGTAGAGAAAGTTACATAATCGGTGCCAGATGCTATAATGAATCCTTCAGTAGGTAGGTCGTCCACGATGACCACTCAACCAACGGGACACAAAAAACCCTCATTTTGATAATGATCAAGTTATCAGACGTGTAAGGAGCTGGTTCCAGGCTTAAATGCAACCATCGCCAGATTTCAACTAATCTTCACCCGATTTGGAGAAAAAATTGAAAGTAATTTACCAAAATGATTACCAATTGTTCTTCTCAAATAGGCGACATGTCTCACCCTTATAATAGGCGACATATCTCACCCTTATAATAGGCGACGAGTGAGGGAGGGGGACAGAACCGGGGGGTGGGGGAGGGGGGGAACTACCATACAATATCGCAATTTAATCAGAAAAATAATTAAATAATATTGAGATATAATATTATTTAATTATTTTTCTGATTAAATTGTGAATTGTATTATAGTCCCCCCCCCCCTCCCTCCTGTTCTGTCCCCCTCCGTCACTCTTCCCCTCCTACCCCCCACCCTACCCCCCTCCTCCCACCCTCTATTTTGACTTTTTTCAAAATATTACCACCAGTCATAAGTCTGTATCCCATACACTTGACAATGCTAAAACCAGTGAAATATAATGTGTATTTTATATAAATATAGTGGAATTTTTTGACTCGTTCTAATTGTTTTATTCAGTAGTATTTACAATGAATTTCCACAAGATCTCTGGCAAAAACATCTCTAATAAAAAAAAAGGTTTGTGTATCTGTGAACACGATAACTCCTGATAGAGTGAATGTATCGACACAAAATTTTATATGCGTCTCCAGAACCCCGTAAGAACGACGCCTATTGATTTTTAGCCGAAGGAATCTGAATCATTCTATCGAGTTGTCATGTTCACAGAAAGACATAATGACAATAAAACCTTTTTAATTTTTGTTTTTAGAATAAGGGATCGGAAAATATGAAATTCCGGTGAAAACTCAGCATTACATAATTTTCCCATGTCTAGTTGGTTAGTTAGGCTCATGGTCGCGCATTAACTACGAGGTCATATCGCCTACTACCAGAATACTCTGTCGTCGCTCTGTTGGACATCCCGACTCTACTATGGGAGTCCTAAATTTTATCTACCTAGGTTTATTCACCTAGGATAGGGGTCTTTAACAAAGTACCCATCGTACAGGCACGGGACTTGAAACTTTAAGGCCTGAAAGGTTTTTCACCTTTTTTCGATTCGAACCCTTGATCTTGAGCTCAGTAATATCTATATGTTTGTAAGGAAGATATAACGAAATTATACCATTTACCTCTCCATGCAGTTGCATTTATGTAGAGATAAAGAGGCCAAGAATTGCGTAGATAGTAGATATTTATGTTAAAATAACAGTTAATGTAGTATAACAATGCGATAACAATAACAATAACAAGAACAATAACGAGTAGTGATGTCATAGTTTTAGTATATATAGTTTTATTATCTTTCCTATAAAATCTATGCGAGTAGAACAATGCTCCGTCAAGGCCATGTCTTCTTCATTCCTACTCTCCTGCTGGTACAGTCAAGATCTACCGAGTAGAGATTATTCAGTTAAACTACTTTGAGTTCTGATATGGTAAGAGGGTTGGAGGTGTTAAACGTGACATATCTATCACTACCCCTGTAGCTGTACCAAGTATAGGGGAAGTTATATAAACGGTCAGAAATTTGATGTTGAGATTTAACAGGAGTTTTACGTTTTCAAATTCAAAAATTATAAAAAAAACAAATTCTGTGTGTCTGTGAACACGATAATTCCGGATAGGATGAATATATCGATACAAAATTTTATATGTGTATCCCAAACCCCATAAAGACAATGCCTATTGATTTTCAAGCAAATCGATTTGTAGGGAGGGGCTTAACACAAAAAACTCTAATAACTGCTGTTGTATTGAAAGTATCGACATTTCATATTTAAGTTCAAAATCCTATAAGTATACCTTTAGAATAGGAAATATTGAAATCGTGGGAAAAGTATCAATTAAGTGCAATCGAGTTTGTGGTTGTCAAACAGGACGACCAATTTCGCGATGATGCCCTCGATTGGAATTTAGTGAGAGCTTTAACTCAGAAACGATTGTAGCATCCAACTTGATATTCATCATCATGACCTTAACAGAGTTTAGAGGAAGAGCGAAAACTAAGTTGATTACAAAAGATTTGAGATGAGGAAGTGCGGTGATTCACCGACACTCTTCTTGTGTAATGAGGGGTCTCGTCCGGAAGATCCTCGCTGGTTGGTATCTCCTCAGGATGTTGACTATCTCCTAGCCACTGGTCTCTTGTCCCATAGAGTTTCGTAACCCGCCCAAGGACTGTAGTCCGCCTGTCCCAGTTACTTCATGGACAGTCTGTCACATCGGAGGATCAGGCCTCACATTCCAATATCGTATCATGACATCGCAATCTGGAGTCGCGATGTATCGATATGTACTTACATTGCTTTTTAAACTTAAAAAAATATATATTATCGATGAAAAATAAAACATTTTGTTTAGTTAATAATTATTCTCCCTCCCCTCTCTCAAAATCATTACTGTCATTATACTGGCATTACTGGGTATATGAAAGTATTGTACTGACGTCAGGGGGTTTCTTTCTTTGTTTCAATGTACACTGATTCAGAGAGTGTCTTTGATCAGTAATTATTAATATTAATAATTTATTAATAGTAATAATAATAGTAATTTCTCAATAAAGTCACTCTCTGAATATATACTTTGCAGCAGTAATATATACCATATATCATTGTTTTCAGTTCCTAAACTGTATTTGGTGTAGTGGAAGATGTGTAGTAACGTCAAAAATGTTTATGCTGGTTTTCACCGGATTTTCATGTTTTCCGACCCCTGAATCCAGTAGTGAGAAAGGAAAAAGAAGCAAAATCGGGCCACGGGGGGTCTCAAATAATAACTCAAAAACCATAAATACTGCCAGTGTAATAAATGAATCGATACTAAATTTTTTTTGATGATTCAGAAGGCACCTTGATTTTCAACTAAATCGCTGGAATGGTTTTGGAGGGAGAGCGAAAACTTGGAGTATTTATATAATATTCAGACAAACCATATGCATGTACACGTTTGTATAAATATTTGGGTTATAACGGGGTTGGTCTACGGACCGCTAGTCGCAGGCCGACTAATGATTGCCTTGACTGCACGGGAGAATCAAGAGGTCGGGGGGGGGGGGGGGGGGGGGGGGGGGGGAGATCTGATTCAATTAGGGACCTGCACTGCGCAACTCGAACATAGTATACCAACATTGTATACCAACAAGGTGTGCCAATGGAATTTACAGAAAAGGCGTCGTTAATGAGTGGTACATCGTCTAATGTAGTGTGCACACAAACTCTGGTAGGATCCATCTTGTGACACACGGAGAACAGGAAAGCGAACTTCAAAAGTATTTTTGCTTAGTCTATTTATTACAGTGTTATTATGTGTTTTAAATAACTTTTTAAAACAAGGCAGCCTGATGATGAGGGCAACCTCGAAAGCCGGCCAGCTATAATAAAATCTACGTCTTTATTTTACAATCAGTATTATAGCTGGTGAAATAATACTGTACAGTCTGTTTCCTTACAAAACATTGGGAAGGCAGATCTGTTTGTAAGGAGACATAGAAATATCGATAATATCTTTGCATAAAATAGTTCGACTGTAGGCGCGTATCACCACTCAAAAACGGCTCAACCTATTGTATTTTTATGTCTAAATTGAACAGAAGGGCTGGCGATATTTGTATATATTTCTGAAGGGTTTAAAATTTACCGGAGAAATTAAGTTTTTTTTTTTCATTTCGTCAGTTTTTATTCGATTATCACAAGTAGTCTCAGGCCAGGTCACCAAGTAGCCCTTGTCGTCACCAAGTAGCCTCAGCCTAGGTCAGGTCACCAAGTAGCCTCAGCTCAAGTCAGGTCACCAAGTAGCCTCAGCCCAGGGCTGGTCACGAAGTTGCCTCAGCCTAGGGCTGGTCACCAAATAGTCCCTGCCCAGGTCAGGTCACCAAGTAGGCCAGCAGAGATGGCCTCAGCCTTGACCCCTCTTGACTCTCCAGCTCCCCGTTAGTTCTTCCTGCCCTACTTCACACAGTCAGCCTAGATTTCATTTTTTTTTTAAAATGTGATCAGATCACCTATTGAAGGTTCCATAGGTGAACTTCTCTTCTGGAATATAGGTATGTTCTGCCTACGCCAGTCCAGAGGATATTCAACGATTCCATTGTTTCGAATATCTATATATGTATATTATATTTATATAGGGGGGGGGGGGGGGGGGGGGGGGGGGGGGTATTTTATCTGGGAGGTAAAATAAACTTAAGCACTGGGAGGTAAAATAAACTTAAGCAGTCTTTCGGATAGGAAGTTAAGCCATGGTCCTCAGCCTGTACGATGTCAGATACTCGTTAAAGAGATGAATAAAAATTTAGGGTAGACAAAATTTAGTATTTAATTTTTTAAATTATTATGACTCTCATAGAAGAGTCGGGCTCATGCCCACCAGAGTGACGAAAGAGCGCTCTGGTAGTAGGCGATATGACCTCATAGTTAAAGCCCGGGCATGAGTTCTAATAGGCGATACGAAGATTGGAGAGTGGAGGGGTGCCTCCGCCGTCTGTCTTGAGCCCATTACTCTACACAATACAGACAAGTGTCACAACCCTTAGAGTTTCTATACTATTACAATTGTGAAATTGCTTATATCACTTCTCTGACTTGATGATTAGTCCGATTGTTCTCCTATCTGAGAGGGATCATTTGGCTGACTATATGAGCTGTATGTGTGCGCACATCAAGGGATCACTGTCCTAGATTCCATCCAGTCGACTGTATAAGGAGGCCACGGTCCTCGCATCCTGACACCGTTCCCCTACCTCATCCCAATAGATCAACAAAATTTTACCAATCGAAATTTCTGATGTTTTTCGGGTCGCTGATTACAAATTTTTGGTCAAAATTCGTTTTTTGACAGTTAAAGCTTGAACTGTCAAAACTTACCTTACGATATTGAATTCAAGTTTCGTGACCTAAAAACCTATATAATCGATTTCATAATCGATATTCTTGTACAATAGTCGATCTATATGAATTTTTGACAGTTTTCTACAGCTTTAACTGTCAAAAAACGAATTTTGACCAAAAATTTGTAATCAGCGACCCGAAAAACATATAAAATCACGCCAATCATGACAGTTTTTTGACAGTTACAACTGTCAAAATTGAATTTTGACGGTGAATTTCAATTCAGCGGACCCAAATACATAAATATGTAAATTTTCAGATTTTTATGTCTGAAACATTTGAAACTACGCTCAAAAGTCGGTAAAAGTTCAAAACCTCCATTTAAAACCCATGTTAAAATTCGACCTCTTACAGGCACCGGTTAATATGATTTAAAAAATCTGAAAAATTCAGGCCACATTTTTTCGACATTCTACACATGTTTTTGGTACCGGAGCAAAAAAATGTTAACTTTTTTAAAATAGCGGCCACCCTAACGTATATCTGTGTGTCTGTGAACACGATAACTCTCGATAAAATGAATATATCGTAAGGACGATGTCTGTTGATTATCAGATAAATCGAGCAAAGGAAAGGAAGTGATCAGAAGAGGACCAAATCAAAAACGCCATCACTGCCGATGTAATGAATATATATGGACATGAAATTTAGTACGAAGATTCAGAAGCATTGTAGTTAGATAGATGATATGCCCGGGCTTTTAACTATGAGGTCATATCGCCTACTAGCAGAGCTCTCTTTTCTCGCTCTGGTGGACATGAGCCCGACTCTTTTGTGGGTACCTGACATCGTACAGGCTCGGGCGGGACCATCGCTTAACGTCCCATCCGAAGAACGGCGTTTCACCTCTCAGATAAAAAACCTATGGATTTCTGCCTTGAGCTCAATAAGTAAGCACGCAAACCACTGAGCTGAGCGCCTTCAGGAACATTGTATGTAAGTCAACCATCGATTTTTATCCCGAACGGTCGATTAGTTCTGGAGAGAGTTCAAATTTAATTCGTGCTGGGGAAGTACATGACCGACGACTTTTTTTATTTTAATATGCAGTCGTTCCTGAAGTGCATTATGCGGCCTGAAATGCAGAATGCAGGGACGCAACAGGACAACGGCCTCCTCCAGATGGCCGCCTTCTGATATGACTTCCTACACTGACCCAATTTTTAAAAGAAAAAATGTATAATCACTTTGAAAAAATTCCCGCTGAGAAAGTTACAACGGCTTTCTTATAACCTCTGTTTACGTAATGAATTACGTACAACATTCTGATTCTTTAATAATAATTGTTGCAATATTTGTTTTAATTTATTTATTGTAAAATAAAATAAGTTTTAATGATTGACGAACGTAAACTCGGTGACTTATATTGAAAGATTTCAGTAAATAGGCCGTTGAAGGGACAAGTCACTGTCGTAAGTCCCATTTTTTTAAAAGGTTGTATTTCCTTAGCTAAACAAAGTATAGTAGAAGTTATGTAACCGGTCAGAAGTTGTTGTTTACATCGGAATTATTACTTGATTACCAAAATGAAAAAAATATATACAGTAAAACCTCTTTAAGTCGAACCTCGGTAAGTCGAAAACCTCCAAAACTCGAAAAAAAGTTTTGTTCCTTTCCCTTCAAGCTCCAAAACCTCCATTACTCGAAATCTCAACCCTCTATTAGTCGAAATCTCAACCCTCTATTAGTCGAAATAATCAGTGAGTCCCTACAAGCCATTTTGGTACATATTTTCCCTCTATAACTCGAAAAAATAAATTGGACCTCTGTATCTCGAACATAGCAATGTTATATTTTACAACTCGATTATTTGAAACTTATTACCTCTATAGCTCGAAGAAAAATAAGTTATCGACTTTAAGAATTTGCCGACAATGTTGTACACCATTGTTTCTTAGAAAACAATTTAGGAGTATACAATAAATAGGATTACCAATTATCTAAAGCAAAAAAAAATTACCTACTGACTTTTTTTAATACCTACATATACTACGTATTTTCTATTTTAAGGATGTTTTGAAATAATGTTGATTTATAATAAATATAAATATGTTTGTTACCTCTGTAACTTGAATTTTTATTTATTTCACGTCTCTAACTCAAAATTAGTTAGAATGAATCTTAACCTCTACAAGTCGAAATCCTCCATAAGTCGAAAACTCTATAACTCGAATTTTTTGGCGTCTCCCTTGGTGTTCGACTTATAGAGGTTCTACTGTAGTTATATTCCTGTTCGTCTGTGGGTCTGTGAACATGATAACTCCCGATAGAATGAATGTATCGACACGAAATTTTTTATATGTATCCAGAACCAAGAATGATATATTTTGAGACAAATCGGCCGAAGGAAAGCAGGGTTTAGGGGGGCGCTCAACACAAAAATATATTGTGAAACATATACAATAATAAAGTATTGTCTTTATATAAATATGTATCCATAATGTTATCCTTATTACTTATTATAGGTTAGGTTTGGTTTTATGACTCATGCCCGGGCTTTAACTACGAGGTCATATCGCCTACTACCAGAGCGTAGGGATCTATCGATACAAGTAAAGTATCTGTACTTTTATCCGATACGAAGTACTTTTGGTATCGATACTTTTCTTTCGATACCAAGTAGGTATCGAATAGATATTAGTCGTATTGATTCAAAGTACTCGTTTCAAATTTCAACAATTAAAAAAAATTATATAAATTTTTTAATTCGTCAAAATCGTTCACCGTTTAATTTCTTACAATTTTCTTTTATTTGTTGTTGCAGTAAAATACTGAACTCAAATTCGGTCCACGGACAAATGATACTCGTATATATCGATGGTGATGACCTCATGAGTGATGTGATGACGCAGTCTGCATGATGCGTCCTTATTTCTTACCTTATTTACATTAAATGGTTTATCGTTTATGAAGGTATACGTTTGTTTAATTTTGAACAGAACCGTGAACATGATTACGATTTCATTATTTTATTTTATTTTTACATTCCATTTTGTCAATTACATATTATAATGCCGCGTCCTGTGTGGATTTATTACACTAAGAACGTTTCGATCTCGGCGACTTGCAAAAAGTGTTTTAAAATAGTGAAATATTGTCGGAATACGAATAGTCTCCAGTAGTTATGTATCCTTAGTAAAAATAAATTGTATGTTTATTTTATAAGGTTTTTTATTACATTCAGTATGTTTTTAATAATATAATTTTATCTTATTCGATTTGATTTATTTGTTTCTTATGCCCACTACAATATCTCATTTACCTATATCTTTCAAATTGTATTGTGTTTTTTATTATTATTATATAGATATATATATATTATACATGGTTTAAAATTAATTACAACGAAGTACTCGATGCAATACGATTTTTATTTAAATTTATATACATTTATAGGTTTTCTAAAATTAATTATAACGAACTACTAGATTCAATATAATTTTGATTCGATAATTGAGTAGTATCGAAAGTTTTATTCGATACTACTCATGAGTAAAAGTATCTATACTTTGTGGTATCGATAGAACCCTACCTGTCTTACTCTTATAACTTGCCCAGTTATTTAAATCAGTTGTTATTTTTATGAGATATTTCACTGTACAGTTTAACCTGGCGTTAAATTAACCGGTCTTTATAATAATAACTGATATCCTTCTGAGCTGAAAGATAACGGCACTGTGTTCACTTTATTTTTGTTAGATTGTCTTGTGAATTACATCACATTTACCTCATGTTAAACTGCCCATGTACTAGATGAGACTGGCCTCAGCAGCCTCCTCATTTCCGGACTGATTCTCTTGTAGGCCGGGTCGGCTCACTGGTGCCGCCTGGCAAGACAGTACATTGCCTTTCTCAGATAACATGGCACCAATATCGGGGGGAAATTTTGCCTCCTTTTTTTACCTATTAAAAAGCAATCGATTTTAAAACTAAAAACTGCATTTGTCTTTTAGCGTGATGGATGATTCAAATGATCGGCTTTTATTTTTTGATCTTATGAAAAATGTTTATGCAAAATTTTTATATGTTAGATTTTTGTATCAAAGGACCCATAAAAAAGCAAAAACAAAAATTAAGGATCCACCAAATAAAGAGACTAATGATTTAGAGGGAGAGCGAAAACTTACGTGAGACTCGGGGTGTAGTCTTAAATTGAGAGATCAAAGGACCCTCAAAAGAGCAACAACTGCTGGTACGTTCTAGCAAATAAAGATTTTCAAGGTTTAGAAGGAGAGCAGAAACTTACGTTTAAGTTCTGGTGTAGCCTCTTTAGTCTATTAAAACACATTAATGCAATAATGTCAGTACAGAGGCTTCAACAAGATATTCTGATTTTAACAAAAATAGCCGGAGAAGAAATATAGAATGTAGGTTGCCTTTGTAGCACCAAAAAAAAAAAAAAAAAAAGCAATAGCGGTAGATCAGCATCAACCACATATCAAGATGGTCTACCATGATGGTCGACCATAAGAAAAGATGAAATTTGTACATTTGTGTATTTACACATAAGTTTCAGCTCTCCATCTAAACCTTCCGCCTCTTTATTTGTTGGTTATTTGACCCTCAACTTCTGTTTTTACTCATTTGAGGGTTCTACGATCCTTAAATTTGAGGTTACTCCCCAACTCACACATATGTTTCCGCGCTCTCTCTAAGCCTTCATGCTCTTCATTTGGTGTATCCTTCCTCCTGTTTTCGCTTTTTTGAAGGTCTTCTGATCTCCGAATTTGAGGCTACACCCAGATTTACATGTACGTTTCCGCTTTACCTTTAAACGTGGTTCTGAACATAGACTCGGATCCACGAGTCTAGACAGGGATCCGGCCCCAAACTTCTAGAAGAGCAAAAACTTCCGAGTTGGAGGGGGTGTAGCCACAAAATACAGAGGACTGGGTACGATGTCAGTTACTCTTCAAAGACCCCAAGGTGAATAAAAATGTTGGGTAGACAAAATTTCAAGACTCTCATAGTAGAGTCGGGGTTATGTTCACCAGAGTGTCGAAAGAGCGCTCTGGTAGTAGGCGATATGACCTCGGAGCTAAAACCCGGACATGAGTGATAATAAGTAACAGAAAGACACATGTAACTCAACAAATTCGAGGGCGCCGGTGGCTCAGAGGTAGCGTGCGTCCCTGTTCGTACATCAAAATCGCTGGTTCGAAACCCGGCCGAGCCCCTTTGGATTTTTTTTTTATCTGGAAAGTGAATAAACCTTGAGCATGCTGTCCTTCGGATGTGACGTTAAGCGATGGTCCCGAGCCTGTACGATGTCAGGTACTCGTTAAGACCTCTACTTTTTTTTTTTTTTTTTTTTTTTTTTTTTTATGGGTGCTTCTGACCCTCTGAGGAGGGTCGGTCACATCACCCTAAATGATCGACAGGGAAATGGGTAACCTTCTCTGGTTTAATTATTCACAATACATGTACTAGTTGCTATGAACGGCCGTGGACCGGCTCGATGGCTACGGTCCACGGTCATCCTTAGTTTTCGTGTAGACACAATTTTAAATCAGTTAAAAACTTAATGCACAGTTTCATCAAAGTTTTAAAAATGTCACTTAGACCATTTTGATTCTAACCCCATCTAAAAGCCCTCCTAATAAACTTTCAAAAGACTTGTCTTTTTGCCATTTTCATGAAATCACCCCCCACTCCTTCCTCAGTGTTTGTGTCATTCATTTTGGTTTGTTTTCTTGAAATTCCAAAGGCTAATGTCTCATTTTGACGGCTTTAATTAACTGAAAAATTCTTCACAATATTACAAAAGACAACGAACCTTCAGTTAATATTAAACAAGGTCAGTAAGTAAATATTATGAAAATATTTAATTCTATGTTTGCATAGTGGCTAATACAATTACTCAGAAGTAGCGTGCTTGCCTACTGACTTCAAGATCGCGGGTTCCTAACCCGGCCGGGACCCTTAGATTATCTGGGAAATAAATTTAAAAAACCTTGAGCACGCCATCCTTCGGATGGGACGATGAGCGACGGTCCCAAGTCTGTGATGTCATGTACTCGTTAAAAACTCCTACCCTAGGTGAATAAACCTAGGTAGGTAAAATTCTACTGTTGAGTCGCGCTCATGTCCACAAGAGCGATGGAAGAGCCTTCTGGTAGTAGGCGATATGACCTCTTAGTTAAAGCCCAGCAGGCATGAGTAACTAACTCAACCTTTCTGATGACAATTTTGACCAATAAGTTTTTGCTTTTTGCCTTTATAATGTCAATAAAAGTTAAAAATTCTTCCGTATCTCAAATTATTATTAATATTTCGCTCCCCCTATAAATTCTTCTTCACTTTGCCCCATTAACAAAAATTCAGTTGATGTCTTCTCATCAACTTCTGAATCTACAAATTAAATGTTAATTTCAGAGAGTTATTTAAATTTTTGAAGTGGTTTTGTCCACAGCCACCCAGAGACGATCTTCTATTTTTCTTTAAATTTTTTTTATTCAGTGGGTCAGAAAATATGAAACACAGGTGAAAATTAATTGTTGAATATCCATTTCATTGGCTTAGATAGAAACTAAATATAGTTAGGGCTTTTACTACGAGGTCATATCGCCTACTACTAGAGCGCTCTTTCGTCCTTGTGGTAGATGTGATCGCGACCCTACTGTGGGAGTCCTAAATTTTGCCTAAGTTTATTCATCTAAGGTAGAGGTCTTTCGCGAATATCTTAGATCGCACAGGCTCGGGACCGTCGCTTATAATATATATATATGGTGGGCTGTTTTACACCTAGGGACCCAAGCATCCAATGCTCTTATCCCTTCCCTGGAAGCGCTGTGCTTCCCCCTTATTATATTACCTGTATGTTTATACTACCTGAACCAAGCCCTTCATGAAGTGCTCAGTCTCCCAGTTTCCTTAATGAACCTGAGAATGCTCTCATAGTCCAATCTTCTAAAATCCTCCTCTGCGATTACATACCCACCAAAGATGCGGAATCTTGTTCGCACATATCCCGAGCAGATGCCCAGGAAGTGTGCCGTCGTTTCGTCTTCTTCCCCACATCTATCGCAGGTAGGACTGTCCTTGACTCCCCCTTATTATATTACCTGTATGTTTATTCTACCTGAACCAAGCCCTTCATAAAGTGCTCAGTCTGAAGTCCGTCGCTTAACGTCCCACCCGAAGGACGGCGTGCTCAAGGTTTTTTCTTCTCCCAGGTAAAAAACCTAAGGGAACCCGCGATCTTCATCTCAGTAAGCAAACACGCATACCACTGAGCTACCGGCGACCTCTGGAACTAAATATACGAGTATTACATAACTACCTATATAATAAATGTATATTTCTTTGTACATGGAAGGATTGTTGGTGTACGGCACCCTTCAATGTGTGATCTGATCTACTGTCTGTTAGGTTAGGTTTTATGACCCATGCCCGGGCTTTAACCACGAGGTCATATCGCCAACTACCAGAGCGCTCTTTCGTCACTCTAGTGGACATGAGCCCGACTCCACTGTGGGACTCCTAAAATTTTGCCTACCCTAAATTTTTATTCACCTAGGGTACGGGTCTTTAACGAGTACCTGACATCGTACAGGCTCGAGACCATCGCTTAACGTCCCATCCGAAGGACGGCGTGCTTAAGTTTATTTTACCTCCCAGATAAAATAAACTAAGGGCCTCGGTCGGGTTTCGAACCCACGATCTTGAGCTCAGAAGTCAAGCACGCATACCACTGAGCTACCGGCGCCCTCATGTACTGTCTGTGTATGTGTCTAGTGGTATACAAGAGGTAGATCTGGTATATCTCACACGATGGAACTAGAACAAGGTCTCTGGAAGGAAGTCGAAGCAGTTTAGAGAAAGCTGACTTGTCTTGGCTTAGATAGACAACCAACTAATTCTATATCATTTAATTATATATTTTGTTTAAATTATTAATACTATTATTAATTATTTATTCCTTTAACTAGCAGGTTAATAACATCTGCCCGGTTAGTAAATTTAATTAGGTTTAATTTATTTTAGTTGTAAGGAGGATCAATAGTAACCGAAAAACATGAAATAACTTTGTGTTTCCAGGTTATAAGCGTCCCCCCTAATCCCTCCTTCCCTTTAGCCGATTTATTTATAGCCGATTTGGCTGAAAATTAATAAGTGTTGTCCTTAAAAGGTTCTTGGTACACATATAGAATTGCGTGTCTATATATTCATTCCATTTTGACATACGTATTCACAGATACAGACAGGAATCAGGAGGTCAGAAAACAAGAAATTTCATTGAAAACTCGGCATCGAATTTCAGACAGATTACATAACTTCCCCTATACTTAGTATATCTGGAGAAGTAAAAAATCCTATCTGTCTGTGAACCCGATAACTCCCGATAGAAGTCCACATATATGTTTGTATTATCTGTTATTACTATTTGGTTCCACATATATATTTAATGTTATCTAACTCTTTATATTATTATCAATTTTTATTATTTATTTGTATTTTTACTTATTTATTTGTTATTTTTCCACGTATTAGTCTAATGGTATTGTTTTATGTAAATTTAGAACTAAGTTTTGTTAGGAAATATTTCATAATATAGCTAACGAGTACAGCCGGGGGACTCCCAAGTTTTAATAGCACCCTTTCACCTGAGATGTATTTGAAGGGTCGCTCTCTGCAAAGTAACTTCACAACTAGACCTGACGATGGTGTAAGGCCGAAACCGGTAGTTATATATATTTATATCTTTAGTGGAATAGACAATATTTCAAAAATAAGTTTGTTTTATTTATTTATTACAAGTTTACACAATATGTCCGCGTTCCTCAACTTAGAAGTTGCTAACCAGAATAAGTTCCTCATAAGGACGACAACTAACATTTTTCAACTGAATTGGTCAAAGGAAAGGAAGGGGCTTAACTCAGAAACCCCTGTAACTGCCGATGATGAACGTATCGATATAAAATTTTATATTTAAACTCAAAATCCCATAAGAAGGACACCTACTTGATTGATTAATTCGTACTGGGGAAGTACATTGCCGGTGATTCACTGACGACTTTTTCTCTTCTCTGGTTTATTATTAGTTAGTTATTTCGACTCATGCCCGGGCTTTAACTACGAGGTCATTTCACCTACTACCAGAGCGCTCTTTCATAGCTATGGTGGACATGAGCCCGACTCTACTGAGGGAGTCCTAGGTTTTTGCCTACCTAGGTTTTAGTTATCTTAGGTAAGTTATCTTTAACGAGTGCCTGACATCGCACAGGCTTGGCATCACTTAAAGTACCATCCGAAAGACGGCGTGAACCTGGCGAAAGATGAAATTACAAGATTATAATTACTAAACTAATTAAAACATCATCGCAATGTTCACTTACAGAACCCTTCAGTGTGCGATCTGATCACAATTATTTGTGTATTGCTAGGTAGTTGGGGTGACATCATCCCCGTAGTGAGTGACTTTTGACGTCTCTAGCACTGGTCGAGGGTGTCTGACTAGAGAAACAAAGAGGAGTGGATTTCTTCAGTCTCTTCGCCCGAACACATTTTCATTATAACCTCAGTCTGAAGGATAACAGTATTGGAAAGCTGTTTTTTTTTTTGTTTTTCTTTGGGAGAAAACTTCTCCTCGTGGACGAGGCAATGTTGGCCAACCTATGGCAGGAACTAATTATACAGTGGTGCCAACACACCCTTACCTTCATACTGTACAAACACTATAATCCTTGTATAACGCCATACACACACTCTAGAGGCCCTCCCTTTTCATAGGCTTGCTCTCTCCACTGGTTCGGAGAGCAGGGCTGCACTCTGTAATCATTCAGAGCAACCTCTACAACAACAACAAGGAAGTCGAAAATTCCTTCCTTAGCGTCATTCTCTGGAAGCTGTCTCTCTATTTATGGGCTAGATCAGAACTGAACTTGTTCGGGAAAAATAAATCATTGCGCAAATTTGATTTTAACAGAAGAGAAATTGAAATGGAATCTTATATCTTAAACGGAGAGCGCCGGTAGCAGAGAGAGCGCAGGTAGCACAGAGAGCGCAGGTAGCACAGAGAAAGCGTGGGCGCGGAGTGGGCGCGAAACCCGGTCGAGGTCCTTTTGTTTGTTATTTGGGAGATGAAAAAACCTTGAGCACGCAGTCCATCGGATGGGATGTTAAGTGATGGTCCCGAGCCTGTACGATGTCAGGTACTCTTTGAAGCCTTAGGTGAGGACTGGAGCGAGGAAAGAGCGCTCTGGTAGTAGGCGTTCTTAACTCTTAGTTAATGCCCGGGCATGACTCATAATAACTATTATAAACATTTGCTCTAATGAAAATTAATATGTTCCTTTTTTTTCTCAGTTACAGGTATGGAGCTTAGTTGTGAAGAAGTGAGTGATAGTTTTTTAATACACATCTTTTTAATATGACTGCATAGAGAAATACTGTAAAAATAAAGGAGTTGAGCTTAGTTCAGCCAAATGGGTGCCCCCTTAAGAAATTTTTTAAATACAATTAGGGGGAGGGACGCATTATTTACTGGATCTGTTAATGCTGAAAAACTCTCATGAGAATCAAGAACAAAGATAAAGAGTCGTCGCTGAATCAATGTCAATGTACTTCCCCAGAAGGAATTAATCAATTAGTTTTTCGCGCCTCCCCGTCCAACACCAGTCGACCGTCCAAGCTAATATTCAATAGTTGACTTGCATAGGAGCTCCTAAATACTCAAACTAAATTTTGTGTCTATAATTTCATTAGATCAGTAGTTGCTAGGGTTTTTGGATTGAGCCCCATCCCTTACCCCCCCCCCCCCCCCACCCCCCGTTCACTTCGGTCGATATCGATGACTTTGACTTCAAATGTGAAATTTCATATAGATATATTCATTACTTCGGCAGTTATTAAGATTTTTGCGTTGAGACCCCCTCTGATCCTATTCTCTTATACCAATTCTTCGGAAAATTTATAAGTGTCGTCCTTATGGAGTTTTGAGTTCACATATGAAATTTCGTGTCGATACATTCATTCTATTGGCAGTTATTAGAGTTTTTGTGTTAAGCCTTCCCCTAATCCTCCCCTTCATTTTTGTCGATTTGGCTAAAAATCAATAGGTGTAGTCGTTGGAGGATTCTGGAGATACATATAGAATTTTGTGATGACATTCATTCTATCTGGATTTATCGTATTCACAGACAGACATTTTTTTTTTCATGTTTCGAATCAGGGACTCGGAAAACGTTAAATTCTGTTGAAAACTCGGCATCGAATTTTTGACCGATTCTATAACTTCCCCTCTTCTTCTTGTAGGAAGTCAAAATTACCTATTAGAATGTTGGTACATTAGCTACCAGTCAGCTCCAGCCATACCTAAACCTGAATGCTCCTTTCTCCATCATCAAAATACTGGCTCAACTCCATCTTTCTGGAGAGTATTGCTTTAAAATTAGTTGCAAAAATAATGTTTACAACCTTAATATCGACAGAAGGTTTGTACAGTATGTAGTAAAAACAAACTGGAAGATGTCTACCATTTGTAAATATCCTGTCCTAAATAATCTCCAGTTCCTGTCTCAATGTCAACAGACAGACCCAGATTCAACATCTTACTTCTAGCCTTTGATAAACATAAGATATCCAATATATTCTGTTATATATCTATGGTCACAGGGAATAAGTTGTTAAGTCGTGAAATAGCCAAAATGAGTTAAGTGTACTGTGATCATCTCCCAAGGCATTTAAAAAAATTCAATTAACAAACTTTTCATTTGGATTTCTAAAGAGATGCCATTTTTAATTTTCTTTCAATAATATTCAATCTAATCCAAAGGTTTTTCAAATAATCTTACTGGCCCAGCGGAAAAAATTAATAGAATAGAATTTACGAGAACAAATAATTGGGTTTGTTTACTCAAACTACATAATAAAATTAATAACTAAGAGATTAAAAAAATCAAATTATCTACAAAAAGAAATGTTACATTTACATTTTTACATTTATATTTTAGTCTCTTTTCTTTCTAAATGCTGGCCATTCTTCAAATTTAAGTTATTTTAGCGCATATAAATCTTATAAATAAATTAAAGTTCCTTCTTTGTGCATCTATTTCAATTACAACTCCAATAAATCGCAATTAATTAAGTTCTCCACACCTTAAGCCTAAACTCTCACTCCATCTCAACTCTTCTAAACTAATTCAAAACAGCTGATGGTCGTGTTTTGTTTTCTATTCATGTGTTGTTTTAAAACAAAATGCTTTCATATATTTATTTACTAATTTAATTACTTCTTTGTTTTTGTTTTTTTATAGAAATAAATATAATTAATTTTTCTAATATTAATAATTTGAATGTGTGTATTTTTATACATGACAGCAGATCTAGTCAAAACAGGATCAAGCTGTCACCTATGGATGACTTAAGCTGAATTTCACTTGGTTTTGAGTTATGTATGACTTCAATGGCCTTGTACCTAATTTCACATCAGTTCATTTATTTTTTTTTTATTTTTATGAGAAGCGAAATTCGCATTATAAATTAGTTAGGTTTCATGTTTCTTTTTTTTTTTTTTTTTAAATTACTCAATACCGTTTACCGTTTTCTAAAAATTGTAGGTAATTGGTAGCTCAAAAAATAGATAAGAATCATCCTATTTCGAAATTTGTCTCTCTCCGTAATGTGCCCGGAATGGTAATAGCTATAACGAAATAGTTCTTGTGATTCAAGCCCAGGCTTGAAATAGTTGGTATCTCTTCCATGGCTCTGGTGGACTGGCTTTAACAACGAGGTCATATCGCCTACTACCAGAGCGCTCTTTCGTCACTCTGGTGGTCATGAGCCCGACTGGCTTTAACAACGAGGTCATATCGCCTACTACCAGAGTGCTCTTTCGTCACTCTGGTGGACATGAGCCCGTCTCTACTATGGGAGTCCTATCATATGCCTACCTAGGTTTGTTCAACTAGGGAAGGGGTTTTTAACGAGTACCTAACACCGTACAGGCTCGTGACCATCCGAAGGACGGCGTGCTCAAAGTTTTTTCACCTCCCAAGTAAAAAACCTAAGGGCCTCGGCCGGGTTTCGGCCTCGCGATCTTGAGCTTAGTGGACTAGAATGCTACCCCTCAACTACCAGCGCCCTATATTATTGTTATGTATCCTTTGCCTGGATGATTATATTTCAACTCAAGACTACAAATTTCGGATAGCCCGTTCGGTGGCTGCCTTCCTCCTGCTCATTATCCGGATTTTGGATTATTCGGATATCCAGAAAATCCAGATTTCAACTTAGATTTTCAGAGCCCCTTCCAAACATTCCAAACAGTAGGTAGAGCCCCATTTGTTCAAACAAATTGTTGCTAGACCTTTCCGGATAAATGAACGACACAATACAAAGTGTTATTTGTACGTTTATTTTATTCGACATGAACACGAAAATTCTCAAGAAACTTCAATAATCCGGATATCCAGTTTTTGGAAATACTAAATTCAAATGCAGATTTGTATCTTAGCTCCAGTTATCCGAATGTCTTATTCAAATTCTGTTTTTTCGTTTTATATATATTTTTGCAACTCACCCCCAACCTAGATAATATTACAAAATGTGAAAGTTGATTGGTTTTTTACATTTTTGTTTCCGTGTTTTCTTCTGAACAAATCATTGTAACTATAAGATTTTTTTTTTTTTTTTTTCCAAATGAAATAAACTTTCCCTGAATAAAAACACAAAACTGAAAGTTTCAAAAATAAAAAATATTTTTCCTTAATTTCGAAAATCATCCATTCTGAGTCACTGTGAATTAGATTTTCAAATTATATCGATTTTTTCCCCAGCTGTACAAAGTCTAGGGGATGTTATGTATTCAGAAAGAAATTGAATGTTGAGTTTTCATCGAAATTTCAAGTTTTCCGACCCCCTGATTTCAAAAATGAAAAAAAACTATTTTCTCTGGCTGTGGGTGTTTGCGAACACGATAACTCCTGATAGAATGAATATCGACACGAAGTTTTATGTGTATCCTCTAAGGACGACACCTAATAATTTTCGTTCTGAAGGAAGGGGAATTAGGGTAGGGGGGGGGGGGGGGGGGGGGCTTAACACAAATCTCCAATTTGAATCTTCTTTTTGAAGAAATTCTGGGTACGCCTGCTGTAAATTATAATAGGTATATTGTTTTTTTTACTAAAATTACATATATTATAGTGAGTTTCTCAAAATAGTATTATGATAAGGTTTTGTTAGCTTATAATAACAATCTATCATTAATTATATCTGTCTAATAGGTGTTGCGTTGTCTTCGTCAGACAGTGTCCTTCAAGTGTGGCCTCCGTGATGGGTCGCTGCCTTCCAACCAAAACACAGACTTGTACATTCCTTACGTTTTTATCCTTAAGCACGTCGTCTTTCGGAGGGAACGTTAAGTTATGTTCCGAGGCCTTTGCGATGTTATGTACCCATTAAACCCCTCCTAGCCTAAGCAAACCTGAGTAGGCAAAATTTAGAACTCCCACAGTAGAGTTAGGCTCAAAGGGACGAAAGAGCTCTCTGGTCGTATAAACAATATGATCTCGTAGTTAAAGCCCGGGCATGAGTCAAAATAACAATAATCTGAATGAAAAACTCCCAAAAGGTAGTATTTTCAGAAACACAAACAGAAAAAAAAAAATGATCTCTGTCTGTGTAGTATCTGTGTATACGATAACTCCCGATAGAATGAATGTATCGACACGAAATTTTATATGTGTATCCAGAACACTTTAAGGACGACCCATATTGATTTTCACTCAAATCGACTCAAGGGAAGGGAGGATTAGCGGGGAGGTTTAACAAAAAAACTTGAATAATTGCCGTTGTAATGTATGTATTCACATGAAATCTCATATGTAAATTCTAAGTCTTATAAGGAAGATTCTTGTTCATTTTGAGCGGAATGAGCCGAAAGGGAGGGGGGGGGGGGGATCAGAGAGGCTCAACTCAAAAATTCCAATAACTGTCGATGTAATGAATGTATCGACATGAAATTTAGTATATTCAAAAGCCACTATGTTAGTCAAATATTTAGTTTTAGCCCAAACGGTCGAGTGGCTTTTGGGGAGAAGCGAAAACTTAATAGATTAATTCTTGCTGAGGAAGTACATAGTCAGTGATTCACCGACGATTTTTTAATTAAATATCAAATAATAATATTGATATCCGAGTCAGTGATATTGGGTGGATCACAGGTCCTCTTCCAAACAGTGATTTCACCACACCCGAACCTCAGACTTTACTATGAAGACTCGAGAATTCTCTCAATAAGACCCCTATTGACTTTCAACCAAGAGATGTAGATTGATCAGTTAATAGATTAATTCGCGCTGGGGAAGTTCTTTGGCGGTCATTCACCAAATTTTTTTTCTCCAGTTTTTCCGAGTCATGCTCCACGACTATATCTAGATGGGTTCAAAAGTTAAATTATATATTTTTTAATGTGATTTTCTACCATCTGAGAAATACATACAATGATTTGATTATATAATGTATCAAAAAAGTTTAAAAAAATGAGGTATGAGAATGTATATAGGAACCTGTTGGTTGCTTCTCCACGGTTAATTGACAATGATCGGTTACTAAATCATGTATTACAAAAAAAAATATAAATTATATAACAGAAATTCTTAACTAAAAAGTGTGACTCTTTGTTTTTTTTATTCTTATTCTTACGTGTAAAAAAGAAATTCAACTGCAATATTGCATATCGTATTATGTATACTGCAGATGGATTATATAATTATAACTCAATCCATCTTCAGAAATGCAATGGTCCTTCAAAATGAAATGCAGCCGAAGCTTTATCTTGGATTTGTTCAAAAATTATAATGAAAATTTGCCAAATCCGTGATCAGGCGAACTGTGAGGTTATGTTAGGCAGCGGTTACATCGGCTCTGCGGATTCTTCATTCTGTCGACAATCGGCAAGTACCGAATCATTTTGCTCCTCCCTTGCGACAGCTCGTACCGGTTTCTATACGCCATATTCCGAAAATTACTTTCTTCTTCATATTTCACTTTCCCAGCTCTACGAAGTATAGGGGAAGTTATGTAATCGGCCAGAAGTTCATTGTGATGGGTACTCACTGGAATTTCATACTGATTCCTGTCTGTGAACACGATAACACCCAATAGAATGAATGTATCAACTCGAAATTTTATATGTGTTACCAAAATCCGCCAAGGATGATATCTATTAATTTTCAGTCAATTCGGTCTAAGAGAAGGAGGGAATAGGAGTGGGGGTAAACACAAAACCCTAATAACTGCCGTTGTGCGATCGAGATTCATAAGAACATCTGACTATTTTCAAAGAATCAGCTGAAGGAAAGGATTTAGCAACATGAAATTTAGTATGATGATTCACAAGTCTCTGAGTAAAACATGTATTAATTTTTAGCCAAATAGGCAAATTGGGTACAGAGGAAGGGCAAAAACTTAGTTTATTAATTCCAACAACTTTCTTTGATTAATATTTTATTTTGTTCCTTAGTCCTGTTAGTCCTGTAGAAGACTCTCAGAAGTAGTAGGTCTCTGAAGGAGTACTCGATGTTTCTCTTAATAATTCGGATCATGAAGGAAAGAGTGAACATAAAATCGTAGGGGTCTTTAATCGAGCTGATTAATGTTCAAACCCCAAATACCGAGCTTGCTGATAACGTTATATAATATGTAACAACCCTGTGGATATACCAGTGAAAGTCACGTCGAAATCGGTTCAGTATTTGATGGTGTGTCAGTAACCCAGCCCGAGACACAGACCTTGCCGATACTGTTATGCAACATATGCCCCTCCTGGATAAATGAGCAATCCACCAGTGAAAGTTTTATTAAAATCGATCTGGCCGTTTTGTGCTCTGACGGCAAAACCGTACATAAATGTATACAAATCTGAACAAAACGCTATCCTCCCTGTTTGAGTACTACCACCAGGGCGGCGAAAGAGCGCTCTGGTAGTAGGCAATATGACCTTATAGTTAAAGCCCGGGCATGAGCCATAATAACCGACTTGAAGTGGACCCAAATCTATATTAATAAAGCTGAAACGGGGTTTGTTTGTTTGTATGTATGTATGTTTGTTCCAGCATCACGCCCAAACGGCTGGACGGATTTTTATGAAACTACCCATGTAGCATCCTTTTGAGCCCGATTGAATAATGGGCTATGTGGCGTTCCAAAATTTTGAACGGGAGGGGGGGTTGTAAGGGGGGCCTAAGTAGCTGTGGTGCCCAGCGTTGCAAGGCACATACTAGCTGTGGTCACAAACGTTCTTAAGTACGCACTGGCTATGACGTCCAGCTATGCTAAGTATTCACTAGCTGTGCTTCCGCCGTTGAAGGGCGCATACTAGCTGTGGTGCCCAGGGGTCCTAAAAACGTACTAGCGTTTCTACAGTTGAAGGACTATAAGCCTTATTCCGTATTGTTACCACCAGTAGTTGTCCCCTGGGTAGGAAGCGCCACCAGTCACCCCCCACTACTCCTGCACCCCGGTGTGATAGTGGGGGGTACTGGAGGTACCTGACCTAGGTATAAATACGGCGGTCCCAGCCCATAAGGGGAGACTATCAGAAACCAGAGAACGAGAACCACCTCCAGACCTACTGAAGATGTCTCATTTCTTTCTACCCTGAAGAACCCGTTCACCTGCCATCTATAAGTGCGGTGACATATTGGCGCCCAACGACCGACCTCATGATCCTAAGGAGCATGACTACGATGGACTCGAGTGCAGAGATGTCGGGCCCTGCTGAGGCAACCACTCAGTGCACACCCTCTGCTCAGATGGCAACGGCGAGCGCAACCTCTGCCTCCCCGACCATCGTCAGTACGGGTGTCACTCAGACCGGTCCCTCCAGTGTACCCTCTTCGAACCTCGCCTTCCAGGACCAACCGTCCACCACTTGGCCGGCTGAGCCATCCCCTGGTCAACCTGCCTGCCGGCCCTCCACAGGGGCGCAGTATTCTGCTGTGCCCAAAGAGTCTGCGCAGAACTTCCCGCAAGACAGCTGCCTCCCGCAGCTGTCCAATACTACTCTGCGTGGGTCATCACCCGGCCGGCATCCTGCCTGCCGGCCCTCCACAGGGGCGCAGTATTCTGCTCTGCCCAGTGAGCCTCCTGCCGCTGTCCGCAACTGTGCCGTTTGAGTCATCGCTCGGCCGTCAAGCTGCCTACCGGCCTCCCACCGTGGCGCAGTATTCCGCTGCGCCCTGCGAGTCAGCGCATAACTTCCAGCAGGACAGCCGCCTCCCGCCGCTGTCCGCAACTGTGCCGTTTGAGTCATCGCTCGGCCGTCAAGCTGCCTACCGGTCTCCCACCGTGGCGCAGTATTCCGCTGCGCCCTGCGAGTCAGCGCAGAACTTCCAGCAGGACAGCCGCCTCCCGCCGCTGTTCGCAACTGTGCCGTTTGAGTCATCGCTCGGCCGTCAAGCTGCCTACCGGCCTCCCACCGTGGCGCAGTATTCCGCTGCGCCCTGCGATTCAGCGCAGAACGTCCAGCAGGCCAACCGTGTCTCGCAGCTGTCCTCCGTGCCTCTCGAATCCATCCCTGGCCATCAACCTGACTGCCGTACTGCCTCAGCAATGCAGGATTCCTCCAGGAGCTATGTGATGCAGCCGACAGCTCCTCTTGACGCACTGCAGATGAGCTTCGCGGTGCATCAGACTAGACATCCCCACGTAGCGCCGTTGTCTGACCTGGACACTACTCCGTCGGTCCTCAGCTCTCTGGCTGGGGCCTCTATGTACTGGCGAAAAAGCAGCTAAGAGGGGACGCGGAGTCCTTCAACGCGCCTTACGACCACATAGACGGCTACACGGACCTTAAGGCACGCATTCTCGAGCGTTTCGACGGCAACACCCACTTGGTCCGCCTCCGGCAGAAGCTCCTCAATTCCGTCCAAAACACATCTGATGACGTTGGTGAATACCTGCGCAGCCAGCATGTTCTATGGAGGCGGCTCTATCCCGCGGAACAGTGGCAGATGATGGTGTCTCATCTGACATGACAGTTAGAGCCTCGGATACAACAAACCCTCGATGCGGTCGGTGAATTTTGGAGCTTCGAGCATTTTGTTGGATCGGCTATTAGAATTCAGGAAGGGATCCGCTACCGTCAACAGGCCAGGACTAAGTCGAAGTCGGAAAACTTCCTAGGGGCCGGACCGCAATAAGCCCCAATTGCCCTCCGACCCCCGTAACACTTTCCACTGGCTCACTCCCCAACCTACCACGCCTCCAGGTACAGATCAAGGGGCGATCGTACCTCGCTCTAATTGATTCCGGGGCGTCGTACAACTTGATAAACACCAAATTGATCCCGCCTTCTTCGTCAGGGTCAATTACTTTTGTGACCATGGCCGATGGTCGGTCCAAAATGAAGGTTAGTGGGCCCCTCCTAGTCCCGCTAGGAATACAGGATGTGGTTTATGATGCCAAATTCTTTGCGTGCTCAACTCTGGCTAGCGACATAATACTGGGAGCACCCTTCCTAGAAAGTTGTGCCGCCACCATGGAATATGGGCATCGATGTACACACCTGGGACGCACTCCCAGACACACCGTCTACTGGAGTACTACATCGCCCAGAACCGCACAGGTGTTACCGAGAGCGACCCCACAAAGTGGATTTCCCCAAAGCCTAAGACCCCAGTTTGAAACTCTGTGCCAGAATTTTGCGTCTACCTTTAGCGGGCTTTCTGTGGGCACTGCTCGAGCGGTGCAACATCCTATCCAACTGACGCCTCACCAACCGTTTGCCCTTCGACCCTACCCCTGCAGCGAGGCGAAGAAACAGCTGATACAGGCACAAGTCGATGAGATGTTAGCCAGCGGGGTCATCGAGCGTAGTTCCAGTCCATACTGCTCGCCTGTAGTAGTGGTGAAAAAGAAGGATGGTCGGCCACGCTTCTGCGTTGACTTCAGACGGCTCAACGCCCTCACGAGCGACGAAGCAGCTCCTCTTCCCCTCATCCAAGATGCGATCCGCGACTTTGGGCCTGCTCGCGTTTTCTCTAGCCTGGATCTACGCTCTGGATACTGGCAAATACCGCTCAAGAGGAGCGATAGGAAGTTCACAACCTTCGCAACCCATGACGGAGCAACCTATCAGTTTAAGGTTATGCCATTCGGCCTAAAAACGGCACCAGCTACATTCCAGAAATTAATGACCCAAGTTTTAGAGGGTTTTGGGCGATTTTCTAGGGTTTACCTGGACGATGTACTGGTGTTCTCAAACAACTACGAAGAACATCTTACCCATCTTCGTCTGGTTTTGGAACGATTACGGGAGCACGGTCTCGGCTGTTCCCTGGAGAAGTGTCACTTCGGGAAGGAGGAACTCACATACCTGGGTCACCGAATCGCCACCGACGGGAACCATCCGGAACCGAGGCATCTCGACGCTATACAGAGTTTCCCAGTGCCCAAGACCAGGAAGGAGTTGCGAAGTTTTCTAGGTGTATGTGGATGGCTGCGAGAATATTTGGAGAATTACACCATCCTCGTGGCTCCCCTCGAGGACCTCCTATCGGAAAAAAAGGCTTTTCGTTGGGGTCCCTCAGCTCAGAGGTCATTTGAGGAAACCAAAGCCGCCCTGAATCGACCACTCACTTTACACCGCCCGGACCCTGCTCTTCCCTACGTTCTTCAGACGGATGCCAGTGGGGAGGGCATCGCAGCAGTGCTATACCAGGAGGTAGATAAATAGAGGCGAATAATCTCCTACTCTAGCGCTAAGCTGACGGGACCTCAGAAGCGCTACCACATCAATGAACAAGAATGAATGGCAGTGATCTGGGCAATCAAGAAGTATCGGCAGTACTTGGAGGACCGGCCTTTTAAACTGAGAACAGATAGTAAGGCCTTGGTATGGCTTGACCGGTCGCGCGACGCGCAGTCAAAGCTGACCAGGTGGAGTCTACTTTTGCAGGAATTCTCTTTTACTGTCGAACATTGCCCAGGAAAAGACAACGAACTGGCCGATGTCTTGTCCCGACATCCTGCCGGGAGCGAGGAAGATGAAGACCTCTACGAAGAAATAGATAGGATCCTCCCTCCAGCGGGACTTCCCGGTCAAGCTTCTGTCGGGGAAGCCCCTGGTAAGTTACCCATGGTGCAAACCCTAGAGGGTATCACACTAGCTGATGAGGTGAGACAAGCCCAATCTAAAGATACAGAGTGCCGCGCATTAATCGCCAAGCTGCAGGAGGCCCAAAGAGGAGGACAACCCACCGCCCAGGAGAGTCTTTTGCTACGACACACTAAAGTAGACGATGGATCTCTCTTGTTCGAGAATAAGCTGTACGTCCCGGAGGGCGTGAAGGAAAGAGTGTTGCACGAGCACCATGGCAGTGCTTCAGCTGGACATCCGGGCGCCGAGGAGACATTAAGGGCACTGAAACTTCATTACTACTGGCCCAGGATGAAAAAGGACGTGCAAAATTACGTCCGCTACTGTCTCCTGTGCGCATGTATCAAGAGAGGAGCTGCCCAACCGGAACCACCTCTGCAATCACACGTTCCTACACGACCCTTCGAGACAGTTGCAGTAGACTTCATGGGACCCTACGAGGAAGACAGTCAGGGCCATCGATTTATATTGGAGGTAACCGACCTCTTCACCAAATGGACCGAAGCCTTTCCGACAAAATCGAGCGCTGCTGAGGTCGTCATCCGCAAGCTACGGGACGAGGTGTTCCGACGCTTCGGGTTTCCGCGGACCCTCATTACCGACAATGGCCGACAATTCATCAGCGCACAGTTCAAGAAAGCACTACGGACTTGGCACATCCAACATTTTACTACAGCGGTCTACCACCCACGGGCCAACCCTGCGGAGCGGCGAAGCCAGGAGCTTAAGAAAAGTTTACGAGCTCTGAGATTGCAGCAGCCAAACCACCCCTGGGGAGAACATGTGGCTACAGCCGCCTTCCAACTGCGATGCCGAGCCAACGCTGCAACTGGACAAACCCCAAGTCAAGTGCTGTTCGGCCACGAAATCACTCGGCCTGGTGAGTGGAGCGCCCCACGAACAAATGTGGTCAATCGACCCGTGAGGGAGATCCAACGCGACGTTCTGGCTCAACAAGGAAAGTATCGGAGGCGATATACCGGACGGAAACCGCGTAACCCCCCTCGAGTTGAAACTGGAGACCTGGTGATGCTGCGCTGCAGGCCTCGAGGAAGAGGTCTCCATCCATTATGGCTCGGCTCTCGGAAGATTATCATTCCAGCGGGGGAACATTGCTATTGGGTGGAGCGAGAGGATGAAGACCACACTCCCGTGAAGGTACACGTCCTCGATCTTCGGCCGGCACCTAGGGCGGTACAACCTGAGCTCACCGAACCTCGGGAACGGGACGAGGAGGGACGGCAACAGTCGGACCCCCTGGAGCTGGATCCACATGACCACCAACCAGCGACCACAGCACCGGGGCTAGGAAGAGCAACCACTTCAAATCAATAAAAATAAATAATAATAATAAATAAATAAATAAAAAAAAATATATATAATATATATTATAATAATTATTGTATATACTTTGTATTATTTTCATAATAAACAAGAGATGGTTCTCGTTCTTCGAAGTTTGGGGGGAATGTTACCACCAGTAGTTGTCCCCTGGGTAGGAAGCGCCACCAGTCACCCCCCACTACTCCTGCACCCCGGTGTGAGAGTGGGGGGTACTGGAGGTACCTGACCTAGGTATAAATACGGCGGTCCCAGCCCATAAGGGGAGACTATCAGAAACCAGAGAACGAGAACCACCTCCAGACCTACAGAAGATGTCTCATTTCTTTCTACCCTGAAGAACCCGTTCACCTGCCATCTATAAGTGCGGTGACAGTATGAATAATTGAAAATTATAACATCATGAATGTACTGTCGAGGAACTGAATAGCCTTATAGGAGATATTGTGAGAAAAGTCAAAGTTCCCCGGGCAACGCCGGGTATTACTGCTAGTAATATCTATATTAATAAAGCTGAAACGGGGTTTGTGTGTTTGTGTGTTTGTTCCAGCATCACGCCCAAACGGCTGGACGGATTTTTATGAAACTTCCCATGTAGCATTCTTTTGAGCCCGATTGAATAATAGGCTATGTGGCGTCCCAAAATTTTGATCGGGAGGGGGCGTTGTAAGGGGGCGTTGTAAGTATATAAATAGTGCTAACTCATTAACTAATGGTCGAATTGTCATGAAATTTCACATGTAGTATTTTTGAAGGCCAAATGGAAAAATAGGGTGTGTGACGGCCCAAAACTTTGAACGGGAGGGGGGGTTGTGGGGGGGCCTAAGTATACATATTGAGTTAGCTCATTAACGGTTGGTCGTATTGTCACGAAATTTCGCATGTATTATTCCTGAAGGCCAAATAGAAAAATAAGGTGTGTGGCGTCCCGAAGTTTTGAACGGGTGGGGGTGTTGAGGGGGGGGGGCTAAGTATAAATATAGAGCTAGCTCATTAACGGTTGGTCGTATTGTCACGAAATTTCGCATGTATTATTCCTGAAGGCCAAATAGAAAAATAAGGTGTGTGGCGTCCCGAAGTTTTGAACGGGTGGGGGTGTTGAGGGGGGGGGGGCTAAGTATAAATATAGAGCTAGCTCATTAACGGTTGATCGTATTGTCACGAAATTTCCCATGTAGTATTCCTGAAGGCCAGATAGACAAATAAGATGTGTGGTGTCCCAAAGTTTTGAACGGGAGGGGGGGTTGTAGAGGGGGGGGGGGCTAAGTATAAATATAGAGCTAGCTCATTAACGGTTGATCGTATTGTCACGAAATTTCACATGTAGTATTCCTGAAGGCCAAATAGAAAAACAAGGTCTGTGGCGTCCCAAAATTTTGATCGGGAGGGGGCGTTGTAAGGGGGGCCTAAGTATATAAATAGTGCTAACTCATTAACTAGGTAATGGTCGAATTGTCATGAAATTTCACATGTAGTATTTTTATAGAGTTAGCTCATTAACGGTTGGTCGTATTGTCACGAAATTTCGCATGTATTATTCCTGAAGGCCAAATAGAAAAATAAGGTGTGTGGCGTCCCGAAGTTTTGAACGGGTGGGGGGGTTGAGGGAGGGGGGGGCTAAGTATAAATATAGAGCTAGCTCATTAACGGTTGATCGCATTGTCACGAAATTTCACATGTAGTATTCCTGAAGGCCAAATAGAAAAACAAGGTCTGTGGCGTCCCAATGTTTTGAACGGGAGGGGGGGTTGTGGGTGGGCCTAAGTATAAATATAGAGCTAGCTCATTAACGGTTGGTTGTATTGTCACGAAATTCCACATGTAGTATTCCTGAAGGCCAAATAGGAAAATAAGATCTGTGGCGTCCCAATGTTTTGAACGGGAGGGGGGTGATGGGGGTCTAAGTATAAATATAGTGATAAGTCATTAACGGATGATCGGATAGTCACGAAATTTCCCATTTAGTATTATAGTATCCCATTTAGCCAAATAGAAAAATAGGGTGTGTGAGATCACAAAATTGTGAACGGGGGGGGGGGGGGGGGGGGGGGGCCTAAGCATAAAAATAATGCTGACTGATTAAAGGGTAAGCGGATTGTCATGAATTTCACATGTAGTAGTAGTAACAATGTATTCGCTGTGGGGTCCACTGTTGCAAGGCATTTACTAGATGTGATGCCCAGCGTTCCTAACTACGTACTAGCTGTGGGGTCCGCCGTCGCAAGGCACATACTAGCTGTGATGCCTACCGTTCCTAACTACGTACTAGCTGTGGGTTCGCTGTTGCAAGGCACATACTAGCTTTGGAGCCCAGCGTTCCTAACTACATACTAGCTGTGTGGTCCGCCGTCGCAAGGCACATACTAGCTCTGATGCCCAGGGTTCCCAACTACATACTAGCTGTGGGTTCGATGTTGCAAGGCACATACTAGCTTGATGCCCAGGGTTCCTACGTACTAGCTGTGGGGTCCGCCGTCGCAAGGCACATACTAGCTGTGATGCCCAGGGTTCCCAACTACATACTAGCTGTGGGTTCGATGTTGCAAGGCACATACTAGCTGTGATGCCCAGGGTTCCTAACTACGTACTAGCTGTGGGTTCGATGTTGCAAGGCACATACTAGCTGTAATGCCCAGCGTTCCTAACTTCTTACTGGCTGTGGTGTCCAGCGATGCCAAGTATTCACTAGCTGGGGTTTCCGCCGTTGAAAGGCGCATACTAGTTGTGGTGCCCAGGGGTCTTATAAACTTACTAGCGTTACTATAGTTGAAGGACTATAAGCCTTATTCCGTATGAATAATCGAAAATTATAACATCATGAATGTAGTGTCGAAGGATTGAATAGACTTATAGGAGATATTGAGAGAAAATTCAAAGTTCCCCGGGCAACGCCGGGTATTACTGCTAGTGTGGAATATAAGTGGGCTTTGAGGTACCGTTTTGACATAATTTCTGAAAAACAAATTAATACAGCTATGTTGGTAGATAGGCAGCATCCAGAAACGAAGATGGTCAACCAAAGAAAGATTCAGATGTATCGGGAAAGTCCCATCCGAAGGACGACGTGCTCAAAGTTATTTTTATCTTCCCGATTAAAACATCTGACCTAAGTGACTTGGCTAGATTTCTAAATGGCGATCCTGAGCTCGGTAAACTCCATTCTTCAAATTTCTCGCTTTTAAACGGTTTTTAGTTTTAATATTTGTTAAAACTGATGAACAACCGAATTATCTGAACCCTACACAAAAATCGAAATAAAAATGTTTTTCGAAAAAGTCGGGCGAAATCCCATTCATCAAATTTATCTCTTTTTAACAGTTTTTAGATTTAATATTTGTTAAAACTTATAGACAGATTCAGATATATCGGGGAAGTCCCATCCGAAGGACGACGTGCTCAAATTTACTTTTAACCTAAGTGAAATTTCAGCTACCCAGGTTTAGATACGTAACATACGACTCATTATCGAGTACCTGACATACGAAAAAGCCCTCGATCATAGCTTAGAGTCCAAACCGAAGGACGACGTGCTCAAATTTATTTTTATCTTCCCGATTAAAACATCTGACCTAATTGACTTGGCTAGATTTCTAAATGGCGATCCTGAGCTCGGTAAACTCCATTCTTCAAATTTCTCGCTTTTAAACGATTTTTAGATTTAATATTTGTTAAAACTGATGAACAACCGGGATATCTGAATCCTACACAAAAATTGAAATAAAAATGTTTTTCGAAAAAAGTCGGGCTAAATACCATTCTTCAAATTTCCTGCTTTTTAACGGTTTATAGATTTAATATTTGTTAAAACTGATAAACAGATTCAGATATATCGGGAAAGTCCCATCCGAAAGACGACGTGCTCAAGGTTATTTTTAACCTATGTGAAATTTCAGCTACCCAGGTTTAGATACATAACATACGACTCATTATCCAGTACCTGACATACAAAAAGGCCCTCGATCATAGCTTGAAGTCCAATCCGAAGGACGACGTGCTCAAGTTATTTTTAACGTAAATGAAATTTCAACTACCCAGGTTTAGATACGTAACATACGACTCATTATCGAGTACCTGACATACGAAAAGGCCCTCGATCATAGCTTAAAGTCCAAACCGAAGGACGACGTGCTCAAATTTATTTTTATCTTCCCGTTTAAAACATCTGACCTAATTGACTTGGCTAGATTTCGAAATGGCGATCCTGAGCTCGGTAAACTCCATTCTTCAAATTTCTCGCTTTTAAACAGTTTTTAGATTTAATATTTGTTAAAACTGATGAACAACCGGGATATCTGAATCCTACACAAAAATTGAAATAAAAATGTTTTTCGAAAAAAGTCGGGCTAAATACCATTCTTCAAACTTCCAGCTTTTTAACGGTTTATAGATTTAATATTTGTTAAAACTGATAGACATATTTAGATATATCGGGAAAGTCCTATCCGAAGGACGACATGCTCAAGGTTTTTTTAACCTAAGTGAAATTTTAGCTACCTAGGTTTAGTTACATAACATACGACTCATTATCGAGCACCTGACATACAAAAAGGCCCTCGATCATAGCCTAAAGTCTAATCCGAAGGACGACGTGCTCAAACTTATTTTTATCTTCCCGATTAAAATATCTGACCTAAGTGCCTTGGCTAGATTTCTAAGTGGCGATCCTGAGCTCGATAGACTCCATATGTAAGATAAAATAAGTTACCGTTTGGTTCCAACTAAAATTATCAAGGAAGAAATGTGGAATATAAGTGGGCTTCGGAGATGGTAGTAGGAAGTTGGCAGGAGTGTTGGGTGATGTCACGTACCCTATGTTGAGCGGAACGTTCAAGTCTATATTAATAAAGCTGAAACGGGGTTTGTGGGTTTGTGTGTTTGTATGTTTGTTCCAGCATCACGCCCAAACCGCTGGACGGATTTTTATGAAACTTCACATGTAGCATTCTTTTGAGCCCGATTGAATAATAGGCTATGTCGCGTCCCAAAATTTTGATCGCGAGGGGGGGTTGTAAGGGGGGCCTAAGTATATAAATAGTGCTAACTCATTAACTAATGGTCGAATTGTCATGAAATTTCACATGTAGTATTTTTAAAAGCCAAAAAGGAAAAAAAGGTGTGTGGCGTCCCAAAGTTTTGAACGGGAGGGGGGTTGTGGGGTAGGCGTAAATTTGAAGATAGTGATAGATCATTTACGGATGATCGGATTGTCATGGAATTTCTTATGTAGTATTCTTGATGGCCAAATAGAAAAATACACTATGTGAATCTTCAAAAATTGAACAGGGGGGGGGGGGGGGGCAAAGCATAAAAAAATGCTGACTGATTAAAGGGTAATCGGATTGTCATGAATTTCACATGTAGTAGTAACTATGTATTCTCTGTGGGGTCAGTGGGAACAGTTAACATGAAGATCACATGTATTATAGATACTGATAATGGGAATGACTCCGAAACGTTTATAATTGCCATTTTATGAGAAGGCAAAAATAAATGGGACAAGAGATCCTGTAATCATATAATATATTATATTGGTATAAATTTCCAGATTATTGGGCATTAATATGCTATTATATTGTTTTATCTGAGGCTGATTATCCGGATGTGCGTTATCCGGACAAAGAAAGAAAAAAAACATTCTCCCCCTCCTAACCTCACCTCTTTCTCTACGCGAAAATGTTATTTATCTCCTTTATTAACAACTTTGGCGAAAAAACATATGGAACAACAAATCTATAATATGAAAATATCTTTCATATTGATTGTCCGTCCTGTTTTTCGTTTTAGAAGCAAAACTGAGAAAACATGAAATAATTGTTTCTGTCAGAAGGCCAGATAATTCAGTAAGCGAAACACCGATTTTAATTTAAAAAATATTAAAAAGAATGACTGGGGGTTACTCTGCGTTAATAAATCGTAATATAAGATCTTTCAAATATTTTTGTGTATTGAGAAGTGCACCTGTTGATTTCTAATGAAATGGCCCCAATAGAAGGGGGGGTCAACTTGAAAACCTGTAATACCAGGTATCGAATGTGAAAAGGAAGTTGTTTAAAGAAGAAAAAAAAAATGTTGACCTGGAAACTTGCCCGTGATACTGAACGTAACACATTCATCACGTGACCAGTTTGTTTACGTCAAGCTTGGAGGCTCTCTACTTGCCAACTGGGGCTAAGTAGATGCTATTAGATTTGTAGAAAAGCACCTGAAAAAGAAATTATCTGTAAATCCCTGGTAATCTACTTCCCCAGTTCGAATTAAGCTAATTTTCACGGGCTTTTTTTTTCTCCTTCTAAAACCTATCTGCCGATTTGGTTAAAATTAATATATGTTTTATTCAGACACTTTTGAATAATCATACTAAATTGTATACCTATACGTCCTTTACTTGTGTTATTGAGGTTTCTGTGTGACTGTGATAAAAAAAAAAAAGTTTAAGTGTTAATCTTAAATAAATGATAAATACATAAAGATATAAATAATTAATAATAAATTACCACATTTCATGTAGAAATTGTATAACTGGTCTTTTACTAAATTTTGGTTTCTACAGAAGTTTTTCGAAAAGGGCCCTAAAAAAATATCAAAAGTTCAAGACGTACAATTTTGAAGAAAGTGCACGTATATTTAAAAAAATTTCAATTAACAAACTTTTCATTTGGATTTCTAAAGAGATGCCATTTTTAATTTTCTTTCAATAATATTAAATCTAATCCAAAGGTTTTTCAAATAATCTTACTGGGCCAACAGGGAAAATGAATAGAATAGAATTTACAAGAACAAATATTGGTTTATTTTCTTAAATATACATTAAAATTAAAAACTAAACATTGAAACAAACAATTAACACTAATTCAATCTGTTTTTGTTTTATGTTTTAGCCATTTTTTAAAAATTTATGTTATATATTCTGGGCATATATCCTGTACATATAAACAAACAACAGTATCTTATTTGCGGATGAATTTCACCGACAATTCACTTCTATTTAGTTCATTACAACGCAAGCCTAAACACCACTCTCCATGTTCACTCAGACCGTCTCCATTCCACCCAGGCCTAAACTAGTCTCTACACACACTAAAAAACAGCTGATGGCCGTTTTTTTTGTTTTTTACTGGCATTTGTTTTAAAAGAAATGGTTTCTTATTATTTATTTACTACTAATTCAGTTTCTATTTATAGAAAAATAAATATAATAATTGTTTTTTTATTATCAATAATTTAATGTATGTATTATTATAATACATCACAGTGACCAACAATTTTCAATTAAATTAATTAAATAACTTAGAATAGTTGAACTGTTATAATCTTATGAAACTTTGAGTCAAACAACGGAACGGCTGCTGACTAACGTGTACCCAGCTGTTCCAAAGTATCTGCTACTTTATAACATCTGTTATCAGGTTAGAATACTTTAGATACTTATCTCGTTACGTCTACTCTTGAAATATTGTTATTTATTTATACTTTCTATTCTATTCTAACTTTCATAATGAGTTCCTTCCTGTTTATTTCACTTTGTTTCTCTGAAACCTGTTTTAGTTTAGTGTGTTTACAAACCTCTCTAGTTTTATGTGTTTTAATATTTATAATAAATTTATTTTACCTCCCTGGTACATGAAGTATAGGAGAAGTCATGTAATCGCTCAGAAATTCGATGCGGAGTTTTCAACGAAATTTCATTTTTTCCCGCCTCCTGAATCCAAAAATGAAAAAAAAAAAATGTCGTATGTGTGTGTGTGTCTATGAACACGTTAACTCCTGATAGTATAATGTATCGACACGAAATTTTATATATGTATTGAGAACACTCTAAGAACGACAACTACTGATTTTCAGCCAAATCGGTCAAAGAGAAAGGGGGTTTTAGGAGGTTAGCTTAACACAGAAACTCGTTAACTGATGTTGTAATGAATGAATTGCCACGAAATTATGTAAATTTAAAGCTCTCTAAGGACTACACATGTTGATTTTCATCGGAATCAGCTGAACAGGAGGGGCTCGACTCAATAATCCCAATAACTGCCGATATAATAAAAGTATCGGAATGTAACTTTGGACTACGGTGATTTTATTAGTAGAATACAGACAGTTGTGCGTTTTCAACTCACATTTTGAGTTTGTCACGTTTCTCTTTAAGCCGGGCCATTAAGCTTGAGTACAACATGAAAATAGTGAATAAAGAGCTACTCACTGCAGTAAAGGTTTTTTTTTAGTCACAAATAAACTCACTTTGGATGTCTTTGGCAATCTTTTATTTACAAAAAAAGTTTCATAATTTGGATACATTTCTTTAAAATTCGCAGTTAAAAATGTTTAAATAATGAACCCCCACGAAGGTTAAAAAGAAGATGGAACCACGACTTACTGCCACCCTGAATCCTATTCGTTCTTAATTTTTTTTTTTTTTTTACATCATTATCCTTTACTTTTATCATCTCTCTTACCTATCCATCAAAATTGTCTTTCAATTCCTTTTTTTTTTTTTTTTTTTTTTTTATTTATTTATTTATTTTCTGTTCTTGTCCTAATAATTAAGATACATTTTCGTCCCGAGGACCTACCACTGGGTGGCCTTCCTCTCACATGTCCTTCACGCCATCAAAACAGTACCATCATAGATGCTGGTTGTTGCACCCTAGCAACGTTGTATCTTTATAAATAAAAGCCCCAAAAAAATAAATAAAATAATGAAATTGTAAAATTCCATATGGAATGCAAGGCTTTGCATTGGCATCAGTTTAGACTTTCTTCAGCCGATCCTGAAAACAGATTCACTTTGTAGGAATATATAATGAAAGCTAGAAACAGCGATGTGCAACGACTTGTTCGCGTCTGTTACAGGAAGCTCCCATGCGCGGAACGATCGCCTCAAATTAGCATAACACTTATTAAGAAATCGACAATATGTTTATTCAAAATCTTAATTACATTATATTTTAAAATTAAATGTTAATAAATTCTGTTTTTAAAGTAATCTTCGGTTATTCTTGTCATGTAACTTATCGAGGTGAGAATCTGCAGTGTTACGTATGTTGGTGTATAGTTAGTTATTGTGACGCATGCCCGGGCTCTACCAGGTCATATCGCCTTCTGCCAGAGCGCTTGTTCGTTGTTCTGGTGAACATGAGTCCGACAGTTTAGGACAGACCTAGGTTTAGTTATCTGAGGTAGAGGTCTCCACCTGACATCGTACCGGCTCGGGACCATTTAACGTACCACCCGAAGGACGGCGTGCAAAAGATTTCTTTATCTCCCAGATTAAAAATCTTAGAGCCTAGGCCTGATTTCTAACCCGAGATCATGTTATGTTGTTTTTTTTTGTTTGAAGTTCAAAGTAAAACAGGTGATAATAGGTATTATTCATGAAACTTGCAGGATATTAAAAGAATTGCCCAACTATATGGCATCCCAACTACATGGCATCCCAACTATATGGCATCCCAACTATATGGCATCCCAACTATATGGCATCCCAACTATATGGCTTCCCAACTGTATGGCAACCCAACTGCATGGCATCCCAACTATATGGCATCCCAACTGTATGGCATCCCAACTATATGGTATCCCAACATTTTGTTGGCATCCCAACTATATGGCTAAAAAAAATTATCATAACTCCATAAAAAGTATTAATTTTCCACAAATTCGGCCGAAGGGAAGGGACGAATCAGAGGAAAGGGTCTTCACACAAAGACCGTAATAATTGCCTGTCTGATTTGTGTATCGACACGCAGTTTAGAATGATTTTTAGCCCAAACATCGATTGGTTTTGGTAGGTTTGCTCTCCTACTTAATCGACTTAATTGATTAATTCCTTCTGGAGAAGTACATTGCCGGTATCGATTGACTTTTTTTTGTTTTATTGCATATTCTATCATTCTACTGCATATAGATGCGGTCTGTAGTGATGATGACTGTTTGGTCTGATTTCTCTCCTCCAGGACCAGCAGGTTCACGTAAGAGACCGGAACAGCTTCCATGGTTACCGCATCCACTCCCTCCTATCCCCAAATCCCACATTTCCTACGTCAAACTCGAACTGTCTCAGGTCCTTTATACGATGTTTCCCCTCTGAAGATAACCAGAAGAGCTATTATCTAACATTGAGACTTTCTGCAGGTTGCCAACCATTGCCTAAACATCTATGCGTAACCATTATATATCTTGGCTAACTAGCTGGATACCTGACGTTGCCCGGTTAGTAACCTTAAGTTAAACGATCAGGCCTGACTTACCCGCTCCTCCACCTCCTCTCAGCATAAACTAAAATTTCTGATGCCTACATAAGACTTTCAAAACTATGTATTACTCAACGTTCAAATCAAAACTAGAAACCAGCAGCGCTCCCCCCCCCCCTTTTTTTTTGGTCAAAACGTTGGAAATTTGATTTGCCACATTTTTGGTTTTATTCTTTACCCCCGGAACGTCGTTGAAGGACTATTTTACGTACCTACCCCCTCCAATTCCTCTCTCGTTTAAAATTTTGAGATATCGGGAAGTTATTGGGGAGTTATTTGAATGCAAGAATGCTGTTTGTGAAATTTCATCGAAATGTGTTCAGTAGTGTTTGCACCAATTTGTTACAAACATACGAACATAAAAATCTACTGATTTATATGCAGACATAAAAACACACATTGAAGGCTACCTCCAACTCTGCTGAGCAACCTCCTGAAGGCGTCCACCGAATGGAAATAACCTTCCCAGCGATGAAACAACTCTCCAAATCTGTTAAGTAGTTTTCCAGATATCCTCAAATTCAAACTCAACTTACTCTCTTTGTATATTAGTATAGAGTATAAATTAAACAAAATTCATTCCGAGATTTTCAGGCCTCTATGCAGCGACCCTAATCACTACACTATCCACGTTCCATTTCTATATTACTAAACTGGCAGGTTACCCGGTGTTGCACGGTACCTTTGCATCCTCTAACTTTACAGATCCAATCAAAAATATACACTTTCATTAACATACAGAGTCGCTTATCCGAAACGGAGTCTTCCTGCTCCTTCAGACATCCGGAATAAAAGTGTTGAAATTTTCAAATGTCGGGGTCATTCAAAACGTTTCAGTATGACTGTTCTGTAATTCACCCCCCCCCCCCCCCCCCCCCTCCCCCAATTATGTTTTCTCTCTCTAAGACCAGTCGCTCGTTTTGGCTACTATCGTTACACCGTCAGTTATTAGCGCCTTTGAGTTGCTCTCCGCCTCTTCTGGTCCCCTCCCCCCGTAAGCCGAATCGTCGGATTTAGTAGAAAATTGTTAGATCTTGTCCCTTTGAGTTTTTGAATATATACATTTCTTGTCGATGCATTCATTAGATCAGCAGTTTTTGTATTAAGCCCCCCAATCAGCCCCCTCTCCTTTGACCGAATTGGCTAAAAACTAATAGGTGTCGTCCTTGGGGGGCCTACTACCAGAGAGCTCTTTCGTCACTCTGGTGGACATGAGCCCGACTCTACTGTGGGAGTCCTAAATTTTGCCTATCCTAAATATTTATTCACCTAGGGCAGGGGTCTTTAACCAGTACCTGACATCGTACAGGCTCGGGACCATCGCTTAACGTCCCATCCGAAGGACGGCGTGCTATAAGTTTATTTTACCTCCCAGATAAAATAAACTAAGGGCCTCGGTCGCTTTTCGAACCCACGATCTTGAGCTTAGAAGACAAGCACGCATACCACTGAGCTACCGGCGCCCTCTAATACTTTTTATTTTTATTTTTGGATATAGAAGGTCGGACATTTTGAAATTCCAGCGAGAACTAAACATCGAATTATTGAACGAGGTACATCTTTAATTTAAAAATTGGGTAAAAGAACACGTTTCAGAAATAGGCTTAAACATTGACGCAACACACACCTCAGTGAAATTGAATCGTAAAAAAATTTAATTTTTACAAATTTTTAATTAAAAGTTTCAGATTCTTTACAAAAAAACTAGGTACTCCTGTATTTTTAGTTTTCTTGTACGAGCAATAGTTTTCGAGATATTGGTCTTTGAAAGTTGCGTTTTATTTAAAATCAATTGGGAGTGGATTCATAGACATCTCAGCCCGCAAACCGGGCGAAGAGTGGGGGCGACCTTCCCCCTGCTCAAAATCCTGGCTACGCCCCTGTCAATTTCACATGTATCTTTTCATATTGTATTAATTATGTACTCTTATACTTCCCCAGTTGTACTCAATACTTCAACTTTCTAGGGGAACTTAACATTTTTAGCCGAGATATTTTCAAACAATCAAAAATAAAGAAAAACTTATGTTTTTTTTTTTTAATGTTGTCTATTTCACAAAATTATATAATATGGGAGTATCAAACTTCTTTTTTTTTTTAACATGCCCCCGCATTTTGCGGCCAGATATCGATCAGGTGAAGGGGGGGAGGCAATTATTTCAAGAGCTTTACGACATTGAAAGCAGTTAGTCAACGTTACTTCATGCAAGAAATAGAGGCTTGCGGTCTGAAAACTGAGGCAATCGACGTCACCACTCACCCAGTTGTATGAAGTAGAGGGGAAGTTACGTAATCGGTCAGACATTCGATGCTGTTTTCTGAGGCTCATAAGCTGCACTTCAGGTTTTCAAGTTGCAGAAAAGGGCAATGAGAATTATTGCTTTGGCACCTTACAATGCTCATTGTAAACTCCTTTTGCGGCAGTTGGACATACTTGCGGTTCCATGCCAGTACATTATGACTTGTCTTACCAGTCTGGACAGAAGTAAAGAACCACAACCAACTCATGAATATGGTCTTAGGGACGGCAACTCTATCAAGATGCCACGTCACCGGCTGAGGACTGAGCCAAGTCATATCATTATGCCATTAAAAATATATAATCATTTACCCAAAGAGATCAGAAGACTGAACAAAACTTTTAAGCAGTGTCCTTACTATTTTTTTTAAAAACATTTATTTTATGACATTAGAGATTTTTTTAACTGTGATGATTTTTAAATTATAATGTTATTAATCTACTATAGGTGATTTGTTGTTTAGTTTTAAATTTAATTATGACATTTCATATAACCTATGTAGAGGTTAGGTTTTATGACTCATGCCCGGGCTTTAACTACGAGGTCATATCGCCTACTACCAGAGCGCTCTTTCGTCACTCTGGTGGACATGAGCCCGACTCTACTGTGGGAGTCCTAAATTTTGACTACCCTAAATTTTTATTCACCTAGGGCAGGGGTCTTTAACGAGTACCTGACATCGTACAGGCTTGGGACCATCCGAAGGACGGCGTGCTTAAGTTTATTTCACCTCCCAGATAAAATAAACAAAGGGCCTCGGTCGGGTTACGAACCCACGATCTTGAGCTGAGAAGACAAGCACGCATACCACTGAGCTACCGACGCCCTTTGTAGATTGATTAGAATAAAATATATATTTTATTCTAATCAATATAAATAAAATATATATTTTATTCTAATCATTCTAATACAACCAAGGACATTACGTAATCGTGAACAAATAACTTCAAAATTCAATGTTCACATTTTTTGTGTTGCGTATCTCGAAGACCGCCTACGATAGCCTAATAACGAGGGTTCGACGTCTCTCTGTCTGTCCCTCCAGATATTTGGGAGACTACCTACCTATTAATTGTATATTAAATAAATAAAACAAACTTATTTTTTTTAAATATTGTCTATTTCTCAAAAAAATAAATGGACCCCCCCCCCCTAACCCCCCCTTTCTTTTAGCCAATACCAATGAAATTTGACAGGGTACGTCCTCATTGGGTTTTGACTTTAAATATGAAATTTCATGTCGATACATTCATTAGATCGGATGTTATTGAGATTTTCGAGTTGAGGACTTCCCTCGGCTGATCCCTCCCTTTTCTTCGGCTGATTTCACTCAAAATTTATAAGTGTTCTCCTTATAAGGAAAATTTGCATTCATATATGAAATTTTATGTCGATACATCGGCAGTTATTAGAGTTTTTGAGTTAAGCTTTTCCCCTAATTCCTCCTTCCCCTTTGGCCAATTTGGCTAAACATAGGTATTCTTCTTATTGGGTTTTGGCCACACGTATAAAATTTCGTGTCGATACAGTCAGCCTATCGGCAGTTATTACAAGTTTTGTGTTGTCTCCCCCCCTAATCCCCCATTTCTTTGACTGATAAACAATAACTGTCGTCGTTAAAGGGTTCTAGATTATCGAATAACATTTCGTGATGATACATTCATTATATTTATTTGTTATTTGTTTCACAATATCTCTGCAAAATATGTTAAGTATAATTCGCCAGATGTTTTAACATATTCTGAATCAATTTAACCATTTGTATTTTGAGGGGTTAGGTTAGGTTTTATGACTCATGCCCGAGCTTTAACTACGAGGTCATATCGCCTACTACCAGAGCGCTCTTTCGTCACTCTGGTGGACATGAGCCCGACTCTACTGTGGGAGTCCTAAATTTTGCCTACCCTAGATTTTTTATTCATCTAGGGTAGGGGTCTTTAACGAGTATCTGACATCGTACGGGCTCGGGACCATCGCTTAACGTCCCATCCGAAGGACGGCGTGCTTAAGTTTATTTTACCTCCCAGATAAAATAAACTAAGGGCTCGGTCGGGCTACGAACCCATGTCCTTGAGCTCAGAAGTCAAGCACGCATACCACTGAGCTACCGGCGCCCTCTTTGTGCATTGTCAAGGGTACAGGATACAGACTTATGGACTTACTGTGGAATTTTTGACTTGTTCTAAGTGTTTTATTCACTAGTGTTTACATGATTTTTGGCTGAAAATCAAAGTGTGTCGTTCTATGAGGTTTTTGAATTTACATATAAAGTTCCATTGAATAAATTCATTACAACGGGAGTTATTAGAGTTTTTGTGTTTAGCCTCCTTCGAAATCCCCCCCCCCTTCCCTCTGGCCGATTTGACTGAAAATCAATAAATGTCTCTCTAATGGAGTTATGGATACATAAGGAATAATTAATAGGTGTCTTCGTTATGGAATTATGAATAAATAACATTTCGTGTCGATACATTCATTCTATCGGGAGTACCCCCAGACAGATATATTGTTTTTCATGGTTCGAAACACGGCCCAGGTCCTTAGGTTTTTTGACGCATCTCGCCCGATTGGTTTATGAAGAGAGACATGAGTCAGGAGCCGTCCAGAAGCCGATCGAACCAACCTGACTCAGGAGCCATCCAGAAGCCGACCGAACCAACCTGACTCAGGAGCCATCCAGAAGCCGATCGAACCAATCTGTCTCAGGAGCCATCCAGAAGCCGATCGAACCAACCTGAGTCAGGTCTGTACACACTCCTGTCAGGTGCCCATGGTCTCCATACAGAAAACCACTGAACCGTACTTCTTTCCTGACCCAAGTCAACTCCAGTCCTGATCCTGGGGCTCTTTTTTGTAGGGCGGAACACTCTCGTTAAAAAGAGAAAAGAAAATGTGGAAATACGTTGTACTTATATGATATGATATGATAGACGCCGTTGATGTTATTTCGAAAGCATGATTGCGCCATGACTCAGAGATGGAGTTTTCCTCTCTTTATGAAATCCAGCTAATGTTTCCGTCCATCATATGATACGAGTATGTGCGTCTGAGATCCCCATCTTGCTAGACTAAACTCATCTTGTCTGCCCAAATCCACACACTATGTCCCGAAGAGCTCTTCACCAAATTATATAGGAAGAGAAAGAAAAAAAAAGTTAACCGGTAAATCACCTGTTATATACTTCCCCTTTGTAATCAAGCAAGTTTTCGCTCTCCCTCTATCTCTTCTTCAAACGATTTTACTGAAAACCAATAAGTGTTGATGCATTCATTCAATCGGCAGAGGAATAGAAAAGAGACAAATTATAGTATTTTCTGAAAAATCTTGCTCTTTTTGATTGATTACCAAAAACAACAGGGCTCTCAGAGGTAACATGTTAGCTTCTGAACTCAAGATCGCGGGTTCGATACCCGGACGAAGCCTTTGGGTTTTTTTAACTAGGAGGTGAAAAAAGCATTGAGCACGCCGTCCTTCATATGGGACGGTAAGCAATGGTCCCGAGCCTGTACGATGTCAAGTACTCGTTAACCCCCCCTCCCCCCCCCTCTCCCCACAGGTGAATAAAAATTGAGGGTGGGCAAAATTTAGGACTCGCCATTGTAGAGTCGGGCTCATGTCCACCACAGCGACGGAAGAGCGCTCTGGTAGTAAGCGATATAACCTAGTTAACGGGAATGGATGTAATCTAAGTTAGGACGGGAATGAGTGACAATAACTAACTCATTCCCCTTATCGCCAACTAAAATTACCCCCCATCTCCCGATACATAACTCGATCTTAAAGACAGGATGTCGCAGTTCGATATCGATAGAAAGCAAGCTCATCGTTAGTAGGATATTTCTTACATTATTATTGATTTTATATTTGCATTATTGTATATGAAGTTTATATTCACAAAATAAATAGAACATTATTTATATTTTTATATAAAGTAAAATGTTTAAAACTATCTTCATATTGCGTTTGCTATCTATCATTGCTAAATATCATCTTGATATTTACATATCGATACACGTGCTAATACATGATCTGTGTGTTGACAGACGGAGCGGTATGGGATGCCGGGTGGACGAACTACTCGGACGATGGTTCTTCAGTCTCGGCCGACAGGTAGGTCTGAGCCCTGGCTACTTCATCATCATCCCCATTCTTCTTACACTCCTCTGTATCACCGGTTTCCAGCAACTCACCTACATGATCGACCCGGAGTATCTCTTCTCTCCAGAGAATGGGATGGGCAAACAGGAGCGTGCCGTTGTTGAGACCTTCTTCAAGATGAACTACTCCTCGCGGTTCAACCCAACAAGGATCACAAGGCCAGGTAATCTTCAATTGTCAAATTATTTTTTCTTTTAACGTATTAATTCTTAGATGCAGGAGAGGATCTATGGGGGAGGGGGGAGAGAATTGCAAGAAGCCCTGTGAATAAATTACAATGCGTTTATGACAAAAATAATGAGAAACATTATATGAGGGGATATAACAAGGAGAACATTATATATTTTATTTTGTTTATTACTTTTTGAAATTTGTATTATATTCTAATGGTTATATTATTACATTTGTTTATAATTAATCCCCGACGCAAACTGTCTGTGGCATCGTAGCTCCAAGACGGTTGAACCGATTTCAAAGCGGTTTTTTCGTTTCAAAAGCTGGTATTGTAATAACCAAATGGTAAAAGATAAATTAATATAATATTCTTAATACTATACATAGACACTATTTATATTTTTATTTGAAAATCTTTCATATTCATATTTCTTTAAGATAAATCTTCTTTTAGTGTAATATTTGGGTGCGCTACCGTTCTGAACGGCGTATCTCGGCTAATAAAGTTCTAAACAAACATCTTATTAATTAAATTGAAGAAGACACTGTACAATCTACTTCTGACCAAAAATTACGCATTTAAGGGCCTAACGCGAAATTAATTGTTTTAAATAATTTAAAAAGCCCCCCGCTTTTATTATCTCCCTTTCTCAGATCCGATGTTTCAGGTTAACGAACCTGATCTTCCACTTTGAAGAATGATTTGTGTGCAAAGTTTAAAAAACGTAGCCATTACGCACCAACTTTTTCGGGAAAAAGTCTATGTTTTCGATGTTGTTAAGATATCCTGTACGTTTTGTGGATATAAGTTCAACCGGTTTCGCATAATGCCCGCACACGCTTGTCTCGTCAAATTCTTGATGACCACATGTTATTGTACGAATGCCCTATACATTTTGTGAACGTACGTCCTTCCGTAGACAGACTTATTTACACAGATTACTGTTTTGCAGGTCGGTTCGGACGGGTGATCATCTTGCCGAAGGAAGGTGACAACCTCCTTTCGGTTGAAGCCTGGGAAGAACTTCGCCTCCTAGATCGCATCATTCGAAATGCATCCATCACTTTCGGTGAAGAGAACCAGCGATTCACCTATGAGGAGATCTGCGCCCGATGGGAGGGTGACTGTTTCGAGAATGACATCCTGAATCTGGACAAGATCATGGAGGATGTTGTCACCGGAGATCTGAATCTTACATTTCCTATCATGATCAACCCTGTCACCTGGGATGCACACATCTTCCCAGTCTACTTCGGGGGTCCTGTCCTCTCGGACGACGGCACTATCGTCAAAGTGCCGTCACTGCAGCTGGCCTACTTCGTCACTGCTGACACCAAGTACCAGGATTCAAGGTAGCTAAACTTTTGCTTCCTCAGCTGTACGATGTATAAGGAGAGTTATCAAGTCCTTCAGAAATTCGATGTTGATTTTTCTCAGGAATTGTATGGTTTTCAACCGTCTGGTTCCAAAACTGAAAAAAAAAAATAAATAATAATATATTTAAAATTGTATAGGTATATAACTCCGATACACTATTATGGGCGACACCTATCAATTTTCAACCGAATCAATCAAATTTACTAAGAGGATTCAGAGGTGCCTGAGTAAGACACCTATTGATTTCAGAGAGAGAGCGAAACTTTATTTGGTTAATTCACGCTGAGGAAGTACATTGTCCGTGATTCACCGACAATTTTTTTTTCCACTATAGTAATGGCCATGAGATAGTGGAATAGAAGAGTGGGGGAGCCGACAATCCTTCCCCCCCCACTTTCCTCTCCGTTATTTTAATCTGGTTTCATACACCTACATACAAAACGCCGTACCGTTCGCAAACTTGTTTTCTATATGCTGTGGAAACTTCTCTATTTTCCGTTTTAAAAGGTAATTATATCAGGGGCCAATTTTTCTGTTCTTTGTACAACAAACCGCGATCATTTATAGATCTCTTCAGAACCTTAAAAAGAAATAATCATATAATTCATCAATCCTAAATTATTTTTTATTCTGAAACATGCCTACTATATTTTCCGGTCCATGCTTTCTTTCAATTTCGTAATTTCCCTTCGAAATTATGAAAGAATATTTTATATATTTTCTTTCATTTTCACTCTCTTGATAAAATGTTTCCAGAGCTCTGTCGCAATTTCATTTCATATGTCGTTTTTTGTAACTTTATTAAAATGATCATTATGTTTTGAATACCAAATAAGCTCAACTTTTTTTTTGTCTTTTTACAATTAAATTAATTTAGGAAAGCCTATAAGCTTACTAATAATAAAGAAAAGTATGATCCAACGTTTGCGGCCACGTTCAGACCTGAAACACTTTGATGAGAGCCCTTCAAATAGTTTACGAGAATACCGATCATCGGCGGCTCGAGAATATTTGGTTCTTGAGTAACTAAACGCTCGCTGAAATGTTTTGATTGCGGTCTCGTTCCGTTTGCCCTTTTGTATATAGTTGTGTACCCAACTTTAGAGGACCATACCTAATGCTTTTTGGATCCTGGAGAAAAATATACAAATATAATTATATATATTTGGCAGCTATATTAATCTCCCATTTATTTTATTAATAACTTAATACAAATGACAGTTGTTTCGGCTTTATTATTATTATATTCCATTATTCACCCTATAATTGACATTACCTCTTACAATTTCTTCAAGGGTAGCGTACGGACCGATTACAAAAAATATCTACATTTCTTCAGCTTTCCAATAAATATAAATATTATGGGGTTTCTTTTTCGTTTTGTCAAAGAAAATGAGAAAGAAATGTAAAAACCAATGAAATACAAAATTGACAACTGTGAGAAAAATACCCTAAGATTAGCTAATATTGGCTCTATTTTTTTCTCATATATCAAAGTTTATTATTATGGTTTAATTTAAAAATTAAATAATGGAATTGGGAATGATAAAAAAATAATAATTGAAAAAATATGATTTAATTAACGAAAAAATCGTTTTCTAGTTTAACTGAGAAAGATTAGCTAATAATGCTGGAATGAACTCTGGAACCGTAATCTCCAGCACCAATTTAAAATCAATGTTTGGATGGGAATCATAAGTCGACATGGTCTTACGCCGAATTTCATTGATAATCGGTTTAATGAGACATCCTCAAAGTGCCTATGCTCCTCGCGTAGGCAAAGTCTACTTCTTCGCGACACTGACGAAACAGCGCTTAGCACATCTTCGCGGTTGTTTCTACTTTCTTCCGTTCGAGCTCTTCCCGGGTATCCACTTGCTCTGTGCATACTTTGCATTTCATGTTGCCCCATAAATATAAGTCTAAAGGTGTTAAATCCGGACTTCTTGGAGGCCACAAGACTGAACCAAAACGACCCATCCACCTACCTGCATAATTTACATTCATTCAGTCTCTTATTACAACTTTTGAATTATGCGCAGGGCAACCAAATGTAATTATGTTTTTAATAACAAGATGCCATAACTCGGCTGGTTAATTTAGTATTAGTGCTTATATAACAGCTAATCTCAAATATAAGGTTAATACGAGAAATCGAAAGCACTAGATAGTTTGAAACAAATCGATTTAAAATTTACATATCACATCCTTTGAACAAATGGTAGTTCTTTTCAGAAGGTACTAACTTCGTTGTGGTTGTAACCGGTACTGCGATTATTAGCAACGGGCTATCTACAGGTTTATTGTTAATATTCTAAACATCTATAAGTGGTCGGCAGGAATATAAATATTAAGTTGCGGAACGAGCGGTGTTGGCACAATGATATGATTATTGGTTTCAATGTTGGCTATGTTTCTGATTTATATTAGCAACATACGTTGCCCAATGCAATGTGTGTTTGTCCATTCTGTCCGTTGGTCTGTTTGTGGTCAATAGGTATTCAGTGATAGTGGGAGGTCAAGGCCAGGGTTGGCGACATCGGTGTGGCAATAGTAGGTTTATGTATAGGCCGACATTGTATATCTATGGAGGCATCTGTAGACAGCAGATCGAGAGATGGGCGAGTCTAGTGTTGGGGAATAATTGCCAAGGGACCTAACCACTCGGTAGTCTGGTGGGAGGTCAAGGCCAGGGTTGGCGACATCAGTGTGACAATACTAGGTTTATGTATAGGCGACAATGTATATCTCTGGAGCCATCTGTAGACCGCAGATCGAGAGAAGAGAGCAATGGTTTGAGGCTAGATTGCGCCAGGGGACCTAACCGCTCGGTAGTCTGGTGGGAGGTTAAGGCCAGGACTGACGACATCAGTGTGCCAATACTAGGTTTATGTATAGGCCGACATTGTATATCTCTGGAGCCATCTGTACACCGCAGATCGAGAGAAGAGAGCAATGGTTTGAGGCTAGATTGTGCCAGGGGACCTAACCGCTCGGTAGTCTAGTGGGAGGTTAAGGCCAGGACTGACGACATCAGTGTGGCAGTACTACTTTATGTATAGGCCGACATTGTATATCTCTGGAGCCATCTGTAGACCTCAGATCGAGAGAAGAGAGCAATAGTTCGGTGCTAGATTGCGCCAGGGGACCTAACCGCCCTGTTCCTTTATCTCCTCCCCGAAAGCACTAAGCTTTCTCTTTACTGTCCCGCCCTTTTGAATCCAAGGGTTAATCATTCTTCCCATTGTATACTCCTAGTTTCTTTGACTTCAACTATACTTCTAGATTCTTCTTCTGTTATCACAACTTTGCCAAAGAGCTTAAAACCTTTCCTGCTCTTTCACCGGGCCTCTCATCAAATTTCCAATTAACGCATGACATTCTCAGTCAATTTTGTCATATAAATTGCTCAAGTCAAGTAATGAATGTCACAACCGCAAACAAACAATCAAATGAACAACATAACCAATAAACCAATTAAATTGAAACAAAACATCACGCGCGACTGCTCATGTCGCAACGCGCCTGCCTGCTAATCCAGGGTCAACACCTCTAGACATTAATCATTTTTATTTTACCAGACAAACATTAGACGCTCCGCGGATTGCGGTCACAGTTCACCACTACTTAGCAGAGAGAAATAAAATCAGGTGCTCCTCTTCAAATAAATTAAGAAATAATAATCATAGTAGTTAGTTATTATGAATCATGCCTGGGCTTTAACTACGAGGTCATATCACCTACTACCAAGTGCTCTTTCGGCGCTCTGGTAGACATGAGCCCGACTCTACTATGGGATTCCTTTCTACTCTAAATTTTTATTCACCTAGGGTAAGGGTCTTTAACGAGTATCTGACATCGAACAGGTGGGGGGGGGGGGGGGGGGGGGGGGCATCTCTAAACGTCCCATGTGAAGGACGGCGTGCTTATGTTGTTATATCTCTCAGATAAAATAAACTAGAGGTCCTTGGTCGGGTTCCGAACCCGCGATCTTGAGCTCAGTAAGCAAGCACGCATACCACTGAGCGAGAGAGAAAGCTAAAACGTATGTACAAGTCGGGGTTTAGCCTTAAATTTTGAGATCGAAGGACCCTCAAAAAGCAAGAACAGAAGTTAAGAGTCATAAGTACCAACAAATGAAGAGTTCGAAGATTTAGAGAGAGAGCTGATACCTATGTGTGAGTTGGGGTGAAGCCTTAAATACAAAGATAGAAAAGCTTCAAAAGTGCAAAAACAGAAAGTAAGTGACCAACAAATGAAGAGACCAAAAATTTAGAGAGCGCGGAAGCTTATGTGTGAGTCGGAGTAGCCTCAAATTTGGTGGAAGAAGGAACCTCAAAAGATTGGCAATTAAACGCTAAATCCGTTACTGTATTGATGTGTTTTTCAGAAGTGTAAAGAACTATGCGACAATCATATCAGGTTGATACCTGGACCTGGTACCGGGTCTAGAACCAAGAACCGGGTACCCGAAAATTCAAATACTCGGTTCTACGGTCGCCAGGAACCGGTTTTGGTTCTACACGGAACCGTTTAACAGCCCTACTGCTGATACGAAATTTTAAATATGAAACCGGAAATTCATAAGGACGACCCATGTCGAATTTCAGTCAAATCGGCCATAGGAAAGAGGGTAAATTAGATGCAAATCCTAGTAACTCACAATAAAATGAACATTTCGATACAAAATAATTCATGTGGGTTCAGAGGTTTATAAGTTAAGACACCTATTGATGTTTTGCAAAATCGGTGAAAGATTAGGGAGAGTGCGGAAACAATTTTTTACAAATAATTCGAGGAAGTATATATTTTTTATAGGGGAGAGCGTCCCTCCTGCCATATTCTAATTCTATTGACCGAGCGAAGCTAGTTCTTTTCTTTTGACTCAGCAACTATATCTGTCGCATCTGGACTCAGATTTAAACAAAATTTGGATAAATTTTAGTTAGTTCATTGGACAGAACCTTATTGTTTTGGGTTGTGGACCAACAAGTAACACAAAAAAATTTAAAAAATAAGCCAACTGCTTTTGTCAGACACTTTTATGGTCAAATAGTGGTATAATATGTAATTTTTTTTTTTTCTGAACGGATTGTGTTGTTTGAAATAACTTTTCTTAGAATAGAAAATTAAATTCTTTACATTTAAGAAAATCATTTCACAAGTTAAATGTTTAGAGTTAAATTATACGGTTTTTGCATTTTAAACAAAACTATTTGAATACTAAAAAAATGACGTTAACGTGGCAACACTGGAGAAGGCTTCGTTTCATCGGAGTTTGAAATCTATTATCTAGCAGGCGGTTTCATTATGATTTCATATTGTTCTTAGTAATGAACTGGAAACTGCATAAGGTGAGCCTGTTTTTTTTTTTGTTTGTTTTTTTTCATTATTATTATTATCATTAATGCATAACTGAATAAAATACAAAAGAATATTCTAGTCTTCTTGAAAAAATATTTTGGGATTTTTTTTATTATCTTACTTTTTTAATAAGAATATTCTTATATTCATCCGTTAGTTATTTTCTTCTACTATGCACATTTTGCATTTATCCATTTCTTTTTTAATTTATAAGTCCTATTTTCTGTTTTAGCAAATATTTGTTTTATTTGCTTATGGCCTTATGAACTTAGGATATCAGCCAAAATAAATTTAGCAAATATTTAAAACCTTTCTGTCGCTATATTTCACTAAGTTTCTATTTTCCATGATTTACTGTAACATATTTCTATTTATAACTATTAATGTTTCACTTAATATACATTGGGCTTATTTTTTACTTTATTTTCCATCATGTTAGCGTTTAAACATTGTTTCATTTATTTTGTAGTTAATTTCTAATAATAATCTGGTTTATTGTTAATTGTATGAGCAAAATGTTGTCTGATAAATGACCTCTTCTGAGATGGGGATGTGTCTATTTATAATCATATCGACAAAACAATTGATTATATCCTCTGAAGCTTTCAATTATGAATGCACTGTTTTGGATCATGAAATATTTCATTGAATTTACTTGCTTTATTTTTTTTATTCTCACATTTATATTAACAATGCAGGACCAAGAAGTTAATAAAGTTTGCTTATGATTTGTGCTTGAACAGTCTTTGAAGACATTAATTTCACATTTTCATGTAGTGAGTGATGTTTTGCTGTTTCAGAGGTGCGGAGTGGGAGGACGCCTTCCTGGAGGCGGTGGGCCAAGCTGAAGACTCGGGCCTCTTCCAGCACATCTCCACAGCCAGGTTCGCCTCCAGGACCCTGGATGTGGAGCTGGAACGGAACACCCGCTCCGTCGTACCCTACTTCGGCTCAACCTTCATCATTATGGCTGTCTTCTCCACCATCACCTGTATGATGGCCGACTGGGTCCGATCTAAACCCTTGTTGGGCATCTTGGGCAATGTGTCCGCTGCTATGGGCACCCTGGCTGGCTTTGGTCTTGCCGTCTATTGTGGCATCAACTTCATCGGTATCAACCTCGTTTCTCCCCTCCTCATGTGCAGTAAGTTTATTTATATATATTTTTTTAAGGGAAGTTAATCCGTCATAAGTCACCAATAATAATCACAAATAATTCGATATTGCAAATAAAAGAGGATAAGTCCGAATATTAAGATCACAAAATGGGCCATTCTAGGTTAGTAATGAAAACATGGCGCATTCAGTTGGTGTTGGTAACAATATTGTCTGTATGTGTGTGTGTGTGTGTTGCAGATATTGAAATGAAATGAAAAGAAATTTTATTATTCTGGGACCGAGGTCCCCTAAGAATAAATACATACAGAGTAAAGATAATGAAACAATGAAATATAGTATCAGTACAAAGAAATAAAAAAATAGGTAAGCAAATTAAAATTAGTGCTACATTGGAGAAAAACTATACAACTAAAAAATAGATAAACAAAAGATAAACAGGAAATAAAAAAACAGGAAAAAACATAAAATTAACAACTTCAATATGATGAAAAAAAATAAATAAAAGTATCTACAAAAATAAAAGAGAATAAGAAAAAAAGCAAATCTATATAACTAAGAAAGAGATAAAATTGATAATATATATAAATATAAATCGACCGAGCATAGTATTGTGATGGTTGATTATAAAAGAGAAGGAAGGATGCCCAGCCAAGGTTAAAAATAAAATTAATTTAGAAATCAGAAAACAAAATAAGATAAAAATAAATAAATGCATAATAAAAATATATTAATGTGTAAATGAACCAAAAAAGGAATACTATTGACTATGGTCTATAGTTGGTATTGGTATTGTTGGTAACAATATTGTCTGTGTGTGTGTTGCAGGTATTGGTATTGACGATACGTTCGTGATGCTGGCAGCCTGGCGTCGAACCTCCATCCGAGAGCCTGTTCCAGACCGGCTGGCCAAGACGATGAGCGAGGCTGCCGTCTCCATCACTATAACCTCTGTCACTGACATGGTCTCTCTTTGGATCGGAATGCTCAGTCCATTCCCCAGCATCCGTATCTTCTGTCTATACTCCAGTCAGTATGAACTAATACCCAAGCCTCTGTTCCACCTTAGTAACGTCTATCATTTTGATTACTCTCCGAATACTTTAATTTGAAATAGTGGAAAACTTATAATAAAAAAAAAAGAACTTGTTTAAGCATTATTCCAAGACCCTCAGCATAAGTTTTGATAGTGGTACGGACTGAAAATTAAAAAAAAAAAAATACATATTTTCGTGTTTTGTTCTCAGGAACGACGCGTTTCTAGGAAAACCGAAGGAGAGAAGACGAAAATATAAACACTTCTTGCAAGGCCTTTTTTTTTTTTTTTTTCAATAATAGGAAACAAATGGTCTGTATCATAAACAGCGAATTCTACTGTAATGGTAAAAAGCATTCAAAATTATATTTTTCAAATGGTTTGTTTTGTAAGTGTCCGCTTACGAAAGGTAAATTTTCTCTTGATGACGAAAAATTGATTGTCCTTGTCCATTAGAAGGTTTTCCGTTGCGAGGGGGGTAAAAATACATTGTTTTCCTATATTTCGGTCCGGGACATCGCAAAATTCTCTGTAAGAAGAGGTGTCCCGAAAGAGGGGTTTTGCTGTAGCTTTATTACAAGCAAGTATTGTAATCATGTGCAAATCCGAAATCGAGTTTTCAACGGAATTTCACGTTAGTTTCCTTGAGTACCATGTTCACAATGTCTGTCTGTTGGCTCTAACTCAGATACGATAGTAGGCAATGACGTTGATATTTGCGATGTTCTAATTTGGATGTGATTAGGAGGGTTCAGGAGGGCAGAGCCCTCTCCCCGAAGACCTAGTATCTAACAGTATGTATTGTTGTTGAAGGTTTCGCAGTGCTGTTCATCTTCATCTGGCATATAACGTTTTTCGCTGGCTGTATGGCTGTGTCAGGCTATTCGGAACAGAGCAATCGCCACTCCATCTTCTGTATAAAAGTGGAACCTATTTCCACATCAGGTAAGAGAAAATAATTTTGTAATTAATATGAGATTAGAAAAGTCCTGGAACAATTTTTTATCATTTTTTATTGTTCCTATGTATAATGTATCATTTTAACAATATCAACTTTAATGACAAAAAATTGTAATAATAAAACTTCAGAAAACAAAAACAACAGTTCAAAAGGAATCCGGATCAATGGACCAATAATAAATCTGTAATGGCGATACATCAGCGTTTATTTGTGACGCACTATCTGAAACTATACTCAAGTCGAGAAAATATATTTTCAATTTACGATTGTTTTTGATAACGAACAAACATTATATTCCGAAAGGAGAAAACAAAAACTGTAAATATTAAGAATTCAACTTTGTTTCTACAATTTTTAGAACATGAATGCCGGCAAAAGGCTGGCTAGAGTTGCGCACCCCCCTCGCTTCCCATTTAGATGAAATTTATATATAGAGCAATTTTGGGCTCCTGGATACAATATGAGGATTTTTTTTTAATATGTCAAAGAATGGGGAAGACAACCAGGGGGGAAAATGAATTAAGAATGGCATAAAAATGTTTTAATGTATATAAACTATTATTTTATTTCCTAAAAAAAATATATATATATAGGTTAAGTTTTATAACTCATGCCCGGGCTTTAACTACGAGGTCATATCGCCTACTACCAGAGCGCTCTTTCGTCACTCTGGTGGACATGAGCCCGACTCTACTGCGGGACTCCTAAATTTTGCCTACCCTAAATTTTTATCTACCTAGGGCAGGGGTCTTTATCGAGTACCTGACATCGTACAGGCTCGGGACCATCGCTTAACGTCCCATCCGAAGGACGGCGTGCTTAAGTTTATTTTACTTTGCAAGGGAAGGACCTCGGTCGGGATTGGAACACACGTTATTGAGCTCAGAAGACAAGCTCGCATACCATTGAGATACCGGAGTCCATAATTATACTGTTTTTAGGAATTTCCTCATGATACATAGTATATACAATCCATCTACATAATGTTGCATGTAAATCGGAAGCGGGGTGCATGTGCAACTCTGGCCAACATCTTGCTTGGTACTCATGTCCACAAAGGCAAAAACAAAATTGAATTCTTAACAATAACTGCTTTTTTTTCTCTCCGAAACGTTCGTTCATTATCAAAAACAATCAAAAATTGAAAATATATTTTCTCGACTTGAGTATAGTTTCAGATAGTGAGTCACAAATAAACGCTGACGTATCGCCATTGCAGATTAGGTTTATTATTGATCCATTGATCTTGATCCCTTATGAACTGTTGTTTTTGTTTTCTGAAGTTTTATTAATACAATTTTCATCATTTAAGGTTGATGTTGTTAAAATGACAATTGACGGGGTTAGAATCAAAACGGTCTAAGTGACATTTTTTAAAACTTTGAAGAAACTGTGCATTAAGTTCTTAACTGATTTAAAAAATCTATAATTTATCGAAACCGGAAATATTTTGTCTTCTGCTTTCATGGGGAAAGTTGCTGTTAGCAAACCATAAAATTGAATAAAAATCTTAATTTCAAGGTCACTATTGATATGTTCAAGTTACTTGTTCATGTCACCAAAATGGTATAAGTGATTTGCCACTAGATCTCACCACTGGCTAGGATTTCACTTGTACAACTTTTTTCCTGAACAGAACTATCATTTTTGTACCCGATTATGCACTTAACGAAAAATTTAAAAAAATGTCACTTGGACTATTTTGATTTTAACACCGTCATTTATAAATTTGGAAGGCATTGTGTTATTATTGTTTAAACTTCCTGTTCTGTTTAGGAGAGCGATCCTGTTTCTATCGTGCCTTCTGCGCCGGCGGGGTCAATCCCAAAGATCCAGACAACCCTGCTGACAATCCTGAAAATATGATGATGAGATTCTTCAGGTAAATGTTTACTTATCTAGAATATTATTATTTCGATCCGTCCAGGAAATTGATAGCTTTGCCTACCCAACAATATTTAGGGGTTTTTCTTATTTAGTTAATGGCTGTATTGTAATTGTCTGTCGGGTCTGTTGCTTAAAAATGCTTCATAGTCAAGTAGTAACCTTATATAGTGGAGTTCCAGCCCCCCCCCCCCCCCCCCCCCCCCTAGAGGGTTCTATTAATTTATATTTTTTCGCGAAAAGCCAACTTTTCGAAGAGAATGCAGATCGAAAATATGAGCGCGCGACACTGGGATTGTACATTTTGTACTTTTCTACTATTGTATTAACGACTGCAGATATGATGATTACATCATAGAGCATAAAATTTTCTATGAATTGAGTGTTTTCAGGATTTCCTACAATGTATGATTCACAAGTAAAATATTGTCACAGGGACTCTCTGGCGCCGTGTCTGAGCCGCTGGCCTGTCAAAGTGTTCATCCTGATCGTCTTCGCTCTCTACCTGGCCGGGGCTTGCTACGGCCTCACCACCCTCCAAGAAGGCCTCCAACGAAGGAAGCTCTCCCGTGCCGACTCCTACTCCATTATATTCTACGATCGAGAGGACATCTACTTCAGAGAGTTTCCCTACAGAATGCAGGTGACAAAATCGGTCTGATTATAATTTTACCAGTTTAGGGGTTAGGGGTTCTGTAGGCTGAGAAGACTTATTCAATCTATTCATGTTGTTACAAACTGAATATTTTTGTCAATAGGTTATTTCATGTATAAGATATTTTTGTATTGTAATCATTTGTAGACCTTCTGGCTATTTCCATAACATTGTAAAATTTGACCATAGAATATTCTGGGTTAAAAATTCTGTGTCTACCAGAGATTGGAGTTAGACAGCTTTTATGTCTACTAGAGATACTCCCTCGTCACTGTATCTCAAGAACTATTGAAGCTGAAAAGTTGAAAAGAGCAGAGCACTCTCTAAGAAAGTTTTTTTTTTTTTTAATTCCCACTCGTAAGGGGGAAAAATAGGATGACGATGATATAACCTGTAGCTCTTTATCGGATAACCGGATTTTCATGAAATTCCCCGTAGCCTTCTTAAAAGCCCCAGTTCAAACATATCAGCGATAAACAATTATCAGGAAATTCAATTTAGGAGATAACTTCAAAATGTGCATACATTTTTCTTTGTGTTGGGGGTAAACTATTTAGCGTTTCTCCAGGCTTTTAATGAGTTCCAGGTAGACATATAACATCTCAAATTTTGGAAGGAATTAAAAAATTACTTAGAATTACTAACGATCGCAATGTTATTCCCTAGCCACGCCGCAATATTTGGTTATATTGCGTTCAAAGTTGTGAGAGAAAAATAAACATTTTGCTGTCAAAACTTGTTGGCACAACGCAATGTGTCACATATTGGTGTCCTGTTTCCAATAGCCCATATCTACAAAAATTCATTTCTCCGGAATGAATAAAAACATGGTTTCTTCAATTGAGTTGAAATACCGCGACACTGTAAATATCAAATTCGGAATTTCTTTAACATTGTAAAATGAACTTTAGGTCTAAAGTATTAGAATTGAACTGTCGATTTATGAAAGTCATGTGATGTTCATATTTCTAAATTGTACTATGTTTTTGTTGGACTGTTAAGGTGGTGGTATGTGGAGACCTCAACTATTCAGACCCCATCACTCAACAGAGGATAGAGAATCTAACCCGGAAGTTTGAGGCCTCTCCCTACATCTCAAACTCTCTCTACACAGAATCCTGGCTTCGGTCCTTTGTCAGCTACGTCCGGAGGAATCAGGACTACCTCAACGTGTCCATCGATACAGAACCTGAGTTTATTACCAATCTGAAGGAGGTATAGTATCTCTGGTTGAAGCAGGGCTGCTCCAGTTTAGGTGGAACCTGCTCCGTACCGAGCGACTCAGTATTATCTATAAGACACCCATCCTTTTTCTCAGCTTCTATTAAATTTTAAGTGTTTTTGATGGCACAAATATCATTTAAAACTTTTCATACATTTTTTTTTTAAACTTGCCATTTTAAGATTATATTTTTTTTACACTGAAATTATGTCCAAGGCTCGAAAGTTTCGAAAAAGAAGAAGATATGAAGCCTGCATATTAAGAAGACAGTTTACTTGAAATAAATGTCACATAATCAACATGGGTTGGTACAATGTCACTTAAATGTATTAAAAATATGGGCCGACTGTATGTCGGTGGATAATATCTGCGCAAACATTGGCACTCCGAATCCGTTGATTGTCCTCCTCATAGATCCAATTTGGATTACTAAGAGTCGAATAGCGAAAAATTGATGCTGACACGACTCCATTACTTTTCTAATTATTAATATATTACTAATTATTAATACTATAAATATTAATACTTCCTAATTCAATTTTTTTTAACCCCCGACGCAAAAGGAGGGATATTATAAGTTTGAAGCCTTTGTCTGCCTGTCTGTGGCATCGCAACTCCGTTTTTTTTATTTCAAAAGCTGGTATTTGCGAGATTTAGTTCTTAGCCATGTTTGGTGGATATGCCGTCTCCAAGATCTTCAGGTTTCATCAGAGCCAGTGTAGGTATCTCGGCCTCTATTACAGCTAGAGACTTGGAGTTTGAGCTCAAATGTTTATAAAGCCAACCCTTCCCCCTAAACCCTTCAAGCCCCTCCCCCCCCCCCCCCACAAAAAAAAAATAAATAAATAAATAAGCCCTCCCTACCAAGGTTTCAGTAAAAAAAAATTGTGTCGGGTTTTTTTTAATTTAACTTTTTTTTATAATTTAATAATAGCATTTCCTTAATAAATAATAATATTATTTCGTAATAAACAAAGCATAATAATAGCATCGGATGTGTACCTTAAACAACATCCATGGTGATACTTAACATTACTTGCAGAGATATTGTGAAACACTTCATAAAAAATATCTAAAAAACGTATGTTTTTAAAAATAAAAAAAATATTGATACAGTATTTGTTAAGTGGTGGCTGAAGATGTTAGCAATACCAAAAGTACTCCCATATTATATATATTTTGTGAAAAAGACAATATTTTTTTTAAAAACGTACGTTTTTTCTTTATTTTTTAACATCCATGGTTCCTCTTTTTTTCCACTGTTTCTGTTTTTGTTTTTTTAAATATTCTAGAAATTCTGTTAATTTATTCATTGTATTGATATGGTTTTGATTTTGTGAAATTTATTTTAAGCTCATTTCTGTCTTCTTAGTATATAAGGTTTATTTTCTTTATTTTTTGCGTAATTCTATCTGAAACTATCAAAAAAACCTAGGAAAATGTTAAATTAGAATTCTTTTCACGCCTTGGTCATAATTTTAGTGTTATACAAAAGTAGTTTTAAGATGAAATAATTTTTTTATTTATGAAAATTTTCGAATATTTGTATTATTATAAAAATAGAGACAGAATGGAGAGAAAACAAAACGGTATTTTCTTTTTTTAAATCAGTTAAGTATAAACTGAGAAACTTTATGTCTGATGGATAGTATTGAGACGCGGTATATTCTACTTACAGGATGTCATTCCAATCCTGTTTCATAGCTGTCACAGTTAAGCCCCAATCTTTGCTTAAACATTTCATTTGAGGAAATGAAGATAAACGTTAAAAAGGGGACCTAGCAAGAAAAAATGAACGGTACTGGAACTTAAACTGTGATAATTTCCACATTTTGGTTGTACATAACCATACAAAAGTGTACTATACACACAAAAACAAAGTCACCGGCAGTGTATAATTACCCAACTTGAATTATTTTCTATTCTTTAGTTTTCCTCATTTCCGCTAAACCCTACTTCTTTTTCCGATTTGACTGAAAATCTGTAGGTATCGTACGAACTTTTGAAATATCGTATCGAAGAAATGTTGATTCCATCGAGAGAGACTCTGAATTTTATAGTTATTATTATTCTGTTTGAGCTCTCTCCGTGGTGCACAATTAAGTAAAATTAAAATCTATCGCAAGCTTCCTCTGCATTTGTATTTTTCAAATAACTTTCGAATTTTCTATAGTAATTTGAACAGTCACAAGGCCGCGGCAAACAATGCTTATCACTCCTAATGTGTAGTTTTTCTATTGCTTGGCTCATCACTGCACAGGTTATAGTGTCACTCTGCTCGCAACTTTCAACCAGAAGGATCAAACGCGAAGTAAACGCACTGAGCTAAAGGATACCTGAAATAAACATGACAACACGTTGTACACAGTACGGTCTTTGTATCTCTAATTCCACCAACTGCTTTGGGATGTTGATCCGTTAAGCTCCCTCTAATCTGTATTATTTATTTAACTGACTAACCTTCACTCCAATACTGAGGTTATGTTTTCATTTGCCCCCTTTAGTTGTGGCTGTTCAAACCGAACGCCTTTTCACTGGATGTGAAGTTCAACAATGATGAGTCCCGGATCCTCGCCTCTCGGATGATGATCCAGGCTGTGAACATTACCGACGCCAACATGGAGAAGGATATGGTACATGACCTGCGCAGGATCGCCCGGGAGTCCGACCTCAACGTCACCGTCTTTCATCCATATTTCGTCTTCTTTGATCAGGTAATATATTGCGCATATCTTATACCTAGAGTTGGTCACCAGAGCTAGAATTACGGTCAATTTGTTTTCTTTTTTTATAATATATTTTTATAAACTTTATAATTTTTTTTTCGGATAATCAAAACTAGGGTTGAGGCTCAAGATCTTAGGTGTTTATCTGGGAGGTAAACAAAGCCTTGAGCACTCCATCCTTCGGATTGAATGTTGAGCGATTGTCCCAAGCTTGTGCGATGTCAGATACTCATTAAAAACCCCTACCCTTGGTAACTAAACTTGAGTAGATAAAATGTAGGTCTCCCATAGAGTCAGGCTCATGTCCACCACCAGAGCGCGAACAGCAACTAGGGTCTAAATACGTAGTCTAATCCTGCTGTTATATGTCGAAGAGGGAAGAAAAAATAGAGAGGTAAAAAGAAGTGATAATGCTGTTTCTTTCTATGAAACTTGTGTGGCAGTCTCGAGAAAGTCTGTGACGGTGGAAATATCATCCTCCAAATGTTATCAATGATTCCCAGAAATCAAAATGTGCAAAAAAAGAATGTCTCTGTGAATATTAGGTACACGTTTCTACTAAAACTATGAGACCTATAAAAACCACACTCTGTATACTATCTGGGTACTATCGGTAATATTTATACTAACTTGTAATCATATTAGCAATACGTAAATCTTAGGAAATATGAACCAACAACTAACAACTAAATGCATAACGAAACACAGTTTTACACAACTAAATTAAATACTACGAAAAGAATGGAGTTGTTGAAGAACAAAACAACTAAACATTTAGGTACATAAAAACGAATATTTGTTTTATTTGTATAAAAAAAACGAATATTTGGAAACAGAAAACTTGGAAATGAAGCCACGGCCTACACTCCAAACAATGCGGCACTACTCACCACTCATCAGACCTATTCAGTGTATTTCAAGCTGCTCGGGTTTAGTGAAGTAAATAAGAGATGAACTTGTTCTTTTAACCGAACGAAATATCCCATGTATTCTTAGGTGTGTAAATATCTAGACAATGCGTCAATCTTTAAAAAAAGTCATCGGCAATGTACTTCCCCAGTGCTAATTAATCAACTAAATTTTCGCTCTCCCTCTAAAACCAATTTACCGATTTGGCTGAATATCAATAGGTGTCTTACTCAGGGACTTGAATCCTCAAACTAAAGTCACGTTGATACATTAGTTGTACTCAGTACAGCGCCATTACTTCGTTAAATATACCTTTTAGGTACTACCCTTACAAGATATAAAAAATACTATGTTGAAATGAACCACCTTCCTCTGATCCCCCCTTCCCATAGGTCGATTTGGCTGAATATGAATAGATGTCATCCTTAGAGGGTTGTGGATACACATATAAAATTCCGTATCGATATAATTATTCTATCTGGAGTTGTGTTCAGAGACACATACAGACAGGATTTTTTTCCATTTTTGAAATCAGAGTTTGAAAATGAAATTCTGGTGAAAACTTAACTTCGAATTTCTGACTGATTATCAAATGTGCCCTATATTTAGCACAGCAGGGAAAATAAAACTGGCTTTTTCGAATTTTATATCTGTATATAGTAGCTGAGAGTAACTAAGCTGATGTTTTCAGTTTGAACTGGTGAAGCCGACCTCTATCCAGTCGATGGTGGTAGGGGCCGTCATCATGATGATCATCTCCTTCATCTTCATCCCGAACTTCCTCTGCTCCCTCTGGGTAGCCTTCTGTATCGTCTCCATAGAGACCGGGGTGGCCGGATACATGGCTCTCTGGGACGTCAACCTGGACTCCATCTCAATGATCAACCTCATTATGTGTATTGGGTTCTCTGTGGACTTCACTGCGCACATCTGCTACGCATATATGTCCTCTAAGGCGGACACTCCTGAGGAGAAGATCAAGGAGTCTCTCTACGCACTCGGCCTCCCCATATTTCAGGTAATTTGTTTTACTTTATTGATTTCTTATAACCTTTCGTAGTAATCTGAACGTCGTTGAAACAATTATGTTTCGGGTTATTCGTTCTGACGTTTTCACGTGATGCTTGGACGAAGGTTAATACTTTTCCCTACCCTCTTCTAAAAAAAAATTCATACATTTTTGAACTCGTCTCAATTAATATTTTGAAATGATATGCTAATTATTGTTACAAAGGATGGTTCTTCATAAATAAAAACTTACAAAATAAAACCAATAAAGCCTGCCTATGTTTTGTTATAATGATTTTGTTTGTGTGTTGTTGTGCAGGGTGCCACCTCCACGATCCTGGGAGTGATCGCCCTCGTCCTCGCCCAGAGCTACATCTTCCTCGTCTTCTTCAAGATGATATTCCTGGTGATCATGTTCGGGGCCCTGCACGGGATGTTCCTGCTCCCAGTGCTGCTCTCCTTGTTCGGGCCGGGCAGCTGTCGGCAGAAGAAGGCCACCATTACCGTGGACAAGTTTCCCCCCTACACCATCCCGCACCCACAATTCCGGAAGGAGGCTTCCTTCGAGGTTGACCTCAGGGGCAAGTTCGTTGTGGACAAGGATCTGGGTCTGGGCACTTCGGGGGAGGACTCTTCGGAGGCTAGCTCGAGTAAGTCGGAGCGGAGGCGGCTGGAGGAGGAGGAGGCACAAAGACGGCGGTACCTGGAGGGTTGGCGCAAGTCACACTGTCGCTCGGCCAGCTACCACAACGGGGGCTATCTGAGCGATGAGGAGATGCGATCGTGGAGTCGCAACGGCAACTTCAACAAGTACACGTGACACTCAGCAGATAGCAGCGCAACGCCCCGCTCACTAGCTCCAGACATGTGATTGGTAGAGACAGTGCCTTGCCATAGGCTCGCATGTCCACACTAACCAACCTCAAATTAAAATAAATATCCTGTCATGCACATCTCCTTCCAGCATGACTTTGTTCTGCACGAGGATGGCTTTACAGTAGGCCTGTTCTGACGAAACGTTGTTCCGAGGAATTCGCTCATGGATGGTTGTTTTTTAACATTTCATCAAGGACTGACTACAATTTCTCGATAAGAATGAATCTGGAGGCAGCGGAAATACATCCGCTATTCAGAGTTGTACATTATCGAAATAAATCCTTTTTCAATTTGATATAAATTCCTTTTAAATTCTCACTATTCTGTCTCTGTCTGCCTTCTAGCTTCTAACTGTGAGAGCTATAATAATGAAACTTACAATATATATTAGGTACATGTAAGTTGATGACAAATTTTAACTCTACTCATATTTTGTGGATGTTCACACACAACGAATAGGAAATTAAAAAATCAAAAATTTTTGAAAGTTTTTAAAATCTAAAATCATATTGTGCCCTCCCGATTGCATTTGGAAACTATATGGCCTAGAAACATGAAACTTAGTCTTCACGATTACAAGTAACAGCAAATAAACTTCATCAAAGTCGGTTGAATGGTTTCTGTGAAAAACTATTTAGAATGTTTGCCAGAACAGGCTCCGACAGTACATTTCAGCCTTACAGTGCGCTCGAATTCCTCAGGAAATTTGTGCATGTTCGTTCGTTTCATTAACCGCAAAAAATCAACTTCTTTTTAAATAATAAGTTATTTTTTTAAATATATTTTTCTAGAAGTTTTCAAGTTCTCACTGTTGTAATCATTGTCAAATGATTTAATATTATTGGCTAGATCGTACCTAGTAGAATTATTCAATAGTATTCTCATTTTAAAATATTACCAAGTTCTATTATTGCTCAATGTGAAAACAAAATGAGCTCCACAAAATGACCAGAGTACTACATAATTAGGTTCTTATTATGGTCATTTTGCACATTTCATTTTTTTTTCTTGCAATATAATATAATAATTATAATATGATGCTGTGCATGTTACATTAGATAAATTTGTCAGTAAAAATTATTTTTAAATTGTATTAATTGGAATAATACAATGAATGAAATAAAAAAGATATAACAATAATTTAAATGAAATGACACACAGCTCCGTTATAATATTGTTACCATAAGAAGCTACATTATTATTATTTATTATTTTTTTCGATAAACACAAAATACATTTTTACAACTTTAAGAAATTGTTTTTGTGTAGCACCATAAATATAATTGTTTAATATTTTTACTAATTGTCATAATAAATATTATTTGTTTTATACTACAATAAAACATAACAAATTAAGAAAACGTAGTAAAAATATTTAAGACATGGGATTATTATATGAACAAATGATGATGTATTATGTATGATAGTATTATTAATATGTATTATAATCCCTTTTCGTCTTTTGTTATATTTGTACATAGACATATATAAATAAATATATATATATTATTAGTATAGTAAATTGTAAATATTATTTTTATATTATAGTTGATAGTATCTAAATATTGTTTATCTATATAATTTATGTGAGTAGTTTTATAAACGCTATACCAAACTTGTTGTGTTTAAGAGAAGTAAGTTCAATTGCTCAATAATATAAATAATCTTCATGAATTTAAAATAAATAATTCATTGGAATTAAATACACAAATAAATAATTCCGTAGAACCAATGACAATAATTAATTGCGTGTGTCAAACTTTGATTTATTTTTTTTGGTTCGTTTTTTCGATTAAGTTATAAAACTTATTTTTGTTTCAAATCTAAATATATAAATATTTTTTTGAATATATATTTCCTACATGCTTATGTATACTGTACGTTATTAGATAAACTAGATATGAAACTATTAACATTAAACATTGAAATAATAAAATAGTAAGAAACAACGAATTTAATGAAAACATATTTTTAAAAAATATAAAAAAAAAAAACCTTTAATAAACTTCAAGCAGAAGAAACTGTAAGCCAAAAAATAATAATCAAATAATGTTGAATAGATTTATTTTTATATAAGTATTTCTATTCCTTTTTTCTCGAAGGGAAAGAAAAATATTTGTAAGAAATGATTTCCTTTTTAAGTTAGAAAAAAAAAAAAAAAAAGTGAATTTACTTCTAATTCTTTATATTTGATGGTTCAATAAATAGATTATTAAAATTGTTTCCTTGTTATCCATTTATTTTCCTAATGAATCTTTTTGAGGCATTATTTATTTCGTATAAGTGAAATCTTATGATTTTCAAGAACACTGAAATTCGTCTGAATAATGGGATTTTTTGGCGCATTCTTCCCCCATAATGAAAAACTAGAATTCGTAGAAATGCTTTTTAATAAAGAACTAAGTTATGATTCAATAGAACGAATTCGGGAATGCAGGTCCACCAGAGTGGACCCAAAGTCCAATGATAGGTGGCGATAAGTAGTGAATGTCACAAAAATTCACTATGGAATGGATATCAATACTTGGGCACAAACAAAATACATAGGTAATACATTTTCAAAAACGCCAACCAATTAAAACCTATCTTTGATTATTGTTCAGCTGATTATTACCATTATCTGTATTTTGTTGAATGGAAAATTTTTTGCAAATAAATTTGTGATAAGATGTACCCTTTCGACAAAATATGAGTTCTACAAAAATTATTTCAGGTTAACTACTCGTAGTTGTTAATGGTTTTGGCAAATTTTACATGGGGCAATATAAATGCGAAACCGAACTTATAGGTTTAGGTTTTATGACTCAAGCCCGGGCTTTAACTACGAGGTCATATCGCCTACTACCAGAGCGCTCTTTCGTCACTCTGGTGGACATGAGTTTTTTATTCACCTAGAGTAGGGGTCTTTAACGAGTACCTGACATCGTACAGGCTCGGGACCATCGCTTAACGTCCCATCCGAAGGACGGCGTGCTTAAGTTTATTTTACCTCCCAGATAAAATAAACTAAGGGCCTCGGTCTGGTTTCCAAACCACGATGTTGAGCTCAGATGGCAAGCACGCATACCACTGAGCTACCGGCGCCCTCCCGAACTTATATACCAAGGGTCATAAAAAAATTTGAGGACGCAAAGCAACTTCAATCTTTTGTAATTGAAATTAAACATAATAAATTAAATATGTTGAAGAATTAGCAATAAAGGAAGTTGGAAACGCTAATTTGGGGGATTGACTTTGTGCTTCCGGAGTCCATTGCTAAGAACTTATTTTACACATTTTTCGCGCTTAGGAAGTTATTCTATTTTATGAAAAAAAATATCACTTTAAAATATCACTCATATATTGCACATGATTTTTTTTTATATTTTACAATTAATACAAAATATTATATTGGTCAAATGGAATATTTTTCTAATTCATTATAGTTTGCTTATTTCAGAAGGTTAGGTTTTATGAAATTAAAAATTAGTTAACAATAAAGAAGATAATGGCAAGACGGACTCTGAATAAATTAGGAGTTGTTTTTGGAAGCATATTCAGGTAATCCATAAGTGCACTTTATATTAAATGCAGTGCGAGTGCGTCTTATATCACTGCGTGCATCATTGAGAGGACAAAGGATCTTATATTTACTTTTCATGTTCTGATAAATATAAAAGTTTGGTCATGTTAGCATCATTCCCAACAAACTTGACTAAATTGGACGGCCATACAATTCTACTGATAGACACTCGTTAAGTCCCCAGCTCTACCAAGTATAGGGGAAGTTATGTAATCGGTTAGATATTTGAGGTTGAATTTCATGTTTTCATTCTCTGATTACAAAAAAACAAGAAAATAAATCTGACTGTGAACATGATAACTACCCATAGAATGAATATACTAACACGAAATTTTATATATGTCTCCAGAAACCCATAAAGACAACTATTCATTTTCATCCAAATCGTCAAAAGGGAAGGAATGATGGGGGAAGCTTAACAAAAACTCTAATAACTGCCGATGTAATTAATTTATCGGCACAAAATTTAATATGAGGGTTCAGAAGCCCCTGTGTAAATAACTATTGTTTTTTTAGCCCAAATGGTTGATTGATTTTGGAAAGAAAGCGTTAACTTAATTATTTCGTGCAGGGGAAGTACATTGCCGGTGATTTGTCAATGACATTTCCTTAGTGGATTTGCTGGTGGTTTAAACGTCATATTTGGTCCATCATATCATCATATACCATCAGTTTGTTGTAAAACTTGCACCAAATTTACCATAAAACTTTATACATTATTACATCTGATAGAAGCATTAATATAAAACTAGGTGTGCAATACATTCTGCTGTTTGCAAATACTGAACTGAGTCAGGCATATCTGTGTAAAAAACTCAGTTAATGTTTTAATAATTATCAGTAACTTCTCACCTTGTATGTTCTTTATGAATATATTAACACTTTAAATAGATTTCAACTGAATTGAACGGATTTTTTCTAGCCTTTTTGTAGACAACAGTTGTGAATATTTTTATCGAAAAAAAGTCGAAGTTTGTACGTTAGAACATTGAAAAAAAACGGCTCAAAAAAAGTGGTGTCCGATGGTAAACCGAAAAAGGCTTCGCCCGGATTTTTACATTTGAAATCGAAAAATTATATTTTGCGCGAGAATTTTGTCTCTCAATTGATTTCAATGGGGATATCGTTTTTCGGTGATTATTCCTCCGTGGTATGTTCGATTTCAGATTTTTTTAGTAGTAAACCATCGTCACCGTGTCCACTATCATCGTGGCAAATTTCAATGTTTTCGGTAAAGGGGTTTAGGAGGAGTACGAATACGACGAAATACATGAGTCGCCTAAGAAAGAGCTTCGTAAACTCAGCTCAATTACATTTATTACATCGGCTTGTATTGAGGTGTTTGTGTTAAGCCTCCCCCTTAATCTTCCATTCTCTATGGCCGATTTGGCTGATAATAAATAAGTGTGATACTGTATATAAGTAGATGAAATTTGGTGTCAGTCAATACATTCATTCTAACAGGAGTTATCGTGTTCATAAAAATACAGAAAGGATTTTTTTTTTTTTTTTTTTCATTTTTGAAATCAAGAGATTAGAAATCATGAAATCGCGCTGAAAACTCAACATCGAATTTCTGTTCGATTATATAACTTCCCCTATACCTGGTATAACTGGAGAAGTAATGAATGAAATAGATGGAAAGATAAGTAGTGTTTTGTGTTCTGAGGCAGCACAATGTAACTGAATCCTCTTTCTTGACTCAAGTCCAGTCCTGATCCAGCCACCTCTCTCCTGTAAAATATGGTATCCACGCATATTTTGTTCTGCGGTGTTCTTCATTGTATGATTGTTGATTGCAGCCGTGGAAAGTGCAATGTGAAGCCAAAAAAGGCAGCGCCGGCAGCGCCATCAATAGAAGGCCCATGTCTGTGTGTGACAGATCCGTGCATCGTGAACCCCACTCAGGGCAGTCCCCGGGTCATCATCGTGGGCGGGGGCCTGTCTGGACTGTCAGCTGCGGCTCGTCTTCTGGCCTGCGGCATCAAGGACGTGCTCGTCTTGGAGGCGGCCGACAGGTACCGCTGTAACACTACCCACTTTTCCTCCTTACTAGTGATTTCATGTAAAGTTTGCAATCCCACAATCCCGTTGAATTTCAATTCTAAAAACCCTGAAATCAGGGGAACAAAACCTCTGGGATTTTGAACATTTTTATTTTATTGGGAAAAATAATTATTATACAACAATTGGATATTAATATTAAAAACGAGTGCTTGAGAGACACATTAAAGGGTTCCATAGGTTTAAATTTGTTTTTATTTCTTCCACTAAATATTATATAATTTTAGATATATTGAACATTTCAATAATTTGGGGAATTTGAAGTGTTTTGTCACAAAAATAGAAGTGCAATAAACTTCTTGAACAATCCATTATTTTACCACAATGTATTGAAGCAGCTGGTTAAGTTTGCGGAAAGCATACAGAGCAGCCTCTGTGCAACATGACTCCTCATGACATGAAATATGACGACATGAAATTTTACTCCTCCTCATGACATGAAATTTTACTCCTCCTCATGACATGAAATTTTACTCCTCCTCATGACATGAAATATGACGACTTATATACTCATTTATGCTAGTAAAAAAATGTAATATGGATCTTAGTTAGCCTTCATTCAAAATTTATAAACTATCTTAATGTAGACATTCTTATGACGTACCGTATTTCCATGTTATTGTTTAACGGAAATAAATATTATTATAAAATGTAAAAAGGAAGTTAGGGATGTAAAACTATCGATTGTTGACGTTAACGATAGTTTCTATTCGAAGGAAGGTTACATTTACTGTTCTTGTAGAGTGTTTCGTTGCTTTGAATTGAAAATTTACTATTCTTGTAGCGTGCATTGTTGTTTTGAACTGCAAAATGAGTCGAAAACGGAAGTCCGATGTGTGGAGTTACTTCGATAAGGATGTGGGTCCAAAAAAAACTGGCTAAAAGTCGTTTTTGCAGTGCCGAATACAGAACTTCCGCGAACACTTCCAATTTGAAGGATCACTTGTTGGTTTTCTGAGTTTTCTGATGTTCTAGTGTTTGATTTTAGTTGTTCGTTTTTGATGTGATATTTTTTGTTAGTACCTAACAATGGAAACTCATCTGATCAATATATAATATATACAGGGGCGTAGCCAGTATTTTGAGCAGGGGGGGGGGGGGTTAAAAAGTAAATTCATTTTTTTTAGCTAATTTCAAAAATTCATTTAACATACCAATTAATACATTTTTTCTAGTCTGGCGGGGGTAAAATGTTTTTTTACATGTTTTCCAAGCATTTTCACCTTTAAAATTTGAGATGTTTGTTTGGGTACCTTCTTTATGTGCCATGGGAGCTTGGACTATTAGGTTGTCTGTCTGAATCTCTAGGCTCTTCAATTCAATTATAAAATAATTCAAGATACTTACTAAAAAACTTCCTAATATCCATGCTAATTTTAATAATTTTATGCAAATATGGAAAATAGTCAAAACGGAACGGAACTGATAGACGAAAACTTCGTCAAAACCTCAAAACAAACTGTCACGTGACACACTAACACAGTGAACAGTTACAGCACATGCCCTGCGGCCTGCACTTACAACAGCTGATTGCTGATTTAGGAGTCAGAAGAACGGGAAATTTGATGATCCTATTTTTTTAGTTTATTTAATTTTTATATTTTTTTTCTCTGGCCAGGGGGGGGGGCACGTGCTCCCCCCCCTGCCCCCCTGGGTACGCCCATGAATATATATATACGTGTTTTGAATTCATGTTTATGTGCAATTGAAGTTTGCAGTTCAGTTGCTGATTGCGTTAACGAACCGATCTGAGCAGTTGAAGTACGTATTGTTGTTGAACTTTTTGCTACTAAGATAAATATACGTACCTACTAACACTGTACGACATCTTGTTAATTAGTCTTCCTTAAATTACTTACATGGTACATGTGTGCATTTACATGAGCATAGAGTGACTGGATGTCACTTCTGCTTGAAAAAATATTTCGATCAAAAACTATCGATAGCCTCGATATTTTAAAACTATCTATACTATCGATATCGCCGTCGATAGTTTTACACCCCTAATGGATGTTAGACTACCAAATGAATACACATGTAGTAATCTTGAGGTGTTACTGTCGAAGGGCGGGCGGTAAGATCCAGAGCTGCTGGCTGGGAGACACGGTGGTGGAACTGGGCAACCAGGCTCTCAACAATGCCAATGTGACCAACTCCATCTACAATATGGCCATTGCTGAGGATGTGACGATGTGTGAACCGCCCAACGAGGATGTGGAGGGTGTGTTCCTCACTTCAGACGGCCGAGCTATCGCCTCCTATTCCGCCGAGAAGATGTTGTTTCAACATATTCTTCGGGAGACTTCAGGACTGAGCCGGGACGACAAGACGTCCCTCCTTCACTTCCTTGGCCTCAGGATACAGCAGGAGGTACTCAACTACCCTCCAGATCTCAGGTATTCAAACAAAATTATTCATTTACAAAAAACATTTGATTCTTTATAGGTCTTACACATTAGTAGAGAGAAACTGATGGATAAGCTCGAGTCAAATGAGTCATAGTGATGTCAAATTTTTGCGCAACTCCATTCTTTTCTTCTTTTTAGATTATTAAGTGCCTAATAATATATCAAATATGTGGTGGATCTAACATATACAATACTTTATTACAACTCTAAATACTTTAAATAAATAACACTTTTAATTTTTATGTTCTGAAATTTTGGAGAATAATTTTTAAAATAACTATTTTTTTCCCTATACGCGTGAGCTGCAGGGCTATTAGCGTTTCCTCTTTCGAGTTGACATTTAGAAGTGGAGGATGTGGGACGAATTTGGTGTATTTCATCTGACCAACAGTGATCACAACACCATCCTCCCTTCTGACTACGTTCGGTTATTAATTCATTAATTTTTGGTCTCACTAATTTAGTATATCTTCTATATCTGTAAAACGGGTTCCTAATATTAAATATCTCTGTAGATATTTATTGTTTCCAGGAAGTCCAGTACGTTTTGCAAATGTGTTGAATTGTTGTTAAATATTTCTTGGAGATTGTTGGGGATGTGATGACGCTGTCTGTTATGTGTAATAACTCTATTATTTATTTACAAAATGTAATCGTTATGCTACCTATGCAATTTAGTTTATGATTATTTCAACATTATCTTTAAGAACCTTTCAGGATTTCTATAGGTGGTTCATATACCTATATATACATAATTTTCGCTTAATATTTCCTTTCTACTGAATTAGTTATTGCTTTACTGATTTCTCGCGAGGCGAACATATCACCTTTCAGTGTTGTAAGACTTTTACCAGATATTGGGAACAGACAAGCGTCAAACACTCGTTATGAGGGTTTCATATACGGTTTTCAACCAACGAAACTCTAAAAAATGTCTTCTACTTCCATGTATGTTAGTTCTCTGTTTTCTTTTTTAATTTTATTTTTAAAGTATTTTTGAAATACTTGTTCTTATCACACTGTAATAATTTGTTAGAGGCACTTTTATGCTTGTAAAAAAAAAATTCATGCTCAGGCTTTAACAACGAGGTCATATCGCCTACTATGGGCATGAGCCCGACTCTACGGTGGGAGTCCTAAATTGTTATTCACTTAGGATAGGGGGTGTTTAACGAGTATCTGACATCGTACAGGCTCGGGACCATCGCTTAACGTCTCATCTGAAGTTCGGCGTGCTCAAGACTTTCTCACCTACCCAAATAAAGAGCTTGGCCAAGTTTCGAAGCTACACTACCCCTGAGCTAGAGGCGTCCTTCAAATAATTTTTAAGATCTACGTCGATGTAATGGAAAATTAATGAAAACAAAAACTGGTTTAACTTCAGGTAGCCTGAGAATTAAGTTAATATACTGATCTAGGAAATTTAATGTTCCTGTTGAACTGTGTGCTGACGATGCCGTAAGTCGAGGCCGGTACACTTTACGTAGATACTTTCGTGGAGTCAGACAAGATAAATGTTGAACAAGTTCGTTGTTTTTATTTATTTTTAAAAACATTATCAGAGAACTATTGTATAACCCAACCTCTTCCTATGTGCTAAAGACACTGTATTGAGCTGAGTTTATGAAGCTCTTTCTTAAGCGACTCATGTATTTCGTTGTACTCGTACTCCTCCTAAACCCCTTTACCGATCAAATTGAAATTTGCCACGATGGTAGTTTCAGAAAAAAATCTGAAATCGAACATACCACGGAAGGAATAATCACCGAAAAACGAAATCCCCATTGAAATCATTTGAGAGACAAAATTCTCGCGTAAAATAGAATTTTTCGATTTCAAATGTAAAAATCCGGGCGATGCCCTTTTCGGTTTACCATCGGACACCACTTTTTTGATCCGTTTTTTTTCAGTGTTCTAACGTACAAACTTCGACTTTTTTTCGATAAAAATATTCACAGCTGTTGTTGTCTACAAAAAGGGTAGAAAAAATTCATTGAATTCAATTGAAATCTATTTAAAGTATTAATATATTCATAAAGAACATACAAGGTGAGAAGTTACTGATAATTATTAAAACATTAACTGAGTTTTTTATACAGATATGCCTGACTCAGCTCAGTTTTTGCAAACAGCAGAATGTATTGCACACCCAGTTATTAATTCATTTTGTTTGTATTGTACTGTTGTAGGTACGACGCGGAGCGGGTTCTGTACGGCATGACGAATGAGCTACGAGGACGATGGGGTGCCGAACTTTCGGAACTGTCCGCTCCTATGTTCTCCACGTACCGAGAGCTGCCTGGGGGCCCGCTCTTCCTGCCTCAGGGCAATGTCAGCATCCTCACGCCACTCATCGCTGCCATTCCTTACACCAACATACTCTACGGGAAACAGGTCAAATAACCACATCCTCAGTACTCATATCTACTTAGTATTCAAGTCTACTAAAGTTGTATTCTTTAGTTGCAACTTTTTCCCCTCACTTCATTTAAAACATTTGTTCTACTGATTCCAGAAACACTGAATAGAGGTGGAGGGTTTACTTGTAGACTAGAGAAAGTAATTTCATGTTTTCTCAGTTATTTTCCTTGAAAAATGTACTGAATATTGATTCTCTTTTCTATCTCTCTTCTAATATTGATTAGAAATATTTTTATTTTAAATATTTTTGTTTCATACATTTTTTTCCTTAAGTCTGTTTGTGATAATGGAACTAATTAAAATTTTCTAGTAGTGAAAGAGGGACGAAGAGTAGCAGCATAATCTTTTTATTATTTATCCCGGATATCATCTTCAGGTAAAGTTATATAACGCAATGTAACGCTGGCTAGCCTGCTAGTATCCTACTATACGAGTAGTCCATATACAAGACCCGTTATCTCTACTTTTGCATTGTTTGAGGAAAATGTTGAAAAACTTACTCAGAGTGTTTAGATGAGATATTTATATAGATGTGATATTTACTTCAGGAATTTTTTGATTTCCTTCAATTAGGAAGGCTGGTAATTATTATTTTAATGTTTGTCGGGCTATAAACAGTTTTTGTAACTAGAAGGACAATTCAATAGGTTTGACAACTGTATTGTCATCCATTTGTTTTCATTGTCAAGATGGAGAACCATTACATCCTCAATTATTTAGATATGGAAAGGAAATAGCTTGTTCAGCACAAGATGACTGAATTATTATGTAAAATAGAAAAATATACACAAAAAAAATGTTTATATGTAAACAGAAAGTTTGATGTTCAGTATGAGTGCCATCTGTTAAAAATAATACTTACCCTGTATTCCTCAAAAACTTCAGTAATTCAGAGTCCATGTATAAATAGAGATAGGTCTTTGAAGTTTGTGTCACTTAACATTTCATTTTTACATATTTTGGTTCTGTATAAACTAATGGATTTTACATTTTAGAATCCATTATTTTATATCGAGCCTCTTGACTTCACCAGACGCTATATCCCCAACTTTTCTTAAAATTAGCAAATGAATCTAATATTTTGATAAAAATAATAATTTTTAAGTTCTTCGTGTGTCGCATAAGAGGGCGACGCAGGCCGCGGATTGCCGACTCCTGCTACAATGATTATATCTATAAAATACTATATTATGATTTCCTGGAAATAAATATTATTATTATTATTATAAATCTGTATTTATTTTTTTGGGTCAGGTAAAGTCTGTAGAATGGTCGTCCTCTCCAACGGCTGTTCCTCGAGTCAGGGTCTACACAGAAGACGACTGCTATATTGGTAAGTCAGGACTTGTTCCTCATTTTATTGACAATATTGAAAACAATGACGGATTGGCCTTTTGGGGGCGATTTCAGGGAGGACGCCAATCCATACTGAGGTGTCTCGCCTGTTATTGTGTCTATTTAGGTCTACTATTTGAAAACAGGGAAGTATAATATAAGCACGCATTTGATCTTTCACTATAATCTGGATAGAAAATGTAATATGAACACATTAGAATAGTCTGGTTGGAAAGGTGACGCCATAACCTCTACTAAACAACTTATGAAGTAAACAGGTAAACATTGTTGAGGTTATAACACCTGTCTAGGAATATAACAAATACATACAATATCACCAAATCACAGTTCATTTTCATTAGCCATAACAGACTTTTCTTTAAGCACATTTTTTTCAATTGTGAAGAAAGGAATAATAATAAACAAAAAATAATGTTATTATTTAATAAATTTTAACAAACATAAAAAACACCGTTATATTACATTATTCTAATTCTATCAATATGTAAGCAAGTATATTGAAATATCATTTTTATTCTTTTTTTCTTTGTCCTTCATTCATTTTGTTTTCATTATTTTATTTCTCATCATTTGAATTATTGTTCTCTATTAATAATTATTGTTATTTTGTTAATTGCTAGAGGTATCTTTTTTTGTTACTTCCCCAAAGGTGGTTATATCGCATAATTGGTAAGAAATTCGATGTTGAGTTTTCACAGGAATTTCATGTTTTGCCAACCTCTGATTCCAAACATTTGTCTGTGTATCCTTAAACACGATAACGACACGAAATTATGTATCCAAAACTCCGTAAGAACGATGTCTACTGATTTTCAGAGAAAACGACCGAAGTAAGGAGGAAAGAGAGAAGAGCAGCTCAAAAAAAAATACTGATAACTGTCGATGTAATGAGTATATCAACCCGAAATGTACAAAATAGAAGTTGATGAAATCGGTAAACTGATTTTAGAAGCAGAGAGTTTAGTTATCTTGTGTGTATTTTAATTTTGAGGTCCCTTGAGATTCCAGTTATCCAGGTGTTGACTGTGTACGATATGGCTGTTTACAGGTGACTACGCTATAATCACCCTGCCGATGGGTGTCCTGAAGGAGACTGCTAAGACCATGTTCCTGCCTCCTCTCCCAGAGACCAAACTGGATGCCATCTCCTCCATCGGGGTTGGTCTTGTCAACAGAGTCTTCGCAGAGTACGCCGAACCCTGGTGGGGATCCATGTACTCCAAGTAGGAAACTATTTGTTTCTAGTGGTGGGGTGCTATCCTGCAATCTGTTATTGTCTTTCAACAGTAGCAGACTGTTACACACGTTAAACAATAACAGAACTTGAAGCAGGATAACTTCACAACTCGTTATTCTCTGTTTCTATATTCACCGCCTGCTATCTACTGTATTTTTGAACTTGAAAGAAATAAAACTTGTTTATTTATGATATTGTCTAATTTCACCAACTATATCTTATCTCTTATGCTTTTGGCTGAGGATGGTAGAAATACCGAAAGTACTCCCATGTAAATATAGTTGGTGAAATTAGACAATATCATAAATAAACAAGTTTTATTTCTTTCAAGTTCATTTGAATTATTTCACAATATCTTTGCAATAATGTCAGTTTTTACTGTATTTTTACCTAGGCCAATCCAACTGTTATTCAATATTCTCAATACTCCACATAACGGGGGTTGTTTTGTCTGCAGACTGCGCTTGGCTTGGTCCTCCAACGAACTAATCTCTCCTGGAGACTGGACGCGCGGTCTCAGCAACATCCAATCCCTCAGTCGCTATGTCATCTCTTTCTCCATATCTGGACCTGAGGCGCTCGCTGTCGAAACCTGTTCTGAAGAAGAAGTGAGTTAACTGTTCCACTTTTACATATACCGAAAATTCAAAAAATGTGATACCACTGTATTACCCTGATGATACATGACAAATATGAGGGACCCTTGCAAACTGAGAAGGGGGTCAATGAGTCTTCAGAAAGACATCAATTAAAATAGATAAATGCGAAAAAAAACTCATATAAATAAATAAATGTTTTGTTCCAGCGGACCTAAGAAATAATAAGTTTTAATTTGTTTCATAAATGCAAAAAAAAAACCATTTTAAGTAAAAAAGAACATTATAAATTCATATTCCTATCGTTAGTTATAGAATTCACTCGTCCGCCTTTTTTTAGTTCAGAAGGTTGTTAGCTTGTTTTGACATTTCCCAAGATAGCAGCATTAGTTGAAGTTGGTTTTTGGGTCGCTCTAGCATGTAAACTTTAAATTTTTACTAATCTGAATATCTGTAGGAACAGTCAGTTTTGTATTGTATTTCTTTATAATATGAGGATGTACTGGTTTCAGGTAGCCATAGAGTTTACCAGATTTGTGAGGAAATTGACAGGAGACATGTGTCTACCGTTCCCACATCACATCATAGTGACGAGGTGGGGGAACAATTGTCTGTTCAAGGGATCTGCCCTCTACATGGGAGTCAACACGAGAGTAGCACACTTCAAGGTAATCAGGACAAGTAAAGACTGTCTACATCACCTCAATCAATCTCAACTTTGGATTGTTGGAGAGTGCGGAGAAAGAGTTTCACAGGGATACTTTGTGTGTTGTACTGTAACTGACAAGTTTCTTATATAGGTCCATGTTGAGGTAACTGAAATACCTCTACATAGTTCCATGTTGAGTTAACTGAAATATCTCTGCTTAAGTCCATGTTGAGGTAACAAACATATCTCTACATAGACCCTTATAGTCACTGTCATACATATAATGAAGATACTTCTCAAAACGCAAAGAACAAAAAAAAATATATTACCTTTAACCACTGCTACTACTAATAAGTTTAAATTGAGTCCTTTAGTGACTAATAAATTGTAATAGTCATTTAATGACTCATTTTAAAGAGCCTTCGTAAAATGTTAAGTGATCATTCTTTCATGTTAGCTGATAGACTTCATCAATATCCTTAAGAAGGAAATTGCAAATTGTTTTGACTTTTTAGTTCAATTTAGTTATAAAATAAGTTACGCTTATAATATATATATAATGCATTGTGAATGTCAGCTTCTCGTATGAATGACTATAGCATTCTATGTATAAACATTTGTTTTTCTCATATAATTGTTAAAATATGTTTTTTCTTGTAATTATTTTTCAAACGTATTATACAGGGTTACCTCATACTTGGCAGAAAAACTCAGGGACTTTATAAGAAATTTAATTATCAGTAAAAATAGTTTCAGTGAAGATAGGTTTGTATAGATACATAAATGCTACCTTAGTAGTCAAAAATAGTTGGCCCAATCTTGCTAAAAGTGGCCTTGTGATACATCAATTCAAAGCTTTTTTTTATCGAGGGGTTTTAGGAGCAAGGCATGTCTTAATTGTTTGTCCAGTTGGGGGAGAATAAATTATTTACATAAAACTGATATTTCTTTTCACTGCGCCGCTATTTTCAAGGGTAGGAGATAAAAAGAAATAAATTAACAAAAGTCAAAACTAAAATGTTTTTGCTGAAACTCTAACAAATGACATTTTTGCCTATCATGAAAAATTTTATCAAAATGTGAGCATATTGTCATATTGTAGAAACTGTTCTGTTACCAAGGCCAACCCAACTGTTCTGTTACCAAGGCCAACCCAACTGTTCTGTTACCAAGGCCAACCCAACTGTTCTGTTACCAAGGCCAACCCAACTGTTCTGTTACCAAGGCCAACCCAACTGTTCTGTTACCAAGGCCAACCCAACTGTTCTGTTACCAAGGCCAACCCAACTGTTCTGTTACCAAGGCCAACCCAACTGTTCTGTTACCAAGGCCAACCCAACTGTTCTGTTACCAAGGCCAACCCAACTGTTCTGTTACCAAGGCCAACCCAACTGTTCTGTTACCAAGGCCAACCCAACTGTTCTGTTACCAAGGCCAACCCAACTGTTCTGTTACCAAGGCCAACCCAACTGTTCTGTTACCAAGGCCAACCCAACTGTTCTGTTACCAAGGCCAACCCAACTGTTCTGTTACCAAACTGTTCTGTTACCAAGGCCAACCCAACTGTTCTGTTACCAAGGCCAACCCAACTGTTATTCTGCTAGATTTACTATGCTTTGTGTTGGGAGTATTGAGTGCAAACAAACTGCTTCCAAAAACCGAATTGTGTAAAACTTTTCAGTTTTATAAAATAGCAGTTTAACAGTAATATCTGTTATTTACAAATTGTATTTAAAAGTAATATGTGGTACACTAAAATAACACTTTTGGCTAACACTGTGACAGCAACTCGCCCAGCCAGTGCCCGGTCCAACAACTGATAACATCCCCACTCTGTTCTTCGCCGGGGAGGCAACAGAACCTCGCTCCTTCGGCTCATTGCATGCTGCAAGAGTTTCTGGCCTCAGAGAAGCGGATCGCATCCTTGAGATAACCAGAAAGTTGTGTGGGCCTCCTGCAGTTCAAGCTTCCGCATGACAATTATAAAAAAAAAATCACAAAATATATATTTTTAAAAAGTTTTTTTTTTGTATTATTTAGTTGCAGCTCTTTTTCTGCCATATATTTGAAACAATTTTTTCCTTTCTTAGTATCTATAAAATTTAAAACATTAATGATAAAGTAATTACTTTGATGCAGTCTCAAATAATAAATTACATTTATGATAATCAAACTGTGTTTTGGCTGTTTACTCATTTTATGTAAAATTGTTCTCGACTCTTCCGTATTTCCACCACTTCTTAACTATACGTAAGTTTCAATATTATAATTATTTAATTATTTTCTTTTGATATTTTTTTTTAAATTACCATCATGAAACTAAAACATTGTCAAGATCCAGAAGAGGAAAATGTGCATATCGTAAAAGAAATGGTGGTAAGTCGAATGTGACAGTTGCAAGAATGTCTTATGTAAAATTCATACTGAAATATAAAGCCTTATGTATAACATGTCATAATGGATCAGAATAAAAATAATGTTTAATATATTGTTTTGATTTGTATCCCATTCTTATAAAACATAATCAAATACGTAAACTGATGCCCACAATTCTAAACTAGGAATAGATAATTAAAATACACAATTTCTTTGTCAAACTTCACTATATATTTTCAAATACTCAACTAGTTTCGCCGTGTTAAGGCATTATCAAGAGTCACTTACAAACTGACAGAATTACCCCTTTTCAATTATATATATAAATACAATTTAAATAGATCAAACTAGAGGATTGTGTAAGTGTACAAAGTTGACGAGGCGAGTAGGGAGGCTGGCTGTGTATGGGAGGCCATGTTGGATGAGGACTCTGACTGCCATACACTCCAGACAGTCGTACTTGATCAGGTTCAACCTGCCATGTCTTTTCAGTCTGTCGTATGGCGTGTCGCCACTTCTGTCTGGCAGATCCATATGTGCCCCCTCCTCCAGCAGTAGTTTCACTATCTGAAATAAAATCATACATTTATTTTGAAATTTACTAAAAAAATGGTCCATGAAATAATCCAATAATTTTTTGCTCCCCTTTCCAACCGGGCTAAAACTCAATATTTGACTAACACAATGGCTTCTGAATGCTAATACTAAATTTTGTGTCGATACATTCTTTATATCGGCAGTAATTAAACATTTTGCGTTAAGCCTCCCCCCTCCCTTTGGCTAAAAACTAATATATGTCGTTCGTACGTTGGTCCTGAATAAGCATATAAAACTTCATGCCGGTACATTTATTTTATCGGCAGTTATTTTGTTGTCAGACACAAAAAACTTTTTTTTCATTCCTGGAATCAGGAGGTCGGAAAACATTCGAATTTCTGACCGATTACACAACTTTCCCTATTCATCGTAGAGGACGCCGGTAGCTCAGTGGTATGCATGCTTGCGAAAAATATTTTTGCGTTTTCGACTTAGAATTTGAAAATATGCTCTAACTCACCTTATAATCCGAATGCGAACTGAGAGAAGTTGCTATTAGAAGAGGTGTCTCCCTTAAATAGTTCATATCGTTCACTTCACCACCGCACCTCAGCACCAGGCTCACTGCGGCCACGCCACAACCATCCTCCACAACAATATGAAGTATTATAATAGCATTTTATGGTTTAACGGAAATAAATATTATTATTATTCATGATAATACAATAAAACTTATTGTTTTACAGGTAATGAGACAGTTTGCTGTTGGAGAAATCAATTCTATGCTATAAAAATATACTGACTTTACCGAACAATACCAGGAACCACAGCTAGTAACAAAAGCATTAAAAAAAAAAAAAAAAATGCATACATGATCTTTGTAGTTTTCGATTTTTGCCTCGCCTCCAGTTTCGATTATAGCCAAATGAAGGATACTATTTCGAGACGTCCTTGTTCTTAAATTGAGACGCAATAAATGTTTCACATTTTTCTCCAAAATGTCATTTTGAACGACTGTTTTCTTCAATGAAACCATCACAAATAATAATTTGACAACAATGATCAAGATTTTGTCCCAATTTTCTCTGTTGGTTTTCTGCAGAATTGGCTGAAAAAATGTAGATAACATTATAATAAAAATAGCAATGATAACTAACATATACATAGTTAGATACATACTCAATGATTAACGAAATTTGAGATGGGGAGCATATGGATTTAGGGTGAATCGGAGTTCAAAATGAAAGATGGCAACCTGGGAAAATGAGTTTTTCTGTTAATTTTATCCAACTTGTGTTGTACTTGCAAGACGGTATTTTATGTACAATATTTTTGTGCAATAAACAATATTTCAAAAAATAAGTTTGTTTTATTTATTTATTACAAGTTTCCACAATATGTCCACATTTCTCACTGACAGGTTGTAAATCGGTTATTGATGCGCCAACAGATTACAACTGTGAACTCACAAGTGGCTTCAACCCCAATATTAGTTTAGTTATATTCATTTTTTGATTGATTGTATTTCCATTTTTATATTGTTCCTTTCTATTTTAAAATAAAGAAAAATAGAATATAAATATATATACATATATATAAGTTATGAGAGATGGTGTACAAAAATATGAAGCAAGTTATGTGCTTATTTCGGTAGTTATTTGCTATTTTCTTTGGCTGATATGTTTGAAATTTGATTTGAAAGAAACTATCTGAACCTAGCCAAAAAATGAATATTTTTTTTTTATAAATCGAGATCAAGGTGAAAATGAATTAATGTTGTTTCACATGTGATTCTGATTAGAGAAGCTATCCGGGAGTTATCGTGTTCATTCACAGACATGAAATTCTGGTGACAATTCAACATCGAATAACTTTCCCATAGCTGGGGAAAAATATATGCAAAGCACTTCAGGCATATCGGATTTAAAATAATCACTACTTTCATATGAACAGAAAACAAGTAGAATTACAAATAATTTATGGTTTCCAGATTTACTTTGTGAAGCTCCATTCTAGGAATAGATAATTAAAATACACAATTTGTTCGTCAAACTTCACTATATTCCTAAATACTCGACTAGTTTCGCCGTGTTAAGACATTACAAACGTTTGTAAGTGACTCTTGATAATGCCATAACACGGCGAAACTAGTCGAGTATTTAAGAATATAGTGAACTTCGACGAACGAATTTTTAATACCTATTCCTTTAATTTTAATTATCTATAAGTACAATTACATAAAAAATTTAAATTACATAAATTAAAAATAACGGAATGAAAAAGAAATGAAAAAATGAACATGATATAATAACATATTACGGAAGAGGCGACACTAACTGCATTTATCGTCGCTGAAGTGAAAATCATTTAACTCACTGACAGCCCAATAAAGTATAAATTCAAGATGGGTTTGTTCTTAATACAACAAATAAATAACTAGAAAAACCATTGTATCAGTTACTTGAGAATAACAGATAAACTAAAATTATATCAACCAGTTTTATCAAGTACCTTCAGTATCAGTTTCCCATCTGCTCCTTTACAGAAACAAAACAAGTTGTTACTACCACTGAAACGTACCTGTTACAAATAACGATGTTAATAAACCATCAGAGATAGATTTTTGCTTTATCTCTGATAATCTTGATGAATTATTTTATTTTTTATATTTTTCTTCTATTTTAAATATCTGTTACTAAGCTAAAATATTATGTTATTTTATCTTCTTTAAATGAGTTTAACTGTAAATAGTAAATAAATAAATATATATGTACATACACGTACGTATACAAAATAATATATATAAAGTAAATTGAAAATACAGTGTGTAAAAAAGTATGTGCTACTTTGTTTCGTCTACTTTAATTAATAAATTGTATGGAGGACAATATATTTATAGAGGAAGAAGTATCATCTTCATTTGAGAGGGGGGGGTTTTGCCCTCGCTATAATATATCAACATAAAGGAAATATATTTAAAAATACATGATTCACGCCAAGAAAATAATATGGGTTTTTTTTGGGAAACAAGACAATGCTTGCAGTAAATATGTTCCTGTGACAAAACCATTTAAAAAATGTATATTTCTTTTATCGAGAGCAATCTATAGGACCTTATGAAAAACTATAGACATTAAACATAAATAACCAACGCTGATTTTTTTTTTTTTTTTATATATAAAAGATAATATGGATGCGATTTATTTTTAATTTCCTGTAAAACTTGGATAAGTGCAGTCCTACATTCAATTAATTTATTCATTATAAATATGAAATAACGCTACAACTCACATCGCAAATTTGAGTCCAATTTTCTATATTTCTAATCAAAAAGAGATAAACTGTATAGACATCCTCAAAGCTGGGATCCGTCAGTTCCATGTATTTCATAATTCGAAATGCATCTTCGAAATAACCTCCAAGTTGGCAAATATCTTCAGGGGTTAGTCTCTGAAACAGGAAAACATTAATTATCTAATTAGTTAATTGACATTAAGGGCCTCTGCATCAGAGGGAAACATTTGAAACCACCCTTTTGTGACTGAAATTTCTTTAAAAGTGATCAAAATCTGCTAATAATTTTCCTTCTTCTTATTGTCAACAAACATTTTTTAATTACAATTATGAATAACTAATATTTAAATAAAACAAACTTTTTTTTTAAACATTCCACGAAACATTTATACAAAATCTAGCTACTAAGAGTATATTTATAATTAAGCCTGAGGATGGTGTAGTGCGGAATCCGGTTTCTTTGTATATATTTTTTTGTGGAAGAGACAATACATCAAAAACTAAGTTTGTTTTAATTATTTATTACAAGTTTCCACAAAATGTCCGCATTTCTCAATTTAAAAATTGTAATTAAAATTTGTTTGTTACATCTGATGAAAATAAAAGTATTTGCAATTGTGCCGTTGTTGTTCTGAAACAGGGACATATCCCAAACCACCCTGTGCTGTATTCATTGCATCTTAAATAAAATTACATCAGTTTAAAAATTCTTAAATATTATAACATGATAGAGTTAGTTATTGTGACTCATGCCCGGGCTTTAACTACAAGGTCATATCGCCTACTACCAGAGCGCTCTTTCGTCACTCTGATGAACATAAGCCCGAATCTATTATGGGAGTCCTAAATTTTGCCTGCACTAAATTTTTATTCACCTAGGGTAGGGGTCTTAAACGAGCACCTGACAAAGTACAGGCTCGGGCCATCGCTTAACGTCCCATCCAAAGGACGACGAGCTCAAGTTTATATAGATTTTTAGTTTATAACATGATAGATAAATGTATACTATGTAAAATAATTTATGTTTGTCCATTTGCTTACATTTTAATGTTTTTAGAATGAATATGAATTGAAAATTTATATGAGTAAGTGCATTGAAATATTCCGATCTATTATTGTTCTTAATAAAGAAACCCTGGAGTTATTCAGTTTCATTTTATTATCAATTTATTATGTTTGTTATTTACGTAAGATACCTTGTACTTAATAAGTATTTTTTTGGTAATAAATAAACGTTCTTCAATGACAAACACCAGTCGACTACGTTTGTTAAATAACGGATTTCTTAGTTCACCCCATTGATTCCCGAATTCATCCATAAAAATACGAAAGAAAATGTTTTTAAAAAAACCTTCAATAAAATAAATACTAACCCACAGAACTAGTTGAGGCAAGTGAGATGTGGGGTAGTTTGAAACCTTCTATTTTAGCTTGGATTTTTTTTTTTTTTTTTACTCCACCAGCTATACCAAGTTATATACTTGGCCAGAAATTTAAGGTTGAGTTTTAACCTGAATTCCTTTTTTTTTCCGCACCTCTGTTCCAAAAATGAAAAAAAACTTACATATGTTATGGAATGCGCTGAAGCTGAGCTTAGGCTCGAAACGTTCCCACAAATAGTCGATAATTTAAATTTATTAACACAATTATAACACCCAAAGTTACTCCCGGGTAACGCCAGGTGAATCTGCTAGTTAGATATAAATATGTACATTATATTATCTTACCGTTTCTGTACGTCCATCTACTGCCAATGTCCTCAGGTTGAAATCAATGCCTTTCTGGGAGAGGCCATTCTGAAGACAAAAGTGTCCAAACTGATAACGAGAGGTTGCAGCCCATGTACTGTCAGCTCCGCAAAGCCGTTCTGTGATCAGCACTGCCTGAGTGCATAGTGCAGCACTGTCCTCTCTCAGTGTCTCCAGTTCAGCAGCACTCCGGATCTCCAACAGACCCGCTGCTTCAACTCTCCTCTCAGCCTCCACACTCTGCAAGTCTGTCGACAGACTTAGTTGTATTGAGGTCTCCCAGCATTTCAATGCGGCCTGAAATACAATATCATAATTAATATTTTAGTTGTAACTTCGAACTGCTTAGAATGGGAATAAATTAATGAAATAAAAATATTGTAAAGAACTATGGTACTGAAGGGTTCCGTTAGTGAACATTTCGCTAATACAAATTTAATAATTATATTGTGAAATATAGTTTCAAATAAATGTACTCCCCCAGATCGAATTCATCAATTAAATTTTCGCTCCCTCTTCAAAACCTGTCGACCGTTAGCGCTAATTTCAACAGTAGACTAAGATAGGGGCTCCTAAATCCTCATACCACATTTTGTGTCGATAAATTCACGCGACTGTGCAAGCCAATTATTGAGTTTCAGCCCTGTCGGTGGAGGGAGAAAGGAAACGTAAATGATTAGCAGTAGCTTGCCAACTGAGCTCAAAATCGCGGGCTTGAAACCCGGCCAAAACCCTTAGGTTCTTTAAAAAACATTGAGCAAGCCGTCCTTCGGACGTTAATCGATGGCCCCGAACCAATGATGCAAATGGTGAATAAACCTGGATAAGCAAAATTTAGTAAAGTAGTTGAGATATGAGCTCATGTCTGGTAGTAGGCGATATGAGGTCATGAGTCACAATAACTTACTGTCCAATAAAAAACTATCTGATGCATACAAATGTGATGAACTGACCTCAACATCGAAGAGTTGTAATAAAATTGAACCTCCCAGTAGCTTGTATTCATCGTAGATTCTTTCGGGGTCGTAATGAAACACAGCAAGCACGTATTCAAATATTTCCTCTGAAGCAACGAGCGCAGCTAAACGCAAAGCATCAGGGCAATCGGCGATTTTAAAGATAATCTCAGCTCTGTTTTCGAGTAAAATTTTCACAATTTCTGAAGATTGCACTTTTATAGCAAAATAAAGTGGAGTTTTCAATTGAAAATCTACAGAATTGACATCAGCACCATACTGAAGAAGTAGTTTTGTAGTTTCAATTAAATGAAATTTGGCAGCATAATGAAGTGCTGTGCGTCCATTCTTGTCTACAGCATCCACTGCTGCATTCTTACGCAACAGCAGTCGACACAAGTGAACATTCCCCACTGAATTGATGAGGCATGACATCTCTGTTGAAGCATTCTTGGCGTTTACATCTGCCCCTGAAGCGATCAGCAATTGTGCTATTTCGTACGAGGATGAGTTAGAATAGCAGGCTACATACAAAGGTGTAACCCCAGTATCCGAAGTTGTGTTAACCTCAGCGCCTCGTTGTATCAAATAACGCACTATGTCCGTCTTCATGGAGGCTACAGCTGCCCACAGTGGCGTCACAATATGAACACTCCCATTGATAGGTGAAACGTATCTACTTTTTTCTTCAATATTTATATAAAAATTTGTTATAAGATACTGTAAAATTTCAATTTTACCTCGAACTGTTGCCATCATGATTGCAAGAGGACAGATCCGGTTCAAGACTGAAGTCGGCTCTGTTTGGGATAACCATTGAAGATATTCTTGTACAAATCCCGTCAGTCTAACACTTGTTGGACAGTTGATCTCTTGAAAAAGTTGAAGAAACACTTGATCCATTGCTACGTCTTTGTATGTTCCACAATTCTTTAGTGTTAAAATGTTTTTAAACAATTTTCACAATGTTCTAAAATCCACAAATATAAGCACTGAGTTTATTAAATATCTGCAATGATGACAGTAAAGTCTGCAATACTCTAGATATAGAAGAAGACTGAAGCTGACCTGAAGAGTGTCTGGTGTGACCCCTACTTCAGGTACTGTCTCCAGATACCTAGGAGGTCCTTCTACAGGTACCTAGGGCTCTTCTTCAGGTTTCCTCATTTGCTATAATAGCTGCTTCATTACTCATATTTCAACTTATGTCATGCTAATTACGATTTCAAAATAATAAAAAAAAAAGTTTTTATTTATATGAACGTTGCATATTGGCCCAAATGAGGTATATTGAGTGATAACTTATATTTTTTTTAAATATATTTTTGGGCTTACGATCACTCAATTTATCGGTATTTATTTTTTATAAATCGGTTTACCTTGAACACAACATCCTTCGGATGGGACGTTAAGCAATGGTCCCGAGCCTGTACGATGTCAAATAATCGTTAAAGGCCCCTACCTATCCTAGATGAATACAAATTTAGGGTTAGACAAAATTTAGAACTCCGGCAGTAGAGTCGGGCTCGTCAACCGAAGCGACGAAAGAACGCTCTGTTAGTAGGCGATACGACCTCATAATTAAAGCCCGGGCTTTCAGTCACAATAATTATTTACACATATTGATGATAAGTATATTTTTATGTTAAGTAAAAAAAATTAATTTATCATCAATATGTGATCCAGTTATTGTGACCCATGCTCGAGCTATAACTATGAGGTCATATTGACTACTACCAGAGCTCTTTCGTTACTCTGGTGGAAATGAGCTCGAATCTATTATGAGATTCCTAAATTTTGTCTGAATAACACCGTTCATCATAAATCCACAACTTTTTCAGAGAATATTCAAGGTGGTCTGAGCCAATGATAGATAGCTACTTGGTAGCACATCGATTCAAAGGTCTTAACAAGGACTGTTGAAAAATATGGTATTCTTGAGTTCATGACGGCGTTGTTATGAACAATTTCGATCGGAACTCACAAAGTGCCTGGAATTGGGCAATGTGTTTGTTGTTGGGGTAGCGTTATTAAGTATTTATCTAAGAGAGGGGGTGAGGTGGCTTGGTGGTTGGAGGACTTGATAGTAACAAAGCTGAGAAGGGACCTTGGTGGATTGTTGAGTGGATATAGTGACTGGCTATTATCCTCAGAGCAGGTTGGAGGTTATAGTGACCGAGAGAGAGAGAGAGAGAGAGGAAATTACAACTGTTTGCCTCTCTTGACGTACAGCGTCGGGACCACCATCTAGTGAAGTATACGAGGTTTGTTCATAAAGTAATGGGAATTTTGTAATTTCGCGGGATGTATTAGTCCGATTAGCGCGATTTTTTCGTTGTGTTGGTAAACATGTCTGAAAAGTATCTGTACATTATTAGCCAAACCGGATGTTTAGTCTGCTGTCAGCTGTCAAAGAGGTTACAAGTGTTTTGGTACGATCGGGGATTATTTATTTGTTTACAAAATGGATCAGAGAATTTGCATTCAATTTTGCTATAAGATTAGAATAAAGTGCAGCAAAGTTTTAGAAATGTTAAGTATTGGTGAGTCTCCTATGAGTAAAACTAAGGTTTACGAGTGGTGTAAAAGCTCGACAAGTGCGGTCGAATGTGAAGGTCATGCTCACTGTTTTTTTCAATTTTAACGGCATAGTGCACCATGAGTTATTGCCACAAGTTCAAACGATCACGATCTATCTACAAGTGCAACGCCGTTTGAGTGTAGCAATCCGAAAAAAACGCCCGGATTTGTGGCGAAACAATTCATGGCTTTTGCACCACAATAATGCACCTGCTTACACTTCATTGCTTGTTCGTGAATTTTTGGCCAAAAACAACACTGTAAAGATGCTCCAGCCTCCATATTCGCCAGATATGGCTCCGTGCGACTTTTTTCTTTTCCCAACAATAAAGAGAACCTTAAAAGGCCGTCGTTTCACAAGCATAGATGAGATTAAAAGCATATCGCTGAGAGAGCTAAATGCAAAGACCCGAGTTCCAGAAGTGTTTCGGGGATTGGAAGAAGCGCTGGTATAAGTGTATAATATCTAATGGGGACTATTTTGAAGGGGATAATAACATTGATGTAGACGAATAAATAAAATTATTTTCAAAAACCGAAAATTCCCTTTATTTTTGAACACACCTCGTATAGAGGAAGATATATAGATACAGAGAGGAGAGAAAGAGACACGGATAGAGGAAGGTGACAAGGAGGGTCGAGTAAAAGGGGTTAATTGAGGGCACAGTAACCAGAAGAGCAACGATAATGGAGTGGAGAGATAAGGGAGAGGCAATAAATCTAATAAAGACATAATTCTAGGGAGGGGGAGGCTAATGGCACTTGAAGGGGGAACCTTCGATAGACGCCATCTTGAGGCAAGTCTGCCAATCACCTCAGCCAGAGTTCACTCAACCAAAACTCCACAGATAAGGGAGCAGCCTATAAAGGCAACCACGATCCTAGCGCTCCCCGTGGTCGAGATAGTAAAAAGTGGGGGGGAAGGGGGGCGAATTGGAGCAAATCCTCCCTCAAGATGTCCCCCCCCCCTCCCACCCTCAAGCCAGGAAATTGCTTTCCGATCGTGAGGAAAACATCCCCCCCTCCCCAGCCTAGACACGCTCGATATTCTCCCCCCACTTATTGAACTACAAGAGGAAATAACCTTCTTATAACCTCCCCCATCCTGCCTACCTCCATATTATACTTTATTCCCTTACAACCCCCTCCCTTTCAAATAATTTTCAGGGTTAATATTATTAAGTATATTAATTAATAATTTCACAGGCTCAAAACCCGGCAGAGGCCCTTATTTTATTTTTTCTAGAAGGTAAAAAAAAACTTAAGCTCGCCGTCGAGCCTGTACGATAAAAGGTACATACTCGTCAAAGACCTCCTACCCCTAGATGAATAAAAATTTAGGGTAGGCAAAATTTAGGACTCCCATAGTAGAGTCGGGCTCATGTCCACCAGAGTGACGAAAGAGCGCTCTGGTAGTAGGCGATATGACCTCGTAGTTAAAGCCCGGGCATGAGTCATTAAACCTAACCTTAACATTAAAGTTATATATAGGACTATTATATTTCTATGGCTTGGTGCAAGAAGTAGAATGTCAAATTTTGGCCCAAATGAGTTATGACTTGATTTGAGCTTAAAAATTATACAATTGTTTTTATTCTATGTCACTCAGTTTTTCTGCAAGAAATACCAATGTTGACATTGGCATGTTAGCCTATTAAAAATATTTTAGTAAAACTGCCAATGTCAACTTTGGTATTTCTTAGACCGAGAAATTTAGTAATGTCAGGATTACTGCACCAAAAGTTGTATAAAAGTGATACTTAGTCCAAACTTGTAACTTCAAAAATCTTAATATCAGAAATATGGACAGTGGTACTTCTTGCGTCAAGCCACAGATATATCAGGAAGGGTGACCCACAAATCATGCTCACCCCAAATTTTTGGCAGAGATTTTTTCATTAGTACCAGGGCGCCAGACTCAGAATCGAGATTCGAATTTGAATATACCCCCAAAACAGGAGCATATAAAGTAATTTTTGAAAAAACCTTGAGCACGCCGTCCTATTGAGCAGTTTTATGAATTGTATAAGTCAACAGTGACCAATTAATAAATTGAATTGTAATTATTTCTTTCGTCGTTTATTTCATCCATTTTTTCTGTATTTGGTTATGAATAGAATTTTTACAACGTAACTTTTTTTTATTATTGCTCTTTATTTTTCGGGTGCGTTTGTGCAACATCACACGTCTATGTTTGTAGAGGGAGCTCGGGATCTGGTTAGCTCAAGTGAGGTTATGGCGGGCCGGGGGCGTAACTTTACAACGTACCTAATTGTAGGATTATTGAGGGTCAGTCAAAGATGGAAGAAAACACTATTCAAACGCCAGCGTTTCGATATATTTTATATCATCATCAGGGCCTACAAACATGGGGGGAATCAAGATTAGAATCACAACTAAACAAAAATTAGTGTGTTGATAAACATTACTGAACGTTAAAATAGACATGGTAAAAAGTTAAAAATTGAACCTGACTTACTATGGATACATTAAAATTAAATATAGATACATTGTTAACCATAAACTTGAACGTACACTAATACAAATTAAAATCAAATATGAATACATTACTAAACAGAAACATTGATAAGCATGGAAATAGACAAATAGGTGGAACATAATAAAGAGTAAAAATTAAACTGACTTACTATGAATATATTAAAATTAAATATAGATACAATGTTAACAATAAACATGATCGTACACTAATACAAATGAAAGTTAAATATGAATACATTACTAAACAGAAACATTGATAATCATGGTCTTTGTCTATTTACATGATTATCAATGTTTCTCTTTAGTAATGTATTCATATTTAATTTTAATTCGTATTAGTGTTTATGGTTAACAATGTATCTCCATATGTGATAGTAAGATGTTGTGGGACTAGATTTCTAATAGAAATAAAAGAGACGTTGTCTTCCCACTGTTTTATTTATACCAGAACCGGTTTTCGACACAACAGCGTCATCATCAGTGGTTCATCCCACCCACACAGCACAGCGGTTGGAAGATAACTGGCCAATAGGATTGGAAGATAACGCATAACGCTGTGCTGTGTGGGTGGGATGAACCACTGATGATGACGCTGTTGTGTCGAAAATCGGTTCTGGTATAAATAAAACAGTGGGAAGACAACGTCTCTTTTATTTCTATTAACAATGTATCTATATTTAATTTTAATGTTATTTAATGTATCCATAGTAAGTCAGGTTCAATTTTTAACTTTTTACAATGTCTATTTTAACGTTCAGTAATGTTTATCAACACACTAATTTTGTTTAAGTTGATTCTAATCTTGATTCCCCGCCATGTTTGTAGGCCCTGATGATGATATAAAATATATCGAAACGTTGGCATTTGAATAGTGTTTTCTTCCATCTTTGACTGACCCTCAATATTCCTACAATTAGAATTTACAGTCGCTAATAAACATCAACGTAACTAATGTTTGTTATGGAATAAAGTGATTTCTATGAGTTTAATAAAGACACTTTTCTCTTTTCTTCACACATCTTGAATTTAATAAGTTTCGTTTTGAATCAGCCGGGTCTTTAATCGTGTATGTAGACTACTGGAATAAAGTGTAACCCACTGTAGTGTGGATTATTTATTGTCACAAGTAGACTAAAAAGAAAGAAAGTCTGATAGTATTTAAAAAAAAAAAAAAATCTATGGGAATTGATCCGGGAAAATGTAAGTTAGAGTGGCGGCTACTCTAGCCAGGAGGTCAATGGTGATTGATTTTTGATATGAGGTATAATAGAAGATGACTGGAGAGATGCAGGATACTGGACCAGAGCGGCTGCTATCATAACAGTGATAAATGGGTCACTGTGATCTGATCACTGCTACTATTGTGCTCATGATTAAAGTGGCCGCCTCCTATCGTTCACACTCGACTATCACCCTTCCTAATGGTCCCTACCCCCTACCGACTATAGTGTCAACTATCAAACCTTCACTATACTAATAGTCTCCTTCCCCGGGGAATCTGTATCACCCTTCCTAATGATTACAGATATTTAGGGGCCTTTGTGTTTGTGCGTTTTATGTGTATATTCTAAGTTTGCACATATATGTTTTATGTTATCCTAGTTTTATTTTGTACTTATTAGTCAAATGATATTGTTTTATGTAAATACGAAAAATAATTTTTTTTTTAAATATTTCATGATGTAGCTAACGGAACAGCCGAGGGATTCCCAAGTTGAAATAGCACCCTTTCACCTGAGATGTGTTAGAAGGGTCGCACCCGGCAAACTGACTTAGTTAATAACCAGACTTGACCATGGTGTAAGGGCGAAACCGGTAGTTCTGTAAATATCTTTGGTGGAATAGACAATATTTCAAAAATAAGTTTGTTTTACATTACTTATTTGATGCGGAGTAATAAAAATTGGTAAAACTATCAATGAGGTAAAACGGGATTTTTTGACAATTTGAACGCTGTGGGGGGGGGGGGGGGGGGAGTCATTACAACTTTAACTTCTTGCTAAATTTGAAAGATGATATGCGTCATTTACATGTGGATCACTGACGTCATGATTGTACTATCAAAGAATGGCGCAGAAATCGCCATAAGAGAGTCAGATTTCCGAACAACGCCGGGTAATACTGCTAGTAACTTAGGTTGAACTGTATCATGCAGGAAAATACTTATGGGAAAATGTAAAAAGAGAGAAAACAAAAAAATCATAAACAATAACAATAATAATAATAACAAATAAATAATAAGAATAGTAATAAAATAAAAAGATACAAACAATATTTAAATATGGACTTGCTCTTTAATAGAAAACAGAGAGAAATCATACATAGTGAACTCAATAAAGCAGTCATATTAATTAAATATAATAGGTATATAAATTAAATTAAACTTTTCTTAATTTTCAGACATTTTCTACCGATTCTGTATCGCTGTACAAACGATTTGTGAGTGTCAATGAAGGCTTCAAATGAGAGGACTTTACAAGGAGTGAAAGATGAGTCCCTATCTCTACAAATCATACGCAAAATTGACACTTAGCTGTGAAATTATTTTATGAGAAATTATTGAAATGTTTTTTATGTATGATGTGAGCAACTTATCTCTTAAGACATCTTCATTTATTTTTTTAATGTAATTATTCTATTTATTGTTATTTAGTTACGAATAATTATAACAACGATCTACATTGAACATTTTTTAAAATGGAATTATCCTATTTATTGTTATTTAGTTACGAACAATCTACATTTAGGTATTTATGACTCATGCCCGGGCTTTAACAACGAGGTCATATCGCCTACTACCACAGCGCTCTTTCGTCACTCTGGTGGACATGAGCCCGACTCTACTGTGGGAGTCCTAAATTTTGCCAAATTAAAATAAAATTTTTATTCATCTAGGGTAGGGGTCTTTAACGAGTACCTGACATCGTACAGGCTCGGGACCATCGCTTAACGTCCCATCCGAAGGACGGCGTGCTTAAGTTTATTTTACCTCCCAGATAAAATAAACTAAGGGCCTCGGTCGGGTCTTGAACCCACGATCTTGAGCTCAGAAGTCAAGCACGCATACCACTGAGCTACCGGCGCCCTCATCTACATTGAACATTTTTTAATTTCATATCACCTTGTCCTATGTCTACTAGTTTAACAAATGTATCGTCTTATATGTAATTTTGAATTGATTCTGTTTTCTAAAGGCTTTACTCAGTTCACAATGTAGATTTTATCTACTAAACAGCATGACTATTTTTATTTATTTTAATATTATTTGTATCTTTCTATTTTTTTTAGTTATATGTTATTTATCATATTTTTTTAAATATTATTTCTTTTTATTCTCTTCTATATCTCTTTTGATACATCTTCCCAATGTTATTCAAAATACTAGAAAACTGAAACAGCTGACTGACTCTCAATGTCTCTTTATAACCGATGAACACATAAAATTCTTATTGGTCAGATCTTTAACTGTCTGGAAGGTATAAAACAATCTTTTAGGTAGATTACAACATTAAAATAACTTTAAAATGTCAAGAAAACTAAACGTGTTTAAAAGCACCCGCAACGTGTTACTTGAATGAAAATACACAAATTTGAATCAAATAAATTTTGGCTCTACCTCTCCAATCAATCCACCGATTTGAAAATTAATAGATGACTCATTCAGAGACTTCTGAATCCTCACACTAAATTTCGGGTTTCCTCTTATGCGATTCTTGACACAAATCAAAATTTAATTAACAAATCATATATTCACCGATAAGCACAGACTAGACATATTTTTTTTTTTCATTTTTGGAATCGGGCAACATAAGATTAGGTGAAAACAACATAGAATTTCTAACATATTAAATAACTTCCCCTATATATATTTTCGTATAGATGGAGAACTAAAAAAGACCCTTAAATGAATTTATACATTTTTAGCTGCATTAAATGTACCTGCAGTAAGTTGACAAGCTCTGAAGGTTGAGGCGCGAAGTGGGAGTAGTTAGCCTTTGTGCCGCTAGAGAGCTTCAGAGTCCATTCTTAGCCAACCATTTTCGGACAATGAAGGATGGACCAAATATGTAAAAAGGAGAGAAAATTTTCTGACAAACTTTTCGGTACTGAGTCTTCTTCAGGGTCTGTTATAACATATATAAATTAGCAATTTAGTTTATAGTAATATAACAATAAGCTGAAATTAAATAAATATAAAACAATATACAAATGAAGTATATATAGCACACAACAGGCCTACAGTAGGCCAGAGTAACTCTGGCCACGGTAACACAATCAGCCCTTGGGAAAAAAAACAAAAAAAAAAAAACATTAAGGCGTAGTCAAGGTCCACGCCGTAGATTTTCCGTGAAAACGTCTTTGCGCCGTTTTTTATTTTCTTTTCGATGCTGCCGTAGATCTTGCATTTGCTCGGGATGAGACTTTTTAAATTCCTTTTGATGCGAGCTTTCCTCTTTGCGTTTTCTATAATTCCGAGACTACTTTAATTTTTTTGGATTTTTCAATTTAATACCGATTTTTACATATATTTCGGGGAATATTTTTATTGTTTCACTTTGAGTCCTAGTAGTGCTCTTCAAGCTCTTTACAATGACACCCGATTCAACGTCCTATCTAAACGCGTTATCACGCTACACTAATTTCTAATTTTACACAACGCTAATTCGCAACAATCATCCGCCGGCGCCCAAACTAGCCCGATAACGTCACATGCAAAACAAACACTGCACAACAAACACGTACAGACATGCCCTATCCATTGTGACCTCAACCGTTGTTATCGCATTATTAGTCTCGTAGTTGTTATCGATTGAAATCTGACGGTATTTTGTAACACAAGAAAGTTTGACCGGCTATCACTGTGCTCAATGAGCGAATAGACGTTTTCACGCCAAATGTATACACAACTAAACAAAATCTTATAACAGAATAAAAACTTTATAAAAATAAAACAAAATATGGTCAGGATAACAATATTAATATGGTTAAGAATGTGTACTCACTTCATTCAGCCAGAAAGTTAATTATCCATTGTTAAGCAGAGTCAGGCTTATCAATCTCTCACCGTTATATAATCTATAATTAAAGGTTATAAATGAATAACGAAACAGAGTACCTAGGAATATATGAACTACAATAGTATAGTTACTTACTCATTTCTGATCAATGAATCCATAATGACAGATTACTGAGAGCCGTCGATCAAATCCAGAAATAAAAAGCGACATCAAGCTGCGATACTGAGACCGTTACAAGTTGAACTATTTAGGTAGGGTTATCTTTACAGCGGGATAGTGCTAGTGTATATCGATATATTGGGTTGAATAGTATTACATATCGAGTTATAATAAAATAATAAATGTTAATAAACTAAAATAATCTTTCTTACATATGTATATACCTATATATTAAAAACTAACTAGAAATTATTTTTATATATTAAAATTTTGAAAATGATGAAATTATATGAGTGACAAGATTGTAACATAGTGTTATAATAAAGGGGTGGATTTACATACAATATTGTTATTGTGACTCATGCCTGGGCCAGTGGCGGATACAAGGCGGGGGAACAGAATCCCCCCCCCCCCTAGCGCAGAGGCTCATAAGTCAGTTTCGTTAAAGATAAAGAAATAAGCACGTTAAATTGGGAAATACGTCCTAGTGATGAGCGAAGGACATTGCGGTCTTGCGCACAGACTTTAATGACGTCATTTGTTTACAGACTCATACTGTTACTCAACCTGTTACTATTATAATAATATTTCAGTGTTGATTATTAATTCATGCGCTTCGTCAAATTAGCCAAAATATTAGCCCTTAGCCCCCTTGTCCTTTTTCCTTCCAAATCTTGTGAATAGGGTATAACATCCAAATCTGGAACCTACGAAATTTTACCCCCCCCCCCCCCCCCCCCCCCCCCCCCCTCCTGATGAACACCCTTGGCTTTATTTACAACGTCATATCGTCTACTACCAGAGCGCTCTTTCGTCGCACTGGTGGACATGAACCCGAATCTACAGTGAAAGTCCTAAATTTTACCTACCTTAAATTGTCATTAACTCAGGGCTCAGGACCATCTCTTAACGTCCCTTCTGAAGGACAGCGTGCTCAAGGTTTTTTCACTTCCCAGATAAAAAACCTAACGCCCTCGGCTGGGTAGCTGGTTATCCAAAAATCCATATCCTAAAAAAAAAAAAATTTAGGTACATATGTAAATAAATTTTTATTTTTCATCAAATATTTAATAAAAGAACCAAAATATTTAAAATAAAATTAATTAGACAACATAATTTTTTCGAAGATGAAACTGCAGATTGGGTCTGAAAATCGATTTATACGAGAGAGCTTTCTATATCGACTGGTAATTGGGGCATTTTTAAAGGTTGTTATCTGAGCCACAATATCCTTGGTGTTTCAGAAAAGATACTGTGCTTAGAAGCCCCCCCCCCCCTCCCCTCCTGGCTACGCCACTGTTAGGAAGCCCCCCCAGCCTCTACCAATCTGACCCTGTGTCTAATTTGCTACACTGATGAGCCTTTTCGAACACACACATTGTTGCTTCTTGCAGCTCTCATGGCTGACGAAAAAAAAACAAAAAAAACACGTACTCTGAAAGCTATATATAAAAACGATAAGAAAAGATGAAATTAAAAAGGAATCGGACAGATGGACAAGGGACAGAGCTATAAATCTGAAATGTTGTAGTCGGTCTATTGTCAACAAAGCACAGTCACCAATCACACAAAAAAATATTGTACACCCTTTCAAATCACTACTTTTTTGTCAACTTCCAAAAAATTTTTTTTTAAATATTTATAGTGTGATGACAAAAAATAAATAAATTAAAAAAAAATTGTGCCAGAGAGCAGATGGCAGCGGCAAGCTTTGAAACGTCGACCACTTTCATACAGACTCATTTGTTCTGTAACTCAACCAGATTTTCAATTAATTTGTTCAATTATTGTTAAAAAAAAAAAATTAATTACCGTCTATGTACTTCCCCATACTAAATTTTGTGTCGATACATTCAATACATTTGCAGTTATTAGGTTACTTGAGACGAGTCTCCTTTCTCTGGTCTCCCCTTCCCTGCTACCAATTTCGCTGAAAATTAATAGGTGCCAGCTCTAACAGATACAACGAGGCGGTGGACAAGCTGGCTAAGACAGCTGTTGACTCTGGCATCAGACAATGGGATGTGATATCCGCCAGTGATATCAGAGCTCATCTCAAGAAGTATATACTGTATGTAGAAGAGGATTTTTCCTGCCAGAGTCAGAACAAGGGTAGATACTATCGTTCGCCTTCGTCTTAACCATAATCGGCTCCCTTTTCACCTACACAAGATACACATTCTACCTTCACCATACTGTAGGTACCTACCAACAGCAAGTAGAAGCGAATGCGAACCATCTTCTCTTGGCTTGTCCACTTACCAGCGCAGAACGTGAATATATGTATAGTGGGCTCATACAAAACAAGATGGTGCTCCTAACCAAAAACCAAAATATTTTTGATACATTTTTCAGATACATTTCTGTTAATAATATAGTTATATAACTTTACATTGTAAATAAATGATATGCTAAGTCCATAAGGTCACAAACAAAAAAAAAAAAAAAAAAAAAAATAGATGGCATCCTTATGATGTTTTGAATTTAAATATAAAATTTCATGTCGATATAGCGGCAGTTATCGGGATTTTTGAATTTAGCCCCCTCTCCAAGTGTTTTCTCTTTTCATTTTAATTGATCAATTAATTGGAAAAATAATATTTAAAGGAGAATTAACAGATGTTGAGATATTCTAAATGCAATTTCCTTGTAATTATTATAGTCCGGATATTACAAAGACGGGGGGGGTCTGCAAGTGTAGAAAATATCCGTGGGGGGCGTGGTCTATAACAGGGGAGGGGGACCGCAAGATACGCCACTCCAGAGTTGAGGTAATTTCCTGAAAGTTAGGGGGGGCGCTCTGGGATGACAATAACAAAACTTGTCCAGGAAGCGTAGCCATTTCTCCTGGCCCCCTTTTGTAAACATCCTGACGCTAATGGCACTTCCTGACTCGCCGTCTCATCTCTCTCCAAGTGTGTTAAGTTGTTCACATCTCTTGTGAACCAACAACACTTCCGGTACATTAACAGTTACACATACGGCTCCTGTCTATATATGACCCGATCTGAACTTCTATATCGGCTGTTCCAGTAGTTCGCAAACAGCTGACTATATCCAGTTCTGTTGAAGGACTCGTTGGAAAGGCGGTCACCAGCCCTTCCTAACCACGGCGTAATGAGCACGACTTTCCTCACAATAAAGTCACCTTTCGCCGCAAGAGAGCAGCTTATGTCCTTACTTCCTCGGTTATAACAAAAACGAAGGACAGGGGAAGTTATTGTTCAATAATGTTTTCAAAAAGAATTATATGTTCCGATTTCTTCTACACAAAACATATAAGATCGTCTAGATTCCAAGAGGCTAAAAAACATGAAATTCCGGTAGAAAATAAGATCGAAGTTCGGATCGATTACTTCATACAGGGAACAAGTTATCGGTCAAAAATTCGATGCCAAGTTTTCAAATGAATTACATGTTTTCCGACCTCCTGATCCCAAAAATGAAAAAAAAGTATATGTGTGTGTGACTGTGAACACGATAACTCCCGACAGAATGACTGTATCGACACGAAATTTTATAAGTGTATCCAGAACCCCTCAAGAACGAGACTTATTGAGTTTCAGCAAAATCAACCAAAGGGGAGGGGGAGATTAGACGAGAGGCTTAACTTAAAAAGCGCCGGTAGCTCAGAGGTTTTTATCTGGGAGGTAAAATAAACTTAAGCACGCCGCCCTTCGGATGGGACGTTAAGCGATGGTCCCGAGCCTGTACGATGTCATATAGTTAAAGACCCCTATCCTAGGTGAATAAACCTAGGCAGGCAAAATTTAGGAATCGTATAGTAGAGCCGGGCTTATGTCTACCAGAGCGACGAAAGAGCGCTTGGGTAGTAGGCGTTATGACCTAGTTAAAGCCCAGACATGAATCATAATAACTAACTACTCCCTCCACATCTTAATGTAATTCAACTTGTGATCAGTGTTACTCTGGAGGGTGGTAAAATAGACATAGTTGATATTTTGGAGAGCGGCAAGTTCCTAAATGCGCCCTCTGGTTTGACGTTGCTGGTCGCCACCAATCAGAACCCAGAAGCAGGTATAGCTTGAGGACACCAACCCATCTTTCATTCACACTTGCCTTCATTCATTCATAGAACCGAATATCACATCTTTTTTTTTCTTCCACACCTCCTTCATCTTCCTATTCACATTGGCCTCGTGGGAATCTACGCTTCATTCATCACGGCTCAGCCTCAGGTGCCGTCGGCATTTCGGCATCATAAAAACCTTTATGACAAAAAAAAAAAAAATAATAAAAAAAATAGAACTTCAAAATGATAATAGTAAAAGATTTTCCGCTTCTTGGCCTTTCTGTAATAAAATTTAAAAATATCTGAAGTACCTACCCATTCTGATGGAAAAAGTAAAAACACGATGGTCGTAAATCTAGTTTTTCTATGAGTGGAAGATAATCCAACGATTGGTGTCTACCTGCCCTAGGGGGGAGGACTTCAACAAGAAGGCGAAGACATGAGAAGACAAGGGAAAGAGCAACGTCGACGGGGTACAGAAACGATGTCAGGTACTACAGGAATAGAGAATAATGATACATTACATTAGCATTTTCTGCAGAGATATTGTGAAAAACTTTATAAAAAGTAAAGAAAACTTATATTTTTTAAAATATTGTCTATTTGTCAAGATATATATTATATTTTCTTTTATTTATAAGGTTTCAATTTGAGACGAAATTTTAAGGCTGAAGAAGTATAACTACAACTATAGCGAAAGTACTCCCATTTATATATATTTTGTGAAATATTCAATACTTCAAAAAACGAAGTTCGTATTATTTGTTTTCCACAGTAAAGTCGGGCTCATGTCCATCAGAGTGACGAAGGAACGTTCTGGTAGTAGGCGATATGACCTTGTCGGTAGCAGTGTTGGCAAAAATTTAGTTTGATTGACGATTAAAAACTAAAACAAACGTAATTAGTTTAACTGACGATTGACGATTGAATTAGTCTTAGTCGTATAAAAAATTGATTAATGATTGAAACAATTTTAGTTTTCAATATTGATTAATAATTTGATAGCAATACTAATGTCGAGGAAATTGTAAAGTAAACGAATTATTAAATTAGACAAATGGTTTATTCTTTTATTAGTCATTCATACATGGAATGCAAATAACAATATTTTCATATTTTTTTATTTATTTATTCTTTTACTAGTACAGCACATATAATCAAACCGTCAATGTTTTCGATTCATTATATTTAAATTGCTTTTCATGACGACTCTTTTCTCAAACATCTCATCAGATAGTTTGTGTGATTTCGGTAAGTTGGTCATAGTAGCATAGGAAACATTCATTCAACTGGCCCCGATGACGGCAGTCTCTGCTTTGTATCAACACAGTAGACCCTTTCCAGGTAGTGACACAAACAGCGATACAATGTGCTAATTAACAGAAAAGTACCTAATTACCTATAAGATAAGGCTTATTTTGAATTGAAAGTTGGCAGGAGTGTTGGGTGATGTCACGTACCCATGTTTGAGCAGAACGTTTAAGGATGCTAGGAAAGGGTCTAGCCTGATAAGAGTGCGAAAACTGCCCCCAACGATTTTCGAATGGGCGATTGACCGACAGTTTGCACATGAAAAAAAAAAAATTTCCTGAAAATTTCAGCTCCCAACTCCCATTATTCGATGAGAAAAAAAATAAAAAGGCAATTTTAATTTTTTTTTTTTTCTTTCCGGTTGTTGCGAGTATGCAACTGTCGATTTTTTAAAAAGTTTTTATGCTTCAAATACACCTCTATAGTATTTTTTTATTATCTTCCGATTTAAATTCGATTTTTCATCGAATTTTGAAAAATTCAAAATGGCCTTTTTGAATGTTGTTTTTGAGTGACACTCACCAAATTTTCACAGAATACGTGTTTTTTATATCAAAATATTCCCTAATTTTTTCAAATTTTTTGGTGTGGTGCAACAATGTTAAAAAAAATAAAAAAGAATTTTTTTCTGTTATTTCCGTTTATATCTATATATATGATATTATGAATTTTTATTAAAATAATGTTGTAAAATATACATATTTTTTATTTTTGCAAAATACAATATATAGCAGTAATTTTTTGAACGGTTGTTAACAGTACGTACTATTTTTTTCAACTTAATTTTATGAAGAATGTTTTTTTAATTAGATTTTTGCCGTGGTCAGAAATCGAACCGCCTTCCCGATAAATTGCGCACTACTCAATAATTATTATTTTCATAATAATAATAATAATAATATTCATTGCTTTCTTATCCCTCCCCTCACTTCCCTCTAATCATCATGCATGCAGTTGACAAGTGATGCAACGCTTCATGTAAATCCTTTCCAAACTCTGAAGTCAACAAATGGAAAATAAATAAATTAATTAAGAATAATATTTTCATTATTCCATATAAAATTATTATTCATTGATTGAACGTATGTAATATAATAACTCGTGTTATTTTTATACTAATTCAGCGTTAAGAAAATTTTTTTTATAATATATTTTCATTAATATTTTAGAGTATATAAATTTTTTAAGAAAAACAACAGGATGTAAAAAATTATCTCTACGCAATTTGATGCAGACGCTTTAGCAAAAAAAAGTGGGAATAAGTATTTGTGAGTCGAAATGATTCTGGGAAATTCTACATGTTCTAATTCTTTGTCCATTCTTTCATTGAAGATAAATGAAGGATGTTCTGTTGATGATTGTGGCGAAACAGTAGTTGAAGATGATTGAGAAAGAAATTGAGGGTTGAAATTCTTTTTTTTTTTTGATGAATCATCAGTATTTTTATTTTCGATTCGTCTGCTCAAAGAAATACGACACTTATTGCACAATGCGTAATTGATTTTCACGTTTTTCCCAATTTTTTTCATTGCGTCCGCATCAAATTACGTAGAAATAATTTTTTACATCCTGTTGTTTTTCTTAAAAAAACATCACAATTGATGCACTTTCCGGAAGTAGCTGACATTCTAGAATATTAATGAAAATATGTTATAAAATATTATTCTTACATGCTGAATAAGTATAAAAATAACACGAGTTATTTATTACATACGTTCAATCAATGAATAATATTTTTATACAAAATAATGAAAATGTTATTTTTAATAACAACATTGAGATTATTGTTACACGTATTTCCTCTGTTTCAAAATTTATGATTTTTATGGCTGATAAATGCATAAATTTAATCGCAACAACCGGCAAGAAAAAAAAAAAAAAATTAAAATTGCCTTTTTATTTTTTTTCTCATCGAATAATGGGAGTTGGGAGCTGAAATTTTCAGAATTTTTTTTTTTTTTTCATGTGCAAACTGTTGGTCAATCGCCCATTCGAAAATCGTTAGGGGCAGTTTTCGCACTTTTATCCGGCTAGACCCTTTGCTAATTCAATGTTTTATTTAACGTTTTTGTGAACTTTTGTTTGTTTAAACACGTAAACAAATTGTCTCAAGAAAATTTACCTTTTTATTATTTGAAAAGTTATTTATACCCATAAAAGTGAGCAAAATTACTTACTTTTCACCCAAGTTACGGGTGAGAATGAAGCCCAACATCAACTCGACCGAAAAACCGGTCAACACGAAAAATGGACTCACGGATAACCTCAAAGCACGACTGAACAATACAGGTAACCCAGATCAGTCGAACTCACCCCGACTAGGGGGCCAGCCGAAGAGACCCTGTCCCCCAGAAGAAGACATGGGGTTCCCAGCACTCCCGGAGTCAGCCATGCAGCTAGACGGAGAGCCCTCACCGGGGGCCAGCCACACCCAGCCCAAACGGAACAGGTACGCAATTCATTCCACTATACCCACGCACAACACATTCGCGCCACTCGCAGCACTCATCACCGACCAACACACTAACGATACCACCCCACAGACCGAAAAACAACTTAAAATCCCCCCAATTTTCCTTTGTGAAGCCGACGATTTTCAAAAAGTACTGACAGACATTAAAAGTATCACAACATCTCCCTTCGAAACAAAACCATGCCACAAAAAAATTAAAATATTCCTTATGACATCTAAAGACTTTAGGAAACTGACCAAATTTTACCAAACAAATGACGTAAAATACTATACTTTCCTGAACCCCGAGGATAGGAAACTTTCCGTTGTTATCCGAGGGGTTCCATACTCCCTGACTGAAACCGAAATACAAGACGAACTAACCCCGACATACCCAGTCCTGAGTGTAACAAGGCTACTGAACAAGGACAAAGGCCCCACTCCACTGTGTGCTGTCGAGCTCCAGAATACTCCGGAGGGGAAAGCGATTTTTCAATTATCTCGTCTCTTTTACACTATAGTGACTGTCGAACCGCGGAAGAGGTCTCAACGCATTGTGCAGTGCACGAATTGCCAGCAAGTGGGACATAGCAAGAACTTCTGCCACCTTGACCCAAAATGTGTCAAGTGTGCAGGAGATCATCATTTCACAGCTTGCCCATCACGTACTCTCCAAGAGTCCCCAAAGTGCTCTAACTGTGGTGGAAGCCACCCCGCCAATTATAGAGGCTGTGAAACCTTCTTAAAACTTCAATCACGAATCACACACAGAAAACACATACCAACCCACATTCATGACACAACAAATGCAAATCCATCTAGACTTACTCCCAACCAGTCTCAGAAAATCCTCCACAGTCACAGCAAAACATCCCCTCAGGAGCTAAATCAAACCCTTGGTTTACCCGGAGCAGACACCACACACAGACACCAGCAAGCACCCCTCATCAAACTAACCTCAACGAACAAGACCCCTCATCAAACCTATTTGACATACTACTAAATTTAATTAAACCTTTCATTCCCAAAATCAAATACTTCATTTCCACAATACTCAATAACATACTTTCTTCCAATTATGGTCAGCCCTAATTCCACAGTTGATCAAAATTTAACAATCCTAAATTGGAACGCGAATGGGTTGAAAGCAAAGCAACAGTCTTTCAGTAACCTCCTAACACGATACAACATAGACATAGTTTGCCTAACAGAAACACACTTCAAAGCGACAGACACATTCAGACTGACAGGATACGTGACATACAGACGAGACAGACAAACCCGAATAGCCTCTGGAGGAGTAGCTGTTTGTGTGAAGAAAAAAATAAAGCATTCTCATCTACTTCTGGAACTGGAGCACCTGGAGGCTGTCGGGATTCAACTGACACTCACCAACAACAGACGACTCAACATTATCTCGGGATACCAACGACCAAACTTAAGAATAAAACAGACAGACCTAGAACACATTTTTACAGGAGACGCGACTGCACTTTTCGGGGACCTCAATAGCAAGCACACAATCTGGGCTGCAGAAGAACCAATAACAATGGGGTCAGACTTTTGTCGGCCACAAACAACGTCGGTGTTCAGGTCTCAGCCCCAGACGAACCAACCTTCTACCCGTCACAACACAGATATCATCCAGACATCCTAGACATCACACTTATAAAAAATTTCACATTCCCAATATATCACGAGACACTAACAGAACTCGATTCAGACCACGTCCCCGTCCTTAACACATTCACAGCACACAAACACTACACCGAACCGCTTCCACGACTTATAACAGGAAAAATTGATTGGAAAACTTTTCAATGGGAAATGGATCAAACTCTTCCAATCTACTACAATCACACAGACGACATAGACTGGACAATACAGACATTCACACAAACTGTTTACACATCTGTTCACAATGCTACATATCACCACTTCAAAGACAGACGACCACATATACATGACTCCATTCCCACTCAAATCCTAGCACTAATTCATGAAAAAAACACGGCTCGCAAACGCTGGCAAAGAACAAGAAGTGATGTAGATAAAAGAGACCTCAATCGCTTGACCCGACGGGTGAGATGGGAGCTCAACAACCACAGAATTTGTAAGTACAGGGCTTACTTGACCGACATGACCCCCGGCGATAGTAGTCTCTGGAAAGAAACCCGACGAATTTTGGGACATGCCTCCTTGCCCCCCACTGACAGACGGACATCACACAGTGACGAGCGACGAAGACAAATGCGAAATCCTGGCAACACACCTCGAACAAAAGTACCGCACACACGACACTGCTAACACAGACATGAACACCACAGTACACACATATCTATCCATACCGACACAAACTGTTGAAAATTTCATCAAGTTCACCACTCCCTCAGAAATCACAACATTAATAACAAACTTAGCAAACAACAAGGCCCCCGGTGAGGATCTCATTCCGAACACAGTGCTGAAGAAGCTGCCACCCAAGAGTATAGCCTTTCTAACCGGTCTGTTCAACGCATGCCTGCGATGCAGTTATTTTCCTCGAAATTGGAAAAACGCGGTTGTAATCGTCTTCCATAAACATGGTAAGCCCAAGCAAGAGCCGGACAGCTATCGGCCTATAAGCCTTCTGAACTCGTTGTCGAAGATCTTCGAACGACTAATATTGAGAAGACTGGGTTCTCACCTGGAAAGCGCAAGAATTGTTCCAGCTCACCAGTTTGGTTTCAAACATAATCATTCATCTGTGCACCAGCTACAGAGGGTCTCGGAAAAGATTGTGAATGGTTTCGAACAGAAGACATATACAACCTCTGTATTTTTAGATGTAGCTTCCGCGTTCGACTCGGTGTGGCATGAAGGTCTCCGCTATAAGCTGAGGAAGACATGGGCTCCACAGTACTTGGAAAAGATCGTTGATTCCTTTTTCAAGTGCGGGTCAACAACATCCTCAGCTCCAAGCGTAGTATTCTGGCGGGAGTGCCACAGGGAGCTATCCTCAGTCCCCTCCTCTTCAGCTTATACTGCTGCGACATCCCCGAGCCATTTAACACCACTCTAGCACTATACGCAGACGACACACTACTTATGTGTCAACATGAAGACCTCCAGACAGCAGTTGACATGTTACAAACTTCTCTCAACCACGTCTCCAGCTGGTTCGCTCGATGGAAGCTTCAGTTGAACGCCAGTAAAACAGAAGCGAAGATTTTTGCCCTTCGCCGATTTTTTACAGAGTACCAGAGTAGGCTGCGGGTTGACGGACTTCCCATTCCATGGAACCCTAAAGATCAGGCTGTCCGGTACCTTGGTGTATTCTTAGACACACGGCTCACATGGAAACTTCACATCAACACAAAACTTACACAAGCATACACCCGTTTAAAACATCTCTATCCACTCATTAACCGCAACACACCCCTCAAACACTCTTGCACACTGCTCCTGTACAAAGCGTTACTTCTCCCATTGTTAACATACGCCTGTCCAATACGGCATGGCGCCAGTCCTTCACTCACAACACGACTAAAAACATTTCAGAACAAAATTCTTCGTGTGTCTCTGAATGTTCCTCGGGTCGCAGCCTATTTAAGGTCCTTAGTAGATAACTACCACGGAAGACTAGGCCTGTGTTCTGGAGCAGCCCACTACAATCTTGGCCAGCCTACTCTCCACAGAAGGCTCAAACCAAGATTATACCAAGACATTATTATTAATTAATTTCATTTTATATTTTCCATTTTATACTTTGTGTGAAGAACCAAGATGTTCTGGTCCAAATAAAATGTGTTGTTTGAATTGAAAGAACTTGAGTAATTTTTAAGAGTTTAAAATTTGATTGCGTTGTGTTAGTAGTTACTAAAAGGTACAAGGTCGGTTCATTTTCTGGATAATATTTTATTGCCTCGTTTTCAAATACGGAAAATATCTTTTTAGTTAAAAAAATTAATCCAAACTAAAATTAATAACTAATTATTACTCAATTTTAGTAGTGACTAAAACTAAATTATCAGTCGTGATTGATTTAGTCATAACTAAAATAATCACTAACTTTTTAGTTTGATTTGTCAATCGATTGAAAATATTAATGACTAAGCCCAACTCTCGTCGGTAGGGTTCGTCAGAAGATAAGTTGGCAGCCTCAGTGCCCTCTGGCGGATTTGCCTGCTCACCTCCTCTTTTTGAGCAGGATCACGATAGATGTTTCTCCTTGTTCCTGTATTAGTCCTGAAGGATATAACAGGACACATGGTGTACAGCAGGACACACAAGTAGGACCGGATGACAGCCCCCCAGGAAATAGCCCCCCCACCCCCCAACTCCTATCTTTCATTTACGCCCGAGTTTTCTTATTCCAATTTCCTGAAAAGGGGGCCCTGGCCCCATTTTCTGATAAGAGAGGCCCCTCTATTATGTAACAAGTCTATGTGATTGGGGCCCATTATGGGGGAGATTAGCCCACAATGCCGCCTCTCCCCCCCCAAAGGAAATTGTCTCCAAGCCGCCCCCCTGCAAACTCCGACAACGCCTGTTCAACAGTTGCCTCCTTTCACACTTTGTCTAATTAAACCGACAAAACTCCACTTCCTCCAGATCCTTCCAGGGTTACTCTCTCTCTCTCTCCATTCTCTTGCCCAACTACATTTCAATTCTTAATTTGACCTGCGGGATTATTTTTTAGGCTCAAGGCCGCAAGAAGGATCTCATTGAAGAATTGACTATAATATGAGTACTAATCATAAGAGTGGTCAGTGAATCAAGAACAGTGTACTTCCCCAACTCGATAAATACGTTTTCACTGTCTCTCTGAAACCAATCTATCGATTCGGTTGACTTTCGATGTGTCATTCATGGACTTCTGAATCATACTAAATTCCATATCGATATATTAGCCGTTGTTACGATTTTTGAGTTGAGCCCCCTCCCTTTGGCCGATCTCGCTGAAAATCAGGGGTTTTGGATTTATATATAAAATGTTGTATCGATACATCGATTTTATTGGGAGGTATCGCATTCACCGACTCAAACACAAACAGATAGTTTTTTTAAATTTTTCCAACTATTCGATGTATAAAGGAAGTTGATGTTTGATGAGTTTTCAACGGAATTACATGTTTTCCAATAATATAAAAAAAGTTTCCGTATGTGTGCCTGTGAACGCAAAAACTGGTTGAAAGAATATATATTATTTTAGGCTGGTAGCACTAGAAATGTATCTATATATCATTTTTATTGTCATATTTTCTGAAATAACATTTGCATTGTTGGTAGATAATCTTCCATTAGTAGAGCGGGTAGACGGTTCTGGGTGAACCGAGACCGGTTCCTGGCATCTCCAGAACCGAGTATTTGAATTTTCGGGTACCGGGTTCAAACCCAGAACCAGCTAAACGGTTCAAAATTGAAACTACTGAACAATGTCCTATGAGTTGTGCAATCTAACCAATCCTGGCGAAAACGTGCACGAAGTCTCGGACAATTGAAATGTAAAGATAGCTTATATAGTTATATTTGTTAGTATGACTCATGCCTGGGCTTTAAGTAAACGGTCATAGCGATTTTTCGTCACTCTGGTGGACATGAGCCCCACTCTACTGTGGGAATCCTAAATTTTGCCTACCCTAATTTTTATTCACCTAGGGTAAAGGTCTTTAACGAATGGCTGATATCGTACAAGCTCGGGACCACCGCTTAACATGACATCCGAAGGACGGCGTGCTTTAATTTTTCTTTACCTCCCAGACAGTGGCGGATTTAGCAGGTCAGCCATTAAGCATCGCCCCACGGGCCCCTCTCACCAAATGATACTTCAAACGTTTTAGACTATTTAAACTCAATCGCTCAACATTTTTTACTCTCTATTTCAAGGAACTCTATTTCAACAAAAATAGAGTAGTAGACAAACAAAATGTTAGCTTTGTTTTTTAAATCAATGCAATAAATGTATTTTACAATCAAACATATATTTTTTTCCATGTCATGTATAAAGACTATAAGTACGGGGCCCCGGAGACCGGGCTCTTTTCCTTAAATCCGCCACTGCTCCCAGATAAAATAAACTAAGGGCCCCGACCGGGGGTTGGGAACCCGCGATTTTGTGCTCATTATGCAAGCACGCTAAATTGTCTCTTATAAGGACAATCAAATTGATGCCCTATTTCAGAGAACTTTATAAAAATTGTTTCTCGTCTAAAATTATCCCATGAAACATTGTAAACAAATTTAAATCATGTTCAGAAGAAAATAAAATGCGTTGAGGGCGAGTGAAATTACTTTCTGATTGTGAAATTCTTGGAAAAATTCTTAATATGGTCTCAAAAATTTCGAAAAATCGATTGGTCTTCGCTCGGCAATAACTGAATAAGACAACTGATTTTAGGTGTTGTGTTCTCTGTAAGTTATTCAGTTGTGCAGGTGGAGGTTTGTTTGGAGGAAACCTAACGAAGCCCTAAATCATAGCGACATTACAGCAACGGTAGGGATCTATCGATACAAGTAGAGTATCGATACTTTGTGGTAACCCTAAGCAACGGTAAAAGAAGTTAATGGTACTATATCCTCCTTTCAAAAGTGTTGTCGTTTTTTTTATAAAGGAATGTTTATTTTGACTGTTGCGTCTTTGATTCTAATTCCAATGCGACCTTTGCTAATGTAAACAGCGTTGTTTACTACCTGTACGTCTAACAGTACAATATTTTAATCCAGTCACTGCTAGACGTTCAAACGAATTTATTTAAATTATTTACATTGAAATTTAAATTCAGTCGATTTTACTTTATCAGTTAACGGCTTAAAAGCTTACGATGCCGCTCGAAAAATATGCTCCGTGTTTGGTGAGAAGGCTGTCTCTGAGCGTAATAAAGCTCAATTTTGATTTTCCAAATTTCGTCAAAGCGACGAAACGCTCGAAGACGGGGCTCATGCAGCAAGTTGAGGAATTAATAGAGTCGAGTCCACGTCAAGAAATAGGTAACAGACTAGATATTTCAGAAGCAACAGCCTGGAGATGTCTACATCAAATGAGAATAATATAAAAGCTTGACAAATGGGGCCCTCACAAGTTATCGGATGCCAGTAAGATGATTCGATAACAACATTTTCATCTCTAGCTTCTCGATTAAAAAATGATCCATTTTTAGACAGAATAATCACTTGTGATGAAAAATGGGTATTATAGAATAATTTTAAGCGGTGTTATCAGTGGCTCTCAGCTCATGAAGAACCAATAAAATTTCCGAAACCTGATTTCACCCGAAAAAGGTGTTATTGGTTGTTTTCTGGACAGGCGCCGTGCACTCTGAGCTCCTGACATAAGGCATGATGATGTCACATTGAACAGCTGTCTCTCTCATACTGTGGGGCAATGTAACAAAATAACTTCAGTACCTGACTCTTTTAGTTTCAGTTTCTCTTTTTGCTAATAGACTATATTTTTATTCTAACTGTTTTTATTAACATTGGTACAGGGTAGGAAATAATTTAATTCAGGAAATTTTTTTAATCAGATACTAGGTTGGTAACAATTTATATTTACAGTTAAGGTTACATTAATTTATTAACTTATAGATGTCTTAAAGATATTATTATAAATATGATGTAGATTAACTGATTGATAAACTAATAAATTAAGTGTTTTGTACATTTGTTTTTTTAAATTGTATTGTGTACATTTTATGCGATACGCAATAAATTTAACATAATAAGTGCACTTATACGATGCACAATGAATAAATTTAAAGTGTTGCACACTCAAAAAAAAAATTAGATAAAGAGATAAAAAGGTTTAAGTTAGTGAACAAGAGATGAGGTTGAAATAAACTGAGAAGTTCAGAATTTTGCCGCTGGAGTTTCTCAATTATCAACGCTAAATTATTTTTTTTTACGGCAATTTTATCATATTATTCATTTTTTATTACTAACCATTGATACGGTAAATAGAAATATATTTAAAAAAACATCCAAAGTGAAAGGTCAAGAATGTTACGAATGTTTTCGTTTGCGTTTTGGAGGGGGAAACGATGCATCTACCTCAAAATGTCTTGTTATAGCTAAGTAACGAAACTTCAAAAAAAAAAAAAAGGGGGGGGGGAAGTAGATATTATTTTCAGCAAGATAATGTAACCTCAAAAAGCCGGTAAAAAAAGGTGCTTAACCTGGAAAGATTTGTTTGAAACTTTGAAAAAGGGGTTTGGAAAATATTAGGACGGAGGTAAGTAACAGTTCCTTTTATGCCAACTACAGAATATCATTGATAAAAATGGATTATTTTGAAGCTATATATAGGTCAAAGAGGAGAGCCGTAACTCAAATACTCCAATAACTGCCGTTGTAATGAAAGTTTCAACACAAAATTTCATTTGTAAATTCGAAATCCTAAAAGGGCGATGCTTAATACTTTTCAGCAGAAGGAAAGGGGGATCAGAGGGAGGCTCAATTCATAGAGCCACAAAACTGCCGACGTAGTGAACGTATCGACACAAGTTGGATTTAGGAGCCTCTATGTAAGTCAACAACACTAGAGGGGGCACAAAGATGGATAGGATGATTTGTATATCACTGTATAAAGAAGAGCCTGGAGTGAGGAGGGTGGAGAGGGGCAGACGAAATTCCAAGAAGGCCACATCCAGAGAGATGAGGTAGGGAGATAAGCTATAGGCCCCCATCACTAATTAAATATAAGAAATAGAAGGGGGGGGAGCCTAATTGGAGGCAACGTTAATAGGGCGGGTCACTCGACGGACGGGCAGGAGGACTCGGAACACGAGGTCGAAGGAGTACTGCACGGTCCGGGTAGGAGGACTCGGAACACGAGGGGTAGGGAGGACTGGCCCGGGCAGTAGGACTCGGAACACGAGGTGTAAGGAGGACTGGCCCGGGCAGTAGGACTCGGAACACGAGGTGTAAGGAGGACTGCACAGCCCGGGCAGCAGGACACGGAACACGAGGTCTAAGGAGGACTGCAAGGCCCGGGCAGTAAGACTCGGAACACGAGATCTAAGGACTGCAAGGCCCGGGCAGTAAAACTCGGAACACGAGATCTAAGGAGGACTGCACGGCCCTATTTATTCACGTACTTTTTAAAAACGTCTCCTTATTACTTATAATATAAGTCAGACCGAATATATCGACCCGAAATTCTATAAGTGTATTCAGAACCCCAAAAGGACGACACCACATTAATTTTCAACTAGATGGTTTGATTGGCTTCAAAGGGAGAGTGACAACATAGGCGTGTTATTCTCGCTGGGGAAGTGCATTGTCGTTGTTGATTCATTGACAATTTGTTTTTTCTGTAACTTGTTTCTTCTCTAGGTTACTTTTGATTGGCAGACATAAGGAGATAGCTGAATGACATAGTTGTTGAAAGACATTTGTTGGAGTCTGGACTCCAGGAGTGAGGCTCTGTCTGGCCAGAACAGAGAGCTGAGCCGCTTGACCTGTCTCCGCCCTACAAGGTAACATCTCTGAAGAACTGCCTCCAGGTAAAGAAACCAATAAAAGTTTATCACCTCCTTCAGGACGGGAAGAAGGGGGGAGGGGGGTTGGCTTCTGTTGAAAGAAGATGGAGGTCGCACAGCACTACAGAAGGAAGCTCTGGAGTCCGGAGTCCGCTTTAATTGTGGGGTTCTGGGTTCTTTGTTCAGACCGAGAGGGGGGGAGACCATAGTAGGCAGCCTAATTGCCCGGGCATGCGCAACACTCCCCATCTCCGGCAAAAAACAAACCACACATGGATTCCCTTCTCTAATAATAATCAAATAAATTTGCTTCATCAAATATGGCCGTCTCGTACAAATTGCTTTTTAATTCAACATTTGACCGGAATGGCCTTCTTTTAGAGATTATCCAGAGGCAGCGAATAAGGGTATCAGTTTGGATTCCCGCGATTAAAAATTCATCGCTGATTCAGTCTCAATGTAATTCCCCAGTACGATGATTATTTCTCCTGTTATCGGGTGTTTTATGTTAATCCTCCCACCTCTTTCCCCAAATCGGCTGAGTATTGATAGGTGTCGTCCCTATGCGTTTTGCATTCACATATAAAATTTTGTCTTGACCCCCCCCCCCCTTCCATTATGACCATTTGGCTGAAAATAAATTTCATGTCGATATATTCATTCTATGGCGATATATCGTGTCCACAACACAGACAGGACTTCCTCTATACTTTGAGTAGCTGCCACCTTCCCGGGACCTATTTGTGCTGATCTCTAGCTTCTAGTTCCAGCTTCAGCTGCATACCCGTGTTACAGTGGACATCACCAAGAACAGATCCCAGAGCTCGATCCTTCTAGGGAACATAGGTACTTTTTGACGGAATATGTCTTCGCGTGCAAATCGCAATACACGACAACTGGCGCTGCGTCAATATTCTGTCCCTTTTACCTAGTGAATCCTCGGGTGTACTGGTAAGAGGGGGTCTGAAGAAGTGGGCCTTGAATGTCCGATGTACGACCAGGCCCGGATCGTACGTGGTACGCATCCGATGACGGAGACCAGCTACCCAGAATACGGGCGCGGTTTTTCGGTTCCTGGGGGGGAGCAGAAGAAAATAGTATAACGCATTGGGGACGACTCAACGTTCTTAGTCTCACTTAAGCCCCAAGCTCCCTCAATGCACAACCAACGGGTGCACTTGTGCAAGGTGCACCCTAAAAAGATAATAAGTAAAAAAAAATGAAATAAAATAATGAAAAAGACCACCTCCGAAGAGAGAAGCTAGGATCAATTAAGCCAGCTCTGGCAGCTCTGCAGATATAGATAAATCAAGAGGAGCAGAATGGTGCCGCCCTACAAGCTCATTCATAATTAGTTTTAAATTAAATTATAAATCAATGGGCGGTTCTTCATACTGTAATAGAGTGAGAAGGCACCGTATACTATAGTAGCAGGGGTCCATACTACCGGATGATGGTCCATATCTTCGGTTCTTCATACTGTAATAGAGTGAGAAGGCACAGTATACTATAGTAGCAGGGGTCCATACTACCGGATGATGGTCCATATCTTCGGTTCTTCATACTGTAATAGAGTGAGAAGGCACAGTACACTATAGTAGCAGGGGTCCATACTACCGGATGATGGTCCATATCTTCGGTTCTTCATACTGTAATAGAGTGAGAAGGCACAGTATACTATAGTAGCAGGGGTCCATACTACCGGTTGATGGTCCATATATTCGGTTCTTCATACTGTAATAGAGTGAGAAGGCACAGTTATACTATAGTAGCAGGGGTCCATACTACCGGTTGATGGTCCATATATTCGGTTCTTCATACTGTAATAGAGTGAGAAGGCACCATATACTATAGTAGCAGGGGTCCATACTACCGGATGATGGTCCATATCTTCGGTTCTTAATACTGTAATAGCGTGAGCAGGCACAGTATACTATAGTAGCAGGGATCCATACTACCTGATGATGGTCCATATCTTCGGTTCTTCATACTGTAATAGAGTGAGAAGGCACAGTATACTATAGTAGCAGGGGTCCATACTACCTGATGATGGTCCATATATTCGGTTCTTCATACTGTAATAGAGTGAGAAGGCACCATATACTATAGTAGCAGGGGTCCATACTACCTGATGATGGTTAGGGCAGGCAAAATCTCGGACTCCCGTAGTAGAGTCGGGCTCATGTCCACCAGAGTGATGAAAGTGCGCTCTGGTAGTAGGCGATATGACACGTAGTTACAGCCCGGACGTGAGACATAATAACTGAATATTCTTTTGATTTTTTTACTAAATTATCTTTTTAAAGAAATTATTACCAGTTAGTTATTGTGACTCATCCTCGTTTTTAACAACAAAATCATAACGCCTACTACCAGAGTGCTCTTTCGTCGCTCTGATGGACCTGACCTCTGAAATACCGGCCTCTCAGTTCTTCATATTGTTATGCAGTAATTTACTGATAGGGACCTCCAGTACACCGTCGGTGAAGGGTTTTTAATGGGACTAGGTGTGTACACCGAGAGAAATCAGTGTTTACCTTATTGTGACACTACCTCAATGCAGAGATCAATGTACTTATAAATATCTATCTATCTGGCGCTACAACCCTAGTGGGTCCTGGCCTCCTCAATGAGCCTCCGCCATTCGGCTCTGTCCTGTGCAGCTGCTTTCCATTTCGCTGTCCAAGAAGCTCTCTCGCGTCAGCTGCCACACCATCCACCCATCTTAGCCTCGGTCTGCCTGCTCTTCTTGATCGGTACAAAGGCTCCTCAAAGACTGTTCTTGGCACTTCGCCCTCTTCCGTTCGGGCTACATGGCCTGCCCAACTCAACCTTCCCAACTTCACCACCCTCACTACATCAGCCTCACCAAACAGCTCGTAGATTTCCCCATTCTTGCGAATTCTCCAAACCAGTCCGTCCTTCACAGGGCCGAAAACCCTTCGAAGAATTTTCCTTTCAAATATCAACAGGTCCTTCTCGTCAGACTTGGATAGGGTCCATGTTTGACTGGCGTAGATAAGGACTGGACGGATCAGGGTCTTATAGAGCCGGAGTTTGGTATGCCTGCTCAGTAGAGAGCTTCGCATATGCCTCAGCAATCCAAAATAAGTTTTTTCTTAATTTCGGCTGATGTCTCCTTCCTGGTGGTGATTTGAGAGCCCAAGTACGTAAATTCTTTGACCCTCTCGAAGGAAAATGGGCCAATCGATATACTTCGGCTATGGGGGTTCGCGTCTACACCTGTGTACATATATTTAGTCTTGGACTCATCACTTATAAATATAAGGACCAATATGTCACTTAACATTTTCTGTAGAGATATTGTGAAACAATGAAAAAATAATAACAAAAACTAAATGGAAGTTCCACAAGTTTACATTCCGAACTGTCCCTTCTTCAGCCCTCGGGGGTTTCTCTGTCCCTTCTTCAGCCCTCGGGGGTTTCTCTGTCCCTTCTTCAGCCCTCGGGGGTTTCTCTGTCCCTTCTTCAGCCCTCGGGGGTTTCTCTGTCCCTTCTTCAGCCCTCGGGGGTTTCTCTGTCCCTTCTTCAGCCCTCGGGGGTTTCTCTGTCCCTTCTTCAGCCCTCGGGGGTTTCTCTGTCCCTTCTTCAGCCCTCGGGGGTTTCTCTGTCCCTTCTTCAGCCCTCGGGGGTTTCTCTGTCCCTTCTTCAGCCCTCGGGGGTTTCTCTGTCCCTTCTTCAGCCCTCGGGGGTTTCTCTGTCCCTTCTTCAGCCCTCGGGGGTTTCTCTGTCCCTTTCTTCTGTACAGTAAAGTCCTAAAAATGTTAAAGATGTTTTTGTCAAGTCGTGGCTGAGGATGGTAGCAATACTGAAAGTACTCCCATTTATTACATATATTTTGTGAAATAGACAATATTTTAAAAAAACGTTTTCTTTATGTCTTATAAAAATAAATAAATTGGCCCTATGTAACTCAACTATTGATTATTAGCGGAAACGTTCGGCTGGTTTTGGAGGGGGTCCGAAAAGTTTCTTAATTCGTTCTGGGGAAGTATATCACAGGTGATTCACCGACAATGTTATTTTTTGGAGTTTTTCACCATATTTTTTCAATGAAGCATTTACCGACTCATGGCTTATAGGAACATTTTTTCTTATTTTGGTCACTAGATTCACGAAGTATTAAAAAAAAAATGCTGTATGAAATTTCATATAAATGAACTTTTAATATTCGCACCCGTCGTAGAATAAAGGTACAACTCAAAAATTGAATTTGTTGGGAATTCAACATTAAAGTTTGTGTTCTACACTTTCGACTAGGTACCTCCTCATTTAAACGCCGCCACGAGTTTGTCCACGCAAAAAAGTAACGAAACAAAATCAGCTACATCACGTCCAACTGCGTGGGCATTACTGATTCGTCTCTTCTTTTTCGGACGAAAAAAGACTCACTCCCCCAACAGAATAAAGAAACTCTCCCTCTTGGGTGGTGGGAAAACCAACTAGAGTTATCCTGATATTCTATAAAATGGGCTACTTGAAATTAAATAAAAAATAATCTTTATTCTGGGACATACGTCCCCAAAGAATAATAACATAAAGAATAAACAAGAGTATACAAGTATCAGCCAGTTGAGAAGAATAGATATAAAGTACTATAAAAGAGGTCTCTAGAAGTAAATAGTAAATATTAAAAAGAGGCAATCAGTAAAACAATATAATAAACTAGAGAAAAATAATAAAGAGAAATAAAAATAGAAAAATTAGAAAAACAAGTATGAATAATAATGTGAAACATGATAACAATAATGACTTGTATATGGACTGATGAAACAGAAGAGTGACAATCTGTCCAGTGGAGTGAGAGACTTATAGGAAGACGAGAACTATCTTATAGGAGCCAGCCTTAGGAATCAGAGCTTTGCTGAATTAGGAGATAATGGAAAAGTAGGGACTTGAATGAAAGAAGAGTAGGAGCATGGCGAATCTGGAGAGGGAGAGAGTTCCAGAGGGAGTTAGCCTGGATAAGGAAGGAGTTGTGGCAGGCTGTTGTCCATAAAGATCAGAGGGACGGGATCTGGAGACTTTCTGGTGGATATGGGATTTAAATTGGAGCATTTGGAAGATGTAGGAGGGCTTTTGGAAGATATGGTTTGATAGAGAAAGGAGCCTAGGAAGTATTGTGGACGAGAGGATGAGATTCCTCACTTCAATAACGTTGGTAACTCAAAATTCGCATTTTTTTAATTGTACCTTTATTCTACGACATGTAGAAATTGGCTGGCCTTTATTACGTATGTTATATGTACCGTGATTTCATGGAAGTTAACCATTTTTTGGCTTAGGTTATTTAATTGTTCTGAAAGGCCAGCCAATTACTGAACCTTGCGTTGCCATGGCTAATATGCCATTGAAAATTCACAATGCGATGTATTTCCTTTGCCGACCTATGTAGATGTGCACAGTAAGAGTAATGACTGACTGTTGGAAGCTGAAGACGGATTGGCAGCCAGATGTCCTCTAGGAGAGGAGTGTCTTCCGATGATCCCCCTATAAGGAGTCCCACAGCCATCCTTGTTGGGAAGAGGACAGGAAGGTCTGGGACCGGGACTGGGGAGTTGCAACAAGAAGAGCTGCACCTCTTTGCATAATGTCCACCGTCTCCAGTTGCATTGTTAGCTGCAACTTGTCTCGGTGGAAAATGTTCCTCACAATCTCACCCTGCTAACAACACTAGACAATGTCTAATTTATCAGGAAATAACTATTACAATAGGCAGAAGATGCTCCTCAATTAATAAATCAACTTTGAAAAGAGTCTTCGGGTCTGCTGCAGAAAGAAGGCAAGTTGCGAAAGAAACCTGCAAGACTTCTGAACAGGGACTAGGGTTCCCTCTACACTATGGGCCAAGTTAGGCCAATGCATTGGTCACCAATATTGGCGTAATGGCGGCGCTGGCCTGGACCTTGGCTCCACATACTGGGCCAGCCATTGGCCCAGTATCAAGGCCAAACCTTACTTGAACCCTATTTCCGTGATGGATATCGAGAAAATCGCTGCTGCAGCTTTGTGTTTAGCTGGGCACATAATTGTTACTTACATATTATTGACAAAAACATGGTTGAAAAAAAAATGGAAAGAAACAAGATGGTGGACGCTAACCATTCATATAAATTTTAACAATTTTTATGTTATTCTGGCACGTATAATTACCTATTAATACTAATAATAATAAATTATATTCTTACGAAGGACAACTAATTCCCTTTTTTTTTTATAGACAAACATTGGAAAACCAAATCGCAGAGCTTCTGAAAGAGACATCTGGAGAGTTTGACAACTTCGTGCAAATGAGTTTTGCCAACTTTGAATGCCTGTTGCAAAAAATATCGCCTATCATTTCAAAACAAGATACTACATTTAGAGATGCAATACCTGCAAAAGTACGTCTCACAGTAACTCTAAGACTCCTGGCCACCGGAGACAGCTATAGAAGTATAGCTATAAGATCACGCTTTTGCACAAAAAACAAACTCGAAGATATTTAAGCTCTCGGCTTTTAGTGTGACTTCTTCAACGTATGTATGTATATCATAGTGTCGGATCTACAGTTTTAGGGACCCAAAGCCTCCTTTCAAAGAGGGCCCCCTCCATTTGTTGGATGGGTTTAGGAAGGGGAAGGGATGAAGTAAATAAATATTAAATTAGTCGTCGGTAAATCACCGGCAATGTACTTTCCCAAAATGAATTAATATATTATCTTTTCGTCTCCCCTCCAAAACCAGACCAACGTTCGCACTATTATTAATAGTTGACCTTATGGGATTCTGAATTCACCTACGAAATTTTGTCTCGATACATTCATTACAACGGCAGTTTAGGGTTTTTGTGTTAAACCTTCCCATTAATCCATTTGGTCGATTTGGCTGAAAATCAGGCAAGTTTGCTGAGTGCGAACCGTTCCTATAGGTACACCAGATAGATAAGGAAGGGCTTGGAATTTGAACTAGGACATCCCCGTGGCTTTACATTCAGGAATTTGTTTGTTGTATAATATTTACTTTCCTTTTTTTATGACGCACTTTGTCTAAGTTTATACAACTAAATCTGACGACGGTGCAATGCCGATATCGACAGTTTATGTATATTTTTATTTTGTGGAATATACAATGATCCAAAAAGAAAGTTTTTTAAAATTTATTTATTACAATTTACCATAATTTGTAGATGTAATGAATATATCGACGGAAAATTTAATATAAATATTAAGAAGTCCCTTAGTTTTAAGACACTTTGGGTAGGGTAAGGTATCTTTGGTCTGATAAGACTATGATGTTCAAATGGCGTGCTAGTGATCGAAAAACATGAAACGCTCAGATCCTTCTTAATTAAAACTGAAAATGGTGAAGTTCTTGGAAGAAACAGCAGCCAGTTAAAACAATGTAAAGTTGTTAGTAAGGGCGGCGAAAATAACGTTGCTGGTCATGATGGGCAGGAAGAAGAACTAGGAGTGGAAGAAGAGTGCAGCCACCGGAGAAGTTGCATTTGTGAAAAATAAACTGATAGTGTTTTAAGTGTTTTTTTTTTTTATTAAATTCTTTATATTTTGATTATTTACAATCAGAATATACTATAAGTAAATTTGATGAATGAAACTTAACATTCTACACATAAAAAAAAAAAAATTAAAAATATATACAACGGAAGCATATGATTATGTACAAGATAATAGGTAAAAAAAATGTATATACATACATAATAAAATAATAATGGTCTCTGCAATTTAAATAATAATAAACATAAACATAAAACAATAATAATAAAGATAAAATAAAATAAACATGAAAGTCCTTCAACTGGAGACCCCTCGAAACACCCCACCCCCATCCCTGCAGCTTAATGGGGGCAGGGGAGGCCGCGGGGGCCGAGTGATCCCCCTGCCAATCACTGTCCAGCAGTGGAGACAGGCCAAGAAGGAAAGGAGAGTTGAAGGTAAGAGGATTACATGAGGGGAAAAGCTGGTCATCACCGGCACTCCCTAAATATGGTTGCTAGATTACAGTAGCAGGTCTCTAGGCCAGCGCCGCCTCAGTCTTCTGGGGGGATTATCTGGATGAGAATGGAATGACAAGAGTCGAACAACTGGATTGACATGTTTTTTTGTTTTTTTTTATTATTATTAAGGAACTCGTTTGTTTCAGTTGTATTATTAACTAAAGGGGGAGATGTGATGTATGGATGTATATAATATCTACCTACATACATATTATGTAGATGGCCCTGGGGGAAGTTATATCAGAGTAGTAAAATATATACCAGTTAAGTTGAAAGTAATGTTTATTGTGTTTATCCCTGTTTCTGTTAAATAATAAGACTGTCACAAATTGTTATAAAACAAAGACACCTATTGATTTTCAACCAAATGAATCATTAATTCGAGCTGGGGAAGTAGAATATCGGAGATTCACCGATTACTTTTTTTTCTGTAACGTAGCAGCTTCAAACGTGTTCACAAGAAAAGTTAATATTAAAAAAAAAAAGAAAAAAAAGTTTTGTAAAATCCACCTGTTGCGAACTTTCGCTAAGACATACAGAAAATTGAAGAAAAAAAAAATTGGTAACATTTAGCCCAGTGTTGTTTTAGGGAAAGCAGGAGGGTGAGATGTGAGTTTGGTTGTAGTGCCCCACACGGGATGCCATAAAGGCGGCCTCCTTCACTAATTGGCCATAAATCCCACCCGTGTCACACTCTGCCGGCCAACTTCACACACCACTCCCCATCTCCCTCTCATTGCCGCTCCTAACTTTTTTTTTTTTTTTTTTTTCTTCGGCTTTTTGCTTTTTGGTAGACCATTTTTTTTGCAATGTTTGCTAATTAAATTTATTCTAATCCCAGAGGATCAATTTGAATAAAACTGTCAACATACATCAGAATTAAAAATGTTTTTCTGATACAACACAAGATACAAATTATAAAATAGAATCAATAAGTTAAATGTATGATATACATAGTTATATTACTAAGACGATATAAGTCATATATAAGCCGACATTTGTTCATTTGACTTATCCCATCCACTTTGCTGATCTCTCTTTAATCTCCTATGCTTTACTTATATTGGCAATTTTAATTTTACATTTTATTTATATATTTGTGTTTTTTGCAGGGTTAAATCCAGAGCCGGATCGTTGCCAATGTACTTCCCCAGTACAAATTAATTAACTAAATTTTCCCTCTCCCCCTGAAACCGATCAATCGATTTGGTTGAAAATCGTAACGATATATTCATTACATCGGCAGTTATTAGGATGTGACGTTAAGCGATGGTTCCAAGCCTGTACGATGTCAGGTACTCTTCAAAGATAAGGGGTCTTTACCTAGGTGAATAAAAATTTTGGTTAGGCAAAATTTAGGACTCTCACAGTAGAGTCGGACTCATGTCCACCAGAGTGACGAAAGGGCATTCTGGTAGTAGGCGTTATGACCTCGTAGTTAAAGCCCGGGCATAAGTCATAATAACTAACTAGTACTTATGATGTTCATAGCATCTTATGTTGGCTCTTGTCTTTTACACTATTGTTGCTAGTTTCGCTTTGATAAATTATAGAATTGAAAAAATAAAAAAAGAACTAAAAAAAGAGTCGTTGGTGAATCACTTCCCCAGAACGAGTAAATAAATTATTCACTGTCCATTAATCGACCGCTTGGTCTAAAAATCAATAGTTGACTAGGGGCTTCTGAATCAACATACAGAAAGGGTTTGGTTTAAAGCAGGATATGATCTGAGTGGCGTACCATTGGTGCCTAGCGTAATTTATAATTGATTCATGCTGAACAAGCAAAGAAAATTGATATTTTCAAAATGTTGACACGCATTTTGACCTTTTTCTTTCACATGCTTGTTTCTAAATGTAATTACTCAACCTAATTTCATCCTAATTGTTATTTATTTGGTTCATTATTAAAACGGAAATAAAATTAGCCTAATTTCAGAAGTTTGGGATCTTTGGAGATTGTGCAATGACGCCTTAAAACATTTCAAGTTTTTTGTTAACGTGTACATAATTCAGTAAATAATTTGACAAAGCATCATCACAAACAAGAAGCGCTAATCAATCAACAAACAGAACATACAAGTTTGTCGATACATTCATTACATCGGCAGTTAATGCCCCCCCCCCCTCTTTGGCCGATTTCGCGGGTATTTGTTATGTACCGCCCTTATGGAGTTTTGTATTTAAATATAAAATTTCCTCCCGATACGTTCTTCCTATGGGAAGTATCATGTTGATAGAGACATACAGACAGAAATATAGGTATAAAAAATTTTCATTTTTGAAATTCCCCTGATTTCAATTTGGAAAACATGAAATTCCTCAACACAGAATTTCAGACCTGATTTGGGCAAGTAATACAGTCCCAACGACATTTGTTCAGTTATTTTGTGATTTTATCATTTTCGCTGGTTTAAATAAATCAATCAATAACTTAATTTCATATGTTCGAGAGGGGCAGACAGACGTGATGCACTCGTTATAAGAGCGTTGTGTTACGGTCTCCAAATTACGGTACACTAATAAAAGAGCAGTGACAGAGACATAGAAATAATAGACTTACAAATTACATGGATAGTGTTATGGGTGCCCTCTCTGCGTAGTGGACGATACGAGAATGATTTGTTTTAAATTAAATTATAAATCACTTCATATTTATAAGTATGATTGGATGAAATATTATTTATAAGTTATTGTTTATAATAACAGCTATTAACAAAAACACCATCTTGGCAGGTACCATCCAGTTAACATTTTCGTTTTTTTATGATCACTAGCAAGTTATAACACTTTAACGTTTCTTTTAATTATACTATATTCAACTTTTTTTTTTTTTACGTAAACACTAATTGTGTAGTGTTTTATTATATCCTTAGTACAAGAAAGCATTATAATATTCCGAACATCCGAGTTCGAGTTTTCAAAAATTTCATTTTTCAAAGTTCCCCTAAGTACAACTTTTCTTGGAAAATATGGTTTAAATGAACTTGAAATTTGAAATCAAGCTGTCACATGTGCTAACTTAGATTTGATTATACTTCGGCCGAAATTAAGACGAAAAATGAGACCATTTTCCATTATGGCCTAGAAACATTTTTTCAAGATACCACTTATATCTATGACAATCAAAAATCACTTCAAAGAAAGGTGTAGAGAAAATTGAAAGGCACATTTTATACAAATTACATTTTTTCGGCAGGAGATAGATGCCGAAAACCGTCTTAAAATGGCATATCGAAACCTGTTGTTTTAAGGGTTTGCTTGATGTATACAAAAATGGTTAATTGGTTAATCCCGTCGAAAAATTTGTCCTCACCAAATTATGTTCCTTATTTAATTTTCAAACATCAAGACGGCCTCCTATTGGATCAATAACGACCTAATCCAATTGGACCGCTTGGAAAGCATCCACCTCCCGTAGTACCATTTTGGCAAAGGATAAAGGTCCAGAATGGTTACGAACCCGAGATGAATCCCTATGGTTTTCCAGCAACTGGTTTAGCGGCTGGGACTGACCCGATAAACATAATGAGACTGGGCTCCATACCAAGACAACGTGCACAGACATTCCTAGACTGACTAGACCCCCTCACGTATCATATGTTTGGCATTCCCTCTGAAATCGTCCCAAAAAACCCACTCCGCCACTGCTGTTATCGATAAGTAATTTGAAATTTCCAATTTGGAAAGCCTCTCAAGCTGTAGATTCCAGGAGAGGTGCCAGGTCTCTTATCAAGTAATTGGGGTCTAGCATAAAAAAACAAAGAACTCCGGGAATCCTCGACTTCGGAATTTCAAGATAATCAAAAGGAATTTTAGAGAAAATAATGTTTTTAATTGTTATGAGAAAGGTGGATTTTATTTATTTATTTTTCAATTTATTGCCTGACCGAACATGGAATTTTTTTTTTTTTGTTAAATACCAAGATTTAAATTAAAATGAATAAAAATTAATTTACATTTAAATTAGCTTTTTTTTTTCGCTTTACGGCAATTTCTGACTGCGATAACTTACAGCTTTATAGCACTCCAAAGAATGTGGAATAAGTTGCTGTAGGGAATAGTTTAGAGTAATATTTAAATTGTAAAATAAAAATTTTGTTTTTTACTTCACATGGGACGTTTTGTAATCAGTAAGAAATTCGATGTTAATTTTTCACTGAAATTTTCCAACCCCCGATCCCAAAAAAAAAAAAAGAACGTTCCTGACTGTCTCATCGGTGTATGTGTGAATACGATAACTCGTGGTAAAATTAATTTCATATGTGAATTCAAAATTTCATATGAACGCTTTAAGGACGACACTTATTAATTTTTAGCTGAAGCGGCAGAAGGGATGAGAGTGGGGCTCAACTCAAAAATAACTGTCGATGTATCGACACAACCCTTAGTGTAAATTGTACTCCCTGAGTAATGAGACACCAATTAATTTTCAACAAAAACAATGATTAATTCGCGCTGGGGAAGTACATCGCCGTTGATCTACCCAAGACTTTCTTATACCTCAGTTGACCATGTGACGTCATCTGATTTATACAGAGCACTCCCCCCTCATTTCAATCTATACCTATCTTACAATGACATTCTCTGATGCCCAACGTAAGTTTCATATGACTTTCTCATACCCTGTATGGTCCGCTTGAAATGTTTTGTGATGTTTCTTATGTTATCTCGAAAATAAACTAGTTTCACTCAAATTATCGCTGCTAATATTTTCTGGATATTTTGGTAATAATCCACCGTGATATATATTCTTAAAGGATCTAGATAACACCTTTATATGAGACATGGATAATGTGCATCGTAAATAAGGCCAAAAAAGTTTAGGTTAAGTTAGGTCTTATCGCCTACTACCAGAGCGCTCTTTCGTCACTCTGTTGGTCATGAGCCCGACCCTACTGTGGGAGTCCTAAATTTTGCCTACCCTAAATTTTTATTCACCTAGGGAAGGAGTCTTTAACGAGTAACTGACATCGTACAGGCTCGGGACCATCGCTTAACGACCCATCCGAAGGACGGCGTGCTTAAGTTTATTTTACCTCCCAGATAAAATAAACTAAGGGCCTCGGTCGGGTTTCGAACCCACGATCTTGAGCTCAGAAGACAAGCACGCATACCACTGAGCTACCGGCCCCCTCAGAATCAATAAGTTATGAATAAATATTTTTACAAATATTTATTGAGTATATATGTATATATATTTTTAAATTGCTCTGAATACCTGGGAGGGGGGGGGCTAAGTAGGAAACTCGCCTCGAAGTGCAAAGTTCATGAGACTCGAACGTGCTTCAGTATGAAGGGCTGGGAGGCTCTCCCTGCTGCTTACAGCCGAGGTGAATGAGACAATAATAAAGTGAATGAAAAAGGACTGTGATTTTATTGAAAGGAAGCCCGTCCAATTACGGGGGCCCAGCGGGGCAGAGCCCCCCCTATTAGTCCTCAACTCTTTGGTCACATTTAAATCCACTACTGTTGTATAATGTAGTGCTAGCCACCAATCTAAAAAAAAAACAAAAATGAAATAAATAAAAATAAGAAAAAACAATGAAACCGTCCCTTCTCTCGATTGTATTTAAATCGAGTCAAGTTTCCCGCCATAATGGCCTCCCCTATTAGCCAATCCCGCCAACCCCGGGAAAATACCATCATTTTGAACTAACCATTCATCTTACTTCCTCAACTGTACATAGTATAAGAGAATTAATATAATTGGACACCCACTAATTTTGCATATGTTTTCAATATTTGCATACATCATTTTTATTTTTATTTTTTATTAGAGAAACATTGCTTAAAGTTTTTGAAGCAAAAAATGAAAAGTAAAGTGAATATCAATTGGCTTTAAAATTAATGAAAAAATAAACTAGGGATTATTAACGATGTTTACACAGAATGACAGAAAGCATTGTGGAGGGCCGCGGCGGATTTAGCAGGTCAGCCATTTAAGCATCGGCTCCTCCCCTCTCACCAAATGATACTTCAAGCTTCAGCACATCAAGCGCCGAACAAGGAATGAGTTCATTAAACAAAATCAAAGATTTTCGACGTGCTGCAATGATTACAGTATTCTCTACATAGAACGAAATGTTGCCAACCAAATTGACTTGAATACCACAATTGAATTATTTGCTGAGCGAAAAGCAAGGAGAGGATTAACAATTTCTTAAAGATTCTCATTGCTATTTTGTAGACAAACAAAATGTTAGCTTTGTTTTAAATCAATGAAATAAATGTATTTTACAATCAAACATATGTATATTTTTTTCCATATCATGTACAAAGACTGTGATATAACAAATTTAAATTTTCTGTCCTTTAGAATAAGTACGGGGCCCCGGAGAGGTTTTGCTGACAGGGCCTTCTTCCTTAAATCCGCCACTGGTGGAGGGATTAAATCACGGTTATTTAAATTCCTATCATATTTTCATTTTTTTACCAGTAGCTCACTAAACAAATTATAGTTAGTATTATACAGGTTTGCAGAACTGATATACTGTTTAAAGACATTTAAAGTTTTCCTGCTAGTTTTTTTCGTAAATTTTGTTTAATGGTTCCATAAATTGTTAAAATGGGTAAAAAAAAAAAGAATTATAGATTGAAATGCGTTGTCACATTGTTGCTTTTCATAAAACCGAGAGAAGCAACAGGGAAATTTCAGTTAATTTTTGAATTTGCCCAAAAGAACTGTTGATTATGTCAAAAAATTTATGGAAGAAGGGACTGTGTCAAACAAAAAAAAATAAACTGGGAGTTATAGAAAGACAACTGTTGTTGAAGATCGGCGAATCGGAATCAAATGCAAAATGAATAAATACCTTACAGCAACAGAAATCAGAGCACAACAGATCAAGATCAGAAGATGTCAGTATTTCGACCATTCAAAGACGTCTTAGAGGAATGAATCTTCATGGAAGACTAGCTGCTGAGAAACTACTTTTGAGAGGAGTTAATAAAAAAAAGACTAACATGGGCAAGAGAACAGGAAAATTGGAATCTAGCTGACTGGGAAACAGTCTTATGGACTGACAAGCCCAAATTTGGGATTTTTGGTTCTCGAAGGCGAACATTTGTTCGAAGAACATCAGGTGAGCGACACAAAAATTATTGTATCGTGCTTACAATTAAGTTTGGTGGTGGCTCTGTAATGGTTTGAGGGTGTTTTGGTGGGAACAGAGTTGGCAATTTAGTCAAAATTGAAGGAATAATGAAAAAAGAACAATATAAAAAAATTCTGGAGAAAAATGCAATTCCTTCTGGTGAAAGAATAATTGGAGAAATTTTCGTGTTCATGCAGGACAATGATCCAAAACATTCTTCTAAGCTATGCAAGAGCTTTCTTGAGCATCCGGTTCTACAGGAAAAAATAAACATAATGATTTGGCCACCACAGTCTCCCGTTCTTAACCCAGTCGAGCTTTTATGGGATTAGTTGGATGGGAATGTGAGAAGGTTTGCCCTAACTAACAAACAGGATCTCTAGAGAATTTTACAGGATGAATGGAAGAAAATTTCTGCAGAAAAATTGGAGAAACTTATTAAAAGAATGCCTAGAATATGTAGAGCTTTAATAGCTGCCATATCAACCAATCAGCTGTTTAAGATTTAAATTGTTTTTAGTGTTCCGTGACAAAATTAGCAAAACGGAACTTTTATGGAATCACTTCGGTGTCCATCCGTCCGTCTGTCACAGGCGATTTTCTCTGAAACTATTCGACGTAAAAATTTGAAATTTAGCACAGAGACAGAGTGTGGTCGCCCAATTATAGACGGAAAATATAAAAAGTTGAATTTTGATTCTGGGGCTTAATTTCAAGGAGTAAATTGGGAAATGGAAAAAAAAAAAATTGAATAGCATCGTGTAGTAACATGGGTGTCAAATGAAAGCTTACTGAAGCACGAATTCAACAATGTATACGATGTATTTTTTATGAATTTTTAAAAATATTTTTCGGGAAAATGAATGTTGTAAACAACTAGATAACACAATGACATGGCTAATATGCATCGTACATAAGGCCAAAAAAAAACAACCTAAAATATGTATTTTTTGATAAAATAAAGATGGACAAATACTTTTGACTGTTAGTCATCAATATATTGCGTACCGCAGCGAATATGTTAAAAAATTCATTCACGAAGGAATATTGGATCACAAATAAAACCTTATCAGCAAACTAAAAATATACCCGTGACCATGGGAGTGTGGAGCAGGGATGCCCAGTCCTATACGAGAAGTTAATGTTCCGAGACTACGAAAATCCGTCATCTCCTAAAAGTCACCAGATTTAATTTAAATTCTACATTATTTTTTTCATTTCTCAATTTCCCATTAGAGGTCAGTGTATCTTCGTGTCATTTGGTTAAACGGCCATCCAAGGAATTTCTTGTTAACATAAATAGATTTCTGATTACTGTCTCTCTCTCTCTCTCCCCCCCCCCCCCCCCCCCCCCGGTAGGTATCCCATTTTACCCTGCTATACACAGTATAAGAGAAGTTATGTAATATGTTAGAAATTCGCCCTTAATTTCTTGTTTTCCATCCCATCTAATTCCAGAAATGGAAAAAAATTCTGAATGTTTGTGTCTGTGAACACAACTCCCGATAGAATGAATATATTGACACACAATTTTATATGTGTATTCGGTACTCCATAAGGACGAAGTCTGTGGATTTTCAGCTTAATCGTTTTAAGGGAAGAGCGGGATTAGGGGTAGGCTAAAATCTCTAACAACTACCGTTGTAATGAATGTAGGTATCGACACAAAATTTCTAAAGTGAATTCAAAAAACCTATAAGGATGACAACTATGAATTTTCAGTAGAATCGGCCGAACGGAAGAAGAGTGTCAGGGGGGAGAGACTCAACTCAAAAACTCCATTAACTGCCGATGTAATGAACATATGAACATGAAATTGTATATTTTAATTCAAAACCTCAGAAGGAACACATGTATCAATTTTCCGTGGTCGGCCGAAGAGTGTGGGCAGGGGGGTTAGAGAAGGAGACTGGACTCAAAAAACCCGAATAATGACGAAATAATGAAGTACTTGTCTTTCCACATATATGAAGTATAAGGGAAGCTATGTAATCTATCAGAAATTCGAAGTTCAGTTTTCACAGGAATTTCACGTTTTCCATACCATCTGATTCCAAAAAAATGTATCAATACCTCATTGACATTCTGAAGATTTTGCGAAAGTCAACCATTGAATTATTGAACAAAATCGGTTAATTGGTTTTGAAAGGAAAGCGAAAACGTAGTTGATTAATTCGCGCTGAAAGTACGTTGCCTCTGACTTTTTTTTTTTCTTTTAGATTCAAATCACGAAAGGAACAAATAGAAGAAAAAAACATTTTTATGGGTAGAGAGTTGAACCATAAAATTAATTAGTTTGTGAAGCGGGAAGTTTTTCTTTGGAGGGACATTTTAAAAATGGACTTCGCTAATTAATGGGGTCGTTTGAACGGTGAGTGGTCACTGCATTGCCGCTCCCAACGGTCAAATGTGATCAGAATCGTTCACTCCAATTGTACCTTGATTGCACAATGCGCACCATACTATCCCACTTTTTTTTTCTTTTTTTTTTATATACTTTTAAGGTAAAAATATTTGAAAGTTTGAATGGCTTTGAGGCGAGGAGAGAGTCGGAGGATGATGGCAGTAGAAATAGTCTTAGCGGGATACAGATTGGCAATAAGATGTTGGGAAAGGGAAGTCAGGGTGATTAGAAGAGTCAGTTAACACGGTGCAAGCTGCAGACTGCAGTTAGCACAGATAGCGGAGAGGTGCATTCCTCGGGGGGTGATGAACACCGGCCGGAGGATTCAAAGAGATCCGCACTACAGATTGGATTAGTGGTTAACGTGTCTGGTTGTAGGCCTCATAATAGTGGCGCTGAAATCTCATTCTTTTGAGTACAAATTAGAAGAAGAAGTTGGGCATTATATGACAGGAGAATCTGCACTCTTAAAAAAATGGACCGACAATTGTAGATGCTTCATTAAGCAGCGGGTCATTACCCAGAAAACTTGACCAACTCAAAGGGGTAGGTTTTATGACTCATGCCCAGGCTTTAACTAGGAGGACATATCGCCTACTATCAGAGCGCTCTTTCGTCACTCTAGTGGACATGAGCCCGACTCTACTAAATTTTGCCTACCCTAAATATTTATTCACCTAGGGCAGGAGTCTTTAACGAGTACCTGACATCGTACAGGCTCGGGACCATCGCTTAACGTCCCATCTGAAGGACGGCGTGCTTAAGTTTATTTTACCTCCCAGATAAAATAAACTAAGGGCCTCGGCCGGGTTTCGAACCCATATTCTTGAGCTCAGAAGAGAAGCACGCATACCACTGAAATACCGGCGCCCTAACTGTGAGGAGAAAAAACACAATTGTCGGAGTTAGAATCAAAATGGTCCATGTGACATTTTTGAAAAATTTTCGCTAAGGTTCTAAAACCAGGTACGTGGGAATCGGGATGTAACCTCATATTCGGAGATCAAATGCACCCCAAAAAAGCAAAACAAAAGGACGCTTCACGTTTGCTTTGAAATACTTACCTCAAGGTCCACCTGTATTCTATATTCCTTCCTCGACTGTCTTAGGATCAACTAGATTATATTTTCTATCTTTACTTATGGTTGACTATCATGGTATCTGGTTGAAGCCTATTTTTACTATGGCTGGTGGACAATACCTGGTAGAACTGGAACTTGTTGCTAGCCCCTGCAGAACCGGGTATTTGAATTTTCTAGTAGGCGATGCACGGTTCCAGACCAAGCACCAGTTCCACGGTTCCAAACCCGTTTCCAGATTTTCACAAGCGCTGATACGGAAGTTTCTGCTCTCCCTCTAAATCTTTTATCTCTTCATTACTTGTACCCTTACCTTTTGTTTTTGTTTTGTCTAGGGTAATTCGATCTCTGATTTTAGGACTACATCCAGAATAATACACAAGTTTCCGCTCTCTCTCAAAACTTTTGATATTTTTATTTCTTGGGCCCCCGTTTTTGCTCTTTTGAGGGTCCTTCGATCTCAGAATTTAAGGCTACATGCACACTCATACCTACGTATCCGCTCTCCCTCTAAATCTTTGATCTCTTTATTACTTGGACCTTTACCTCTGTTTTTTCTCTTTTGAGGCTACACCCGAACTAATAGAGGTAGAGCTGTGTGATGAGTTTCCGCTCTCCCTCTAAACCTTCGTTAAAGTTAGCTCTTTATTACTTGGATCTTTACTCTTTGTTTTTGTTCTTTCGAGGGATCTCTAAATTTAAGGCAACATACGCACTCATATGTAAGTTTCTGCTCTCTCTCTAAACCTTCGTTAAAGTTAGCTCTTTATTACTTGGATCTTTACTCTTTGTTTTTGTTCTTTCGAGGGATCTCTAAATTTAAGGCAACATACGCACTCATATGTAAGTTTCTGCTCTCTCTCTAAACCTTCTATTTTTACATTTGATGGACCCATATTTTCAGTTTTTGTTCTATTGAGATTCCTTCGATCTCTGAATTTAAGGGTAAAACCCGATTAACACATAGGTAAGTTTCTGCTCTCCCTCTAACTTTTTGATCCCTTTATCAGGTACTTGGACTTGTACGTTGTGTTTTATGCTTTCTTGAGAGTCCGATCTCTGAATTTGAGGCTATAAATACATTTATTTGTAAGTTTCCACTCTCCCTCTAAATCTTAGATCTCTTTATTTTTTAGACCTTAACCTTCTGTTTGGCTCTTTGAGCAACTTTGATCTTGTTTTTACAAAACATAATAAAAAGTCACCCCAGGAAATTTTTAAAAGTGAAAGAACAATATTTTATTCATTTTTTTCGGATTTTCGGATCGGAAAACATTCTATTAGAAACTCAATATAGAATTTTCGACCGATTACGGAATGCTGGTGAAGTGAATGCACTATCATTACGTAAGGAAGAAATTACGGATGAACGTCTAAAGAAGGTGATGTATTATTAGAAGTAAGAAATATAAAAAAAAAAATTAAATAAAAAAATTGATGAAAGTTTTTAATTTTACGTAATTACAAAGATGAAAATCAACTTCACTGATGATTAGTCGGTGGGGTACAAATGCCGACTGACATGTGAGTAGACCGTGTAGGTAGGCGTGGCCTATCCTGAGGCACCGCCCTCCGACCAATGACAGCAGATATGGGCGTGGCATCCTTCCCACCACTTCCCGGCCACGCCCCCCTCACTGACTAATAAGGCTATAAATCCTGCCGCCCTAATGAGTCACTCCTGGGATAATTGCGGGACCACTTCCGCTCCTTACTAACCACCTAGCCATTCCTCAACATATGCTAATGTTTACGTGTAGCATATGTTTATGTTGATGTTTTCATAAATGGCCAATCTTATCATCAATGGCGCCAATGGCGTACTAGGACTTTTTACAAGGGGGGCGGATATAGCCTACTTATATTCATTCAACTCCAAATCGGCCGGATCGAAATAATTTAAATTTTCAGGATAGCTCTAAATTCATTCAACTTAGATACCTAAAGTCGAGCTACATTTTTTCTTACTAGTTATCTGAGCCCCTTTTTTCCATCGGCCGATTTCGTTGAAAATAGACAGGTGTCGTCCTTACTGGGTCCTGGATGCACTTACGAAATTTCGTGTCTGTACGTCATTACTTTAGCACTTATTGGTTTTTGTGTTTGTCTTCGTCTATCTTTTTCGGTTTTTTAGTTTTTTTTTTTTTAACCAGTTAACTGATTGGACTTTTATCGAATCGTAGCCAATGAATAGGTACACTGTTTATTTCATATTGGTTGGATAGTTCAGAGAATCCGTGCATTCGAAGAGAAACTTCTCTCTGTGTTTCTTAAACTTCTCTGGGATGTTGAATTGTTGGTTTTTTAAGATGTCTTTTTTAAGGTGTCCCGAAATATTATCAGAAAAAAGAAAAAAAGAAGACACCTTCTTTCAGAGAAAAAAACCAGCAAATTTCTTTCTTCCATCACGACTCAAATTTTCTAAGTTTCTTTTTTCTCAAAATGAAAGATGCATACGGGAAATGTCGGGAAAAGGTATAATTGAATTAGAAGAATTAATTTATAAAATTTGTGAAAGCAATTTCTTATGTCATTATTAAAGTTTTATGTATTTTATTTACATATTTTCGTTATTATTACTTTTTATGTGATTTTTCTTTTTTCGTTCATTACCAGATGAATCGTTTACAGGAGAATTCTCTAAAAATTAAAAAATAACTTCAATTATTATAAACATTATAACGGGTATAATAATGAACAGCTGATTATAGTTAGTTATTATGACTCATGCCCGGGCTTTAGCTACGAGGTCATATCGCCTACTACCAGAGCGCTCTTTCGTCACTCTGGTGGACATGAGCCCGACTCTACTATGGAAGTCCTAAATTTTGCCTACCCTAAATTTTTTATTCGCCTAGGGCAGGGGTCTTTAACGAGTACCTGACAAAGACTAGGGACAATCGTTTAACGTCGCACCCGAAGGACGGCATGCTTAAGTTTATTTTACCTCCCAGATAAAATAAATTAAAGGCCTCGGTCGGGTTTCGAACCCACAACCTTGAGCTCAGAAGGCAAGCACGCATACCACAGAGCTACCGGCGACCTCTAGCTGAATATATACAATGGGGTGTTGTGCACCTCTTCCGTTGCTCCTTCGTTACGTCATAGTTCTGGTCCCTTGAGGCACAACCATTCAAAAGAAGATTCATTTAAAAATAAATAAATAAATAAAAATGAAAATTACATGAAAAGTTTTAAAGTGGGAATATAGCCGGTGACTGTCATGGCTGAGGTCTATGCCGAATTCTCTTCAACTTTAAACTTTGGTAACTTCCAAATTGGTATGAAAATAAATGTTATGTAGAAGCGTTGGTATAATCGTTTTGATGCGGTGTAAAGTCTCAAAAAAATTCGATTCTGAGTTTTCAACAGAATTTTATGTTTTCCGAACTCCTGATTCCAATAAAGCTAAAACAAATTGTCAGTTTGTCTGAATGTATGTTGTCTATGAACGCGATAACTCTCAAAATAAAGGATGAATCAACACGAAATTTTATATGTGTATCCAGAACCCTCTAAGGATGTCACCTATAAATTTTCAGCCAAATCGACCAAAGAGAAGAGGGGGTATTAAGGGAGAGACAACAAGAAAACTCTAAATAACTGCCCTTGTAATCAATGTATTCACACAAAATTTCATATGTAAATTCAAAGTCGTTAAAGGACGACACCTATTAATTTTCAGTGGAATCAACGGAAGAGCGGAGGGGGATCAGAAGGGGCTCAACTCAAAAACCCCAATAACAACCGATGTAATGAATGTAACAACAAAGTTCCCGAACAGCTGATTTGTTTTGTGCTCTTATTCATATTTTCTTATCTTCTTTAGTACAAGCGAAAATCCGAGATCCTTTTCTACGTTTCAAGGTCCCCAGAATACATTCTGGCCATTTTCTGATGCCTTTCTGTGAGTGAGTGTAGGTGAAAGGAGGGGCTTCTGAATAATCGTATCATATTTTGTGTCGATACATTAACAGTTGTTATGGGTTTAATTATCATTTATTATATTATATTTATTTTATTTTATTATTATTTTTTTAAATTATATTTATATAATTTAAAGTCGGTAAACATTGAATTTCTGACCGATTAAATAATTTCCTGTTCGTTTATATAGCTGGGGAGAGGACGCCCGGTATCTCAGTGGTATCCGTGCTTGCCTTCTGAGCTCAAGATCGTGGGTTCGAAACCTGACTTGAGGTCCTTAGTTTATTTATCTGGGAGGTAAAATAAACTTAAGCATGCCAGTCCTTCGCATGGGACGTTTAGCCATGTTCCCGGGCCTGTACGATGTCAGGTACTCGTTAAAGTAGAGATGTTTTCGCCAGAGATGTTGTGGAAGTTCATTGTAAATACTACTAAATAAAACACTAAGAACGAGTCAAAACATTCCACTATATTTATAAAAAATACACAATATATTTCGCTGGTTAGAGTCATAAAAAAGACTCATAAGTCTGTATCCTGTACACTTGACAATGCTCTAACCAGCGAAATATATTGTGTATTTTATATAAATATAGGGGAATTTTTGACTCGTTCTCAGTGTTTTATTCAGTAGTATTTACTCGCTAAAGACCCTAGGTGTATATAAATTTAGGATATACAAATACCCACCAGAGTGACGAAAAACATTATAGAAATATGTACACAATTATATAAAAGCCCGGGCATGAGTTACAAAAGCAAACAAACCTTAAAGGAAACATTAGGGTTTGTCCTTTGACCTGTTCAAAGCAACATCATTAAGGATGGAAGGGAAGCAGAATGTTAAAGAGGCACTAATAGATGTGAAATTTTAAATAGAGCAATGTGAGAGGGGGGGTGACTCGGATATATTGAGACAAAGATGAACAGTCTGTCATATGAGGGAGTCACCTTCAACTGTGGTTCATTAAGGAGGTGGGTAACATATAGGAGAAAAAACAGAGGGGGGGGGCGCTAAAAATATATATGGGGGGTCATTAACAGAACCGTGTTTAGTTGGGACAGTAGCTCTTCCGGGGGGACAATATATCGATAACATATATTTATATCGATATATTATTATAACTTCCCCAGTTATACGAAGTATAAAAGTTATGTAATCCGTAAAAAAGTCGATGGAGAGTTTTCAACGAAATTTCATGTTTTCCGTCATTCTTATTCAAAAATGAAAACAAAATGTTGTCTCTTCTCTGTGAACACGATATCTCCTGCTTTTCAGCTAAATCGGCTAAAGGGAAGGGAGGATTTAAGGGGGCGACTTAACAGAAAAAGTCTAATAAATGCCATTGTAATGAATATATTGACACGAAATTTCCGATGTAAATTCAAAACCCTACAAGGACGAAACTTATTAATTTTCAGCTGAATCAGCCTAGAGGAAGGGAGGATCAACTCAAAAATCCCCATAACTGCCGATGTATCGACACATTTAATATGAAGGTTCAAAAGCTAGGATTTACGTGAAATATTGAGTTTTAGCCCAAACGCTCCATAGGCTTTGGATGGGAGGCGAAAACGTAATTGATTAATTCTTATTAGAGAAGTACATTCAGGGACGATATTTTTTGCGTATGTTCCAACAGCTGTGTAATTAAACTATTTAATTGTTTAGATCGATCTTTTCGCTGCCATCTAAAGTTACTTCCCATCTTCCAGCAGTCAACTCTACCTTAGAGACAATATTTCCCAGTTTGATGTCGATAGAGAGATTTTCTATCCTCTCTAGTGTATTGTCCATTCCTCAGTTTCCCATTTAACCTTTCTAACCAGTTAATCAGTAACTGTGACAACTTCTGTAGTTAGTTACTGTGACTCATGGCCGGGCTTTAAACTTCGAGGTCATATTGCCGACTACCAGAGCGCTCAGTTGTCGCTCTGGTGGATACGAACCAGACTCTACTATGATATTCCTAAATTTTGCCTACCTACCCAAGTTTAATTACCTAGGTTTGGGGTCTTTAGCGAGCACCTCGGCTTGGGACCATCACATAACGTCCCATAAGGAGCACGGCAACCTATGGGCCTCGACCGGGTCCAATCCGCAAACATGAGCTCTTTTATTATATGTATTTTTTTAAATAAATTAAAAAATAAACTATGTAAACATCCTGTTGAATAAATAAAATTAAAAGTAAAATTTCCAATGTTTTATTTATTTCATGAATATTTTTCATATATATATATATATATATATGAAATATATATAGAATATATATATGAAAAATATTCATGAAATAAATAAAACATTGGAAATTTTACTTTTAATTTTATTTATTCAACAGGATGTTTACATAGTTTATTTTTTAATTTATTTAAAAAAATACATATAATAAAAGAGCTCATGTTTGCGGATTGGACCCGGTATATATATATATAATAATGAAAATATTATATATAATATATAATTATATATATATATAATAATGAAAATATGCACAAGGTTTTCATACCTCGCAGAAAACATTTCTCTTTTGACGACAGATTAAACACTTCTCAGACTGCTGTAGGTCCGTAGGAGGGTTAGTATAAAATTCCGAGTACGGTCCAAGTACTTGCAGATATTCATGAGTGGAACTGGGGAAGTACCAAGAAGTGATCATCTTTCTAGAGTGACGTGCTAACGGTGACTGACATGTACCTGTCGGATTAGCAGGTCTCTACGCCACCATCATCCGTACTCTCTATAGAAGTCTACTCCCTCTAACTGTGTTTTGGAAAGCCTCCATTGTGTATTTAATCCACTTATTGTATGTCGACTTAAGACACTTTCCGGTAGACCAAACATCCTTTTGTCAGTTAAAATAAAGACTGTTTTGTTTAGTTTCCTAAAGTCAGTTCTCAGATCGATTCCGTACTGCTGGCAACTACACTGGAAAAGTTTTTTTTTTTTTTTCTGCTCTATTGCTCACTCCTATGATAATAATAATAATTTTTTTTTATTGTTTAAAGAGATCACCGCTTTACAATGGAGTCAGTTACTTTTACATTATTGACATAATAAAGACACATAAAAGAATACACATATGAAACAATAATGACATAAGTATATAAAGGAACCTTTAACAAACTAAATAAATAACATAAATAAATAAAAAAGTATAAATAAAATAAGTAATTACAAATTGATAATAATAATATAACAAAGACAGTAAATATGGAGTGGGGATGTAGGTATTGGATATCAATATAATATGGAAGTTGAAATACATTATTCGTTAACAATGAATGGTCTAAGTTTCAGAGCGCTGATTAAATAATAGAAAATGTTTGAGATATCATTCTTATTATGGGCCAGGAGTAATGTGTGAAAGTTGGATCGGTCTATACTGATATTCTGAGGCAAGAAGTGGCTTCTAATGGGGGAGTATATCGGACAGGATATTAACAGGTGGTATACGTCTTCCAATTCATTTTTATTGCAGGTTGTACAAAATTCCTGGGGATTAAGGGTGTATACATTATTTTTGTAACTGATTTTAAGATAGTACTTGCCAGATAGACGGAGTTGAGCCAGTGCTTTGATGTGTGAGAAAGGAGCATTCAGGTTTAGGTATGGTTGGAGTTGATCTGGGTTGTAAATATTGCGATAAAAGGTGTTGAAACGGCAATCTAAAAGGTAATTTTTATCTTTATTCTTCAGATGGTTCACAAATGCATCCGAAACCCTGGGCAGGGAGATCTTTAGCATTACCGGATCCAATATATTTAATAATTCTCCCTCCCCAATTTCATTTAAAATACTTTTTACTTGGGACACCCCAATTGAATCTCGTCGCATTTGGCTTCTATAAGCTTAATTCTTTTAGTTTTAGGTAACAAATTTTGGGATACCTACTGTTATCTATCTCCTGCAACCTAACAATCCATCTGAGCAAGTAGTGCGTCAATGTGCGTCAAGTTAAATTGACTCCTATGACTCCTTTCACAACGGACAGCCCAAAAGACATGATCGGAAGACCAGACCTCGATCACCAGAAGAAGACAGAGTCGAAAAACGGGAATAGAGTTTCTCTGCTTGCGGTAACTTGTATCTGAAGGATCATTTCAAATTGTGTAATGACTATTTTCACTTTAATATAATGTCAGGTAGTTACACCTAAAAAGAAATTCGTACGAGCATGGTACTTCCCCAGCTCTAAATATTAGTAATCAAAAAAGTTGTCGCTCTCCCTCTAAATCCTCTTCTTTATTCCTTATGTAAAATTTTCTGTCGATAGATTCATTTTATGGGTAATTATTAGGGTTTTGGAGTTGTCATTATCCAATCTCCAAGATTCTCTTTGACCGATTTGGCTGATAACCTTATGAGCAAATGAATTCGTATACAACAGTCTGGAGGAAGGAGGAGAAAAGACTTGGAGGATGTGGAGATAATCTTGGAAATGTTGGGGCCTGGAGGAGTGCTGGAAGACAATCCTGCTGTTGCGGAGACCAGGGTTCTGCGCGGTCTGTATCAATACAAGCTTCTCCCGAACGATTTTGGCAATATCTCCTTGAAGTCCGAAGGTATGAACCACTCTGTTCCACCAAATCGATACATTGGTTTTAGAGGAAAATCGAAAACTTAGTTGATTAATTCACAATGGGGAAGTACATTCAATGGGAGCTTGGGACCACCCAGGTTGGAGTGGGCCAATTACCGAAGAGGGGTGTTGTTTTGGGGGGGGGGCGTAACCACGTTCTGACAGCTGCCCCCTCTCACACTTGTTGACCCAGGGTTGACTTCTTCAGTCAGGGTGGCTACCCAAAACCAAAACCATGGAGAAAAAATAATATTAGTCTAATTTTGGGGAAGAAACATCAGTGTAGGAAGTGTCAACTGAGAGACAGGTCCGGGGCTCCTAATGACAGGGGGGGTCTCAGTGGTTCACTGGTTAGCTTCACTGCCTCAGCGGCTAAAATGAAAAAATAAAAAGTAGTCCTAAAAAGTAAAAAGGATTTCGTTGTCCTTCAAAACCCAACCGTTTTGGAAAAAATCAATTGTCGACTCTCTAAGTTTCTTGTGAATCCACTTACTAAAATGGTTAGGTGATTTCCTTGTGGTTTTCTGGATTTAAATATAAAATTTCGCGTCGATAAAGTTATTTTATCAGCAGTTCTTAGAGTTTTTGCCGAGCCCCCTCTGATCCCGCATCCCTTTCTTGGGGCCCGCAAGTATTACTTCCTTGGAGGGCGCCGGTAGCTCAGTGGTATGCGTGCTTGACTTCAGAGCTCAAGATCGCGGGTTTGAAACCTGACCGAGGCCCTTAGTTGATTTTATCTGGGAGATAAAATAAACTTAAACACGCCGTCCTTCCGATGGTCCCGAGCCTGTACGATGTCAGGTACTCGTTAAAGACCCCTTTACCCTAATTGAATAAAAATTTAGGGTAGGCAGTATTTAGGACTCCCACAGTAGAGTCGGGCTCATCTCCACCAGAGTGACGAAAGAGCGCTCTGATAGTAGGCGATATGACCTCGTAGTTAAAGCCCGGGCATGAGTCATAAAACCTAACCTAACCTAAGTAGGTATTACTTCCAGAGCGAAGTATAGGGGAAGGTATGTATCCATTAATTTCTAGAAGTGGGGAAGGGCGCTGAAGAAGTTGATTCCTATATGACGGGGTTAGAATCAAAATGGTCTAAGCCGTATCGAAACGGGAAATATTTTGTTTTCTGCTTTTATGGTGAAAGTTGCTGTTAGCAAACCATAAAACTGAATAAAAATCTTAATTTCAAGGTCACTATTGATATGTTTAAGTTACTTGTTCATGTCACCAAAATGGTATAAGTGATTTGCCACTAGATCTCACCACTGGCTAGGATTTCACTTGTACAACTTTTTTCCTGAACAGAACTATCATTTTTGTACTCAATTATGCACTTAACGAAAAAATTTTAAAAATGTCACTTGGACCATTCTGATTCTAACTCTATTATTTGAGTTATACTTTCTTCAAAAAAAGGGGAACAATATTTAGTTAATTGCAGTACGTCTTTCTTGCTGGTAACATAACTTTGACTAGTATTGTTGAGTTATGTAATCAGACAGAAACTAGATGTTGAATTTTAACCGGAATTTCAAGTTAGCGGAATCAGCCAAAAGGAAGTGAAGGATTTAGGGGGCTTAACACAAAAAACTGTAATAACTGTAATAAATGTTATATTTAAATTCAAAATGCTATAACGACGACATCTATCAATTTTCAGCGAAATCAGGCAAAAGGAAGGAATATTACAGGAGAGAGGGTTAACACAATAAACTGTAATAATAATAAATTGTAATATTTAATTAATGTATCGATACGAAATCTAATACGAGGATTCAGAAGTCACTATGTAAAGTCATCTATTGATTTTTAGCAAAACGATCGAGCTGGGGAAATATCGTACATTGTCGGTGATTTCACAATGTAATATTATTATAGTACAATAATAATAAATAAATAATAATAAAATACAATAATAATAGAAGTGCAGAGAAGGTAGTCAGAGGTTGAGGTTGTGAGGTTGAGGTGGAGGTGGAGGTGGAGGGAGGTTTTCTATTAACTTTTTTGCCTGCGCTCGGCTGTTACGTTACGATAACCTATTATTAAGCTGCTCTTTAATGGTCAGTAGCAGCTAGCAAATTGCCCGACCTTTCCTTCAATGGTAGTCTAATTACTAGATTTTATTACTGGCTTTATTAAATTCGTTTCCATTCCAACCTCGTCCTGTATTTGGTCAGCCATCTTGCTACCTACCTATATAATATTATTTATTATTTATTATTATTATTATTAATTTTTTTTTTCATTAACCCTAATGCCAGTTTGGACTTTAATCTATCCTTAATTGGTGGCTCAGCCCAGAGACTGACCAAATATAATACTTGTCATTATAATGATAATTAACATTTACTACAGAGATATTATGAAACAATATAAAATAAAGTAAAAATATTGTAAATTTCACAAAATATATGGGAGTCCTTTCGGTATTGCCACCATCTTCAGCCACCACTTCAAATACTAAATGCAAGTTCAACCAGTTTACCGAACTGTCCCTTTTCCAGCTCCCATGGGGTTTTTCCCTGTCCCTCTTGTTACAGTAAAGTCTTAAAAAACATGGAAAACATTAAAATTAAAATGTCGTCTCGAAGAAGACAATAATAAATATATGAATACAAATACACTGTTTTTGTATGTTCGTATACAAGAAGCGACTTGGAGCATTATATTATTGACGATAAAAGGGGTGAATATTTGAGATTGGGTGGCTTTTATATAATAACTAGCAGTAATACCCGGCGTTGCCCGGGGAACTTTGACTTTTCTCCCAATATCTCCTATAAGGCTATTCAGTTCCTCGACAGTACATTCATGATGTTATAATTTTCAATTATTCATACGGAATAAGGCTTATAGTCCTTCAACTGTAGTAACGCTAGCTTTGGAGCTAAAACTAATTTATTCAAAAAGATTTCTCATTAATCGTTGCAATGGTTTTCGAGTTACAAATATTGCGTGAGTGGATGCTGGGATGGACCAGGGGTTGATTAAAAAATATACCTTAACCTTCCGGTAGATAAAACTTATCTATTCAAAAAGATTCCTCATTAATCATTGCAGTGGTTTTTGAGTTACAAAGATTGCGTGGGTGGATGCTGGGATGGACCAGATATTGAGGTACTAATACGCCTATAACCTCCCATAGACGATGACGAACAAATTAAAAAAAAAATTAATCAAATCCATCAAGCCGTTCGTGAGTTATAGCGGTACAACGCACAGACATTTTCAGCTTTATATATTGGTATATGGTAAAATGGCTTTTATCACCAATAATATAATCCTCCAGTCATTGTGTATACGAACTTACTTTCTCAAAAAACTGTATTTTTATTCATATATTTATTATTGTAATCTTTGATTTATTTCATATTTATTGATTATTAAAGTACAATTATAGGTGTATATATATATATATATATATATATAAGTGAGCAGGGTTAAAAGTGAGCAGGGTTATATATATATATATATATATATTGTATTTTAATCAGCCCATACTATTTCAATTTTTTTCTTCTACTACAAGATTTCAATTTGAGAAGACATTTAAAAAAAAAAAATGTTTTCCATGTTTTTAAGACTTTATTGTACAGGAGAAAGGTGAAAAACCGTGGGGCTGGAAAAGAGACAGTTCGGAGTGTAAACTGGTTGAACTTGCATTTAGTATTTGTTAAGTCGTGGCTGAAGATGGTAGCAATATCGAAAGTACTCCCATATTTTTTATATATCTTGTGAAATAGACAATATATAAAAAAACATACGTTTTCTTTATTGTTTTCTAGTCATTATAGTCGAAATAAACAATTAAAATGTCTTTCTTTTTGTAAAAAAGAAATTTCTTCATCAACTTATATAATAATGAATAGGTAATATTAATAAAAGTAATGTAAAGTAATTAATAAGAAGGTGCAACTAATGCAATTTGAGAGTGCAGTTTGCCATTGCAGCGGTCCAGCCTCCAGCGTCCAGCCTCCAGCCTCCAGCCCCACAGATCTTCCTAAGCTAGGCCCTCTGGCACTGTCTCCTCCCTCTCCGCTATTTATGACTCACGAAGTTTCGCCGTGCTCTCATTGTTTCGCCACATGATTCACATTGTGCTGTGTTGTGTTGTGTTGTGCTAACACTCACAGTTTGTCATCCCTTCACACTTACCAAGCCCCAGGCTGCCTCATGACAACTATATTACTCCTAGCCAGACTCTGTCTCTCTCTTCTCGCCATATTTCTGTTTAAGACATTTTCCATCTCCCAAGCTATAAGAAGTATAGGGGAAGTTATGTAATATGTTAGAAAATTTAAGTTTTCCGAATACTGATTCAAAAGAACAAAAAAAAAAACAATTCTGTCTGTGTGTGTGTCTGTGAACACGATAACTCAAGATAGAATAAAGGTATCGACATGAAATTTCATATGTGTATCCAGATCTACATAAGGATGACCGCGATTGGTCTTCAGTCACAATGATGGCTGAACCACACAAACAATTATTAGGGGGAGACAACACAAAAACTACCGATGTAATGAATGTATCGACACAAAATGTCATATGTAAATTCGAAACCCGGCGACACCTATTAATTTGTTACCAGTAGTTACTTGTTAGTAGTAGTTACTTGTTACTAGTAGTTGCTTGTTACTAATAGTTATCGGCCAAAGGGAAGGGAGTGATAAGAGGAGGGCTTGACTCAAAAACCCTAGTAACTGCCGATCTAATGAATGTATCGTCACAAGAGTTAGTATGAGGATTCAGAATCCCCTATGTAAGTCAAATATTGATTTTAGATTTTGAAGGGAGAGCGGAAACATAATTGATTAATTCCTGTTGGAAAAGTACTTTGCCCTCGATTAACATCGTATTTCGTAACTAATTAGTTTTCCTTGTCTCCTGACAAGTATCTAGCTAGAATGTAACGCTTCTTAGAGACGACGGCGTCTTACAAAAACTAGCTAAATTCTAACTAGTCTCTAGCAAAGTACTAGATAATTACAAGCAGAGGCCATGCAATTTGAATGAAGAGGGGGGGGGGGGGGGGGGGGGGGGGGGACTGCTCTTCTCTGCTTCTTTAAAATTGTCGATATGTTCATTCTATTGAGAGGAGCTCCGGTAGCGCAGGTATAGATAGCACTGTGCTCAATATCGTCGCGTAGCTGTTGCCCGGGCATGACTACCTGATAGCGTATAGGCTCAGAACCATCGCTTAAAGTCCCATCCGAAGGACGGCCTACCGGCGCCCTCGAGAGTATCGTGCCCATACAGACGACACATACAGAATCCCCCCCCCCCCCCCCCCCCCCCCACCCCCTTCATTCAGAGAATAAGAAAACATAAAATTTTTAAGATAACAACATAGAATTTCTGATCGAATACGTAACTTCCGACAAACTCATAGCTAAGGAAATAAAAAGAATCTCATGAGGATGGGGGCAGAAAGTCTGAAGAGAGTCTCGACATGGGCAGAGTTGGACATGCCCCAGTCTAGGAGATAATAGAGTGAAGGTTGGAAGCCTGACAGGCAGGAGTTGTGAAACAAACATGGCTATAGGAGAGGCCTGGCTACATCCGCCAAGTGCATGTCCATGTGACACCCTGACCAATGTGACATGTCCGCCGATAATAGTCCCTCAACTCACAGAGGGGGCGCGGAAAAAACAAGAAGACAATGGGAGCTGACCAATCTATGTGGCGAAGCTGCGGCAATCAGCGCCGAAACTACAGGGTCGGACACAGGCCAGGAAACCCAGACTGACCCCAATGATAACACACCATTTTGAGCGGTGATTTTGAGTGATTTACCTCACAGCTCACAGAGCAACATGCGAGAGACAGAGACAATGGATTCTGACATGGACCGGCCTCAATGGGGCTGTTGCACCATTTTACATTATCTGTCACTTTTGGAAATTACACAGCAGACAAAGGATTGGAACCTGGTTCGACCATATTGTTGTAAGCACAAATTGTATGCTACATTGCTGTTTATTTACTTAACTAATGTTTAAATATATATTTAGCAAAGCTAGCTAATAAATAGAGAATAATAATATTTATTTCTTTAATTTATAAACTTTGAAGTTACAGTAAATGTTGATTTTTTCCGGCATTTCTTCCAGAAGTGTCTTCTTTTTTTCTTTTTTGACCATATTTCAGGACACTTTCACGTCCCTTCTTCTGGTCACGATGAACGAAACGTTGGTTCATAGTGACAGGAAGAAGGGACGTATAAGTGTCACGAAATATTGTCAAAAAAGGAAAAAAGAAGACACCTCTGGAAGAAATGCCGGAAAAAATAAACATTTCAACATCCCAGAAAAGTTTAAGAAACATGTCGTCGGCACCATGCTAAACTAACGAATGTGAAAAATCGTGTTTTTCAAATTCGATGGTTTGCCGTAGTACTCAAAAAGGGCTACATACTGGTAAAACGACGGATCTGTTGGGTGGTCGTAAGCCAATGTCATTTTTACGAATATACAGCTTTGCCCGATCGAGTTATGCTATATTTACGAATATGATATTCAACAGTTTACACAGTTGGACAAATAAAAAAATTTTCCCAAACGCTATAATCCAAACTAGCGAAAATGCCAGATTCGTTAGTTCTCACTACATCAAAGACAGTTGAATGCGCATATTGAACCATAGTAATTCATCGAATGTGACACGTTTTTTTATGTACGCAAGCTTGCTGTTTACAATTTTACTATCTATAATTTGGGGAATGCAGAAGTCAATTGCTACTTGTGGGACGAAACTGAGGGAAAGAGGGGTAGCATCGAAATTTCTACATGCATTTTCAAATTCATTTTTGACCACCCAGAAGTAACCAAAATACGTATGATGTCTGACAACTGCGGAGGGCAGCAAAAAAATTTAGTATATATAAAAATGTTAGTTTCAATTCATGCTTGTGGTTTCAATACCGGAAATCAGAATTAAATAAAATTTTTGTCAAAACTAATTTGGATGACACTGATTTTGATGTTTTGATTCGAAAAAGAAAACGAGGGAAAAAATTCATTTCTCCCAATGATAGCCTTCCTGAACCCTTCATGCCATACGATGGTCGGATTTGTATATCGGAGGTGAAAAAAAAAGATTTATTGCAACTATGCAATCAAGGGCTAGTTCCCAGGGCGTACAGGTCTTATTACGAGCAACTTCCGACTTCAAAATATATCCGTGATTCTCTTCCAGAAACAGACAACACGGAAATTGAAGAATAAATGTATTTTTTATGAATTATGTAAATTTAATAAAAGTTTTTCAAAGTAAAAAAAAATAGTTATTTATTGTTTCATTCATTATTATTCATTTTTATAGCAATTTTTTAACCTACATGTAAAGTATCGAAAATGCCCGCCATGAAACTTCATTGCAAACTATCGAATTTTCACTAAAATTACACATTCGCTACTTTACCTTCAATTCAGTGACTTTACACCAAAAATTTCCATTTTGGTAAAGTAGCGAATATTTTTAAACAATTATTATTAATAATTTTACAAATAATTAAAATTAAAGTAATAACTTCAAACGGTAGTTTTACACTTAAAGTTATCTATAAAAATTTAAAAAATGAATATAACTAAATGCGCCAGGGGAAAAAACATTATATTCAGTGTTTTGGCTCTACTGAAAAGTGCCAATTTTCACATTCGTTAGTTTAGCATGGTGCCGACGATGTTACAACGTCTAAGTTCTAAAAAAATCGGACATTTTCTTTTGTTTCAAATTTTTTTTCCCAATCGAGTTTTCTATATTGTCCTCTACCTCAGAAATTAAAATTAATGACGAAGCATCGTTTGCTTGAAGGCAATAACGCTTGATTAAGTTCGCGTTGGTTTTGGTAACTGGCAGTATGGAACATTACAAACTTGTTGGAATTACGAGTCTCTATGTAAACACAGGTGCACTACGTGGAAAGTTTGGTAGGTTGGTAGTACAATGTACAACGAGAAGTCTAAGAACATATTAAAAATCAACTCGTTCAAAAGAGAATTCACAGAATAAACATCAACCTTCCATCTAAAAGAGAATTGTAAGAACATATTAGACTTCAACCCGAATTAAATGAGAAATGAGAGGTAGTCTGCTCTTCTCGGTACTCGATTTCACTGTCCGCTTCCGTCCAAGAGAGGGTCCGCCTAAGAGAGGGGTAAATGTGTTGAAATCCCAATATATTCTGCCGAGACCGTAAAAATTGTTCGCCCACCAGGGGTGTCCGGCTATCAGAGGTGACCGCCAAGAGAGGTTTCACTGTATATGTGTTTTACGAGTGAGTTACATCCAACTTTTGAACTGACACTGGAATGAGGCGTACACTTGAACTGAATTCCTAATGAACTTTCACTGGAATGAAAGTTTTCCCAATGAACTTAGGATGAGGAGCCTCTTTGCCATTGCAGAAGTTAGTTTAATATTTCTCCTACAGACAATGACGGATGTGAGAAAAAAAAGTGGCAGAAATGGCTCCCCTCAGAGCGTGCCATTATCTAATATACAGAGTGCAACATGTTCTCATCATTAAAGCGCAGTAACGGTGACAGCTATTGGCTATGGCGGTGTCGTTAGCCGGAGTCCAGATTTAGCACGGGACTCACTCTTACAAACAGGGGAACAGTTAATAGTCGGAAGTTTAACTGGCAACCAAGAGAGGGGGAGCTAATAGCATATAAATATATGTATTTATAGACTGGCTGGTAGAGTGACTACCTTGGAACGAATCCAGTCCGGTTGAGTGAGCATTTCAAAAAGAGGGGGACCCTCTGTCATCCGAAATTGAATAGTGGACTCATTCAACTATTAATATTAATATAGAGACATAATGGGCGGAAGGGAGAGATCTCTATAGAGGGAGATGGCCATTGAAGAGACGTGTTGAGCTGGAACGGACATATTCCTGGGGTGGGAAGCTGCGAGTGGCAGTCCCAGCAGGAGGACCCCAGGGTGGCTAATAGCTCCACTTTATTGTTTATTTATGAACTATCACCTTTTGAAACTGATACAATGTGAATCTGTGATGACGCCTAAATACGATACAACTGATTTTTCGCCAAATCTTTAAGAGCACAATTTCAAAAAGCCTTAAGGCTAAATGGAAGCCAAGTGTGTGAGAGAGACAGAAAATAAAGAAATGTATCCACTTTTCAAAGCCACAGAAATTATCCTAATTTGGTTTGGTTTGGCAAACTGAATTTAATTTTTTATTTTATAATGCCTCCTTTTGCAAAATATTGAATAAAAAATGTAGTTGTACAAACAATTTGGAATTCAAACCATCTTTTTCATGTGACATTTCAAACTAAATAAATGACATAAATAAAATGAGTAATTACAAATTAATAATAATAATATTAATAATAATAATAATAATAGAACAAAGACAATAGATGAATAGTAGTTTCATCTGAAACATAAAAATTAGATATCTTTTTCTGGCTAAATAGTCTACACCTAAACTTCGACATAAGTTTCTGCTCTTCTTCTAAACTTTCGAAATCTTTATTTGCTGGAATTAAGCTTCAGTTTTTGATCTCGTTATGGGTACCTCGATCTCTTAATTTGAGACTACAGTCCGCCTCATACGTTTGTTTCTGCTCTCCATCTAAACCTTCAGTCTTTTTATTTCTTGAACTCTTAACTTCTATTTTTGCTTTTTTGAGACACCAAAAAATATTTTCAAAGCGGTTCAACGACATCATCTATTAATTTTCAGCTGAATGAGCCGAAGGGGAGGAAGGATCAGAGGGGCTAAACTAAAAAATCCCAATAACTGCAAATGTAATGATTGTATAGGCACAACATTCAGTGTGTGTATTTAGAGGCCACTAAGTAGGTAAGTCAAATATTGAATTTTAGTCCAAACAATCGATTTCTAGGGAAGTACATAGCCGATTCAACTACGACTGTTTTATACTGTTTCATCCTTCAGATAGAGAATGTAGTGAAATCATAAAAAATTTAGATGTTTATGAAATATTTTGATATAGGTAGTTCATTTAATGCCTATAAATATGTACTATAGAAATCATAATCCAGATGATAGCTCATAATTGGATAAGTACCCAACCCAAGGCATTAAACTCTCCTTAGAAGACTTGACGGGGTGGGGGGCGCATGTGATTAGAGAGATGTTTTGATTATCGCGGGCAGGCGAGAATTATTTCTTTGAAATTGTAAATTTCTGTTTCGGTTTGATCTACTAAACCAATTTTAAATATAGAAAGTGTGTTTTATTCAATATATATATATATATATTTTTTCATAACAACGACACCTATTAATTTTCAGCCAAATCGGCCGTAGAGAAGGTTAGGTTAGGGGGGCTCAACTCAAAAATCATAATAACTGCCAATGTAATGGATGTATCGATACGAAATTTAGTATGAGGATTCAGAAGTTCCTGTGCAGGTAAACTATTGACTTTTTAGTCAAAACATTGGTTTTGGAGGGAGAACAAAATGTCAATTGATTAATTTGTGCTGAGGAACATTGGCCGTTGATTAACCGACAAACACTTTTTGTTTAAAATATTTTATAATTTATAGGACCCCGGAAACCGTTAAAACTCAATATCGAATTGTGGAAGAAATTTTTTGCTCATCTGTCTGCACGCACAATTCTGAAAGTCAACAAAAAAAATAATAAACATGCATTTTATCGAGTAAAAAATAAAAATCGTAATAATGGAAGATTACGGCAGGTGTGCAGTGGGTTTGGGTTGGAGGATTATTGAAGGAGTGGGAGGGCGGCGAACCAATGAGAAGCCGCCATTACCTCAATATCTCTGTAATTATGAAAGTAAATAGATGGGCATTACAGGAGGAGGTGGCCTTCTATTGGTCCGTAGCTAGGACCAATCAGAGGCCAGCAAAGCGTGCCTCCATCTAAAAGTCATTTTTATTTATTTATATTTAATGTATGTGTGGATCAGTGGGGAGGTATGACCAATAACTATAGGCAAACTGACCCCACCCCCCAGGAAATCTAAAGTCATCATTTTATAATCCGGATAAAAGAGGTTTTACTCTGAAGCAACATAGGTTATCCATCGGCAATGTTCTTCCTCATCGCAAGTTAGTCGAGTAAAATGTTGATGTCACACTAAAATAAATGCTAGTATTGTACTAAATTGAATATTCCTTATTTTTTATTATTAAATCTTTATTTATTTATAAATAAAATACTTTATTTACATATACAAATAATTCGAAAATCAAAAATCCTATACTAAAGACGACCTCTAAAGATGACCGTCAGAGTGTAGTCGTCATAATTTACAAATAAAGAAGAAATTAAGTACATCTACCACTTAGCGTTCAAGTATAGAACAACAAAACACAATTACAACTTGTTTAAAGATGAAATTATACCTTCGCCTAAGTACATAATAAATTTTATTTACAAACAAGAAAGGATTTTGTCAATATAAATATATATCTTTGACCTTTAAAATTTAAATCCAAATAATCATAATCTGTTTCGATTTGAGCCTAATTATAATAAATGTTATAAAATGATAATAAAAATTAATACGACTTAAAAAGATTAATAGTAATTAATAATAGGAATAAATAGTAATAAGTAATATTATATATAATATTAGGGAAAATAGAATAGCATTAGATCAGAATAATGATTGAAATTGTATTCTGGTTAAACTATGATATTTTTGGCTCGTCTACAATAATTAGTAAGAGAGATCCAACATTGTTCCTTCAATTACACTTCTTATTGTTGTAGGTTCAATAATTAATGTTTAACTACGAGGTCATATCGCCTACTACTAGAGTGCTCTTTTGTCAGTCTGGTGGACATGAGCCCGACTCTACTGTGGGAATCCTAAATTTTGCCTACCTACCCTAAATTTTTATTCACCTAGGGTAGGGATCTTTAACGAGTACCTGACAACGTACAGGCTCGGGACCATCGTTTAACGTCCCTTCCGAAGGACGGCCTCGGGCCGGGTTGCGAACCCACAATCTTGAGCTCGGAAGGCAAGCACGCATACCACTGAGCTACCGGCGCCCTCATTTCTGTTATATGTTTGGTTGTTAATTTTAAATAATTGGATATGAAATTTGATGTCAATATTCTGTTGACAGAGATTCGTAACATAAAATTGCGGTGGAAAGTCAACATAGAATTTGTACTTGGTAAAGCTGGGTAAAGTAACTTGGTGGTTGAGTGTTTAGCTTGGTGGGGCGACTGACCAGCGGCCTGCTTTGTGCCCTCCAAACACATGTTGGCCCCATTAGGCCCCCCTTCGAGACTTCCACAAATTAGGTCGCCTTCCCCCCACTTCTATTTTTTGCCAAATCTTCGTCTGGCGCCTTCCAATTTGCCAAAGTCATCTAACTTCTGAACTTGGACACGCCCATGGCGACTTTCCAACCACACCCTTATAATCAGCTCAATTGCAGCCGGAAAAAAAAAAAAAAATGCATTAGGGTTCCATTGAGGGAAATGTCCAAAAAGTGGAAAATCATTAAGGGTTAAATGGGTCTTTTAAGGGAGGCATAACATCCTTTCTATTAGGGGTCTTTTTATTTACAAAGAGAAAAGCGGCCATTAGGCCGTCTGTCTGTCTGTTCGGTTCCCAACAAAGACTCCCAGCCAACTGATTTCGAAACTTTTTGAACCCAATTGCCGTCAGACAGTGATCCCAGAAACAATTCTGGGTGGCCCCAGATGTAGAGAACCCTTATCGTTCGATTTACATGGATAACCTATTAATTAGATTCTGAATTTTTTTGACATGAAAACGTCTATTCGCTCGTTATGCACAGTGATAGCCGGTCAAACTTTCTTGTGTTACAAAATACCGTCAGATTTCAATCGATAATAACTACGAGACTAATAATGCGATAACAACGGTTGAGGTCACAATGAATAGAGCATGTCTGTACGTGTTTGTTTTGACTGGTGTGGGCGCCGGCGGATGATTGTTGCGAGTTAGCGTTGTGTAAAATGAAAAATTAGTGTAGCGTGATAACGCGTTTAGATAGCACGTTGATTCGGGTGTCATTGTAAAGAGCTTGAGGAGCACTACTAGGACTCAAAGTGAAACAATAAAAATATTCGCCGAAATATATGTAAAAATCGGTATTAAATTGAAAATTGCAAAAATTTTAATGATGTCGTCTCATATGAATCGTAAATATGCGCGGAATTATAGACAACGCAAATCAGAGGAAAGCTCGCATGAAAAGGAATTTTAAAAACCTAAAAAGTCTAGTGCCGAGCAAATGCAAGAGCTACGGCAGCATCGAAAAGATAATGAAAAATGATTTTATCCTGACGTTTTTACCTAAAATCTACGGCGTGGACCTTGACTACGCCTTAATGTTTTTTTAAAGCTGGCTTTGGGAGTCTTTTCTTGAAGGAAATTCGAGGCGCACCTCCCTTACTCTTATTATACCAATGGTCATTTAAGAGACCTGTATGTAACACTGATTGTTAACAAAAATAACTAAGTTGCATTTCGGAACTTACTGACAGATTTAGTTTTCGGGTCATAGGTACACATACATCTCCGATTTATATATATGATATATAGGTATAAGCGAAATTTGAAATAGATATATCAAGTGGTAGGCCGAAGATTCAAGGTTATGACAAACAGACATACGGACAGACAACCGAGTGACTATGAACCCTCTTGGAGTCTACGAATCTTTAAAAAGAAGAAAAAAAATACTGATGTTGATCTTAAAAAGGACACGGCGGTCGTGGACAAGAAGAGTGGAGATTTCGGTGGTTTTCCAAGCAACTAAATGCCAATTACTTACGAATGTCTGTCAACAAAGTTACCGAACCTCTTCCAAGGGTATTTTACGACCGTAAATCCTTATCATGAGGAGATTTTTCCCAGATAAATGGCTGGTTTTTGCTGTGTTGTACATGGCTACAGACAGATGTTGAGGTCTCTATCTGAACTGGGATCAGGGACTTGAGGGCACTCTCCAGGCAGGTCAGTTCAGCACAGTTACTGTGCTCAGTCTACAGCATCTGACTAGCTATGTTACCCTGCGTTCCTCAAGTAAATCCAGTAGCACTCATACTAACCTGTGGAGAGAGGGCGCCGGTAGCTCAGTGGTATGCATGCTTGACTTCTGAGCTCAGGAACGTGGGTTCGTAACCCGACCGAGGCTCTTAGTTTATTTTATCTGGGAGGTAAGATAAACTTAAGCATGCCGTCCTTCAGATGGGACGTTAAGCGAAGGTCCCGAGCCTGTACGATGTCAGGTACTCGTTAAAGACCCCTACCCTAGGTGAATAAAAATTTAGAGTAGGCAAAATTTAGGACTCCCACAGTAGAGTCGGGCTCATGTCCACCAGAGTGACGAAAGAGCGCTCTGGTAGTAAGCGATATCACCTCGTAGTTAAAGCCCGGGCATGAGTCATAAAACCTAACCTAACCTGTGGGGAGAGCTCGTCCTATCTGCAGTGTTGCCAGATTCTTGACTACAACTTATCGTATCGAGATATCAAAAATTATCGTACGATTATCGTACGGTGAAAAATGAAATTATCGTACGTTTTATCGTACATTTTTTTTTTTAATCGTACAAAAAAATCGTACTAAATGATTATACAAGTTTCTTATTAACATTAAAAATTAAAAAAAGTTGCACGTGCCCGAAGAAACTGTTTTCGAAATATTGTTTTGGTTTTTCTACACGATAAGATTAGCAGAGGACATTCAAATACTTTGCTCTTTGAATACAACTATGAAGATAGTGTTGAATCGATACTCTGAACATCGATCTATCGCTGAATATAGACCTACAGTTACATAAAATAAGCGGGAAATTTTGAAATGGTTTGAATTTGAATAAAGTAACAATTTTTATTTTTTATCGTACAATATCGTACTTTTTTTGTTATTATCGTACAAAAATTGTACGATAATCGTACATCGTACATTTTCCAAATTTTGCTTGAATTATCGTACATTTTCCTAATTTTGCTTGAATTATCGTACATGTACGATAATTATCGTACGTCTGGCAACACTGCCTATCTGGCCCAGTAAGGAGTAGGGAGAAGCATCGGAATGAAACTATCGAGTGTAACATCGAAGGGCACCATCGATATTCAGAAAACATCTTCTTCTTTTCATCGATGGTCTTATTTCAATATCAATATGACATGGATTATGAAATTTGAAAAACCAAACAAAATTTATTATATACCTAAATGTCTTTATTGCTTTCATAAAAAGAGAGAGAAATAGAGAACAAAAATGAATAAATTAAAGAAACAAAAAATATTGGGGTGAATCAGCTGATATGTACTCCCCCAGTGCCTCCAAAGCCAATCCACCGTTTGGGCTGGAACTCAATATTTGACCTACATAATGGCCTCTGAATCCTCATAATAAATTTTTGTGTTGATACATTCACAACATCGGCAGTTATTGGGATTTTTTAGTTGAGTTCCACCTCGTTAGTACACAACGTTGCCCTGTGGAATCACAAATCCCTAATCCCAGAGTTGCTAACAGTTGCTAAATCCGAATGGCGGGAAGTTCAACTCATTTTGTTCACTGTCTTTCTTGTACTTCTCCAGCTGTACAGAGTATAGGAGAAATTGTGTAATCGGTCATCAATTCTGTCCCAAATACTCCAATCTGAGTTCGAAGATATTCATTTGTTAATGTCACCTTTTTTGAAAATGTCCGTAAAATATGAGACCCACCTTCAAAAGACGTGCAAGATGTGTCAAGAGACTGAATGTAGTGCAGTTGGAAAGATATTAAGCTGTCATTATATAGTATTTAATGATGTGTTAACCACAAGAAGAGCGAAGGAGAAGACATGAGGAGGCGTTCGGCTGGAAGGAGGACTACCTGGGATAATCCTGACATGGTCCGCTGCTCCTCTGAAGACAAGTTTAGTGCTGAGAAGTCAAAAAAAAGAAGAATGGATGACAAAAAGAAAAAGGAAAATAGGATACGAATGGCATGAAAGGAGAATTGCAGCTGACGGAGTTCTGTTAACTCCGTGTTATTTATGGGCAGTTAGCGGTGAATCCGATCCGAGCTATCATTTATTGCAAGCGTCACCATTTTTTTTTTTTTTTTTTTTTTTTTTCTTGGCTCTTGAAGACTTCTATGGAGATGAGTTTCATTCAGCTTGGGCCTCTCAATGGCACAAATCCATGCCCCAAAAGAGACCTTCGCTAATTCGAATTTGACATTCAACTGATATCCTGATATCCGAAAACATGTTTGCAATCTGTGTCGAGATAAAATGGAAAACTAATAAAATAAAGTTGATGACAGCCAGTGTTCTTTAGGAGGAATTAATCAATTCATTTTTCGCTCCCCTCCAAAACCAGTCGATAGTAATAGTTGGCTTACATTGTGGCTCCAGAATTTTCATACTAAATGTGTCGATAAATTCATTACATCGGCAGTTATTAGAGTTTTTGAATTGTGCCCCCTCCCGTGAACCCCCTTTCCTTCTCTCAATATCGAAATTTTACAGGTTATTGGATTTTGACTTCAAATATAAAATTTCATGTCGATACATTCATTACATCGGCAGTTATTAAAGTTTTTTTGTGAAGCCTCTCTCCAATACTCCTCTTGCCATTGGCTGATTGAGCTAAAAATCATAAGGGGATGTTAGAGAGTTTTGATTCAAATATAAAATGTCGGTACGTTCATTCTATCAGGGATTATCGTGTTCACAGATACACATCTTTTTTTCGTATTTAGAATCTGAAGGTCGGAATATTTTGTTCAGCTCTGAGTTCTCCAGACGGCTATGTCGGAAAAAACATCATTTTGTTAATGAATAATATACTTTTTTCGTTGCAAAAAGTGGCATTTGGTGTCACGAGAAAAGTAACACAGCAGTGTCCTTTCGACATTTTTTTCGGACTTGGCCAGAGACACTGCCGTGTCTCCTGATTCTGTTGAAAACTCCACATCGAATTTTTGACCGATTACATAACTTACTCTATACTTGGTATAACTGGGGAAGTACAAGTACCGGTGATCCACCGAGAGTGCACTTCCTTAGCATGCTGTGTCATGTCTTCCACTCTCCCTTCGTTTGGTCTAAAAAGAAATATTTGCCATACATAATGCCTTCTGAATCCTCATACTAAATTTTGTGTCGATACATTTATTACATCGGCAGTTGTTACTGATTTTGAGTGACTCTGTACCTCAGATGAGAAGGACGACCTCATACACTTTTTGTTCCATTGTCCCTCTTTGTGTATCCCCAGGCAAACATTTCTCCACCATTATCTCACCAATAGACCAGAATATTACTCAGAAACATTTGTGCATATTTTAAATAATTTAGAAGTTAGAAAAATTAACAATTTATTTTTATTTTTTACTGTTGCTTAGAAAATAAAGAATAATATAATTTAATTTGTTGCATGTAAGATGGAGATATATATTTATTATTATTATTATTATTATTTATTCATGTTCATGTCACATCTTGTTTTATATAATTTTTGAATTTTTCTTTTATCCTTTTATATTTATTTATACAGTAGAACCTCTATAAGTCGAACATCAACGGAGACTCCAAAAAAATTCGAGTTATAGAGTTTTCGATTTATGGAGGATTTCGAATTAGGCGGATTTTGATTCGACTTGTAGAGGTTAAGATTCATTCTAACTAATTTTGAGTTAGAGAGGTGAAATAAATAAAAATTCAAGTTAAAGAGGTAACAAACATATTTATATTTATTATAAATCAACATTATTTCAAAACGTAGCCCGACCGAGGCCCTTAGTTTATTTTATCTGGGAGGTAAAATAAACTTAAGCACGCCGTCCTTCGGATGGGACGTTAAGCGATGGTCCCGAGCCTGTACGATGTCAGGTACTCGTTAAAGACCCCTACCCTGGATGAATAAAAATTTAGGGTAGGCAAAATTTAGGACTCCCACAGTAGAGTCGGGCTCATGTCCACCAGAGTGACGAAAGAGCGCTCTGGTAGTAGGCGATATGACCTCGTAGTTAAAGCCCGGGCATGAGTCATAAAACCTAACCTAACTTAACTTATTTCAAAACATCCTTAAAATAAAAAATACGTAGTATATGTAGGTATCAAAAAAAGTCAGAAATTTTTTTTTTGCTTTAGATAATTGGTAATCCTATTTATTGTATACTCCTAAATTGTTTTCTAAGAAACAATGGTGTACATTGTCGGCAAATTCTTAAAGTCGGTAACTTATTTTTCTTCGAGCTATAGAGGTAATAAGTTTCAAATAATCGAGTTGTAAAGGTTTTAAAATAAAACATTGCTATGTTCGAGATACAGAGATCCAATTTATTTTTTCGAGTTATAGAGGGAAAATATGTACCAAAATGGCTTGTAGGGACTCACTGATTATTTCGACTAATAGAGGGTTGAGATGTTGAGTAATGGAGGTTTTGGGGCTTGAAGGGAAAGGAACAAAACTTTTTTTCGAGTTTTGGAGGTTTTCGACTTATCGAGGTTCTACTGTTTTAACATTGATGACGTCAGCCGGACGCCTGACACTGAAAAAGGAAAAAGAAAAAAAAGTTATTTTTTGCCAATTTTGACCCCTCGAAACTTGGTCAAAAATGATTCTTTTTGGCTGCTTTTTTATTTTGAATATGAAACTTCGAGTTTCTGACTGATTGCATAACTTCCTCCATACTACACATATAACCTCTTTTCATAATACAGTATCTATCCATGTTGAGTAGAAAATACTGAAGATTATACATCCTCTGTAGAGGGTCCTCTCAATCTGCAACCCTCAAAAATTGCAATAATTCAGGAACATTGTTCAGGTGCTTGAAGCGGTGTGTGGACATGACACAAGAATTTTGATCGTCTTCAACCAAATAATATGGGCAAAGCGAAGTTTTTTGACGACAACCTAATACTAATGAATAGGCTTTAGTAAAAAAAATATGTTAGACATAATTCAAAAAAATTTTTGTTTTTCGTCTGTATAAATCCTCGTTGGGAACCCCCTCTGTCTACGCCACTGATGCCGAACGTGTAGTTTAGTTTTGTCCGATAGAGTGTGCTCTAAAGGCTATCATCCACAACTGACTCCCCGCTAACTGAGATATCTGAATGGTGACTATTACATCAGATATGGGGTTTAACGGGCCGTTATTAATAACAGTTCAGTAAGGACCATTAGACAGAAGGGAGGGGGACATCATCTGGGGTCTGGGGTGTTGTCAGCGCTGTCTGCCCGCCTAACTCAGCATTAATAGGGTGCAACTCACTTATCTAACAGTAGCTGTGGTGCCAGGCTTTGTACGGGCAAGTCCACATCTTTTGAAAAGTAATCTTACTTTAACTTACAACATTCTAATCTAGTAAACTGCGAGTTATTAAACAGCTGAAGGGAAAAGGAGGCGTAACTCTAAAACCCTAAAAACTGCCGATGTAATGAACATAATGACAAAGGATCGATTGGTTTTGGAGGCAGAGCGAAAACGTAATTGATGAATTTGCGCTGGGAAAGTACATTGTCGGTGTCATATACTACGAGGTCAGATCGCCTACTACCAGAGCGCTTTTTCGTCGCTCATGTGGACATGAGCCAGACTCTACTATAGGAGGCCTAAAAACCCTAAATTTTGATTCACCTAGGGTACAGGCCCGGGATCATCGCTTACATCCCAACCGATCTCTGGGCTACTAGCGTTTAGAGATAGTTCTCCGGTTTGATCGCTCGTTAATTTGCTACCTGACCTAACGATTTAATCTCTTTGTATTTTTCCCCCTCTTCAAAAAAAAACAACTCATTTTTTGAAGTGAAAACTTCTTTAGCACCGTTGTGATTTGAAACTCGATGAAACGAAAAAGCGACACTATTGCCTTATCTATATATTGTAGCGATCCATATTGACCTCTACATATAAAATTTAAAAAAATTTAAACGAAATAATATTGTTACGCTGAGGCTGGATATCTCGGAGTTAAAGTTTAATAATGTCATTCGATTCTATTGATATTTGTATATAGAAATGAAATTCTAAAGTATAAACATGTTAGAAATTAAGAATGTGAGTAAAATAAATAGTTAATGTAAAAAAAAATAGAATGTATGGCTGTGATAATTTTAGCCAATGGGCAATAAGAGTTAATCCAAAATGGATACCTTGATTCGTCCCCTCGAGGTAGTGTGTGTGTCTGAGGAGAGGACTGTTCAGAGATGGTTCAATGAAAGTGAGTGTAGTGAAAAGTAGAAAATGTAAGTGATTTTTTGAGAAGGAAGAAAGGTACTGAGGGGAAGTATCCCGGAGAACTCCAACCACAAAAGAAATGGAGAACATGACTATTATTAGCTAAAACACTTAGAATCCAGAAGAGAGGAGAAGACGTGGCCGCAATGTCGACAACCCATACTCAACTTACCATGTTGGAAACATCATTTCATCAACAGGCAGAATAGAAGAAAGGGGAGATGTCCCGCAGGTTTAGTTAAATGTTGTGTAAAAAAAAATTATTATATATGTGTGTAAAAGTTTTTTGTCACTAACCCAGTAAAAAAAAATATATAACAAAAAAATTTTATAAACTAGTCTATAAAAATATAAAATGTAACATTTTTTTTTGTATATATGACTTTTTATTGATTTTAACCATTTTCATAATTATTTAGTAAATTAAAAAAAAAAAAACTTATATAAGTCAAGAAACAAAACGTTACAATATATATATATTGTAATGTTTGTTTTACTACTTACAATTTAATGTAGGTAATAATTAATTTACCAAATAGAAATTTATATAATTACTTGATATATCAAGAAAAAAAACTAATTTCATTAAAATAATTGTAGACATTTCTTTTTATAATGTCTAAAATAGGGTCTATGGATTCGTTAATGATAAGTACTGAGTGTTAGGCGATGCACAGGTACAAATATACAATCATTAAATTTCTGATCTATTTGTATTTTCATATGTTTTAAACATTATCAACAACAAAATTACTTAAACTAAACTTGCGACATGGAAACAACAAACTATATTTTTGATGTAAAAAATATTAAAATTATCTTTCATGTCTCTTTCTTTACCCTTTTGTTGAATTTTTTTACACAACATTTCCCTTCATAATAAAAAGAAATTTTTTTTTTAAATATTCATAAAGTTATTTATGTTATCTTTATTTTACTTGCGGATTGTATGACCAACGATGATTTTGGATGAACATTCCTCCAGGGGCGTAGCCAGGATTTTGAGCAGGGGGGGGGGGGTTAAAAAGTAAATTCATTTTTTTTAGCTAATTTCAAAAATGTATTTAACATATCAATTAATACATTTTTTCTAGTCTGGCGGGGGTACAATGTTTCTTTACATGTTTTCCAAGCATTTTCACCTTTAAAATTTGAGATGTTTGATGGGGTACCTTCTTTTTGTGCCATGGGAGCTTGGACTATTAGGTTGTCTGTCTGAATCTCTAGGCTCTTCAATTCAATTATAAAATAATTCAAGATACTTACTAAAAAACTTCCTAATATCTATGCCAATTTTAATAATTTTATGCAAATATGGAAAACAGTCAAAACGGAACGGAACTGTTAGACGAAAACTTCGTCAAAACCTCAAAACAAACTGTCACGTGAACAGTTACAGCGCATGGCCTGCGCGGCCTGCACTTACAACAGCTGATTGCTGATTTAGGAGTCAGAAGAACGGGAAATTTGATGATCCTATGGTAACTTGCAAGCAATGCATTTTTAATAAAAACTATTTTTTTAGTTTATTTAATTTTTATATTTTTTTTTCTCTGGCCAGGGGGGGGGGGGCACGTGCCCCCCCCCTGGCTACGCCCGTGCATTCCTCTTTACTCTGCGTCCTCGGACTCGACCACACGTCTCTCTCGTCTTATCCTCCACTCCACTATGTAAATCGACGAAAGACGCCACCATTAGGGGACATCCATTCCGACATCAATCCGTGCAGCAGTTCCACACCTCACCGAATCACTACCACTCACCACAACTCACTCATATACAAAAAATAATTACAGGGCAGATCTAAAAAGAGAACATCCACCTTCTCCTGCTCAACACACAAACATACGCCATTGTTCTCTCGCCGCTCATTAGATTGTCGAATATCTAATTACTATGTTCATCTATTTTATTTTTGTGTCTATTTATTTTTATTCTTATCGTTCTGTTTTCTTTTATATTTTTATTATACCAAGGTATATATTTTTTTTTAAAATAATTTTTCTATTCCATTGTATATTTTTAATTTCATTCTTATTAGTTCCCAGATATCGATTGATAAATTAATCGATTTAAATAATTTCATTAATTGAAACAATCTATCTTGTTTTCTTAGGTAATGCCCCCCCCCCCCCCCCCCAAAAAAAAAAATCACTAAAAATTTACATATTTTATTGTAGTGGTCAAATCGAGACACTATAACAGCTGTTTTATTTAGTCATCTGTTTGAATTACTAACATAAGGAGTCTCTAGTCTTGCGACACAAAAAAGATAATCATGAAAAATTCCACTGGGGGCCATGGTGGCCATGCGGGCTAGAGCGTAGGGCTTTGGTCGCATGGGCTCACCATGGTTTGCGGGTTCGAATCCCGTCCGGGAGTAAGTTTTATTTCGTAGATAGAACTCCCTCCCGGGGCCATGGATGTCGTAAATAACTAAACTATATATAACACATTGACATGGCTAATATGCACGATCATAAAGCCAAAAAAAAAAAAAAAAAAAAAAAAAAAAAAAAAAAAAAAAAAAAAAAAAAAAAATTCCATCGCCTTCTCCTCTCTCTCTAAAAAGTTTGGAATTTTTTTAGACTTTTAAGAACTTATTAAGGAAACATTTATTTCATACGTTAGTTACCATAAGCCACTCGTGTCATTTGTTGAAATTAAAAACATGGACTTTGAATAATAAAATATAAAATAATTTTTAAACATGGTACCAATCTATATTAATAAAGCTGAAACGGGGTTTATGTGTTTGTTTGTTCCAGCATCATGCCCAAACGGCTGGACGGATCTTCATGAAACTTCACATGTAGCATTCTTTTGAGCCCGATTGAATACTAGGCTATGTGGCGTCCCAAAATTTATAACGGGAGGGGGGGTTGTAAGGCGGGCCTAACTACATACTGGCTGTAGAGTCCGCCGTTGCAAGGCACACTTGGGAGGGGGGTATGCCTAAATATAAAGATACGGGTACATAATTAACTAATGGTCGGATTGTCATGGAATTTCACATGTAGTGTTCTTAAAGGCTAAATTGAAAAATAGGGTGGGTGGCGTCACAACATTTTGATCAGGAGGGGGGTTGTGGGGGTAGCCCTAAATATAATGATACCGGTAGCTCATTAATTAATGGTCGCATTGTCATGAAATTTCATATGTTGTTTCATATTCTTGAAAGCCAAACAGAAAAAAAAAGTGTGTGACGTCACAAAATTGTGAACGGGAGGGGGGTTGTGGATTTTTGAACTGAGCCCTCTCCCCAGAACTCCCCCCTCCCCTCGGCCTATATAGCTGAAATTTGACTGGTTATGTCCTAAATGCATTTTAGTTTTAAATACGAAATTTTATGTTGATACATTCATTACATCGGCCGTTATTAGGAGTTTTGAATTGAGCCCCCACCCCGGAACTCCCCCCTCCCCTCACCCGATATCGCTGAAATTTGACTGGTTATGTCCTCCGCGGATGTTAATTTTAAATGCGAAATTTGATGTTGATACATTCATTACATCGGCAGTTAATGGGATTTTTAAATTCAGATTCGCTTATCTACCCATTCTCTTCCACCGGCTTCTATACTTCTATACTGAAACGGGGTTTGTTTGTATGTTTGTTCCAGCATCACGCCGAAACGGCTGGACGGATATTCATGAAACTTCACATGTAGCATCCTCTCAAGACCGATTGAATAATAGGCTATGTGGCGTCTCAAAATTTCGAACGGGAGGTGGGGTTGTAAGGGGGGGCTAAGCATAAGAATAGTGCTAACTCATTAATTAATGGTCGGATTGTCATGAAATTTCATATGTAGTATTCTTGAAGGCCAAACAGAAAAAAAAAGTGTGTGACGTCACAAAATTGTGAACGGGAGGGGGGTTGTGGATTTTTGAACTGAGCTCTCTCCCCAGAACTCCCCCCTCCCCTCGGCCTATATAGCTGAAATTTGACTGGTTATGTCCTAAATGCATTTTAGTTTTAAATACGAAATTTGATGTTGATACATTCATTACATCGGCCGTTATTAGGAGTTTTGAATTGAGCCCCCACCCCGGAACTCCCCCCTCCCCTCACCCGATATCGCTGAAATTTGACTGGTTATGTCCTCCGCGGATGTTAATTTTAAATACGAAATTTGATGTTGATACATTCATTACATCGGCAGTTAATGGGATTTTTAAATTCAGATTCGCTTATCTACCCATTCTCTTCCACCGGCTTCTATACTTCTATACTGAAACGGGGTTTGTTTGTATGTTTGTTCCAGCATCACGGCGAAACGGCTTGACGGATATTCATGAAACTTCACATGTAGCATCCTTCCAAGACCGATTGAATAATAGGCTATGTGGCGTCCCAAAATTTCGAACGGGAGGGGGGGGGGGGGGTTGTAAGGGGGGGCTAAGCATAAGAATAGTGCTAACTCATTAATTAATGGTCGGATTGTCATGAAATTTCATATGTAGTATTCTTGAAGGCCAAATAGAAAAAAAAGTGTGCGACGTCACACAATTGTGAACGGGAGGGGGGTTGTGGATTATTGAACTGAGCCCTCTCCCCGGAACTCCCCCCTCCCCTCGGCCGATATCGCTGAAATTTGACTGGTTATGTCCTAAGTGGAGTTTAGGTTTAAATACGAAATTTGATGTCGATACATTCATTACATCGGCAGTTATTGGGATTTTTGAATTGAGCCCCCACCCCGGAACTCCCCCCTCCCCTCGGCCGATATCGCTGAAATTTGACTGGTTATGTCCTCCGCGGATATTAATTTTAAATACGAAATTTGATGTTGATACATTCATTACATCGGCAGTTATTGGGATTTTTAAATTCAGACTCGCTTATCTACCCATTCTCTTCCACCGGCTTCTATGCTTCTATACTGAAACGGGGTTTGTTTCTATGTTTCTTCCAGCATCACGCCCAAACGGCTGGACGGATATTCATGAAACTTCACATGTAGCATCCTTTCAAGACCGATTGAATAATAGGCTATGTGGAGTCCCAAAATTTCGAACGGGAGGTGGGGTTGTAAGGGGGGGCTAAGCATAAGAATAGTGCTAACTCATTAATTAATGGTCGGATTGTCATGAAATTTCATATGTAGTATTCTTGAAGGCCAAATAGAAAAAAAAGTGTGCGACGTCACACAATTGTGAACGGGAGGGGGGTTGTGGATTATTGAACTGAGCCCTCTCCCCGGAACTCCCCCCTCCCCTCAGCCGATATCGCTGAAATTTGACTGGTTATGTCCTAAGTGGATTTTAGTTTTAAATACGAAATTTGACGTCGATACATTCATTACATCGGCAGTTATTGGGATTTTTGAATTGAGCCCTCACCCCGGAACTCCTCCCTCCCCTTGGCCGATATGGCTGAAATTTGACTGGTTATGTCCTCCGCGGATGTTAATTTTAAATACGAAATTTGATGTTGATACATTCATTACATCGGCAGTTATTGGGATTTTTAAATTCAGATTCGTTCATCTACCCATTCTCTTCCACCGGCTTCTATACTTCTATACTGAAACGGGGGTTGTTTGTATGTTTGTTCCAGCATCACGCCCAAACGGCTCGACGGATATTCATGAAACTTAACATGTAGCATCCTTTCAAGACCGATTGAATAATAGGCTATGTGGCGCCCCAAAATTTCGAACGGGAGGGGGGGTTGTAAGGGGGAGCTAAGCATAAAAATAGTGCTAACACATCAATTAATGGTCGGATTGTCATGAAATTTCACATATAGTATTCTTGAAGGCCAAATAGGAAAACAAAGTGTGTGACGTCACAAAATTGTGAACGGGAGGGGGGTTGTGGATTTTTGAACTGAGCCCCCTCCCCGGAACTCCCCCCTCCCCTCAGCAAAAATCGCTGAAATTTGACTGGTTATGTCCTAAGTGGATTTTAGTTTTAAATACGAAATTTGATGTCGATACATTCATTACATCGGCAGTTATTGGGATTTTTGAATTGAGCCCCCACCCCGGAACTCCCCCCTCCCCTCGGCCGATATCGCTGAAATTTGACTGGTTATGTCCTCCGCGGATATTAATTCTAAATACGAAATTTGATGTCGATACATTCATTACATCGGCAGTTATTGGGATTTTTGAATTGAGCCCCCACCCCGGAACTCCCCCCTCCCCTCGGCCGATATCGCTGAAATTTGACTGATTATGTCCTAAGTGGATTTTAGTTTTAAATACGAAATTTGATGTCGATACATTCATTACATCGGCAGTTATTGGGATTTTTGAAATTGAGCCCCCACCCCGGAACTCCTCCCTCCCCTTGGCCGATATGGCTGAAATTTGACTGGTTATGTCCTCCGCGGATGTTAATTTTAAATACGAAATTTGATGTTGATACATTCATTACATCGGTAGTTATTGGGATTTTTAAATTCAGATTCGCTTATCTACCCATTCTCTTCCACCGGCTTCTAGACTTCTATACTGAAACGGGGTTTGTTTGTATGTTTGTTCCAGCATCACGCCCAAACGTCTGGACGGATATTCATGAAACTTCACATGTAGCATCCTTTCAAGACCGATTGAATAATAGGCTATGTGGCGCCCCAAAATTTCGAACGGGAGGGGGGGTTGTAAGGGGGGCTAAGCATAAAAATAGTGCTAACTCATCAATTAATGGTCGGATTGTCATGAAATTTCATATATAGTATTCTTGAAGGCCAAATAGGAAAACAAAGTGTGTGACGTCACAGACTTTTGAACGGGAGGGGGGTTGTGGATTTTTGAACTGAGCCCCCTCCCCGGAACTCCCCCCTCCCCTCAGCAAAGATCGCTGAAATTTGACTGGTTATGTCCATAGTGGAGTTTAGGTTTAAATACGAAATTTGATGTCGATACATTCATTACATCGGCAGTTATTGGGATTTTTGAATTGAGCCCCCACCCCGGAACTCCCCCCTCCCCTCAGCCGATATTGCTGACATTAGACTGATTATGTCCTAAGTGGATTTTAGTTTTAAATACGAAATTTGATGTCGATACATTCATTACATCGGCAGTTATTGGGATTATTGAATTGAGCCCCCACCCCGGAACTCCCCCCTCCCCTCGGCCGATATCGCTGAAATTTGACTGATTATGTCCTAAGTGGATTTTAGTTTTAAATACGAAATTTGATGTCGATACATTCATTACATCGGCAGTTATTGGGATTTTTGAATTGAGCCCCCATCCCGGAACTCCCCCCTCCCCTCGGCCGATATCGCTGAAATTTGACTGATTATGTCCTAAGTGGATTTTAGTTTTAAATACGAAATTTGATGTCGATACATTCATTACATAGGCAGTTATTGGGATTTTTGAATTGAGCCCCCACCCCGGAACTCCCCTCTCCCCTCGGCCGATATCGCTGAAATTTGACTGGTTATGTCCTCCGCGGATATTAATTTTAAATACGAAATTTGATGTTGATACATTCATTACATCGGCAGTTATTGGGATTTTTAAATTCAGATTCGTTCATCTACCCATTATCTTCGACCGGCTTCTATACTTCTATACTGAAACGGGGTTTGTTTGTATGTTTGTTCCAGCATCACGCCGAAACGGCTGGACGGATATTCATGAAACTTCACATGTAGCATCCTTTCAAGACCGATTGAATAATAGGCTATGTGGCGTCCCAAAATTTCGAACGGGAGGGGGGTTGTAAGGGGGGGCTAAGCATAAGAATAGTGCTAACTCATCAATTAATGGTCGGATTGTCATGAAATTTCATATATAGTATTCTTGAAGGCCAAATAGGAAAACAAAGTGTGTGACGTCACAAACTTTTGAACGGGAGGGGGGTTGTGGATTTTTGAACTGAGCCCCCTCCCCGGAACTCCCCCCTCCCCTCAGCAAAGATCGCTGAAATTTGACTGGTTATGTCCTAAGTGGAGTTTAGGTTTAAATACGAAATTTGATGTCGATACATTCATTACATCGGCAGTTATTGGGATTTTTGAATTGAGCCCCCACCCCGGAACTCCCCCCTCCCCTCGGCCGATATCGCTGAAATTTGACTGGTTATGTCCTAAGTGGATTTTAGTTTTAAATACGAAATTTGACGTCGATACATTCATTACATCGGCAGTTATTGGGATTTTTGAATTGAGCCCTCACCCCGGAACTCCCCCCTCCCCTCTGCCGATATCGCGGACATTTGACTGGTTATGTCCTCCGCGGATATTAATTTTAAATACGAAATTTGATATTGATACATTCATTACATCGGCAGTTATTGGGATTTTTAAATTCAGTTTCGTTCATCTACCCATTCTCTTCCACCGGCTTCTATACTTCTATACTGAAACGGGGTTTGTTTGTATGTTTGTTCCAGCATCACGGCGAAACGGCTTGACGGATATTCATGAAACTTCACATGTAGCATCCTTCCAAGACCGATTGAATAATAGGCTATGTGGCGTCCCAAAATTTCGAACGGGAGGGGGGGGGGGGGTTGTAAGGGGGGGCTAAGCATAAGAATAGTGCTAACTCATTAATTAATGGGCGGATTGTCATGAAATTTCATATGTAGTATTCTTGAAGGCCAAATAGAAAAAAAAGTGTGCGACGTCACACAATTGTGAACGGGAGGGGGGTTGTGGATTTTTGAACTGAGCCCTCTCCCCGGAACTCCCCCCTCCCCTCAGCCGATATCGCTGAAATTTGACTGGTTAGGTATGTTCTAAGTGGATTGTTGTTTTAAATACTAAAAATGATGTTGATACATTCATTACATCGGCAGTTATTGGGATTTTTGAATTGATGTTAATTTTAAATACAAAATTCAAAGTTGGAAGGCGCATACTATCTAAGGTGACCGGCGTTCTTAAGTAGGAACTAGCTGTGGTTCCAAGTGGTCCTAAGAACTTACTAGCTGGGCTGCTCGCCGTTGCAAGGCATATACTACGAGTAGCTGTGTGGCCCAGCGTTCCTGAACACGAACTAGCTGTGGGGCGAAGCATTCCTAAGAACGTAATAGCTGTTGTGCCCAGCCGTTTTAAGCACACAATAACTGTGGTGCCCAGCTGTTCCGAGCACTAGCTGGGGTGGTACGCCGTTGCAAGGTCGATACTAGCTGTGGTCACGAGCGTTCTTAATTACGTACTGGCTAGGATGTCCAGCGATGCTAAGTTTCCGCCGTTTAAAGGCACATACTAGCTGTGGTGTCTTCCTTTGAAGGACTATAAGCCTTTTTCCATTTGAATAATTAAAAATTATAACATCATGAATGTACTTTCCAAGTATTGAATAGGATTCGGATGGGAGATTAGGAGAAAAATCAAAGTTCCCCGGGCAACGCCGGGTATTACTGCTAGTATTATAATAAATAAACCCTATAATTATCCCACTCCTGATACTGCATTCGTCTCATTCTCTCGCAGTTTCGTTTTCTGAAGGTTTCACCTCTACCGCGTATGAACTGCACACATGTTTTTTTTTTTATTTAATTTTTTCGCTGCCATAAATTTTTTCTCCATTTTTGGAATCAGCTGTTTGTAAAACATGAAATTCCATTGAAAACTCATCATCAATTTGCTGACTGATTACGTAACTTCTCCTATACTTTGTGTACCTGACGTACAGTAAAAAAATGAACTATTTTTAGTTAAGAAGTGAATTATGTTATGGCGATAAGCCACTGCTCACTTACAATCATACATACTCGTAATCTATACGTAAGTTGTTTTGTATTCACTTCACTATGGTCTGATATACAAATAATCAAATGAGTGATGTCATTATCAACAAACGATTCTCTAGAAATGTGATAATAAATCGTGACTGGTGATTGTCAGGGAAAGAATTATCGACCTTCTGTTTATCATGAAGTCATTCTCTCCTCTTGCCGATCTGTGTTGAAACATACCAGAATTTATTGTTTAAACCCAAACAAAACAATAACGGAGTGGGAGAAAAAGGCATTTCTTGAGAGGATAGAGATACATAATATGTATCAATATACATGTGATATATAAGAGAGTATATGTAATCTATCTATTATGTATATATATATGTACCTATTATATAAACCGTATGTATGTTATCGGTATTTCATAGAATTTCACATGCCAAGCGAGACAATTGCTACGTTTTCATGGGTTGTTGAAAATGTTTTGAAAAGTCATGAAAACATTTTGAGTTGAAGGTCGATAAGGCTTTTTCTGAGGTATGATCCAATTTTGAGATTTCGAATGTTTATGAAAACGCTAAAAAATTCAAAATTCAAAATGGTGCTGCGCAGTACTGAGAAGTGCAGTTCTAAAACTCACCACCAGAGTAAAAAGTTGTGTTAAATATCGATTACTTATAAAACATCGATATGTGCCGAATACCAAATTCATAGAAATTTTTTTTACAGTTTTTTGCAGGTTATGTTTTGGTTTTGAGTTGAAAGCGTCGTGAAGTTGTATAAGAGGTTAAATTTGTGATTTAGTTTTTTGTTTTTTGTTCTGCTTTATAGTTTATATAGTTTTTTTTGTTTTTTAAGTAAAATGTCTGAAAGAAATGTGTGGTCTAGCGACGAACCAAGAGCATTAATAAATGCTGTGAGTGAGAGAAACATTATGAACTTGTCAGATGGGAAAAAGTTTAGGACATCTGAAATTTTTGCGTGGATTCATAAGGACATGGCTGAACAGGGGTTTACTAATAAAACTGTTCCACAAAAAAACAACCTTTTGTATTTGTAACGTTTCCAATTTAAATAGTTTTTAGTGTTGGCAAAAATAAAATAACTCGATAATATCGATATATCGACATGACTTTTTGGTGACAGCTATCATTTTGAAAATGTGTTTTCAAAACAGTCATGAAAACGCACCATTTTGAAAAGCCTTTAATTTTGAAAATATTTTCAATAACCCATGAAAACTAAGTAAATAATCCGCAGAACAGTAATCGTCTGAAAACAATCAGTAGAATCGAAATCAACTGAAAAAGTCGTCGGTGAATCACCAATAATGTACTTCCCCAGAAGGAATAAATCAATTAAGTTTGTGCTCCCCCTCCAAAACCAGACGGCAGATTGAGCTAATATTGGACAGTTGACTTATATAGCTCCTCCCAAATCATAATAAATTTTGTGTAGATAAATTCATTACATCGGAACCAAAATTTGACAGATTATGCCTTCATTGGGACAAAAATTAAGAAATAAAAATGTCGGTTCCAAATACCCGCTTTTTCAAGAACCGATATCCGAAACACCAAGTGAAACTGTGAATCAGGGTCCAGGAGTGAATTCAAGCAGGGACGTGGGTCCGGTTGGGGACCATAGACCCGAGCCCAGGTGGAGGATCAGGTTTAAAGATAGAGCTGAATCTGATGCAGCATCCTTGTTATTTCAAAGGAGGTCTCTCGGCTAGCGCCGCCTCAGACTGCGGGGAGGAATATCAGGATATGAGCGGGAAGAGATAAGTCGAGTGGAAAGAAAGCTTTTAAGGTCCTTGAGAAATTAGAAACATTGAATGGAGCATTGATAATTATTCTTTGGACATTGGACAGGAAGGGCATAGGCAGAAAGTATATTTCAAAACATTTTAATTATTAACTATTTATTATATAATACATTAAGGCAATGTTCGCCTATGGAACCCTTCAGTGTAGTTGGTTGTATTCTCAATTTCATTTAGATGAGGAGAGTTGAGCCGATTACAGGGCTTTTTTGATGAATGGGCCCCCCACAATGAAAATTTACATCTATAAATTACAGTTACGAAAAAAAAAAAACTCGTAACTTATTTATCTGTAGTCGTATTTTTGTTTTATTAACCCTCGTTGTTGGGGCTAATCTGGGATCTTGATAGCTTGCCCTCACCCCTATTTTTTCGCCCCTCAGATGAGTTCATCTGTGTTGGCCACCTAATGGACCCTTCACAATCTAATCTTCTGTTTCAACGATTCCTGACATTTTTTTAAACAATTTCATATACATCGATAATGCCTTCTGGAGATATGGACACCGTGTCTTCGCTTTTCATAATGCCTTCTGGAGATATGGACACCGTGTCATCGCTTTTCATAATACCTTCTGGAGATATGGACACCGTATCTTCGCTTTTCATAATGCCTTCTGGAGATATGGACACCGTGTCTTCGCTTTTCTTAATGCCTTTTGGAGATATGGACATCGTGTCTTCGCTTTTCATAATGCCTTTTGGAGATATGGACACCGCGTCTTCGCTTTTCATAATGCCTTGTGGAGATATGGACACCATGTCTTCGCTTTTCATAATGCCTTCTGGAGATATGGACACCGTGTCTTCGCTTTTCATAATGCCTTCTGGAGATATGGAAACCGTATATTCGATTTTTCTACTATCTTTAAGAAGAATTATTGTTATGAACGGAATTTAATGTGTCAAGGTCTCCTGAACGTTTTGGCCATTATGTCTCACTGTCGGTGTGTACATGCGATGCAGCTTTATAAGTAGAACTAACTCAGAAATGAGTGTAGCAATGATTTGAAATTTGAGATGAAAATGTCGCATATGCTAACTTAGATGTGATTAGATTTTGACAGAAATCGGACGAGGATCGATACCAGTCTACTTCGGGGTTTAAGTACATTTATTTACAAGATTATGACCTAATCAAGAATCTCTTCAAATAAAAGGTTTAGAGACAACTGAAAAGTGTCGTTTTGAAACATAGACGTATACGCTAGGTAGGTACTACGCGAACCAAAAAAGTTCTGGAATTGTCTCGAAAATTTGTAAAAAGTAATCTCGGGCAATGTACCTACTTTCCCAGCTCTATTTGATCAATGTAAGTTTTCGCTCTCCCTCATAAGATAATTGAGCGATTTGGATGTCTTACTCAGCCCCACTCCCAATCCCTCCCTTCCTTTCGACCGATTTGGCTGAAAATCAATAGGAGTCGTTCTTATCCTAAATTTCGTATTGATATATTCACCTTATCAGGAGTTATCCTTTGACAGATACACATTTAGACATGGCTGTGTTTTTTTTTTCATTTTTAGATTCAGAGTGTCGAAAAACATGAAGTTCCGGAGGAAACTAAGCATCGAATTTTTGTTTGGTTACATAACTTCACTAATGAAAAGAAAAACCGCCGGAAGAGAGCAAACCTGCAATCATTTTAGAGAAATCTAAGTATCACGGACCAATTTATATATTTTCTTAAAAATGAAAAACAAGTTTTTGGGGACCTGATGGCTGAGTGAGTAGCCACCTTGGCTATGAAACCAAAGGTTTAGGGTTTCAAATCCCATATAATTAATTAATAAATAAATTCAGACATATAATCCTTATATTTATTTCCATTAAACGATATAAATGAGAATTTTTCGGCCCAACCTGAGAAACAGTTCTTGTATGGTAATAGAGAAGAGATAGGGTGGGGGGGTGAGGGGGGGGGGGGGGTGTGTGAATCTAGTTGGTTCCTATCCTCACTAGGTGTCACCACGGTCAGCTCAGGGAGCTCCGAGCGGTACATTTCCAGTATAAAACAAGTCAGTTAGTTTCTTCTTAGTTCCCCAGCTATTCTAAGTAGAGGGGAAGTTATTTAATCGATGAGAAATGTTCAACGGAATTTCTTGTTTTTCGAACATCTCATTCCAAAAATTAAAAAAAAAAAAATATATCTGATATGTCTCAATTTTATATGGGTACGCAGAAAGGGGGAGTTGAACTCAAAAACGACACTCAACATGCGATTCCAGAACCCCAGAAGAACAACACCTAAAGAAAACTATTGATTTTCAAAGAAATCGGTCGATTGGTTACAAAGGGAGAGAGAAAACTTAGTTTTCACTGGGGAAGTACATTGCGGATGATTCACCAAATTTACAAAGGTGTGATGACGTCAGCAGCGAACGGCTGATTAACTTCTGAAGCTAAATGAAATGCTGATCAGTAGAAGTTCTAACTTATCAGCAACATTCTAACATTAGCTAGGCTTGTCCATGGGTTATCTAGGAGGAATTCTAGTATCCTACTATCCTAGGATGGAACCTGTAAAAACCTAGATAAAACCTCATTAGGATAGTCAAGGGCCGACCGCTCTCTGATTGGAAGGGTGATTTGTCACCATTATCGTATAATATTCAATAGAATCTTGGCCTTTATCTGGGAGATAATAATACCACGAGCATGCCGTCCTTCGGAGGGAAAAATAATGTTATTCCACTCATGGTGTAGGAAAAATCCCTAACTCCATGATTTAAATTGAAAGTTACCAAACACTCTGCAAAGTTGTCCTATTATTAAAATGAGTTATTTTTGCTTCCCCAAAAACAAGTTATGTAATCGATCAGAAAATCGATGTTGAATTTTCATACGAATTTCAGGTTTTCTGACCCTCTGTGTACAAAAATGAAAATGTGTCTGCATGTATTAGTGAAGGCGATAACTTTCAATGTAATGAATGTTGCAACCACGACATTCAGTATGTGTATCCATAACTCCATAAGGTCGGCACCTTGTAAATTTCCGCAAAATCGGCCAAAAGGAACGGGGCCTTGACTCAAAAAAAACCTTTATAACTGCGGACGTATCGAATTACATGAGGATTCAGAAGCCCCTATGTAAGACAACTATTGATTTTTAGCCCAAACGGTCCATTGATTCTGGAGGGAGAGAGACAACTTAATTGATTAATTCGTGCTGGAGAAGTACATTGCCGTTGATTCACCGATGACTTTTTGCAATTTAAGGAGCAGTCTGCTAAAAGTTGAAAGAAAGTAACTGTTAAAAAATAACAGATTGCTGGATATTCACCCACCACTTGCCATAGCCTGTAACCTGTTGCCCTGTAGTGTATTGCCCTGTAGCATGTTGCCCTGTAGCGTGTTGCCCTGTAGCATGTTGCCCTGTAGTATGTTGCCCTATATCATGTTGCCCTGTAGCGTGTTGCCCTGTATCATGTTGCCCTGTAGTATATTGCCCTGTAGCGTGTTGCCCTGTATCATGTTGCCCTGTAGTATATTGCCCTGTAGCATGTTGCCCTGTAGCGTGTTGCCCTGTATCATGTTGCCCTGTAGTATATTGCCCTGTAGCATGTTGCCCTGTAGCGTGTTGCCCTGTATCATGTTGCCCTGTAGCATGTTGCCCTGTAGCGTGTTGCCCTGTAACCTGTTGCCCTGTAACCTGTTGCCCTGTAGCATGTTGCCCTGTAGTATATTGCCCTGTAGCATGTTGCCCTGTAGCGTGTTGCCCTGTAGCATGTTGCCCTGTATCATGTTGCTCTGTAACCTGTTGCCCTGTAGCATGTTGCCCTGTAACATGTTGCCCTGTATCATGTTGCCCTGTAGCATGTTGCCCTGTAGCATGTTGCCCTGTATCATGTTGCTCTTTAACCTGTTGCCCTGTAGCATGTTGCTCTGTAACCTGTTGCCCTGTAGTATATTGCCCTGTAGCATGTTGCCCTGTAGTTTATTGCACTGTAGCGTGTTGCCCTATAGTATATTGCCCTGTAGCATGTTGCCTTGTAGCATGTTGCCCTGTAGTATATTGCCCTGTAGCATGTTGCCCTGTAGCATGTTGCCCTGTAGCATGATGCCCTGTAACCTGTTGCCCTGTAGCATATTGCCCTGTAGCATGTTCCTCAGTAGCATGTTCCTCAGTAGCATGTTCCCCTGTAGCATGTTGCCCTGTAGTATATTGCCCTGTAACCTGTTGCCCTGTAGCATGTTGCTCTGTAACCTGTTGCCCTGTAGTATATTGCCCTGTAGCATGTTGCCCTGTAGTTTATTGCACTGTAGCGTGTTGCCCTATAGTGTATTGCCCTGTAGCATGTTGCCCTGTAGCATGTTGCCCTGTAGTATATTGCCCTGTAGCATGTTGCCCTGTAGCATGTTGCCCTGTAGTATATTGCCCTGTAGCATGTTGCCCTGTAGCATGATGCCCTGTAACCTGTTGCCCTGTAGCATGTTCCCCAGTAGCATGTTCCCCTGTAGCATGTTGCCCTGTAGCATGATGCCCTGTAACCTGTTGCCCTGTAGCATGATGCCCTGTAACCTGTTGCCCTGTAGCATGATGCCCTGTAACCTGTTGCCCTGTAGCATGATGCCCTGTAACCTGTTGCCCTGTAACCTGTTGCCCTGTAGCATGATGCCCTGTAACCTGTTGCCCTGTAGCATGATGCCCTGTAACCTGTTGCCCTGTAGCATGATGCCCTGTAACCTGTTGCCCTGTAACCTGTTGCCCTGTAGCATGTTCCCCAGTAGCATGTTGCCCTGTAGCATGTTGCCCTGTAGCATGATGCCCTGTAACCTGTTGCCCTGTAGCATGTTCCCCAGTAGCATGTTTCCCTGTAGCATGTTGCCTGCAGTCTGTTCCCCTGTAGCCAGCAGCCTGAAGCCCATTAGGTGGAAATGAGGCTCTTTGTATCCATTCTCAACTACTATAATTGGATAAGACAGGCAGCAGCTAATCCAAACGCTCCTTATCCCACCCCAACCTGCCCCAATAACTCTCCTCCATTCCACCCTTCATTTAACTTTTACTTTATTTTTATGTTAATATTAGAGAAAATTGTATCAATTAGGGGGGAGAGGGGAGGGATGTCGGAACGCGCGCTAAACGAATACAGCAATTTTCAAAGGGAAGAATTCCTCTAGACCTTGATTATCTAAGGAACTTCAAAGGCGAACTCCAGATGCAGTTTGTTGGCTTAATATGTTGAATCGTAGATGATAATTATCTTACAATAGTCCTTTCTCACAGGTACAAGTGCACATTGGCCCACAGACTGATGCATAAATGCAACATTCTATTCTGATCATGATTGTAGGAAATTCGAATTTTGAAACAATTAATGTTCTTTTTATTAAAATAAATTCAGCTAAAAATTGTTTTCAGGATAACAAAGGCACTAATAAATACACAGATATAACCTCTAGATAACCTTATTTTCCTTGTTAGTTATTGTGACTCATGCCCGGGCTTTAACTACGAGATCATATCGCCTACTACCAGAGCGCACTTTCGTCATTCTGATGGACATGAGCCCGACTCTACTATATGAGTCCTAAATTTTGCACTGCTCTAAATTTTTATTCACCTAGGGCAGGGATGTTTAACGAGTACCTGACATCGTACAGGCTCGGAACCATCGCTTATTGCTTGAGTTTATTTTACATACCAGATAAAAAACTAAGGGCCTCGGCCGGGTTTCAAACCCACGATCTTGAGCTGAGGAGGCAAGACCGCATACCACTGAGCTATCGGCGACCTTCTTACTTTTGTGTTGTTTGTTTTATAACACAAGGCTTCCCCTACGCGGTCATATCGCCATATAAAAGTGAAATACGATTTTTCGCAGGACGCCCGGTTTGTAAGATATATGCCAAAAACTGGTTTTGAAGGGAGAGCGAAAGCATAATTAATTAATTCGTGTTGGGGAAGTACATTGCCAGTAATTCACCGACTTTTTTTTTTTTTTTTTTCAATTTTTGGAAACAGGGGTTGGATAACATGAAATTTTGATGAAAAAACAACATCGAATTTCTGAACGATTACATAACTTGCAGCTCCAGCCGGATCAAGAAGGATGGGTTAGTGACTCATATAAAAGTCGTTCTGGTATCTTTGGAGAAGATATGGATGAGTTGGTTGTCAGCATTGTGGAGGTTGGTAAAGGAAAATTATAGAACTTTAATGGTAAAAAAAAAACCTTAGAGAATGATGAAGGTCATAACATGAATGGAATGGTTAGATTTAATGGTAGGGGAGGGGGGTTTTCATTGATGACTAAAGAAAATCTGAAGGGGAAAGGGAGAGATGGACGTTGATGAGAGAATGGCGGAATGAGCGACTAATGACAGAGCGTGGAGCGCCATTGGCGGCGGCGGGCGTAGCCAGAAGGAGCGCCATTGGCGTAGTCAGGAGACTGCCAATTAAACAGAAGAACGGATAGCTGTCAAGAAGCAATCGTAGACCGGTTCCCAGTTCTTAATGCCTTCCTTGTAAACAGCCTTCCCAGAACTCCAACATCCGACATTGGTCAATTCTTTAGAGTGAGTACCAAATTGAAAAATACCCAGCAAACCTGGGAATTATTATTAGCGACTCCCCCCTTCTTATAGATCCCAGAGGAAAAGTCATTGGTCTTATATGAACCTTGTTTCAGGGAGATAACCAGACATGTTCCATGTTCGGGAAGTAGACAATGAATTAATCGAATAAGTTCTCATTCTCCCTGTAACACCAATCGACCGTTTAATTCAATTTATCCTCCTTGTGGGTTTCTGGGTAAACATTTTTTACCATTTGCCTCCAAATCTAGCCTTTATGATGTAAATATATCTACGCAAAGAGCGGCGGAAACTGAGATTAACTTGCTATGGCTAGCTTAAGATCCCGGGTTAGAAATGGGACGTTAAGCGATGGTCCCGAGCCTGTACGATGTCCTTACCCTAGGTGAATAAACCTAGGTAGGAAACATTTAGGACTCCCATAGTAGAATCGGGCTCATGTACAGCAGAGCGACGAAAGAGCGCTCTGGTAGTAGGCGGTAAGACCTCATAGTTAAAACTCGGGCATTAGTCACAGTAACTATCTATATATAGGCAGACTTTGTAGATATATACAGTGATACCAACTCTCTTCCCGTGACATTCTCGCACATGCCGAGAACAACTATAAAAACTTCCCCAATTTAACATGATTTCCCCGTGATTGTAGTTCACCTTAAGTTACTAGGTGGCACTACCATCACGCCACTGTCCCCAAACCTTTCTAGGCCCCTGGCGAGCGCGGGTGCTGTCCGGGGCTGTTGAGCGGTTGGGAATCCGTGCTAGAGGGCCCCAGCTGACGCCTGACCCTACCCCTGATCGGCTCCCGCTCCCTCAGCAGCTCTGGATTAAGGGGCCGCTAGTGGGAACCTTTTGATACCATTGGTCCAACTAGTGTGCCCTGCCCAGCTCGCTCGGGGTTCGACATATATTGAAGAAAAAGAAGCAGAAGCAGAGTGCAGATGACAACGCCAGTGAAAGAAACCCAATTTGCAGTCTATCCCGCTGAAGCCAAGGGAGTCACCTCAACATCCCCCCCTCGCCTTCCGGTGTATTTTTGGGTGGCCAGTTCTGTTGGCCAGTTCGACATCACCCTTCGACATCAACAACCGTTCAATACTTAGCGAAAATTCACTTTTACTTAAATTTTCCAAACAAATTGACAGTGAAGCACAATCGAAAATGAAGCCATGGACCAGTTCGAATCCTTGATAAGAGAGGCGAAAAAAAAAAAATCAACACGAAAAAACAAGTTAATTGATATTTTTTTCAATTTGTAAAGATGGCGGGGTGGGGAAGTGGCCTCAGACCTGGCTATCACTGGCTTGGTAAACACAGATAGTGAGCTGATTTATTGATTTCCGATTAGTTTTACGAGGGTCAGCTGATATGATAACACAACACCAAATCAAGACCAAAAATTAATAATCTCAATTCTCGGAAATAATTCTTAATTGCTTTGTACTATTTTTTTTTTATCAAAAAAATAAAATAAAAAGTAATCAAGAATTTTTAGATTATTCAAAATGAGTTATTCGGTTTTCCAAAAAGTATCTAATATACTGTTTTTTTATTTATAAAAAGATATTTATCCATATAAAGAATATATAGAACAAGCTAATGTGCTGAGGGAGAGAACATTATAAATGTCAAAATGTCAAGAGCAGAAAAACACTTTGTTAACATGTGAAAATGGGTTAAAGAGAACTTCCAGTTGATCAATAGCTATTTATTAAAACAACACCTTGTACCCCGCGTGGTACCAAACAACACCTTGTACCCCGCGTGGTACCAAACAACACCTTGCACCCCGCGTGGTACCAAACACAACTTATAGTTTAGTTTACTTCGCGTTGGTTAACACAAAGGTAAGTCCTTTTATACAGTATATAGACACTCCGCATATATGTACACCGCGTGTGTTCATAAATTTATCGTCCTTACACTTCGAACTCAGTTTTTACTTTTTATAACGAACAAAGACAGACCGCGATCAACAACTGAATGCTTCATGTAGTTCAATCAACAAACAATCGATAGTTTTGGCGAGTTCCCGAATTCACCATCACTCTCCACGACTCAACACACTTACGTCACTGTCACTGCCTGACCTAAGAAGATCGGATTTTTAATGTGGGTTCTAAAGTAAGGATAATAACTTGTTGTACCTGGATTTAGGTAATTCGGTGACAAAGGGAGTATTTAGTTTAGTGTGAAGGGTTTTGTTGATGTAATAAGGAGCATTGGCTAGTATGAAGGATTTTGGACTGTAAGGATTCAATCCTTACTGTAAGGACTGCGTTTTTTTTCGCCTCTCTTATCAAGGACTCGTACTGGTCCATGGCTTCATTTTCCATTCTGCTTCACTGTCAATTTGTTCAGAAAATTTAGGTAAAAGAGAATTTTCGCTAAGTAAGTATTGCAAAGTCTGCTTAGATATTGATAGTTATTGTGACTAATGACCTGGTTTTAACTATGAAGTCTTACCGCCTACTACCAGAGCGCTCTTTTGTCGCTCTGCTGTACATGAGCCCGATTCAATGCACTGAAGATTGGAGATTCGTTCTGGGGAAGTACATTGTCAGTGATCCGCGACTTTTTATACTTACATAGATAAATCTTGCTTTGGAATCAGTCGGAAAACATGAAAACTCCGCAATTTAAATATAAAATTTCATGTTGATACATTCATTACATTGAGGTTTTAGAGTTGGGCTCTCCTTTGATCCCCCCCTCCCCTTCAGCTGATTACGATATAAAATTTCGTGACGATTTATTCTTTTTATTGAGAGTTATCGTGTTCACAGACAGACACACATACATTTTTTTAAATTTTTGATTTCCGAGTTCGGAAAACATGGAATTCCGTTGAAAACTCCGCATCATATTTCTGACCGATTACATAACTTCTCTTATATTTCATATAGATGGGAAAGTAAGAAAATTGGATGGGGTAACTTCGCGCAATGTCCACCTTTGTATAATAGTGCCCCTACTGCTTCAGTGAAGTAGTTCATGCTCTCCGGTTCTGTCAAGTGGTTCTTCTCGTTCAAAAGTAGATAGATAATTTGTTTGCAGTAACTTTAGATAGTCTGAATGTGAAGTTGTAGAACTGAAGACTTGGGGAGTGTCACGCCCTCCGGCCGAAGGATCCCCGTCAAGGAGTCGAACCTTACTTGACAATAGAGGCCACTTTAAGTGCACTTAGTGGGGGCTTCTCGGACATCTCCAACTGGGAATTGATGAGCCCGGGGGACAAAAGGGGACCAGGGAGGCAGGTACCCGGGGCACCCATTGTGCTAATTGTGCACTCCCATATCACCTGGCCCCCTCCCCCCAGGTAATCGCGCTCTTGATTGCACCCGGCCCATGGGGGTGGTCCGTCAGACTAGTGAGAGATCAGTTCGCACCAGGCGACATTATGAATCCACAAGATGGCCGAATTCAGTGGCAATTCGAAGTATAAGGGAAGTTATGTAAACCGTCAGTAATTCGGTTGCTTTCAACAGAATTTCACGTTTTACAACCCCCTGACTTCAAAAATGGAAAAAAATCGTGTCTGTCTGATAACTCCCGAAGGAATGATTAAATCGACACGAAATTGGGGACTTACTAAAACTCCAGTAACGCTCTATGTAATGAATGTATTTATCAACACAGAATTCGGAGTTATTGAGTAAAACACCTGTTCATTTTCAACCAAATCGGTAAATTAATTGCAGAGGGAAGGCGGAAACTTTTATTTATTTATATTGTATATATTTGTTTTATCGAGGGCGCCAGTAGCTCACTGGTATGCGTGCTTGTCTTCTGAGCTCAAGGTCGTGGCTTCGAAACCCGACCGAGGCCGTCCTTCGGAAGGGACGTTAAGCGATGGTCCCGAGCCTCTACGATGTCAGGTACTCGTTAAAGGCCCCTACTCTAGGTGAATAAAAATTTAGGGTTGGTAAAATTTAGAACTCCCACTGTAGAGTCAGGCTCATGTCCACCAGACTGACGAAAGAGCTCTCTGGTAGAAGACGATATGACCTCGTAGTTAAAGCCCGGGCATGAGTCATAAAACCTAACCTAACCTATATATATTTATTGTGTATATATATATTTTTTTTTATTGTATATAGATTTGTATACCATAATTTAGGGTTCGCCATAGAGATAAAATGTTTAAAACACCTAAATTTTTTTTTTTTTAATAAAATGTAATTTATAAGTTGTTGTTCATAAGTTTACAATTCCAATAAAAACCAAGACCTTGTTTAACTTTTACGTTGTTTAATTCTACAAAAGTATAAACATAAAGTGTACCGGTTTCGATTACGCCATCGTCAGAACCAATGTGAACTTTTTGACTTTGTGCTGACGATGGTGTAAGCCGAAACCAGTGCACTTTATGTATATATTTTTGTGGAATTAAACCACATAAATGATAAAAAAGTTGTTTGTTTTTTATTAATTTTATTACCTTTCCATTTTATCGACAGAGATCGCACAAATGTATTTTCTGACACTTGGATATTTAATCCAAATTTCATCTAGGATTGATGTGATATACGGACAGACACAAAGACGACTTGGTAGTAACAGTGGGGTACTGTTGGAACCTTTTGGTACGGAACTCTAAAAACATTAGGGTACTGTTGGAACCTTTTGATATGGAACTCTAAAAACGACAAAACAAACTTTACTGTCCAATGACTTATAATTTGTATGACGGTAAAGAAATAAAAATAACTTGAAAAATAGAAAAAAATCTATCTAAATTGGCAACGTAATGAAGTGAGAGGGGACATAAGACAGAGAGAGACAGAGAGAGAGAGCGAGAGGGGGGGGACGAATCTATGTACGTCAGTCACTTCTAAGAAATCATATTTAGATTATTTTTAATTGTATATTTATTACTGATCAAATCAAAACTGTGTTTTTTATGGCGTAATTCACAATAATTGCTTAATTTAGTGGGTGTAAAGATTAATAACTATTTTTGGTATAAAATGAAGCAATTCAAAGATCTAACGAGGCTAAATGGAAAGTTTCACTTCCCCAGAAGGTATAGGGGAAGGTATGTAATCGTGCAGAAATACCATGTGGTTTCACAGGAAGCTTGAATGAAAGAGTAGGGGGGGAGAAGGGACACCTCAGAGGGAGAGCGAAAACTTAGCTGGTTAATATGAAGATGGCTCATGTAGTGAGAAGTGATTATTTCACAGGTTGTCAAATATAATTTAGTCTGACCTCTCACAGATTTTTATTAGTATAAGCTATTTTTGAAATTTAAATGAAAATTAAAATATTTTAGTAAATAAAATTTAAAATTTATAATAAAAATAAGTAAATAAAACAATCTAAAAACTTTAACAATTTAAAATTTCATGGATGGGTTCTCAGGAGTTTTCAGGGAAGGGAGAAAAGTTATTCCTGACCTCTATCTCAGAGTTGTGACACTTTTCTGTACCCATCCATGAAATTTTAAATTGTTAAAGTTTTTAGATTGCTTTATTTATTTATTTTTATTATATATTTTAAATTTTATTTACTAAAATATTTTAATTTTTATTCAAATTTCAAAATTTTTTATTTTATCAGACTGCCTGATGATGAGGGCAACGTTGAAAGCCGGCTAGCTTATACTAATAAAAATCTGTGAGGTCAGAGTACTTTTTATTAGCTGATTAATTCGCGTTGGGGAAATTTTTTTTTTTTTTTTTCTGTGTTCTGTGAAAATGAAAAGTTAGAATTTCGGATAAAGGCCAGCTGGTTGTTCCACTGACGGGGGATGTGAACCGTTGCTGTTCCTGAGACACACATAGATACAGACAAACAGGCCCCATTCTAGAGTGGAACCCCCCCCCTCACTGTACACAATAGTGGGTTCATTAAAAGCGACTTTGTCCATTGTGAGGGGGTCCTACAGGTAGGGTCCATGACCATTGTGGGCCAGTCTGTTTGTGTACCCACCTAGGTAGGACTAACCTGAAGTCAGGAGGACCCGTCCGTCTACCACGGTGGGGGGGGGGGGGGGGGGGGGGCCTTTAAATAAATGAACGGCGCCCCCTCATATGATCTCAGATGTTCAACAGGAATTAGGCATGTTGTTATGTACCTCTCTCTGATAGCTGGACCACTGTTATCAGATAGTGAAGATGAGAGTGGTGATAATTTGGACCACTCCAACTGTATTAGTTGCCTCCATCCACATACTTTACCGCTGCATTCTGCATTCCAGTGCGTTTTCCAATTAATGCATAATAAAAAGATATGGTGCACACTATTATGCAAGTATAATAATTGACGAGTTAGAATCAAAATGGTCCAAGTGACATTTTTGAAAATGTTTCGTTAAGTGCATAAAAGGGTACAAAAATGATAGTTCTGTTCAGGAAAAAAGTTATACAAGTGAAACCCGAGCCAGTGCTGAAATCTGGTGGCAAATCACTTATAGATACCATTTTGGTGACATGAACAAGTAACTTAAACATATCAATAGTGACCTTGAAATTAAGATTTTTATTAGATTTATGGTTTGCTAACAGCAGCTTTCACCATAAAAGCAGAAGACAAAATATTCCCGGTTTCGATAAATTATATATTTTTTAAATCATTTAAGAACTTAATACATAGTTTCTTCAACGTTTTAAAAATGTCACTAAATGTCAATATTCTAAAGTAACTATTTGTTTTATTATTTTATTATGATTTACAAATAGATAATTACAACTGTATAAAAAATATATTCCTATAACAGCAAATGAGCTAAGAGAGATATTATGGCAATGTCAAAAGGGGAGATATCACCCAGTGGTGACACTCCCAAGTCATTGAGTTACTATCATTCGTAACTAATCAATGTCACTGCTGCTGCTAAGGAGGTCTCTAGGCCATTGACGCTTAAGCCGTTGTGGAAGTCACGGAATAGAGAAATATTGTTGGAACTAAGAGATTTTTTATACTTGGATTAAGCAACTTCGGTACGTTAAGGTCAATGTGAAGAGTTTTCTTGGAGACGTAATAAGGAGCATTGGCTATTGTACGAAGGGTTTTGAATTGAAAGGATTGGATGTGCTGGAGATTGGAAGCCTTGGCAGAACCCCTTTGTTTTCAAAGTTAATTTGGATCTTTTGTCTCGTAGTCTTAGTAAAAGTTTATATCGTCTCTTCATTTCTTGTCTTAAAGAAAGATGGCGAATGTTAAGTTATACTAGGATGGTACGCCTAAGAACTTAAGCAACAAAGTGTAGGGGTGACCTGACATCGCACAGGCTCGGGATGGTTAATTAACGTCTCTTCTGAAGGAGTGCATGCTCAAGATGTGCGCGGCGGTTTAAACGCTCTTTTTTTTGCATCAGTTGGAGCCTTCTTTTCAAAAAAAAATATTACCAATAGTTAGTAATTATGACTCCCGGGCTTTAACTACAAGTTTTTATAGCCTACTACCAGAGCGCCCTTACGTCACTCACGTAAGTCCGACTGTACTGTGGGAGAAGTTTATCTACCCTACATTTTTGATCACCTAGAGAGTGACTTACATCGTACAGACGAAGAACGAACCTCCCAGATAAAAACCTAAGGGCCTCGGCCGGGTTTCGAACTCACAATCTTGAGCTCAGTTTGAAGCGATGTGCCACGTAACATTTTTAGTTTACATATTCTGTCAAATTACATAATTCTGTGTAAACTAATGGCTTTTACATTTTGGAATCCATTAGTTTACATCCAGCCTCTTGACTTCACCAGACTCTAGCAAATAAATCTAATTTTTTGATTAAAAAAAATTTTTTTTTTGAGTTCTTGAGCGCTTTTTTGATCTTGTAAATCAGCCTTAACGACATGATGCACGCCTCAATATCAGAAGGTTCTTCTAGATGCTGAATCTGAGAGCTTTTCAAACCAAGTGACTTAACGTTGGTTTACGCTCAATTTGACGGAAAAAGTCAGTCATCCCGGATAATCCTTCTGTTGTTGGACAAGGTTCTCACAGAAGTCTTACCTGACTTTGTCAGTTTGCATGAGAAAATGTACAAATGGATGTGAACCCTTTTGAACCAGAACCTTCCCTACATCTGGTCTTGACTCCTTTCCCAGAGAACCTCATTGTACTGGTCCGATTGTAGTCTAGTTTGAAACTAGTTGTATTTGGTGGAGGCTGGGTAGGAGGGGGGGCACGCGCCCATCTGCTCACGCCCACTTTCACAGGTGTTAAGAAAGGCAAAGTGGCCAGAAGACCCCAAATGGGCCCCCTACGCCCTGGGGGGGCCCCACTCAATGAGTTCTCAATAGACTCTGCTCCAGTCCTCCAGTCTATAGACACCTCTGTTCAATAGAGGGCTTACCTTGACTATCTGACACAGAGCTCTAACCTAGAAGATATATCGGTCAACGGCCACTCCAGAAGCCCTCACAATGATCCGATTTACTTCTCTTTGAAGACTTCACAAGAACTAGAGGGTTCTTCAGAGGCACGTGGTCTACAGGGGTCCAGGGCGCCTCTCGTAAAGTGTTAACCAAATATCCAGGGACAGGTCCTCCACAACTCTAACCTACCCACTTCTATCAAGATCTCCAAACATTCTGTTCCTGTGAAATGACATTAACTGACACTCAGAAAGCTGACAACCGAGACGGGGCATTTTGATAGATTTCATATGACTGTGATGCGACGTGGAACACCAAACTGCCAATAATTTATTTTCATATATTTTCTAAGGAAGGCAAAATAAAAATAGCTGGTGATGGAAAAGTATTAAATAGAAAATGAGATGTTGATTTTAGATTTTAGTAAATCCTGTATATACCCGGAGATTGGAGTGTCAGTCAGCTGTTTTATGGATCGTGTTAGTGTACAATAATCAAGTTAGGTTAGGTTAGGTTTTATGACTCATGCCCGGGCGTTAACTACGAGTTCATATCGCCTACTACCAGAGCGCTCTTTCGTCACTCTGGTGGACATGAGCCCGACTCGATTGTGGGAGTCCTAAATTTTGCCTACCCTAAATTTTTATTCATCTAGGGTAGGGGTCTTTAACGAGTACCTGACATCGTACAGGCTCGGGACCATCGCTTTACGTCCCATCCGAAGGACGGCGTGCTTAAGTTTATTTTACCTCCCAGATAAAATAAACTAAGGGCCGCGGTCGGGCTACGAACCCACGACCTTGAGCACAGAAGTCTGTTTGAGAACATGATAGATAATTCCCGATAGAGTGAATGTATCGACACGAAAATTTATATGTGCATCCAGACAGCTCTAAAGACGACATTTTCATCCAAATCGACTGGAGGGAAGGGGGGGGGGGGGGAATAGAGGGGAGGTTTAACACAAAAACTCTAATAACTGCCGATAGAATGATTGTATCGACACGAAATTTAGTATGAGGATACAAAGTCAAATATTGACTTTTAGCCCAAACGGTCGATTGACTTTGGAAAGAGCGAAAAGATAACTGATTATTTCGAACTGAGAAATACATAGCCGGTGATTCACCGACGACTTTTTCAGTATTTTGTTGTGAATTGACTTAAATGCATGTATTGTTGTTTCTTTTGGATTAACGAGATTATTGTTAGTTATACAAAAATAGTGGATAAAGAGTTACTGTCGTGTGGATTATTTATTAACTCACAAGTAGACTATGAAGTAAGGAAGTCTGTGACAGTACAATCATACAAAATCGTGATAAGGACAACATCTATTAATTTTTCAGGCAAATAGGGGTGAAGGGAGGAGGGGAGGATTTGAGGAGGCTTAACTCTGAGGCCTTAGAATGAAGTTAGTTATTATGACTCATGCCCGGACTTTAACTACGAGGTCATATCGCCTACTACCAGAGTCTATCGTCACTCTGGTGGACATGAGCCCAACTCTATTGTGGGAGTCCTAAATTTTGCCTACCCATTTTTATTGACCTAAAAGAAGAAGAAGAGTTTATTATTTATAGTCGCATATACAGAAGTACAAATTATACAATAAGGTTCCTTAACCATTACCCTTATACACTAAATACAAATCAAAAATAATCAGTCAAGACAATGCTACTGCTTAAGAGTAAATTTAAGTAAACTCTTAAAGAAAAAATGAAATGAGTAGAAAATAAATTAATAAACATTCAAAAACAGAGATTATAATTTAAAATCGTGAACCCATATTTTTGTGTTTCCCTATATTCTTTACCAAAACGTTTTGAATTGTGTCACACTTAAGTAAAACGTTTTTACTGAAATTTATTATGTAGTCCAGTAGGAGCTCAACATTTAGGTGTTCATGGATTTGGAGGATGGAGGTGTCCCTCGAGTAGCTACCAACCAATCTAAGGCATTTGTTTTGGGCAACTTGAAGAGTTCTCAAGTTGGTATTGCTTGCAAGACCGGCCCCACACTGGGCATGCATACGTTATCACTGGCCGCAACAGAAGCTTGTATATGAGGAGTCTTTTGACCTAGAGTTGTAACGAGTACCTGACATTGTACAGGCTCGGGATCATCGCTTAAGGTCCCATCCAGAGGACGGCATTCTCAAGGTTTTTTCACCTCACAGAAAAAAAAAAAAAAACCTAAGGACCTAGGCCGGGTTTCAAACCCGCGATCTTGAGCTAAATCGTCAAACACATAGAATGAATGAAATCAATCGACACAACCCCCTGGAGGCCCTGAATAAGATACCTACCACATGATTTTCAGCCTTATCGGAAGTTCATTGTCTCGGTGATTAATTTACAATTTTTTTCCCTCGAATTTCATAGAACAATCACAGATCTAGAAGAGACAATAACGATGATGACTAATGACGATAAATAGTGATTATTGTGTAGAGGAGGGAGATGAGACAAGTGATTAGTGATTGTGACTCTCCAGGTGATTAGTGATTGTGATTGTGACTGAGGGGATGATCCATAATCACATCAGACACAGAGAGAGCTCCCTTATTAACATGGCTCTCCATCCCAGAGATCAGCCTTTCACCCGGTTAATTATGTAATTATCTCCCCTTGTATCCGCTCCTATCACTGCTATTCTGTTATACTAATTGTCAATAACTATATAGAACTGGTAACAGGTAAACGGATTGAATATTATTATTTTCCAATTTGTTGTTATTAAATTTATTGGTGTCTTTTACTTTCCCAGCGATACCAAGTATAAGGAAAGTTATGTAATCGGTCTAAAATTCGATGTGGAGTTTTCAACGGAATTTCATTTTTTCAGAGCTCCAATTTCCAAATATGAAAATAAAAATTATGTATGTGTGTATGTGTCTGTTTGTGAACATGATAACTCCCCACAGAATGAATATATCATCACGAAATTCCATATGTGAATTCAAAGCCCTCTAAGGACGATACCTATTAATTTTCAGAGGAATCAGCCGAAAGGAAAGGGTCAAATATTAAACTTTAGCCCAAAGGATCAACAGTTTTTTTTTAGTTAATTGGTTATTCGTTCTGGGAAAGTACATTTACTTATGGCTTGTAATAAATGACTGTTATTAATCAACACTATTAATTGAGGTGCTCATAACAAAAACAGCCCTAGTCAAAAATAGCAACTTTTCAGGAAAGAGAAAAAACGTTTGTGCTTCAGATTCAAATTCTGAGGGTTGTTATTCAAATGATTTTTTGCTGATGCTTAGTTGGGTATATTAGTAAACTAATGACATACATTTTGCCAAACTCTACTATGCTTAAGGGGGGTAGCCAACCCTCAGAATTTGCATACCCCCTGACAAGGGTTGTTTTTGTATGAAATAAAAATGGGCGCAAAAAGAAATAAAACTTGTTTATCCACTGTTTTAATAGAACAATATTAGTACCTTATATAAAGCTTGTCAAAAAATACTAACAAATAATAAGAAAAAATAGAAAGCATATAAAATAAAAAGGATATTATCACACATTTATTCATAAATCCATCATTTCCATAAAAAAAATGCCCTTGTCAGTTGACTGGGCTGTTTTTGCAGAACCGGTCAAATTTCTCTGGCCTGTAACTCTAGACAGGGGCCGTTCTTATTTGCACTCTATTAACAGGGTTATTAGTAGTACCATCTTCTACTACAAGAATGCGCTGAAATCTCAAAAACGCAAAAAATTGACAAGGACTGTACGCAAAAAATTGACAAGGACTGTTTTTGTTATGAGCACCTCAATTGATCTCTGACTATTGATCGATATCTGACTATCTGTGTTTCTGTGAACACGATAACTCCCGATAGAATAAATGTGACGACAAGACATTTTATATAAGTATCACGAACCCTCCAAGGACATTGGATCTATTGATTATCAGCCAAATCGGCCATAGAAATGGGGCTTTAGGGAAGACGCTTAACCCAAAACTTTGATTACTCAAAAAAGCTCTACGAAATGTAGGGGAAGCTATAATTCGATGTCGAATTTTCACTGGAATTTCATTCACGTTTCCGATCTCCTAAATCTTCCCCAGCAAGAATCAATCAATTATGTTATCGTTCTCTCTCCAAAGCCAATCGACCGTTTGGGCTAAAACTAGTAGAGTATTTCAGTCGAGCCCCCTTCACCGCCCCTTCTCTTCGACCTGTTTTGCGGAAAATTATTAGGTGCCATCCTTACAGGATTTAAACATTCATTACATCGGCAGTTATTGGGGTGTTTGTGTTGAGCCCCCCTCTGACCACCACACTTCTGACGATTCCGCTGAAATTTAATAAGTGTCGTCATTATGGGTTTTTTTTATTCCTGCCGTTGTAGTGAATGTATTTTTGTACGTACATTTCATATGTAAATTCCTCTAAGGACGACAGTTATTAATTTTCAGCGGAATGTATGAACACGAAATTTTATATCATGAATTCAAAACCCCATAATGTCGACACTTATTAAATTTCAGTGGAATCGTCAGAAGTGAGGGGGCCAGAGGGGGGCTCAACAATAAAAACCCAATAACTACCGCTGTATGAATGTTTAAATCCTGTTAGGATGGCACTTAATAATTTTCCGCGAAACAGAAGGGGGCAGAGAAGGGGGTCGACTCAAATACTCTACTAGTTTTAGACCAAACGGTTGATTGGCTTTGGAGAGAGAACGATAGCATAATTGATTGATTCTTGCTGGGGAAGATTTAGGAGATCGGAAACGTGAATGAAATTCCAGTGAAAATTCGACATCGAATTATAGCTTCCCCTATATTTCGTAGAGATTTTTTGAGTGGGTAAGTTTTCAAATGTTCCCTGGATTAATCATCCTGGGTGCGCAGCACAGAGACACCAATCATGGAAATGTACCATATGTTTAATTTAATTGATAGCTTGTTATTCATAAAATATGTCAGTAAGTAAACAAACATATTTAGTTGCTACTTATCAAAGATAATGAAGTGCGCACATATGTTGTTGACGAACCAGGATCTGTCTAATGCGCAGTCTGGTGTCACTTTGTGGTCATGTTGCGCACTGTTTGCCCTCGTCTATTGTTACAGAAGGGTGTTAATTTATAATTGTTATTTTATCACAGTTCCAATAGTTATATTGGGCCTGTTATTATTAACCTTGTATCCTAATTGTGATGTTCAGTTTGGGTCAGGGTTCTCATTGACGCACTTCTAACGCTATCTATCTTTATATCTATTGTTGCACTAGATTGGTTTTTTTTAAAGGGTTCTCGTATGTTGAGAACCAAAAATGAAACCCTTATATGTGATACTAGAGACTCCCATTTTTCTCTAATTTTCCCGTACCTACTAGTTCAGGAAACCTCCTAAGGCTATATCGCATGGGATAGTTCTCGTCTGCTTCCACAACTGGACAGATAGTTACTTTTACAGTTTCATCAGATCAGTTGAAAAAACAAAAAAAAAAGTCCCCTGCAATGTATTTCCACAACTTAGGGTATCCACAATGTTTTCGCTCTGCCTCCGAAACCAATCGTCTGTTTGAGCTAAAAATAATTTCTTGACTTACACATGGACTTCGGAATTCGTATACTAAATTTTGTGGGAGAACAGCTGTTGCAATTGAACAAGCTGTACAGGTTAATTTGTGCTCTGCAAAGTTTTATTGTTTATTAGTGTAATTAAGTGAAAATAGGGAAAATAATTGTTAACAAAGTGCAGCAAAAGGCTTCGTGTAAGCTTAAGGGGCAAGGTCTGCCTCCAAAGGCCAAAACTGAACTGAAAAACAGTGAAGTGATGTTAGTGCGGGACCCGGACAGACCTAGTGGAGGCAGTCCAGCCAAGATGAAAAGAACGGACGGGGAGGAGCCAGTCAGGACAGAAGCCGGGACTAGTAAGTATTTCAATACCATCACTAATATACCCATAGTAGACTTCCAAACACCAAACCCGTTCGCGAGGCTGGCCACTGAGGAGACACAAAACAATGACATGGAGGAAGAACAGTCGCAGGAGACGGAACCAGCCAGAGCCCAGCCCAGACCACCCAAAATATATACAAAAAACCTGCAAAATATCAAAATTCTGACTAACGACTTGACACAACTTCTGGCCACAGAATTCTCGGTACAAACCAAATCTCTCCAAACCATCATCATAACAAATTCTTCAGACGACTACAGGAAAACTGTAAAATATCTAGAAAGTAGAAAAGCAGAATTCCACTGCTACCAATTGCCCCAAGAAAAAGAGTTCCGAGTAGTAATTAAGCAGCTCCACCCTTCTACGTCTACTGAAGATGTCCAAATAGAACTGGAACAGAAAGGTTTCAGTGTGAGCAGAGTCGTCAATGCTCAGCACCGCCAGACAAAGACACCACTACCGGTCTTCTTTGTGGACCTAAAACCAAGCCCGGACAACAAAAAAATATTTGAGGTAAAAACATTGAACTATCAAAAAATTATAATAGAAGAGCCCTGGGCTCGTCGAGACATGCCCCAATGTCACAGATGTCAACAATATAACCACTCAAAAAATTATTGTAACCATACACCGAAGTGCCTAAAATGTGGCCAACCACACTTTACTTCAGGTTGCACTAAGACCAGGGACACACCGGCCACGTGTGCTCTCTGTGGAGGGCCACACCCGGCCAACTTCCGAGGCTGCTCCGTGGCCCAGGCGAAACCAGACCCAGCAAAGAAACACCTCCTGGACCACGGGAGCCCCTCCCCCGGCCAGCTATCCAGCCTTGTCAGGACAGCAGCGGCAGCCCATCCCAGAGCAGCCACAGCAAGAAGGACGGTCCTATAGCCAGGTAACATCCCAGCAGCCGCGGCACTCTGCCCCCGCCTTCATACCACCCCCATCTACATCAGACTTTAACATCACCGCGACACTCACCACATTCCTCAATAAGTTCGACTCACTCATCACACCACTCGTCACACTTCTTACAAAACTCGTCACCGAACTCCTGCCCAAACTTTCAAAATGAACAACACCAACACAGCAAACAAACATCTCTCAATACTGCTGTGGAACGCGAATGGTCTCATTTCGCACCGACATGAACTGAACATACTATTACATGACAGACAAGTAGACATTGCACTGATAACAGAAACTCATCTAACATCTGCCCTTTATTTTCATCTACCAGACTACATCACCTATAGGACTGATCATCCGGATGGGACAGCCCATGGCGGCGCGGCAATTCTCTTACACAAACGCCTACAACATAGCATCATAACTCATCAACCCACAGAGTCTCTACAAGCCACAGTCATATCCCTCCCATTAAATCATTATCCCCTGACCATAGCAGCTGTATACTGTCCTCCAAACAAAAGAGTATCCTATGAGGCTCTGACCGCCTTTACGAGAAGCCTCGGCTCCAGATTCATACTAGGTGGTGATCTGAATGCCAAGCATGAGCACTGGGGCTGCAGAGTGTCCAACACCCGCGGAAGGAGCCTCCTCAGATTACTCAACAGCTCCCAGCTGGAGGTACTGGCCCCCCTAGAGCCCACTTACTGGCCCACCTCCACCGCCAAGTCCCCAGACATATTGGACATATTCCTCATCTCACGCATTAACCCCACCCATACCAAGATCACTAATCTTTACGACCTCTCCTCGGATCACAGCCCTCTCCTTCTCCAAGTACAATGTAAACCTGTGCCTATTCCCCCTCGACCCTCTCTTATAAACGGACCTATAGACTGGGACAGCTTCAGACATTTCATAAACCACAGACTCGACCTAAGGACTATACCGACAGATAACAGTGACTTGGACGACGCAGTACATTACTTCACCACAACTAAACACGAAGCTGCCTTAAACTCCTCCCGATCACCAAAACCGCGACGTACTCACAATAACATACAATTGCCCCCATATCTATTACAACTTATTAAAAACAAAAGAGCTGCAAGAAATCGATGGCAACGGACAAGACACCCACATGACAAGACCATTTACAACAGACTAACAAGAATACTGAGGGACGAACTACGACAACTGACCATAGACAGACACCAAGCATATATTTCTAACCTATCGACTCAAGACAACTCTTTATGGACTGCCACAAAACGACTTCTTTCCCGAAAATTTGTTTCCCCACCACTCCGCAAACCCGACGGCACTTGGACAAAAACAGATAATGAAAAAGCAGATCTTCTTGCAGCACATCTGAGTAACGTCTTTCTTCCTCACAATGACATCCTTAACGACGAACACATGACCCACGTAGAGACGACACTGGACCGCCCATTGCCACTTTCACTGCCACCCAAGCCATTCCACCCGACTGAAGTACGAACCACCATATTTAAGCTACCACTACGAAAATCACCAGGACGCGACTTGATTACCGCCGAACTTCTCCGACAACTACCTGACAAAGGAGTAATATATCTGACCAACATATACAACGCCATACTTAGACTGACCTATTTCCCTCTCCTCTGGAAGGTTTCCACAGTTAAATTGATCCTCAAACCTGGCAAACCTGCACATGAGCCCTCCTCTTACCGCCCCATTAGCCTCCTTTCTGTCCTTTCAAAACCTTTCGAAAAATTATTTCTAAAAAGATTATTAACATTAGTAAATTCTCAAAATTTAATCCCCAATCATCAATTTGGCTTTCGGGAATCACATTCTACCATCCACCAGTGTCACCGCGTGGTAGATCGGATTGCCACCAGTTTAGAAAAAAAGGAATATTGCACTGGAGTTTTTCTCGACATCGAACAAGCGTTCGATCGAGTCTGGCACTCAGGCTTGCTCTATAAACTCCGCACACAACTCCCATTCACATACTACCTCATATTAAAATCGTTTTTACATGATAGATTCTCGCAAGTTTCCCAGATGAACGCCCTATCTTTTTTCATCCCGGTGAAAGCTGGCGTGCCACAGGGCAGTGCACTGAGTCCGCTTCTTTACTCCCTCTATACATCCGACGTCCCTCAACATCCAGAAACTCTCTTAGCCACATACGCAGACGACACCGCCATTCTCACATCACACATTGACTCAAATCAAGCCTCAAGTAATCTTCAAAATCACTTAGATTTACTTTCGACCTGGGCCCAACGTTGGCGGATCAAATTCAACTACCACAAATCAGTACATGCTACATTCACACTCCGCCGCAATAACTGCCCCTCAGTTCACATAGATAATCACATTCTCCCAACCTCAGAGACTGTCCGCTACCTTGGGCTGCACTTAGACAGACGACTAACGTGGAAAGATCACATCAGACTAAAACGAACAGAAATAAAAAGACGTTTCGGACTACTCAAATCATTAATTGGACGACGATCATCACTCTCATTGACTAACAAACTCACCATTTACAATTCCCTTCTCAAGCCGATATGGACATATGGCTTGGAACTCTGGGGGTCTGCGGCGAAGTCCAATTTGAACCGGATTCAAGCCATGCAGTCCATCATCTTACGGCACATCACTAACGCACCCTTCTACGTCACTAACAACACCCTTCATAACGACTTACAAGTGTCATTCGTTTCCACAGTTGTAACTGAGAGATACACAAACTTCCATGCCAAACTCGCCAGTCACGTCAACCCTCTCATTCAAACACTATCTTCAAATACCCTGCCCACAAACCCACCTCGCCGACTCAAACGAACATGGCAGCGTGACTTGCTCGGGATGTAACCTGGCTGCGCTTCTAAACGCCACGCACCTCTGCAGTGCAGTCATCTCACCATCAAAAATCATTAATGGTAGTACTAATTTTGCCGTCATGATGCTTATGTAACATTCACTATGTAAATAAATAAATAAATAAATTTTGTGTTGATAGGTTCATTATAATGATAGTTATTGAGTTGAGCCCCCCCCCCCCCCCCCCCTCCCCCTCCCCCTTCTCTATTGTCAATTTGAGTCCAGTCAAGTTGAGCCCCCCTTCTTCTTACCTCTCTATGATCAATATCCCATTAATAAGTGTTGTTCTTATAACGATTTTTTTTTTTTTTCAAATCAAGAGTTTTTAGATTATTCAAATTGAGTTATTAGGTTTTCCAAAAAGTATCTAATAAAAAATTTTTTTGTATTTACAAATAGATATTTACAACTGTATCAAAATAAATACAACAAGCAAATGTGCTAATAGTGAGATAATGGCAATGGCAAATCACCCAGTGGTGACACTCCCTAGTCACTGTTTTTTACTCTCATTGATTTGTATTTATATATGAAATTTCATATCGATACTAACCCCTTCCTTTCTTTTGGTCAATTTGGCTGAAAATCAATTAGTGTCTTCCACCACCGGGCTCTCTGGACTGAAGAGTCCAAGGCTTGGAGGGTGTGGACGGTTTTAGTCACATGCACACCCTCGTTCCCAAGCTATCCCACCACTAGCCATGTTAATGCTATAGCATATTACGGACATGAGAGTAGCCCGGGGGTGCCTTGCTCTGTCCCTCGTGTCGGGTCGGGCCGCCGGCTGGGGCCTTTACGGAAATTCTGTCTTGTTTTCCCTGGACTAGCAGGAGACTCAATCAAATGTAGCATGGGGCGCCCATGACCCTTCAGGGTTGAACTGCCCCTTGAAAAAAAAAAAAAAAAAATTTAGTGTCTTCCTTTCGGGGTACAAATAGATACATTCATTCTATCAAGAGAACATTCTCAGGCAAAGAGAACTTTTTTTTATCATTTTTGGAAACAGGGGTTTCCGATTATGACTGATTTTAGATATTATTAATGTTTTTTTTACTTCCACAGCTGTACGGTGTAGAGGTATAGGGGAAGTTATCCAATCGTTAGATACACTGATGTTGAGCTTTTACTGGACTTTCATCTTTTGAGAGCCCCTCATCACAAAAATTGTTAAAAAAGGATTAGGCTCGATAACTGCCGATAGAATGGATGTATCAACACGAACTGCATGTGTTATCCAGAAGCACTAGAACACCAATAACTGCCGATAGAATGGATGTATCAACACGAACTGCATGTGTTATCCAGAAGCACTAGAACACCAATAACTGCCGATAGAATGGATGTATCAACACGAACTGCATGTGTTATCCAGAAGCACTAGAACACCAATAACTGCCGATAGAATGGATGTATCAACACGAACTGCATGTGTTATCCAGAAGCACTAGAACACCAATAACTGCCGATAGAATGGATGTATCAACACGAACTGCATGTGTTATCCAGAAGCACTAGAACACCAATAACTGCCGATAGAATGGATGTATCAACACGAACTGCATGTGTTATCCAGAAGCACTAGAACACCAATAACTGCCGATAGAATGGATGTATCAACACGAACTGCATGTGTTATCCAGAAGCACTAGAACACCAATAACTGCCGATAGAATGGATGTATCAACACGAACTGCATGTGTTATCCAGAAGCACTAGAACACCAATAACTGCCGATAGAATGGATGTATCAACACGAACTGTATGTGTTATCCAGAAGCACTAGAACACCAATAACTGCCGATAGAATGGATGTATCAACACGAACTGCATGTGTTATCCAGAAGCACTAGAACACCAATAACTGCCGATAGAATGGATGTATCAACACGGACTGCATGTGTTATCCAGAAGCACTAGAACACCAATAACTGCCGATAGAATGGATGTATCAACACGAACTGCATGTGTTATCCAGAAGCACTAGAACACCAATAACTGCCGATAGAATGGATGTATCAACACGAACTGCATGTGTTATCCAGAAGCACTAGAACACCAATAACTGCCGATAGAATGGATGTATCAACACGAACTGCATGTGTTATCCAGAAGCACTAGAACACCAATAACTGCCGATAGAATGGATGTATCAACACGAACTGCATGTGTTATCCAGAAGCACTAGAACACCAATAACTGCCGATGTAATGAATGTATTGACCTGAATAAGATCTATATTGATTTACAACCAAATTTGGGGTTTCAGGGGAAGAGCGACTTCGTTTTTATGGGAATCATTGGGACCCACGACGCGCTAAAACCATATCTGACTCTTATTGAGGAGACTGTATTGTTCTTGGTTCCACATGGATCCCTGAATCAGCTGCTCAGGTTCCTAACATTCTTGTATGGGATAGACTGGAACTAGGATTGAGACATATATCCTTGGGTTTTCTTCTGTAGGACAAGTCAGAAGAAATGATTGATGAGGCTCAAGATACTATTACGATGCGATGAGCTAACTGTCTGACAATGATCGAATATAGAAGTCAACTGCTTCACAGGCATATCTGCAAGAAACCAACTGCAAGGGATCTTCTTGTTCCACTTGCCCAGCTCTAGACGAGTGGAAACACCGGTGAAGAGGTCGACAGTGATCCTTACTGACTGCATATAGTCTAGTGTTAGCATAGCTTATGCAATTATCACAGGAACTCAATACGTCATGAGCGTGACGTAGGAACAGACAAAGTGGTCGGTGGATCACCGGCAATGCACATTTCTGATCTCCATCTGAAAGCAATGTACCGATTTTGTTAAAAACCAATAGGTGTTTTACTCAGGTAACTTCTGAATCCTCAAACTAAATTTCGCGTTAATAAATTTGTTACATCGACAGTTACTAAGGTTTTTCAGTTCCTTCCGTCTCTCCTTACGTTTGACGGATTTATCTTATTTTTCTTCACCATCCAATTGACAATTTTCAACAGAGAACACCCTCTTCTTTTCCTTTCAGTTCATCCAATGTCTTTCCTCTCCGTCTTCCCATGTTCTCTATGTACACATCCTACATGGATCGGGGTCTGCCTCTGGGTCTTCTTCTTCCAGGCCTTGCTTTCAGCATCCTTTTTGTCATCCGGTGATTTCCGGTACTGAACTGTGAGAATACAATAAGAAAATATGAATTCAAGAGCAATATATAAAAAATGTATCTGAAAACCAATAAATGTCGTTCTTATGGAGTCCTGGATACACATACATACAATTTTGTGTCGATATATTTATTCTATCGGGAGTTATCGTGCTCATAGACAATATTTTTTTTTAATTTTTAGAATCATGGGCTTGGAAAAGATGAAATTCCGGGGAAAACTCAACATCGAATTTAAACTTATTGCATGACTTCCCCTATACTTCGAATAGATGGATAAGTAACCGACGATATCAGTTTTATTACTTTCATTGTTTCGCCTTTCAGTTGATCCTACAAAAGTTATGTTACACATCAGAGAACATGTTGAAAATTGCTACGACTGCAAGTTCCTGCTAAACGGTTGGAGCAACAAAATCGGAAATAGAGCAGGAAGCTTAATGCAAGGATTTTTGTTTAATCGATTGATCGGAATATTATCTGTTAATTAATCGATTGATTAATTGAAATATATAACGCAAACTAATTGTCGGGCAATGCCGGATAACCTGCTAGTTCTACTATATTTATCGTCATGTTAAAATTAAATAAAAAAGCGGGGACCCTGACCGCTGCCTTTCTACTGAAGCTCTATACAGTTACCTCTATAAACTACAGTCTGGTGTCAACTAACTGTAACACAAAGGCAACTCCGATTGTACAATAATTATTATTGCCGAGAAAGGTCCCGCGGCTGTCAGCCTGAAATACGGCCTCTGATTGCCGCTAATGTCTTGTACCGGGGCGGCCCCCCCCCCCCCCCCCCCCCCCCCCCCATTTCGAGAATTTATATACATGATCCTCGTTATATCCACTTTCATATGTACACTCTTGGATTATACCGTAGTCAATCAAATTTTCATATACATAACACCAACAATAGCCAGTAAAGATTGTTAAGTGCGGTTAAACGAACCTACAAATTTATTTCTATAGATATACCGGATGTATAGTGTCATGGTTACCAATATGTCTACGAATTATAGGCCGTGGTCCTGATGGGTGAGTGGGTAGCTAGCTTTCTTATCAACCCAAAGGTTCAGGTTTCCAATGCCAACATCATCACTACTCTTAAACTATATTCCTGCAGACTACCCAGTGATATAGACAGCTCATTGCTAATATCCACATCAGTTGATTCAACGTTAAACCCCCTAAAAAAATTCGTCGGTGGATCACCTGCAGTGTACTTCCTCAGTAAGTCAAATACGTTTTTGCTCACATTACTTTTCTCTTTCGATAAAAATCTGAAATTTTAAAATTTCACATTCTGAATCCTCATACTTTTGAGTCGATACATTACTTGCATCACTAGTTATTAGAGTTTTTGTGAGTTATGCCAGTTGTCTTCTAACCGCTGTGCTGTGTGGGTGGGGTAAGTTAATTTATAATTTTTATCTTGTTACTCTGTACCCTGATGCTTTAAGAATTATATATACTTTTTATTATTTGTATATTTTGTTATTCTATGATAGATGAACCACTGATGATGACGCTGTGGCGTCGAAAACTGGTTCTGGTCTAAAATAAATCAGTGGGAAGACAACATTTTTTACTTCTATGAAAAAACTAATAATAATGAAAAAAAAAAATTGTAAAAAATGGGGCATAGAAATGAAGGGTTTTGGGTGTGGACCACGTTTTTATGGCTTCAAAGTTACATTTCTTTTCTTCGTAATGAGAAACTTTGAAACCAAAATACAACTTTCGAAAGGTCTTGAGTTGTAGAAGTTTAGACCGTAGAGAAAGCGGAGTTTTGAAAAGAGTAGATAGAAAAAAAATGCAGGTGATTTAATAAAACTTTGTGAAATATTAAATTTTGAATTTGTGCCCGAAAAGTCACAACCAGTTGAAGTCTACTTAATAAAAATAACGTCTTAAGCTTATTTTATATTTTATACTTTCATGTTTTCCGACACCCTAAATCCAACATTGACAAAAAAAAAAAAAAATGTCGATTAGTGAAATTTAATGATTTTTAGTCAAGTCGGTCAAAGGGAAGAGGAGGCCTAGTAATGAATGTATCGAGATGAAATTTCAAATGTGAATTCAAACCCCCAAATAGACCACACGAATATTCAAGTAGAAATATCGAGATATCGATCTTGGAGTTCTGGAGGCACTTGTAAAATGTTTGGTCGATTGTGTGTTCCATTGGAAGTTATCGCATACACAGACAAAGACAGACATGCATATATATAATAAAAAAATGGAGCTGCACCTTCAATAAAATGTTCTAGAAGTGATTTGATATGAATTTTTCAAACTTAGAACTGAAGTAAGGAAAATCACAGGTTGTCAATTATAGGTTAGGATAGGTTTTATGACTCATGCCCGGGCTTTAACGAGGTCATATCGCCTACTACCAGAGGGCTCTTTCATCACTCTGGTGGACATGAGCCCGACTCTACTGTGGAAGTTCTAAATTTTGCCTACCCTAAATTTTTATTCACCTAGGGCAGGGGTCTTTAACGAGTACCTGACATCGTACAGGCTTGAGGTTCGGGACCATTGCTTAACGTCCCATCCGAAGGACAGCGTGCGTAAATTTTTTTTACCTCCCATATAAAATAAACTCGAACCCAAGTTCTTGAGCTCAGAAGCCAAGCACGCATACCACTGAGCTACCGGCGCCCTCTTGTCAATTATATATTTAAGGAAAATCATTTCAAAGCGCAAAAAACACAGAAGGATTACTTCATATTTCAAGGCCTGATAACGTTTTAACATAACAATGTACACACATATGTAATTCGTTAAATAAAAAGTGTCTCGATTAACCGTGGTTTTCATTTATCCGTGTGATCTCTACCCCCATTACCCCGGATGATCGAGGTTCTACTATTTGTAATGAGGAAGTCAGAAAAGATGAAATTCCGGTTATAGCTCAAGATCGGATATCTGACTGATTATGTAAGTTGCTCAACATAATTTGATGTAGGTACCCCAGCCTGATAGCGCCTGGACAGGCTGCCAGCTGTAATTGTCCCTTTTGTCCCCCAATCAGACCGCCTATTCTCTGCTAAGGCCCCCCCCCCCCCCCCCCCCCCCCCCCCTTACAGCTAGTTTTGCCTACAATATCTCCAACCAGCCGTACCATTGCTATGGGACCTCCCTATCAGGACACTCGCTCTATTGTCTACCCACCCAGTTCTATTCTCTTCTCTGTTTCCCCTACACTTCATGTATACAATTTCTCGGTGGCTGGTATCACAACACACAACTAGCTCATTTCAAATGACAACTTTGGGAAATTGCACTTCCATAACTAGACGTACTGCTTCTCTCTACCAGATATCCTATGTATTTGATAACGTCATTCAATTTAACTAAAATCAATGCAAACGTCTAGAGGGCGCCAGTAACTGAGAGATAGTCCGGGCATGAGTCATAATAACTAACTAATGCATCTTCTGAATACCAAAACAACAGAGTATTTTTTGGATGTATGCAAACAGGTGAACTGTGACTCGTAACTCGTAAAATAACATTTGCAAAATATCATATCCTGCATAATTTTCGTTAATAATTCGTGAATCAACCCCCGAATTGCTTCCTGGCTTTCCAATCATTTATGAAAGCCAACAAATTTACTTCTCCATCTATAATAAGTATAATAGGCTATTTGAGTCGAGTTTCCCCCCTTACCTTCGACTTATTTCGCGGAAAATTAATAGATGCCATCCTGACAGGGTCTTCAATTTAAATAGAAAATTTCATGTCGATTCGTTTATTTCATCGGCAGTTATTGAGATTTTTGAGTTGTCACCCCTCTAATTCTCCCTTCCCATTCGACTGATTCCGCTGAAAATCATTAGGTGTTGTCCATAGACGGTACTCACATAAACTTTCGTGTCGATACATTCATACCGAGTGTTATCATGTTTACAGGTACACACACACAAACAGACAGGGGAAGTACAAAATGAGATCTGCCCCAAGAACATTTTTTGACCAACTTAGGTTAGCATTGAAAGATTGTTATAGAAGTTATGCCCCTCATTTATCCCCACCCCGTTACCCAGAGCCCAGCTACTCTAACCACTACACCGTCCCCTAATTCCGCGTGCTATTTATTGCGGTGGAGGAGACAACCGACATATGATAGCCCCCATTGTATCAACAGTAACGTCCCACGTTCGTATCTCTCTCCCACGACTCAGTATCAATCCTTTGTCCGTTCCCTCTCTCACACTGGTAGTTTTCAAATACAATCTCTATTATACCAGAATACATTTTCGATATGCAATGTTCGAGCATGACATAACACGGTCATACCTATAATAATTAATAATTATGTGTTTAATTTGACATAACACGGCTTACTCTATCGCAGGCAACATGTGTTCAAAGAGATGCATTTGGCTAGACTTCTAGGTAGTTAGTTATTATGACTCATGCCCGGGCATTAACTACGAGGTCATATCGCCTACTACCAGAGCGCTCTTCCGTCACTCTGGTGGACATGAGCCCCTATGTAAGTCAACTGTTGAATATTAGCGCAAACGGTCGACTAGTTTTGGAGGGGGAGCGCAAGTTTAATTGATTATCATATGTGATAGTAAGATGTTGTGGGACGAGATTTCTAATAGAAATAAAAGACGTTGTCTTCCCACTGTTTTATTTTACACCAGAACCGGTTTTCGACGAAACAGCGTCATCATCAGTGGTTCATCCCACCCACACAGCACAGCGGTTAGAAGACAGTTGTCATTTATATATTTTCGTTTATTTATATATTTGTTCGTCATTGATTAGTGCAATGAGTTGATGAATGACATGGACGCGGCTGTACTGCTGAAGTTCGTGACCCAGCAGGAGTCCAGGCTAGTCCTGGAGCAGATCCCTGGCGAGCCATGCCTACTTGGATAAGTGGATTGGCGTGATGATGGTGTTTGTCGTGAAAGTTTTGATTGCATATCCTGATAACAGTGGGTACAAATGGGATTATGAGGTCATTATGCAATGTGAGATTGAAAACCTAAAATGGCGCATTGGCGTAGTATAATGGATTGTAGTGACTGAAGACGTTGTGTGTTTGATTCTTTGGTTGATCCTCATATTTCAATACAATAAGTCCAGATAAGTTTTAGTAGGTATAGTGTTCTAGATGTGAATTATGTTCTCAAGTGATAATCTCGATCGTCGTCGTTGAAATAATGAGAGACAATGAGGACGTAGACACTGTAAGTAGCCAGGCCGTTGAGCGCCTCAAAAAATAAATTAATAAAAGTCGTCAGTGAATCACAGAAAATGTACTTCCCCAGCGCGAATTAATCAACTAAATTTCGCCCTTCCTGTGAAACCAATCTACCGATTTTGTTTAAAATCAATATGTCTTACTAAGAGACTTCTGAATCATCATACTAAAATGAGTGCTAATAAATTTGTTACATTGACATTTATAAGGGTTTTTGAGTTAAGCCCCCCTCTAGTCTGATCGCCCATTTCCATTTTGTCGATTTCGTGTCGTTCATGAGCGGGTCCTGAATGGATGTACGAAATTTCGAGTGGTTTAATTCTCGTCCATATAATTCGCCACTTTAAGTTTCAAAACTTAAAAAAAATTCAAAAAGTTTGCAAAACCTAATTTTGAATAGTACGTCATAGGATAACGCTTCACATTTCTTTAAATTTTTTGCATGAATAACAACACTATAGAAGGGGGGAAATAGTCGGTTGTTCTTTCGGACGACAAACTGTGCTCATTATAAAAATAATTTTTTTTTTTTTTTCAAAATGTACCTACTCTCAGAACCCTTCGATTTGATATTTTACTCGACAAAAGCGATTTTTCGAGGCAGCGCTGTGCAAACATTTTTCTGGTGGTCTAGTCCTTATATTCTGTTTATAAACTGCCACCAAGGCACAAATACATTCTGAATTTCATGCGGCTACGGTTTTTCGGCTTGGAGCTAGAGGCTGCCCATAGACAGACAGACACACGACGAAAACCCTAAATATGAAGAAAGAGATGTGGTAAATGGGGTGCCAGTTAGGTCCGAATGAGAGGGAGTCCTCTCAGTGGCTGGTGGCTGGAGGCTGGAGGCTGGTGGCTGGAGGGCAATGGGGCGGCAGAGATAGCAAACACAGTCTTTATCCCTTTCCTCCTCATCAGCCATCACTGTATGGAACGGAAGAAAAGAGGGGGACCTCTTATGTACATGTTAACGTCAAAGGCGGAATTCAGCCAATTCGCGAAGAGACTTAGCAATCCTGAAACTTCTAACGACCCCAGACACTAAAAGGACCAATTATTGCTGCCATTTTGTGAAGTGGGTCTATGATTTTACTTTCTCTAATTGAGGAAGTTATGTAATCGGTCAGAAATTCGAAGTTGAGTTTCACTCGAATTTCAGGTTTTCCGAAATCCTTATTCCAAAAATGAAAAAAAAAAATTTCTTTAGCTTATAACTTAACCCCACGAATGAATAATACTGAAATCGGTATTATATATACAGTAAAACCCCTCTCCTTACGGACGATTTTGCGATGTCCCGGCCCGAATTATAGAAAAACAATGTATTTTTACCCCCCTCGCAAAGGACAACCCTCTAACGGACGCGGACAACCAATTTTTCGTCATCAAGAGATAAATTTACCTCTCCTTAGCGGACTCTTACAAAAGAATTCATTTGAAAATGTAATTTTCAATCCTTTTTATTATTCGTAGAATTCGTTGTTTGTGAAACAGGCATACATATCTACTGTTTGGTTTATTAACATGAAATCCATAATATTAACTATTATTATTTGTGTTTTATCTAATTATCTATTGTTCGTTACCTATATACGTAGTATTAAACATAAAAGCAAATTAAACGTTTCATATAGGTACCACATACATATAATGAATTTTTTTTTTTTTTTTTTTTTTAAACCCTCCTCAACGGACAATCTTCTTCAACGGACAGAGTTGCAGAAATATATTTGGTGGTATGGTCGATATTAAAAATAAATAAATTTGTTTTTTTTCCCTAATTTTGTAAGTACCTAAATGGGTATGGCCCACTTATAATAGCGTTTTGCGACATTTTCAAAATCCTATTACACTCTAATCCATTTCCTGGTTTTGTTTTTTAACTAACTCTAAATCCATCTCGTGTATTGTGTGCCGCCAGCTGAGATGAACGCGCTCAGACCCAATTAGGACAAAGAACACGACTAACGACCAGCTTACGCAGTTATGTACCATAGTTTTGATTCCCTCATTTTTTTTTCTCTTTGTCATACAGCCTATTATCAAAAATCTTCCTACATACGTACAAACAGACAGACAGACAGAAGATCCCTAATTAATCTTATTAGGGTGTCCTCTGAAGTACAGAGGGTTCAGTTTGGTCTCCTTTGAAGATCCCAACGGCTATCCTCTACTTAAACCAATTTGCCTGTTTTTTCCCCTGGTTGCCGTGTGAGTGTATGTTGGTGTGTGTGTGTTTGCCTCTATTTAAGGTGGATGGTTGGTTGGGATTTGCCGGTTGCCTCTTGTGGTTTGCCTCTTTTTGCCTTTACCGCAGATCCTCTTCCCAAATCCTCCAATTAGTTTCTCTCTTCTGATGGCTCTCTCTCAACTCCGCTTTCTACCTTACCAACCAGCCAGACTATTAACATTCGCATATTTTCTTCTTTTCTTTCTTAATTGCCGTTATTGTAGAATGAAAGAAATGTATATAACAATATTTTTTTTAATTATTTCTATTTACAATTGTCAAACAAGCTAGAATATTCCCACTTCTCCATCAACATGAATATAATATATTCCTTGTCTATTCTATTCTGTCAGATATTACTCTAGCGTGTACTGCAACTACATTCTGCCAGTAACTTACGTCAGGGAACTGTCAACGAGAGGGGAGAGGGGGAGAAAAAGTAATCTGTAAAAGCGTCGTTGGAATAAAGAAATCCTGTAACGGATTTTCGTAACGTCACATACATTTTCTTTTTTTAAAATAATTTTTAGTAAAAAACTACCAATAATAAAAAAAATATTTTATAATTCGTTGCTTTAATTTAAACATTACTTTGAATTATTTCCTACGACAATAATTGTCGTATTGACAATAATTGTCAATTATTGTTGCACATTTTTTGATGTGCTCCAACTTTAGTCGTATTGGTCCTACCTCTAATCTGAGGACATAAAAGCGATTAGGAATTTATTAGGGAACATTTTTGATAACAATCAATTTATACGATAACAGTTTTCATGTAAATCAAGGAAGTGTCTTAAAATATATGTTTCAAAACCACATTTCAGTCCACCAATAAAGAGATTGAAGGTTTAGAGGGAGAGCGGAAACATACGTATGAAGCGGGGTGTAAAGTCAATTTCAGAGATCAGAGGAACCTCAAAAGAGCAAAAACTGAAGTTAAGAGTCCACCAAAGGTAAATAGGCAAATAAGGATTAAGAAATTTAAAAGGAGAGCAGAAACTTAGGTTTAGGTTTGGATGTAGCCTTAGTAGCCTATAGAAACACATTAATGCAGCAATGTCAGTCGAGAGGCTTCAACCAGATACCAGTTAGTTAACCATAAGTAAAGATGAAAAATATACACTGGTTGGTTCTAACCAAAACAGCCGAAGAGGAAATATAGAGTTTAGGTGTGGTTCTTGTGGCACCGACGGATGAACCGGGGTACCAGAACCGGGTTTTAGAATTTTCAGGTGCCCGGTTCCAGACCCGGAATCGAGTGCAAGATACCAAAACATGACCCGAGTCTACGGTTCCAGATTTTCACGACCTACTCGATAATAAAGTTTTATAATATAAAAGTCGTGATTCATACATAAAAGCTTTAACTCATACTACTTTTATAATATAAACGACATCCATCCCATTAGAAGTTATAAGAGTTAATGCCTCCCACCCCTTTGTCTGATTTGGCTGAAAATCATCAATTATAATAAAGATAATTATCTTTATTATAGTTTTTTAGTCGTGTGACTCATGGACGAGCTTTAACTATGAGGTCATATCGCTTACTACCATTACGCTCTTATGGACATGAGCCCTACTAAAGGCGCTGAAGATATTCAAAGTAAGTTTTTTAAAATTATATTAATAAAATCTAGTCGAAACTAAATTTAAAAATAAATATTTAAAAAAAGTTTATCAAAAAAAGATGGAACAAATAAATATTTATAAAAAATTAAAAAAAAAAAAAGACTAAAATAAATAATAAATATACAAACATAACAATATCATGTATACATATGTAAAAGAAAAATAAGTATATAAGTACATAGTAGTATATATATATATATACAGGGTGGCCCAGATAAGCGGGCCACAAGTGAAATAACTCCTAAACGGTTAGAGATATCAAAATTGTACATGGGACTAAAGTTGTAGCACTCGCCGAGAGCTATAGTTTGGCGTCCTTGAAAAATAACAGACAAAAACGACCCTTTTAATGGTTCAAACAGCCCTTCGAAGGGCGGGGTTCCCTTTTGACCCTTGTTTCATTACATTTTATTAAAGTACTAAAGAAACAAGGAAGAACTGTGCAAACACATTTTTGATACGTCAAGTAGTTCTCGAAAAAAAAAAGTTTAAAGTTGCACGTTTTTCTTATTCTGAAGTTATTAAATTCCAACAAACTACCACCGCTTATTACTCATGTATTTTGATGCTAAGGAATTAGAAAGGTATTAGAGAAGTTTAAGGATTAAGAGAGAACGACTTACAGTGATAAGGAATTACTTATTTACAGCATTTGCAATGTACTCCTCTAGCGAAATTGTGGATAATATCCACCATATTATGGTGTTGGTGATTCGTGAGTGCGCGGGAAATAATAACTTCAGAATAAGAAAAACGTGTAAAAACTTTAAACGTTTTTTTTCCGAGAACTACTTGGCGAATCAAAAATCTGTTTGCACAGTTCTTCTTTGTTTCTTTAGTACTTTAATAAAATGTAATGAAACAAGGGTCAAAAGGGAACCCCGCCCTTCGAAGGGCTGTTTGAACCATTAAAAGGGTCATTTTTGTCTGTTATTTTTCAAGGACGCCAAACTATAGCTCTCGGCGAGTGCTACAACTTTAGTCGTATGCACAATTTTGATATCTCTAACCGTTTAGGAGTTATTTCACTTGTGGCCCGCTTATCTGAGCCACCCTGTATATGCAAAAAAAAAAAAAAAAAACATTAAAATACTGAGTAGATGTAGTCCCGAGACAAACATTAGTATCAATCAAGAGTGAACATGTAGGTGTAATGATCAAGAAGTCGAACACCTTAAAACATCAAACAAACAAATATTTGAGATATTGTTTATAAACATCCAACCTTTTACCAAAAAAAATATTTATAAATAGAATTGATGTCTTTTCCAGTTCTGGCTGTTAATTTAATGGTATTTATCAAAAACGTAACAATATTTTGCTTTCATTTGTATTTTCTTAGCAGAGTTTCTCCATCAATATTTTGCTTTCATTTGTATTTTCTTAGCAGAGTTTCTCCATCAATATTTTATAAGTAATTAAAATTTAATAATTACTTTTTGTTTATTGTTTAATTTTTTCTTTAATTATTATCATCGTTAATTTTATTGTTATTTCCTCATTTTTATCATATTGTGATTGTTATAATTTTTTTCTCTGAACAATGAGACAAAAATTCTGCCTCCGAAGAGGGTTTTCTCTAAAATAAGGATTTTTCTTTTAATTTAATTTTTTTTATTGTATCTATTGCTTTCAGTAAGACAAATTGAAAATGTTAGAAAAATGTATTTTCATAGTGAGAGATTATACCGAACGAATTGCTGTTCGATAACACTATACATCGAAACGGGATCTAAACAGAGTGATTATATTGTGTTGACTGGGGGGAGATGTTGGTGAAGGATGAGGAGGCTGTGTGGGTGGTCTTGTGGAAACGGCAATTTGGTGTTCAAATGGACCATGGTGTCGGAGCACTCCGGTGGCCTCACAGCGGACAAATGTCTGTCTGTATGTCTGTCTGTGTCACTAATTACAGAACAACATCCGGCGTCACTTAGCTGCTCAGGGATCTGATAACCTGCTGCATGTCCGTCCCAACTCACACCTTTAGAGCAGTTTTGCACATCCAAGTACCAAGTAACCTATAGGGGAAGGTCATCGGTCACATAATAGGAGATCGAACCCCTAATTCGGTCATCGGTCACACAATAGGAGATCGAACCCCCTAATTCGGTCATCGGTCACAGAATAGCAGATCGAACCCCTAATTCGGTCATCGGTGAATCACAGGCATTTAACTTCCCCAGCACGATTTAATCAACAGTTTTCACCCTTCCTTCTGCCGATTTCGCTGAAAATCGCTACTGCTTTATAAAAGATACACAAGTGAAGCGATAGCAATGTCTGTATTGCCAGGCCATTATTTAAAAATTACTTTCCAGGAAACCAAAAATGTCTTGTTTATCCCAGAATTTCTTCTAAAAAAATTCTAAATGCCTCTAAATCAAAAAATTATAAATATATGTATTATTAGTTAGTTAATTAGTTATTATGACTCTTTCCAGGGCTCCAACTATGAGGTCATATCGCCTACTAGCAGAGCGCTTTTTCGTCACTCTGGTGGATAAGAGTCAACTATGGGAGTCATAAATTTTGCCAGTTTCGGGACCATCGCTTAACGTCCCATCCAAAGGACGGCGTGCTTAAGTTTAAGGACATCGGTGTATGTATTCCATACTGAGTAAGTAACAAATCTATGTTTTTTAGACGAACAATAAAACGAGCGACCAGTTCGGCTATGCGCCGTTGCGAATTTCAGTACAAGCTTTTAGTTTCTCGCCGAGGACTGTACACAATATGTGACAGGGTTGAGGAGGGGAGTTGTGTAATTAACATAGGCACAATTATAAAGAGGGGTACAGTTGAGTGGCAGCCGGAGTGGCGCAGTCTGATGACAGAAGCCCTTATTACTGATAACGTGGATCCGCTACACTGATAACAGTCCCTCTCCTGAATAGTAGCCGTCTTCCCATTGGCTCATGTCACCACCAATTCTATCTCCTCTACCATTGTCCTCTGTTCTGTCCAATTCCCAACCTTCCATCTAGGAAACAGCAAACCAACTACAAACATGGAAACAATCATCATCAGTGGTACATCAGTTTACAGAAGCCCTCTCTCACACCGGACCATTGCAAACGTCTCCCCGTTATATTTTGTATTTGACAAAGACTCCCAACTGGGAGGACCTGTCTTCACGATCTGACATCTCCGGGCAAATCATTTGGAGGACCCCCGGGAATAATAAATATCAAATTAATACATTGTGGTAAAGAAAATTATATAAATTAAAAAAATATATATAAAAATGAGTACAATAATTGTACTCATTTATATTAATTTTTTATATATTAATTATTAATAATAAATACTTAAATAGTAAAAATTAAATAAAATAAACTACAGCCACGCACTTGACTGACACTGGTCAACTTATCGCAATTGATAGTCGGATTAGAAAAGATACTGTCGACTTTATTAATCACTAAAAATCACTTCAGATCAAAGAGTTTCTAAAAAGTCAATTCACAACCAAATATGTATTGGGAGGTGAGAAAACATTGAGCACGCCGTCCTTCGGATGGGACGTTAAGCGATGGCCCGAGCATGTACGATGTCAGGTACTCGTTAAAAACCCCTACCATAGGTGAATGAACCTATTTAGGCAAAATTTAGGACTTCCGTAGAGTCGGGCTCATGTACACCAGAGTGACTAAAGAGCACTCTGGTAGTAGGCGATATGATCTAGTAGTCGAAGCCCGGGCATGAGTCACAATAACTAACAAACCCTGCGTTTTCTTTTTGTTGCGACGCATCCTTACCGCTATTGTGTTCAAAATGGTCACCTCTGAAGCATGCAATAAAATTGTAAAAATGATACATTTATTGTGTATAAGTATAGCTATATAAATGTAAGCAACAATACATTTTATACTAAATTTTATCGGAGTCACCCTTCCCGAAATTATCGATGTATTTCTTATTGACCTGTAATATCGGCAGAGATAACCGACAGTGAAGGAAATCCTGGAAGCCTCCATCAACATCCAACATGGGGAGGCGGGGAATTGAACATAGCTACCTAATATCCGGAAAAAAATGGGGAAGGGGATTGGTCTCTGATAAAACCACAACTTCAAATATCAAACGGAAAACTGAGGTTTACACTTTTTTTTTTTGTTTTTATTTAAATTCGATGTGAAATATTCCCCGGAATTTCGTATTTTTCGACCCCCTGATTCCATGATGAAAAATTCCCGTCTGTGCGTTTGTGTGTGTGAACGGAATAACTTGCATTAGAACGAGCAGATCAGCAAGAAGTGTTACTTCCCCAGGTATACCAACTTGGAAGTTATGTAAATCGGGCAGAAATTGTACGCGGAGTTTTCTATGGAATTTCATGACAATTTTTCCCAAAAATTAAAAAAAAAAAAAAAAAAAGTCTGTCTGTATGGTTTTTATAACTGCCGTTGTATTGAATATATTGACATAGGTAACATTTTATATATAAAATTCAAACACCATAATGCTGGCATCTATTAATGCGCACGGTTAACGGTTAATTGGATTCTTATGAAATTTCGTATGTTGCATCGTTATAAGCAACATTTTTCATGGGTGGAGGGGTTGTGGATGCTTTTTTTCTTTATCCTTAACGAAACTGACATGAGCCTCTGTGCTAGGAGTGGGGGGGGGGGGGGGGGGGGGGGGGAATTCGGTTTTTAACCCCCTCTTGTATCCGCCACTGATTCAGACGTGAGACATGTAAAGAGAAGTTGATATATATACATCCATCCAAGTGTTGCGAATGAGCATGTTGCGACATGAAGGAAAACATAAGACCTTGAGGAGGTCGGAGGTAACATGCTTGCCGATTGAGCTCAAGATCGTGGATTCGAAACCCGGCCAAGAAGGCCCTTAGGTTTTTTATCTGACAGTTTTAAAAAACCATGAGCACGCCGTCTTTTTGGCGGGACGTTTTTGGTTCCGCGATGATCCCGAGCCAGTGTGATGTCAAGTACCTTCTAGTTAAAGAAACCATCTCTACCTTAGATAACTTAACCTGGGTAGGCCAAAATAATAAGACCCATTGTTTAACTAAGGAAGTTTACATAAGGAAGTGCACATATTCGAGCTCAACGATTCAACTGAATTTTTCGTTTCAAATTCACATTTTATCATATTAGCGATGTTGTTTCTCTTCCATTGGAACTATACGAGCTCTCAACTCAAAAATGATTGTAGCACTGAACTAGAAATTTGAGATGAAGATGCCATATGTGTTACCACAGATCTGATTAGATCTTGGCCGAAATCAGACGATCTCCAGGCCTTTTGAGATGAAGACGCCAAGTGTGTTAACTCAGATCTGATTAGATTTTGGCCCAAATCAGACGATCTCCAGGCATTTTGAGATGAAGATGCCATATGTGTTAACTCATATCTGATTAGATTTTGGCCGAAATCAGACGATCTCCAGGTCTTTTACCTTCAGACATTTTACCTGATAACTCACTTATGATTGTTATTGATTTAATCAAAATTCTCTACGAATAAAAGTTATGTAAAAAAGTAAAAGGCACAAAGGCCTAAAACCGCCTTAAAATAACACTCGAAACCAATATTTTTGGGCGTTTGTCTGATAAGTCCTGTCTTGCCCACAGCCTACAACCTGTTAAAATTCTTGTCTGGTTAAAAAAAAAAAACAATTAAGGAAATAATTGTTATTTGAAGTAGGGAAGGAAAGGAAGCCAGCCTGGTCTCAAACAGAGGCTAGAGTAATGAGAGAGGATTGTCTGTTTGTGTGTTGACACGTTGTGAGAGTGACACAAAGGAGGCGGTGTCCCCGAGTTTAGGGTTCCTAGTTGTGCATTCTGGAGGCGGCTCTCTGCCAGTAGTCTCTGTCTTCAGTCAAACACAATGGAACATTGTTACATCTCACAACAGTTGTTAGTTGAATAGTGTCTCTTCTTCAGGTGCACCTCACAGCCTCTATCCTTCCTGCATCTCTAATTAATGTTACAATCCAAAATGTTTTTACTTATTTAAATATATGAAGTTGAGGGGGCCGGTAGCTCAGTGGTATGCGTGCTTGCTTACTGAACTCAACAACGCAGGTTCAAAACCCGACAGAGGCCCTTAGTTTACTTTATTTGGGAGGGGAAATAAACTTAAGCACGCCGTCCTTCGGATGGGACGTTAAGCGATGCTACCGATCCTGTACGATGTCTGGTACTCGTTAAAGACCCCTACCCTAGGTGAAACAAATTTACGACAAAATTTAGAACTTTCATAGTAGAGTAGAACTCATGTCCACTGCAGAGACGAAAGAACGCTCTGGTAGTAGGCGATATGACATTGTAGTTAAAAGCCCGGGTATGAGTCATAATAACTAATTGTACGAAGTAATAAGTTACATAAAACACATATATCTCGTCCTAGTGTAAATGTTATATGTTGTGATTTGTTCGTGTTGAGTTTAATTTTCCAAATGTTGCTCCAGTTCTCAATTTGAGTAACATGGTGTTGTAATGTGAAGGAGGCATGTATGGAAGAATCAGCAGCAGCTAAGATGGCAGTGTCATCGGCGTATGTAGCTGTCAAGGTATGTGGTGACGTGGGCATGTCTGAGGTGTAAAGTGTATATAACAAAGGAGATAAAATCGACCCTTGCGGCACGCCTGCCAAGATGGGCTGCAACGAAGAGTCAGCAGAGCCCGGTCGGACAACGAAGTATCTGTGCTAAATATGATTGTAGGATGAGATAGTATGTGTATGGAAGTAAAGGCCTCAATTTGTAAAGAAGTCCCGGGTGCCATACTCGGTCAAAAGCCTGACTTACGTCAAGAAAGGCCCCTGCTCTCTCTAAGGCAAAAGCTATGAAATCCACAACCCTGTGTAACTGATGTGTTGTTGAATGTTGTGAACGAAAGCCAACTGATGATCTGGGAGTACTTGTTATGAGTCTTTTATAGAGTAATTTTTCATTTCTCATACAGACGACACCTATCGATTTTCAGCAAAATCGATCATAGAAAAGAGGAGGATCAGAGGAGGCTTAACAACCCTAAAGTCAAAGTAATGAATGTTTCGAGACAAAATTTCATATGTAAATCTAAAATAAAGACAATACATACTAATTTTCAGCTGAACAGGCTTAAGAGAAGAATGCGAGGGGGGAGTAAATATTGTTGCTGTGATGAATGGATCAACATGAGATTGATATGAGGATTATGAAGACCATGGATAAGACACTTACTGACTTCTAACCACATCGATGTATCGTTTTCTGGGTCGATTAGTGGGTAGATGGTTGAAGAGGGAGAGCGAAAACGTATATTACCGATGACTTTTTTTTCTTTTATTTATTTTTTTTAAATTGTCCTTTTACAAAGATTTGAAAGTTTAACGCCGAGGTGAACTTCGAATGGCGGCTTCACCAGAAACTTTCTCTATTTTAATCTGAAAATGATTTATATATTTTTATATTTATTTTTTTCCTTGTCCGCATAAGATGATAATGATTCTTCAATTACAACTAACTAATGGTTAAAAAAAAAAAAAAAAAGAAACCATCTCCACTTAACTGAACATAACAGCCCCTGACTTCATGTACAGGAGAAAATCAACTTAATTTCCTCTTATTTATTGCTAAACTGCAGAAAACCATAAAAAAGTTATTTCTAAATTAGTTTTGACGTTTGCTAAAGATTTTTCATTAAAGTTTATTACATTTGTAACTTAAATAATTATATATCTAACTGTTACGGCGCAATCATATTATATATTTCATTTCAAAAAAACTTGATTAAATTTTCAATTTAAAAAAAGTTCTTTTGAACTGTTAAATGTTAAATATATTTTTTTTGTAAAAATTAATTTGTGATTTTAAGAGTGCGGCGGAGGGGTGGAGGGGGGATTTCGTTGGTTTCAGATTTGTCATAGAATCATCTAACTTAAAGTTACTAACCTGCTTAAAGTTTGTAACTTGCTCGAAGTTACCTCCGGCAATATTATATTCAGACCAAGGGCGGATCCAGAATGCTTATCAGGGGGGGGGGGGGGGGGGGGAGGGGGGTAAAATTTTGTTGGTTCCAGACTTGGATGTTATACTCTATTCACAAGATTTGAAAGGATGAAGGACAAGCGGCTAATATTTTGGGTGGTTTGACGAAGAGCACGAATTAATAATAAAGACTGAAATATTATTATAATAGTAACAGGTTGAGTAACAGTCAGAGTCTGTAAACAAATGACGTCATTAAAGTCTGTGAGCAAGACTGCAATAGGTCCCTTTTGTGCATCACTAGGACGCCTTTTCTAATTTTACATACATATTTCTTTGTCCTTAACGAAACTGACTTATGAGCCTCTGCGCTAGAGGTAATATTGCTTTTACCTCCTCTCCCATGTATCCGCCACTGATCCCATTATGAGAAAAAATATAAATAAAACAGAAATCATTGGCAATATACTTCCCCAGATCGAATTAATCAACTCAATTTTCGCTCTCCCTCTAAACCCTAGAATCATAGTGTTCACCCCTCCACTGGGCCCTCCCCCTTCCCTTCCCTGCTGAAAATTGATGTGACATCCTTTTATGGTTTTGGACTCAATTATAAAATTCCCTGTGGATATATTCATTACAAGGGCTGTTATTGGGATATTTGAATCAACCCCTTCTCTAGTTCCATCCCTGTTCTAACTTTGCAGATCCCACATGGCCGATGTTTGAAGGAGAGTTTATAAAGACATAAATATAAAATTTTCTGAGAATTTGATCAACCGGTTCCGGATAATGGGAGTTTTACTGAATACCCATTTTTTTTATTTTTTAAAACAAAATGTTAATCATTAGAAAATCAGTCATATCATTCCCCTTATGTTTTCGTTTTATTTTTCTCGTTTGTGTTTATGTCTCTATTAGATATTATATATTTGAATACATTCTTTTTATGTCCAAATGTCAAACATGTTGTTCAGTGGAAAATGAAATAAAAATATTTTATTTATTATTAATGAAGCTGAATTAATGCAGAGGACTGTAGTAGCCACAAGCAGATAACATCAATGAGAAGCGAGTAAGGCGGAGCCGAAACCGGTCTAGCGCATCACAGTCCGCTTCACACACACACACTCACATGAGGGCGCCGGTAGCTCAGTGGTATGCGTGCTTGCCTTCTGAGCTCAAGGTCCTGGGGTTAATAAAAATGTAGGGCAGGCAAATTTAGGACTCCCACAGTAGAGTCGGGCTCATGTACACCAGAGTGACGAAAGAGCGCTCTGGTAGTAGGCGATATGACCTCGTAGTTAAAGCCCGGGTATGAGTTAGGATAGACTCACTGGGGCAAAGCCCGATGTTTCCGTGATTAGCGTTGCAGACTTTTTCTTATTAATTTAGGAGACTCGGACCCCTAGAAGCTCCCCCTGAGGTAACCACTGACTGTAATACTTAAGTTGACTTTACATGAGCTGCAATAATGCAAAGCGCAACAGTAGCACATGCTCGCTGTGGTTTCTGCGCTTTTAAAATTAAATTACTCACATCCAATAGCGTGCATTTGCTGCTGCTGCACTTTGAATTTTTACTGCGCATGTAAAATCAGCTTTAAGAGTATAAAGTATAACATAAATGACGATTTTGAGTGAGGAAATGAAATGATCGAATTCATCATGTAACAGCTGATTGCTGATTTAGGTATTGGACGCATGGGAAATTTGAAAATCCTATTAGTAACTGGCAAGCAATCCATTTTTAATAAAAACAATTTTTTTAGTTTATTTAATTTTTATCTTGGTATTTTTCTTCGGCCAGGGGGGGCACGCGCCCCCCTCCCTGCCTATGCCCCTGCTCAAAACCCAAAATAACTGCCAAATTAACGAATGTATAGTCAAGAAAGTTTATATTTAGACTAAATCCTAGTAAGAAGAGAACCTATTAATTTTCCGCTAAACAGCAGCCGAAAGGAAGGGGGATGAGAGAGGCCTCAGTTGACTGATTCGCTGACGACCTTCTTTGTATGGCTATGTAGAAGTTCGGAATGTCTATAGTTGGAGAGATTAGACGCGGCAGTCAGAGACCTGACATCAGTTCATGTGTTGGCGTCAGCCGTTATCTTGGCTTCATTGTACAGAGTAATTCTGAGTGACTTAACTGCACAAAATACACAACTATTTAGTAATTAATTAAAACATATTTTGGCGTGAAAAGTCTATTCACTCTTTAAGCACAGTGATAGCCGATCAAACTTTCTTGTGTCTACCGTCAGATTTCAATCGATAATAACTACGAGACTAATAATGCAATATCAACGGTTGAGGTCACAATGGATAGAGCATGTCTGTATGTGTTTGTTTTGTCTGTGACGTTATCGGGCTACTGTGGGCGCCGGCGGATGATTGTTGCGAATTAGCGTTGTGTAAAATTAGAAATTAGTTTAGCGTGATAACGCGTTTAGATAAGACGTTGATTCGGCTGTCATCGTAAAGAGCTTGAGGAGCACTACTAGGACTCAAAGTGAAACAATAAAAATATTCGCCGAAATATATGTAATTCATTCAATTGGTATTAAATTGATAATTGCAAAAAAATTAAAAATGTCGTCTTATATGAATCGTAAATATGCGCGGAATTATAGAAAACGCAAATCAGAAAGCTCGCATCAAAAGGAATTTAAAAAACCTAAAAAGTCTAGTGTCGAGCAAATGTAAGAGCTACGGCAGCATCGAAAAGAAAATGAAAAATGATTTTATCCCGACGTTATCACGGAAAATCTTCGGCGTGGACCTAGACCACGCCTTAATGTTTTTTTAAATTCATTTGCAGTACGTTATAATTCAAATATTCTACGATGAGAAAAGCGGACATATTGTGCAAACTTGAAATAATAAATAACACAAACTTCTTGTTACTTTCCCAGATATATGAAGTATTGGGGAAGTTATGCAATCGGTCAAAAATTCTATACTGAGTTTTCAACGGAATTTCATGTTTCCCGACCTCAAGATTCCATCTGTGTATCTGTGAACACGATAATGAGTGTATCGACAAGAAATTTTATATGTGATTCCGGAACCCTCTAACGTCAACAACTATCGATTTTCAGCCAAATCGGCCAAAGAGGAGAAGGATTAGGAGAAAGGCTCAACTCAAAAACTGTAATAACTGCCGTTGTGATTTTCGATTTCATTACTTCTCTTATAATGCATATATCTGAGGAAGTAAGACATGTTCGTTAGTTTCTGTGACTCATATTTGGGTTGTAACTTTGACGTCATATCGCCTACTACCAGAGCGCTCTTTCGCCGCCCTGATGGACGCGAGCCCGATTTTACTATGGGAGTCCTAAATTTTTATTCATCTAGACCAGGGGTGCCCACCCCAAATGATCTTGCGGGCCGCATATAAAATTATATATCCCCATATTAGATTTGAACCCACTACAAAATTTTTTGGAGTGAAAATTTAAAACACAATAAATTATTATTATTGTTTTTATTATTATTCATACATATAAACATAGATAATATAATCATGAGATATTTGTTTCTCAACTCTTTCGCTTTTGCAAGTGGATCTCAATGCGTTTATTTGCACATGTTTTGTGCAAAAACATATTTTGTAAAATTGTGATGAATCTCGCATGCCTCGTACAGGCTCGAAACCATCGCTTAAGCACTCATCCGAAGGACGGCATGCTCAAGGTCAAATAAAAATCCTAAGGGTCTCGGCGTCCTCAAGTAATACATGTAAACAGATGGGACCAGGGTATCATACATCAAATCTCATATTCCTTAAAGTTGTCAAGTCCAACTGAAGATAATGAGGAGGGGGGGGGGGGGGGGGGGGGGGGGGGAGGTCTTCACATGATTGCCCCCCATTTACCAGTCATTCCTCCCGATGATCCACTTCTCTGATTGATCATTCCTCCAAGTAGTCAGTCCTCATCCTGAAGCTAACTGAGAGATCACACTCCGCTACCATTAGCCCCAATCACTGCTACTGTCTCATCACACCCACCTATACTGCTCCCAGACATGCCATGTTGATAACTTTTCACCGGTACTCTATTGTAACAACTTCCCCAAGTCACTTTTGGAAGGTTAATACCTCTGACCTATTATATTATAACAGGAACTGCGATATTTAAGAACAAGTGAATATTAACACCATTGTTGAGTTTTCACTAGAATTCCGAATTTCAAAATTTTTAAAAATAATTTCTGTCTGTAAATGTATCCGAGCTGAATGAAAGTATCGACACGAACTTTTATATGTGTATCCAGGACATGGGCGTAGCCAGGGGGGGGGGGGCAGAGTAAAAACCAAGATAAAAATTAAATGAACTAAAAAAAATAGTTTTTATTAAAAATGGATTGCTTACAAGTTCAAGATCTTCGAATTAGCCGTGCGTCCACACAAAACAAGTCATATTATATTTTTTTAAATATACATGAATTCGATCATTTCATTTCCTCGCTCAAAATCTTCATTTATGTTATAGGAACTTTATACTCTTAAAGCTTGGATGTTAGTAATTTCATTCTAAAAACACAGAAACCACAGCGTGCATTTGCTGCTGCTGAGCTTTGCATTTTTGTCAAAAATGACAGCTTAAGTATCTTAAGTATTACAGTCAGTGGTTACCTCAGGGGGAGCTTCTAGGGGTCCGAGTCTCCAAAATTAATAACAAAAAGTCAGCGCTAACCACGGAAACTGCGGGCTGTGCCCCCCGGGAGTCTATACCCCCCCCCCCCCCCCCTCACCCCGTAACCTAACTTTGTCCCCCCCCCCCCCCCTGCTCAAAATCCTGGCTACGCCCCTTATCCAGGAGCTCATAAAGATGACACCTATTGGTTTTCAGCGGTATCAGCTAAAGAGGAGGGGGTATCAGAAGGGTTCAACAGAAAAACCTTAATAACTTCCTCTTGATATGAATGTATCAACATGAAACTTTACAATGAAATTCGAAACTCCATAAGGACGGCACATACGAATTTTCTGCGAAATCGGCTGGAAGTAAAGGAAGGGGAATTCGGAGAAGAAAGGCTCTACTCAAAAACTCTTATAACTGCCAATGTAATGAATATATCGACACAAAAACTATTATAACTGGCAATGTAATGAATATATCGACACAAAAACTATTATAACTGGCAATGTAATGAATATATCGACACAAAAACTATTATAACTGGCAATGTAATGAATATATCGACACAAAAACTATTATAACTGGCAATGTAATGAATATATCGACACAAGAACTCTTACAACTGCCAATGTAACGAATGTATCGAGACAAAATTTAGTATGATGATTCAGAAGCTCTTTTGTAAGTCAACTATTATAGTGAGAGCGAAAAAGTAATTGATTAATTAGGGCTGTGGAAGTACATTGGCAGTGATTAACCTACTATTTTTAATAGTTTCAAAAAAGTGAGAAAGTGGGGAGGGAGAGAAGCATCGACCGACTGTCATGATATCGATATTGTAGAAACGATATATCGTTAATCTCAAGCTACCCATATGCGGTCTATAATGAACCCCCTTCCCTTACACTAATGGTAAGTATAAGAGGTCATTCATTATTCCAATTGGCCAAGTTGGTGGTTGGTGGTTGGTGGTCGGAGATAGGACAGTTTGGCCTAGGTACAGAGCGCCACAGTCCACCCATAAAGAGAGTGACACTAACTACTATGACTAAGACTGCTAACAGTGGTGTGTGGCACATCCAGATAGTCTCCAGTCTCCACTAATGTATTCCAGATCTCTTCATTAGCACTTCTAGGAACGAGTGTCTCTGTCTGGTGGCGGACCTACCCAATTAAACCTACCTTCCCTAGTTACTCAGCCACCCCCCCCCCCCCCCCCCCCCCCCACTAAGCTCGCTACAAACTAATTATTTATGTACACTTCTCTTTACTTAATTAACACTTAACCTAACAACCATCTGGTTGGAATAAGCGCATTGCAAGCCCTCTGGTAACTCTGGTATTAAAAGTATTTTGCGATAATTATCAATTAATAGTGTTGATTAATAACAGTCATTTATTACAAGCCTTATATATAGCGTTTATTCTGTCCAGAACACCGAGAAGTTAAGTAAGAAAAGTGTCCAGCAAAGTACTTCCTCACAAGGAATTAATTAACGCACCTCCCTAAAATCAGTCAACCAATCTTGCTAATAATCAATAGATGACTTACATAGGCAATTCGAAATCCTCACAATAAATGTTTTGTCGATAAATTCATTACATCGGCAGTTATTGGAGATTTTGAGTTGAGCCCTACTTTGATCCCTCTTAAAATTGATAAGTGTCTCTTTATTTGTTGAACCCTTAACTTCTGTTTTTGCTCTATGGGGGTACTTCGATCTCTGAATTTAAGGCTACACCCTTTTTTTTTTTTTTTTTTTTTTTTTTATTTATTTTTTATTTTATTTTTTTTTATTTTTTTTTTTTGCGTGCCCGACCTCCGGTGGAGGCCACGACACCATCGCCGAATCATCGGGGAAAAAGGGAGGCCTCACGATTTTATTTACAAATTATAGAAATAAAAAATATAGAATTAAAAATACAAAAAAAAAAAAATATATATGATGCTGTGGGAGGCTAGGAGCGACCGCTGCCGACCATCTGCGACGATCAGCGGTCACTCCCAGACCACCTTAAGTTTCTTGGCGCGCCGAGAGAGCTCGGGATAAATGTAGGGCGATCGCTAAGTGTGGTTCGTTGGGGCGCCGGGGACGACTGCAGGCCTCCCCGGCGCAGGGTCAAAATGCTTGCTTCTTTCTCCGCCAGGAGGCGACAAATCAGCTGAACATTGGGTAGCCGGTTTCCGTCACCAGCTGCCGCAGGTCGAGTCCCAGATACGATCCTGTCCCGCGTATCAACTCCACCCTAGGCCCGTCGTACAGCGGACATTCGAGGACCACGTGCTCCGCAGTCTCGACCCCGCCGCACGAACAGTTCGGGTTGTTCTTCCTCTTAAAGAAGAACAGCTTGGAGTTGAAATCTCCTGATAGTATCTGGGACATCCAGTGGTCAGGCAGTATCCAAGTAGAGTCCAGACGTACCCGGATTTCCGGTAAATATGCGTAGGTCGTTCGGCCATCCGATGATCGTGACCACCGCTGTTGCCATTTCTCCACTATCCATTCCTGGACTATGTCCCCGCAACGCTCCGGTCTGGACTGTCCGCGCATCTCTTCCTCCAGGGCTAGACGTAAAGGCTCATCTATATCTACTCCTAAAGGCAAATTGCATCTACAATAGTACGAGGCGACAGCCCCGTCCAAGACTAAGTCTATAGGCGGAGCTCCTGCCAGCACCTGTAGCGCAGCCGTAGAGACAGTACGATAGGCCTTTGTAACCCTTAAAAGGGCTGCTCTCTGGGCTTGCACAAGGATCACGCGTCGCCGCTTCGTGGGACGATGCCACCACCCAGCAGCGGCGTACCTTGCCACAGCCTCGAATACTCCAGTGTAGATGATTCTACACGCAGAGTAGCCGAGGCCCCACGTCGCGCGGGCTAGGCAGCTCAGAGCGTTGAAAGTGGCGGTAGTCCTTTCTTTAATGGCAACAACGTGGGGCGTCACGTTGAGGCCCGGCCCGATCCGCACTCCGAGATAAGTGACCGTTGCCGGGCTCTCAATGCGGCGTCCGTGGATTTTGATTACCAGGGGGTGTCGGGCGTCGGTTCTCCCTCTCATCAGCAAAGCCGAGGTCTTGCTAGGAGAGAGAGCCAGTTTGTTGGCGCAGCACCAGTTGTCTATATCGTCAATGGCGGCTTGGGCGCGAAGGGTTAGAGCAGCTCGACTATCAGCGTGCACCGTAACAACGAGGTCGTCGACGTAGGCGATTGCCTTATATCCACGGCCCTCGAGATCACGGAGCAGTCCGTCAAAGAGTATGGCCCAAAGTATCGGTCCGAGGACCGAGCCCTGAGAACAGCCTCTAGTGACGTCCACTGTAGTGCTAGCGTATAGCTGACTCATGGTCGCAGATCGATCGCTGAGGAAGCTGGATATCAACCCAAACACATTCCCAGGCAGTCCCACAGCCCGCAGTCGCGTGAGGATGGCAGGCCACCAGGCGCAGTCGAAGGCCGACGCGATGTCAAAGAAGACACACAGGGCATATTTCCTACGGTCATTCTCCACATCCGCCCTCAGCATCATCAACGCGTCTTCGGCGGACCTGCCTCTCAAGCCACCGAACTGCCTGCGGGATACAAAAGCATGTACCTGGGCCCGAATTCCATTGAAGATAAGAGTCTCCAATACTTTACCGAATACGGGGAGCAGGCTGATTGGTCTGTGGCTCCCTGCCAGGGAAAGGTCCCTATCACCAGGCCTAACAAACGTGCACACGAGTGCTCGTTTCCAAGTCCTAGGGAAGTGGCCCCCCCTAAGGCAGGAGTTTTGAGGCTACACCCCGACTCACACATATGTTTTCGCGCTCTCTCTAAACCTTCGTTGTCTTCGTCAGATGGAACCTTCCTTTCTTCCCTTTTGAATGTCCTTTCATCTCCGAATTGGAAGTCTGCTAGTGAGAAAAACTGTCTCATCTTGGCAACTTAGGGAATTCTGAACCCTCAAACTAAATTTCGTGTCTCTCCTATCTCTCTAGCCCCCTATTATGGGAGTTAGTTAGTTATTATGACTCAGGCCCGGGCTTTTAACTACGAGGTCATATCGCCTAATACCAGAGCGTTCTTTCGTCACTCTGGTGGACATGTGTCCGACTCTAGGACTCCCAAATTTTGCCTACCCTAGGACAGGGGTCTTTAACGAGTACCTGACATGGTACAGGCTCGGGACCATCGCTTAACGTCCCAAGCACGCATACCATTGAGCTACCGGCGCCCTCCTTAGTCCTACCGAGTCCCTAGGGCTTAACAAAAAACATGAAGTCCTGTTGAAAGCTCAACATGATATGTCTGTCCCATTACATACCCTGCATATACTTTGAACAGCTGGGGGATGAAAAAAGTAGATGTTTATTTATGAGTGTTTGTGTTTTTCTGAGAACAAGTTGCTAACGAGGGAAGCGACTTGTGCTGTGGTAAAGGGACCAAGTCACAGCTTCTTGAATTATACCGGTCTTATCAGATGGACCACGACAAGTTTTGTCAGGAGATAGTATCTTGAAAAACTAACTCGAGAGATGAGCCCAACTAACAACTCACTGCATCCACTCCCAGTGGCTTCTGTCACTTCCAGGAGCTTAATGGCCCCTTCACAATATTATATATAAAAAAAAAAAAATAAAAAAAAAATAATAAAAATGAAAATAAAAAATAAAAATTTCAAAATGATAAGATCCAGAATAAAAAGAGAATGACGCTAATTGAGTTAAATGATAAAGTTGTTCGACAACTTCTTAATTTTCATAATAAAATATTGATCATGTTGCGGAAGAATGTCGTAAAAATACGTACAGCTATTGAACTGTATTTCAGGGCAGATAACCAGTATTCTGAATTCCTGATAATGGCAGGGGGGGTTGAGAGAAGATTCAGATTTAGTTATGTAATCAATTCGATGTCGAGTTTTTATGATAATTTCTTGTTTTCCAAACTTCTCAATACAAAAATGCACAAAAACTCACTGTATTGACTACGCCTTAATGTTTTTTATTTTCTTTTCGATGCTGCCGTAGCTCATGCATTTGCTCGGCACTAGACTTTTTAGGTTTTTAAATTCCTTTTGATGCGAGTTTTCCTCTGATTTGCGTTTTCTCTAATTCCACGCATATTTACGATTCATATGAGACGACATCTTTAATTTTTTTGCAATTTTCAATTTAATACCGATTTTTACATATTACAATATTTTTATTGTTTCACTTTGAGACCTAGTAGTGCTCCTCAAGCTCTTTACAATGACACCCGAATCAACGTCCTATCTAAACGCGTTATCACGCTACACTAATTTCTAATTTTACACAACGCTAATTAGCAACAATCATCCGCCGGCGCCCACACTAGCCCGATAACGTCACAGGCAAACCAAAAACTGCACAACAAACACGTACAGACATGCTCTATCCATTGTAACCTCAACCGTTAATAGTCTCGTAGTTATTATCGATTGAAATCTGACGGTATTTTGTAACACAAGAAGGTTTGACCGGCTATCACTGTGTTTATTAAAAAAAACATTTTGTTTAAAATGGATGACTTGTACGTTCTGCTTTGCTTCTGATACCTGGACAATCTTCTTCAACTCTTTATTCGCCGTTTTCATGTTTTTCGACCTACTTACACCAACAAAAGAAGAAAAAAGCTGTATTTCTATGTGTGTGTGTTTGTGAACATGATAACTCCCAATAGATTATTCTAATACATTCATATGTATCGGCATAAAATTTCATATAGGTACCCAGAACCCCATAAAGACGACACCTATTGATTTCCAACCAAATCGGCCGAAGAGAAGGATTAGGGGGGAGGCTTAACTCAAAAACTGTAATAACTGCCGATGTAATAAATGTATCGGCACAAAATTTAATGTGAGGATTCAGAAGCCACTATGTAAGTCAAACATTGACTCTTAGCCCAAACGGTCTTATTGACTTTGGATGGAGAGCGAAAAAGTAATTGATTAATTTGAGGTGGGGAAGTACATAGGCATTGGTACTCTGACGACATTCTTTAACAAAGTTTCTTTTAAAAATTAGTAGAAAAATATATCGTTAAGAAAAGTATACAGTATACATTCAAACGCATGGGCCGATTTTACCTCAAAACAGACCTCTTTCTATTCACGCGTCAAAATCCTACCAAAATTTGCTTTCCTTCCATTTACCTGTTTGACCGAAACAGTGTTGACAGAGCTCAAGAGGTGAGAGAAATCATGAAGTTACAAAAAATTTATTTTGACCTAAATTATACTAATTCCACTACTAAAGTTTATCATCAACCATAATATATTATATCTATTCAATTATCTGTATTATCTTTGTGTGCAGTCCGGATAATAGGGGTTTTTGATTTTTTTTTTTTTTTTTCTTTTTAGCAGAGTGAAGGGAGGCTGTTGTGAACGGCCAGAGATAGATGGACGTCAGTGAGTCACCCAGTAGTGACTCCTGTAATTGGACCAATATCTCAGGGGAGCCTGTGGAGATCAGAGGCGGATAAGAGAGGCCAATCCTGCCTAATGAGAGGCCGATAGGAGGAGCCGATAGTCAGAGCTCCACCTGGTCCTCATTGTCAGGTCGGAGGCCCGAGGCCGCCCATGAGAAAAGTAGGTCCGTCTTTTCGGCACAGGGACGGCATATCATTTTCCTCCAAGAGATCGAAAAAAAAATAAAAAAATGAAAAAAATGAAACCTCACTGAAACCAAAGTACCTGAATCATCAGACTAAATTTAAGTTATTGAGGTGTTTGGGTTCCGCCCCTCTCATCCCCATCTTCCGTTTGGCGGATTTGACTGAAAATCAATGGTGTTATGGATACACCATAGTTTCGTGTCGATCTGTTCATTCTATCAAGAGTTATCGTGTCTAAAGCCAGAAGTGAATTTTTTCCCCATTTTCGGAATCAGAGACCAGCTGGGATAATATAAATTAATATACGAACATACCGGGTGACCACCAATATTTAAATATTGGATTTTTCAAATCAATTTTCGACGTGAAAGACAGTTTTTTTGTAATTTAAACAGTGTGAAAAATGTTTTTTGGGTGGGGCGTTTGTTGGTAAGTACGACGAGTAAGAAGTATGTCTAAATTTATTCCCACACCAACGTAAATAAATGTGTATAAAAAATTGGAGTTGCAATATTCCTCTAGTGCCCTAGTGAGGGTGCCGGTAGAGTTAGTATTAGTATTTGTTATACTTGGGAAGTAGGTTACAAAACATTGAGCATGCCGTCCTTCGGAAGGGTTACTCTTACTCTCGCCTTCTCCCTTAATTTTTTTTTGATAATGCCCACCCTTATGGACGTTCCTTCCTTTGTGCTGATAGAGGATGGGGGCGGGCTATTTACCAACATCCATGGCCCGGGAAAGAAGTTTTATCTATGAAATAAAATTCTCCCCCGGACGGGATTCGAACCCGCATCTAGGGACTACCCTAGGAAGGGATACACTGTGTTCTGTAGATTTCTATAGTGAGGAAAAAAAAAATTCTACCTTCGGTGCCGAAAAGTCTAGCGGCGGCCCAGACTGACTTATTAAAAACAAAGAGTTTTATTGAAGCTGAGAAAATGTTAACCAGGGATGATGTGGAGCTGTGAAATGTTAAGTGTTGCCCCTTAGCTGGGCCAGGTCGGCTAATTGCCATGCAAGCGGCTTCCCTGTAATTACAGGTAGACGCCAAGCACGGACCCCGGTACTTGGACCAAAACGAACACAACCACCCTTTCCAACTATATATATTTTTTTATTTATTTTTTCATTTGTCAGGAAAATGGTTTCTATTTCCTCGAGATAATTAAAGCGAACCACTGGGGAAAAGAGAATTAGAGTAATTAACGCCGGTCTGTGGTTGAGTGCGCAGGGCCCTAGGCGCTGAGCACAGACTAATTGTGTACAAATGTTGCTATAATCATCATGTTATGGGCCGGATGCATCCTCCATAAAAGAACTCTTGTTAAACTTGTTATATTTTTGAGGCCTCACAAGTGGAGAAGTACTTAGTGCACCATCCGTGCAGTTCACTTAACTGGAAGCACTGTTCAAACTCCACTGTTAGCCCTATGGTAAAGTTGGACACAGCTCCAGGATGCCAGGCCTCCGAACCACCCCCCCACCCCTCCGCTACCCCATATATCACGGTAGACTGCGTCTCAGATGACCATTATCCGTCGATTTCCTCCCAAATTTGAGTTTTGACGCCATCTTTCACTCCCCCGTCTTGTTAAATTGATTGATGTCCGCATGTTTTCCTACCGCCTTCGTCATTAGCCTCCAAACTGTTTACCCCCTCCTCCAAGTCTTCATTCATCACTTCACTATATCCTCTGTTAATTTGGAGCGTTTCATTAACGTTTAGAAGCTCCAAACTTCAAATGATTTATCGTCTTATATTTCCCTAACCGTTTTTGGACCATTATTATTATATATATTTTTTTTTTCACCATTTTAATTAGTCTAAAGGCCTGGTTCTAATTTAAAATTTTTAACATATGTCGTTCGGCTAAATTTCAAATTATATATTGAAAAATACTTATCACATATAACACTAAAACGTCTCTCATAATCATAATTATGGAAATTTATATAACTATATAAATTTATTAATTTCATGTGTCTGTGACAAAATGAATGTATCAACACGTAATTTTATTTGTGTATGGAGAACCCCATAAAGACGACACATATTGATTTTCAGTCAAATCGGTCAACGTGAAGAGGGGGTATTAACACAAAAACTGTAATAACTGCCGTTGCATTGCCACAAAAATTTCATATGTGAATTCAAAACCCCATAATAATCAAAACCCAATTTTAATTTAATTGAAGGGGAGATAGGAAGGGTGGCTCAACCGAAAATCTCCCCGAACGGCCGATGTAATGAATGAAAGGACAGAAAATTTATTATGCAACTTCAGCATCCCCTATGAAAGACAACTATAGATTTTTAATGTCAGAATACATTTCTGCGATTTGTGTCGATAAAGTGGAAAGCTAATAAAATAAATATAAACACAATTTGTTTAACTTTATATTGTCTAATTCCAAAAAAATATATACCTGAAATGAAATGAAACTTTATTGCTGATAGAGATAGAAATCTCATAGGAAGGGTTGATCTTAATAGTTCCCATATAAATGTAATACATTTTATATATAACATAATATATAAAAGTTTATATATCAATATAAAATATAACAAACTTTTAATTAAACAAAAATTAATTTTGCAAGATACAAACTTATAAATATGGGCCGAAGTAAAGAAAAGAAAAATACCAACTGTTGTGAAATGTGTTATATTGAAATGTATAAAGTAAACGAGAGGGCAAATCAGAATAAAACTGTTTTTTTTTGTTTTTTTTTTATTATATACAAATAGCTATTTACAACTGTATACAAATAAATACAACAAGCAAATGTGCTAATAAAGAGGTAATGGCAATATCAAAATGTCATGAGGGGAGAAATCACCTAGTGGTGACACTCCCTAGTCACTGTTTTTCTCTCGTTTATAGCTAATCACTGTCACTGCTTCTGCTCAGGAGATCTCTAGGCCATTGACGCATAAGCCGTCGTTGAGGAAGTATGGCAGAATGGAGGGCACGGACTAGAGAATTATTGTGGGAACTAAGAAGGGAAAATAATTTTTTATATTTGGATTTAGCGACTTCAGTGATGAAAGGTACGTTAAGGTCTGTGTGAAGGGTTTTGTTGGAGACGTTGTAAGGAGCATTGGCTATTGTACGAAGGATTTTGGATTGAAGGGATTGGATGCGCTGGAGATTGGAAGCCTTGGCAGAACCCCAGAGTTCAAGTCCGTAAGTCCACATAGGTTTGAGTATTGCGTTGTATATAAGTCGTTTTGTTGTCAAAGTTAGTTTGGATCTTTTGTCTAGTAGTCTTAGTAGAAGTTTATTTCTTGTCTTTTCAGTCTCATGTGAGGATTCCAAGTTAGTCGTTTGTCGAGTATGAGGCCTAGATAGCGGACTTCGTTTTTTAAAGGGATGGGATTTTTGTTAAGGTACACTGGAGGGCAGGTATATTTTCGACGAAGGCTGAAGACGATGTGAACTGATTTTACTGTTTTTCTAAATTTTAAACTATTAATTACGACAATAAATATATTATTGATTTTTTCATCGTCATCGTCTTCAATACTTAACAAATTAATTATTTTATCGGAGATTGCATTACATAAAGTGTAGGTACCGGTTTCGGCTTATGCAGTCGTCAGCACTCAGTTCAGGAGAAAAGATTTTTTTGATAATTTTTTCTTTTCGATAGTGGAGTAGGAGCCTCATTTATCCGGAACAAAGGCCAAAAAAAAAAAAAAAACTGGAACAATTCAAGAGGGGCTGTTTCTCCCTTTCGGTACGCTGTAGAACGAGATACGAGTATGAAAACGTACGCTTCCTAACGATACGCGAACATGATATGAAGCAATAAACCACCTTTATCTGGTCCGTTCTGTTTCAGCATACATTTACCAGGTTTTATTCGTTTTAATTTCTACCATAAGTTACCTTATCGTACTGAGCTACTAACATTCATTCTCACTCACTTCCTATTACAAAAAAATGAAAATTTTTTTTATGCTTGAAAAAAAAAAGAAAAAAAGTCAGACCTAAATCATGAAAATATATCTCCATGAAGGAAAGTTATGTGAAGATACCAACAGATATATAGTGTAAGCGGCTGGAATGAGTGAATTCTACCGTAATAATTTACCACGACCCCAGATCCTGGAGAAAAATATTAAATAGTTTAATTCGTAATTATAATAAAATTTAATTTATTATATAATATATATTTAATATAATAATAATTTTTATTGTTTAAAGGGATCACCCCTATACAATTGAGTCAGTGACCATTACTTTTACAATATTAACATAATAATGACACATATAAAAGAATACACATGTAAAACAATAATGACATATATAAAGGAACCTTTAACAAACTAAATAAATAACATAAATAAATAAAAAAATATATAAATAAAATAATTAATTACAAATTAATAATAATAATGTAACATAGACAGTAAATATGGAGTGGGGATGTAGATATTGAATATCAATACAATATGGAAGTTGAAATACATTATTTGTTAACAATGAATGCTCTAAGTTTCAGAGCGCTGATTAAATAATAGAAAATGATTGAGACATCATTGTTATTATGGGAGAGGAGTAATGTATGAAAGTTGGATCGGTCTATACTGATATTCTGAGGCAGGAAGTGGCTTCTAATGGAGGAGTATATCGGACAGGATATTAACAGGTGAAATTTAATTTATTTTATATAATAAAAAAACAAAAAAAAAATCGGTGCATCACCGGCAATGTACTTCCCCAGAAGGAATTAATCAATTAACTTTTTGCTCCTCTCCAAAACCAGACAAGCGTTTTCGCTAATAATCAACAGTTGACTTACATATGGGCTCTTAAATCCTCATACTAAAGTTTGTGTCGATAATTTCATTAGATCAGTAGTTATTATGGTTTTTGAGTTGAACGCTTTTATATCTTTCCAAATATCTTATAAGGAAAGAGGGCGCCTGTAGCACAGTGGTATGCGTGCTTGCCTTCTGAGCTCAAGATCGTTGGTTCGAAACCCGACCGAGGCCCTTAGTTTATTTTATTTGGGAGGTAAAATAAACTTAAGCATGCCGTCCTTCGGATGGGACGTTAAGCGATGGTCTCGAGCCTGTACGATGTCAGGTACTCGTTAAAGACCCCTACCCTAGGTAAATAAAAATTTAGGACTCCCACACTAGAGTCGGGCTCATGTCCACCCGAGTGACGAAAGAGCGCTCTGGTAGTAGGCGATCTGACCTCGTAGTTAAAGCCCGGGCATGAGTCATAAAACCTAACCTCTTATATGGAATTATTAATGGTTTTCAAAATGTATTTCCCCAGCACGAATGTACGATTCGCACTCAGCAAACATGTACCTATTAGTTTATACGAGACGATATTTATGTATTAATTCTATGTGGAAGAGACAACATTTCAAAAATTTAGGGGGATGGCATAACACAAAAAACTCTAATAACTGCCTTTGTAATAAATGTATTGACACGAAATTTCATATCTAAAATAAAAAAACCTCCAAAACCAGTCAACTGTTTGCGCTAATATCACAACAGTTGACTTATATATCGTATTAAATTTTGTGTCGATACATTCATTACATCGGCAGTTATTAGAGTTGTTTGAGTTGAGGCCCCTCCGATCCCCCCTCCCCATCTGATTCCTCTAAAAATTATTAAGTGTCACCCTTATGGTGTTTTGAATTCACCATCAACCCCTATATACATCCCCCTATCCCCTTTGACCGATTTGGTTGAAAATCAATTTTTTTTTTTTGGCCTTGGCGAACACCACACTAGCCATTTATGTGTTATTTAGTTATTGTTTACGACATCCATGGTCCCGGGAGAGAGTTATATCTACGAAATAAAACTCACTCCCGGACGGGATTCAAACCCGCAAACCATGGTGAGACCATGCGACCAAAGCCCTACGCTCTAGCCCGCATGACCACCATGACTCCCAATGAAAATCGATTGGTTTTCTCCTTATGAGGTTGTGGTCATACATATAAAATTTCGTGAAGATACATTCATTCTATTTTTTTTTTTTTTGGAAAGGAAAAAAATGTAATGTGGACATTACCAATCCCTTTTGCTCAGATCACTCTATCAACCCAATTTAACGATTTGATTCGGCCCCCTCCTGTGATCGTACACTTCCCTTCGGCCGATTTGGTTCAAAATAAATAGGTAGGAGATTTTCAGACCTCTTACATAACTTCCCCTATACCTCAACAAAAAGCCATGTAGACTTGAAATTGGACTTACTACTGTTTATAGACATAAGTTGGTGTTGCTGTACTATAGGCAGGAAACATGTTGTAAGCCCAGAACGACAGAGGTAGATATGGTGTGTGTTCCTGATGTTCCAGGTAGGACAGACCACCCGGCCATGAGGTCTACCGCCCCTCACAATTCCCAGAACAGATCAAGTCCCAGGTATGACTTACTAAGCACCAGGGGTACCACAGTCACTTATAAAGTTTAAGCCCCTTCAAGTCCTTTCCTTCACCTTCACCTGTCACTCTTCTCATAGTGTTCTCTTTGCGCAACCATTATCCACCAGTACTCTGTTGTGACCACATCAGTTTGTGTTCTTACCTCAATCAATGAGAGATGACAGTTTTTTTTTTGTTTTTTTTTCTAAGCGCTAGATGCGTATCTCAATCAGATTTATGCGCCTATACTAATTGTAAATGTTCTGCCTGAAATCTTCTGAAAGTTTCTCTGGACCGTGAGTGAACATTTTTTTAAATTTATTCGACAATTAATAAGAAAAAGCAGTCGGTAAATCACCGGCTATGTACTTCCACAGCTAGAATTAGCCAATTAAGTTTTCGCTCTCCCTCCAAAGCCAATCGACCTTTTGGGCTAAAACTCAATATTTTACTTGGTTATTAGGGTATTTAAATCTAGTCCCCCCTGACCTTCGGCTGATTGCAATTTAAAAAAATAATAGGTTTTGCCCCTTATTAGGTTTTGACTTCAAATATGAAATTTTATGTCGATATACTCATGTAAGTTTTTGTGTTAAGCCTACCCTAAAACCCCATTATCTTTTGCCAATTAGGCTGAAAATCAATACTTGTAGCCTATAGAGAGTTATGGATACAGATATACAATTTGGTGTCGATACATACATCCTATCGGGAGTTCGTGTTCACAGACAGACACACACTCACAGACTCACAGAGATTTTTTTTTTTTTCATTTTTGGAATCAGGAAGCCAGAAAACATGAAATTCCGTTGAAAACTCAACTTCGAATTTCTGACCGAATACATATCTTCCCCTATACTTTGTACAAATGGGGAAGTAAAAATACATTGAAGGGTTTCGAAGTTGGAGGGATTCAACCACCCGCCCTTGAAATTCCAAAAAAACGGTACCAATAGAGCTTTTGCGCTAATATTCAACAGTTGACTTACCTATGGGCCCCTAAATATTCATACTTAATTTTGTGTCGATACATTCATTATATCGGCAGTTACTAGAGTTTTAGAATTGAGCCACCTCTCCTGAACCCCCCTTCCGTTCAGCCGAAATCGCTGAAATTTTACAGATTATATCCACATTGGGTTTTAACTTTAAATATGAAATTTCGTGTCGTTGCATTCATTACATCAGCAGTTATTGGGGTTTTGAGTTAAGCCCACCACTGATCCACCCTTCCCCTTCTAACAATTCCTCCAAAGTGTCGCCCTTATGGTGTTTTGAATTCACATATGAAATTTAGGGGTTCCTAAATCCTCATACTAAATTTTGTGTCGATAAATTCATTACATCGGCAGTTATTTGAGTTCTTGCTTTTAGCCTCTCCCCTACCCCCCCCCCCCCCCCCCCTACCCTGGCCGAGGGAAGGGGGGGAGGGTTCTGGATTCACATATAATATTTCGTTTCTATAAATTCATTCTATTGGGAGTTATAGTGTAAATAGACAAATAGACAGACATACTTTTTTTTTAATATATTTAGGATCTAGAGGTCGGAAAACATGAAATTCCGTTGAAAACTCCAAATAGCATTTTTGACCGATTGCATAACTTCCCCTATGCTTCCTATATCTGGGGAAGTACATAATAAATAATATGACTTAACATATGTTAAATAGTATAACATGTACACGTTGCTTGAAAATCGTAGGCCCATAATTGATAATCCCAAACATTTATGGCTACGCTCTTGGTGACATTGACCAATTAAATAATTGTGAAACAAGAGGCGTTTTTTCGTTTGTGTTTGTTCAATACTTTGTCTAATACCTACTCTTAAGGAGTGTGTGTGCTCGTGTGCATTGTGTACAAGAGTGGACTCAGTAGTTAATCTTGAGATACTCCAGTATACGTAGTCCACCTGGAGCGTTCTGTCTGACAAATGAGCCTCTAGGAGACTTACTATAAATTCCAATTAATTTCGTTCACTATTCGCTCCTAGCAAAAATCGCGGAACGCCTTTGAGGCTGATGAGCGAGCGAATTGAGTACACGAAGAAAGCTATAATTGTAAGAAAAATATATTAAAATATAAATAGAAAGGGTGGCAGGTAATTAATTTTAAATGAAATGATTAGATCGGGAGAGACTAAGAAATAGGTATTGTAATGGGGTTTATTAGCAGGGTCGTTTGGAGAACAAAACGTACATTATTCAGAATAAAGCGGAGGGGGGAGTGGAGTGAGGGGAGGGGAGGGGGAGGGGGAGGGGAGGGAGGCGGTTTTTGACATGTTCATTACCTTAACAAACCCGGGCTGAGCTTGTCAATTCAGACACAAAGGAAGTGGCGGGGGAAGACAAAGACATCAATAATTGGAGGGGAGCGGGGGACGGGGCGGGGCAAGGGGCGTGGCTAGAGAGGAGGCGTGGCTGGGGGGGACCTCAGGAGGGGAGGGTGGTGGCCAGCTCAGTCGTGTGCCGAGCTCCCTCCGTCTGACATGCAGTCTGGATGAATGCAGGGATCCCAACACACAGTCACAGTATGACAGTTCTCAAAGTGCCCCGTGCTATGGAAGCCAAGAGTCCAGAGTCGAAGGGGATCAGCTTCAGTGTAGCAGCTCTCCTGGCTCCAGACACCCGGACTGGCCGTACCATCTCCCCGAGCAGCAGTCCTCCCGCCCAGGATGAAACGGACGAGCTGGAGATGGACACTGAGGAGGAGTTGGACGTGGAGAAGTGTCCTCCAGGCTACCCCCGTGCCCTCGGGCCCCCGGCCCCCATACGGCCCACCCCTTTCACTGCCTTTGCCGCTGCGGCTGCTGCTGCCTACGCTGGCTTGCCGCATCACGCCGCTGCTTCTTGGGGCGTGCATCATTTCCCCGGCGGAGGTCCTGTCTTCCCGCCTTTCCACGGACTCTCATCCTCACCAGGTAAGCTCCTTATTCACTCCTAATTTAGATGTTCTTAGACTCAAATTTTACAAACCACAGTACTACAGAAAACTTCAACAATTTCCCCGTTTCCGGCAACAGTCGTTTGAAATATTTTCTGAAACATTTTCGGGATCCATTTCCAGAATGGCCACTTTCCACATGAACATTTTCCTTAATACCCAATTCATCCATACAAGTTCTCATTAGCGGAAATTGAACGAGAAAATTCCAAATTGTACTGCACAAATCCGCTTTTCAATGTTGGCGAAACAATAAAAAAGCTATAGTTGGATTAACTGATAATCCTATTTATCATTTGGGTGAATGTAGAAAATATTGAGTTTTTGTAGATGCTCTGCAAATATTTTTTGACGATTGCTGTAAAAAATGTTACCATACAATAACATTATTCGACAGGCTCTTAGCCAAATTGAAAACGGTTATTATAAATAAACAATATTTAGGTATCTACAAAATTTTACATTTTTCTCCATGTTACAATTTTGACAACATGCTAATTGGATAACAATTGAAATGAACTCATTCATTCCCATAATTCTTCACAGATAATTATAAATGTTTTCTTCTTAAAGTTATTATAGTTACAATTTTGAACAAATAGGTAAATTTTGTTGGCAGAATAATTGTCAATTTTGTTGATCTTCAGACCGTGAAATTAATCCATACGTACGTTATACTAATTTTGTTTTGTTCCTACATTTATTATTATTTTTGGGAATTAGTATTCTATATCAATCAAGTTATTATCATTTTCAGTAGCTTTTGACTACTGTATTTTTTTTTAAATTTACCTACAATTATTTTAAATTCTATTTTTATAATTTTTTGAAAATATCATTATTTAAGAATATCCTTTATTATTATTATTTTTTTTTTCCAAGAATTATAAATGTATTTTTCAATAGTGCAATTGCATTTCTCAATTAGCCATATTAATATTTGTCATTTAAAAATGTTTATTATTTAAACATTTAAATAGTTAACATTTTCATGAAAGAAATCAAAATTAATACTAATGATTAAATTATAACCTTTTGATAGGAATAAAAAATGTCGATATCAAAATCCTTAATTAGGTACCGACGGTCAATTTCAATGGATTAATTATAAATGAATGATAATTATGTTATCATAATGTGCAATTAATGATAACAATTGTTGGTTTATTACAATATAAATGTTGCTATATAACAGTTGCTACATATTCATTGTAGGTTCAATTCATTATTATATTTTTATAATATCACTCTTTATAATTCAAATATTTATATGCTTCTATGCTTGCATATAGCTCAGAAGGATATAAGCATATTTTTCAATCCTTGCTAGTCGCATATCTCTTAATTCATACTCGCTTGGAATTACATAAACATATCTGCAATTTCAAGACACTGGCATATTCCTTCGTTTTGAGTTTGTGATGTCCACAGTGTTTTGCAGCTCATTAATGAAATTTTTTATGTATAGTCCAATGTATTTTCTTCACAATTAACTATAAAGGACAGTAGAAAAATTAAATAATTCTCTAAGAATTTAATAAAAAATAAATACAGTAGACTCTCCCTATGTCCCGTCAACGCCGGATAACGGAAATCATCAATTAATGAGAAAAAATATATAAATTAAAGCATAAAAAAAAGTGTTTTTAGGTGAGCTAAGGAATAAAACAGGTATGTATTTTGTTGATAACATTTATTTAATTGACAAATATGTACATACTGAACATTGATTTATTATATGTACATACATATGTATATTTATCCAAGCATTAAAAATATATTTTGAAATCTGCGTTTAATTACATACATATTTAAAACAAAATCTAAAATTCTAAAAATATTATATGTCAAAAAAATCGGTAATTTTTCTTCGCTAACACAACACTGTTCCGTGCTGCATAGTCCCACCACTCCTATAGTGTTAAGACTTCTGAAAAACGATCCAACGATTCTTTTCACTATGAGAATCAAATGAATACTGAGAAATAGAACTGGTGTAAAGGAAAATAAATAGGATGAGAGGGTTTCTGTGGAAAAAAATTAAACTTTGACTTTACTAGTTGAGTGTTCATTTCCCGATAAGACGATATTGTGCCACGGGACGGTACCTTTGTTTTTCTATTCTAGGAAACATTTTTTTATAAATGTTTGATTTTCAACTATGTATTTATTATAATTTATTTATAGAATATTAGTGAAATAATAAAATGTATATTGTATTAGCGTTCCCTTCATTATAAATACAATGTACCTATGTATGTATGAACATTAAAAATACGTGAAAGATTCGTGAGTTACGGAATTATTATGTGCTCGTAAATACACGTGGCTCATAAAATTGATAATCTAATAATTGAATGTTAATTTTAGTTTAACAAATTTGATATTATTTTGCGAGCGCCGGATAAGGGAGAATCTACTGTACTGAAAAAATATTAAAAATCCAAGCAAATGAGCAAATTTATTTTTCCGCTAATTTCTAATTTTATTCTTTCTAAAATAATTTTCAGAAAGTTAAGCCCCGTTTAGAGCGAATCAATTTTCAAAACTATTAAACCCTTAAAAAAATATACATATGTATATAATAATAAAAAAAAAATATAGTGTTTATTTTTAGAAAGTTTCATTTAAAAATGTTTTCAACAGAAGCAAAAGTTGCCGGTGAATCATTGGAAATGTACTTCGCCAGCACAAATTAGTTATGTTTCTCTCTCCCTCCAAAACCAACCGACGGTATTGGTTAAAAATCAATACTTAATTTATTTAAATACTTCTGACTTTTTAATCTTGACACATTGATTATATCGGCAGTTATCAGGGTTCTTGAGTTGTGTCCCCTTCTGCCGATTTCTCTGAAAATTGATATGGGGGATTTAAATTGCATTACAAAATTTCATGTCGATTCTTTTATTACACTGGCAGTTATTATAGTTTTCATTGGAAGCCTTTTCTTTGGCTGAATTGACTGAAAATTAATAGGTGTCGTTCTTAGAAGGTTCTGGTTGCATATATAAAATTTCATGTTGATACATTCATTCTATCGGTAGTTATCGTACTCACAGACAGAATTTATTTTTGAGAAATTAGGAGTCTGACAAAATGAATGCTGTAGAAGTTGTTTTTAGCTTCTGTTGTAAAATTTATAAAATGCACATGTCTGATGTTGTAAATGAACAACATAACGTTGATGTTAGTGCAAAACATTGTATGTCGTTTTTTTTATGGCTGCAAAAGGTCGCTTTCAAAAGGCTTCAACAAAAATGTGGCATCTCATTGAATATTTTCTTAGAAGTATATTTATATATTTTTTTTTCTATTAAAAAAATAATAAAATGTCAAAAAATCGTAACTTTTACAAATAAGAGTTTGCAAAATGTCGTATGTTATAATAAATTTGTTATTATGACTATGACTATTATGACCGCAGGGTTCTGTCTTAGCTCCTTTATTATATACACTATACACATCTGACATGCCCACCTCCATCCACACAATGACTGCTACATACGCCGATGACACCGCCATCTTAGCTGCTGCTGACCTTCACATACACGCCTCATTTACACTACAACACCATCTCACACAAATTGAAAACTGGTGCAACACATGGAAAATCAAACTAAATACAGAAAAATCACAGCACATCACATTTACACTTCGACGAGAAACATACAACACAAACCCCCCCGTTTTCATCTACGACAAGCCCCTCCCTCAAACTAATACTGTACGATACCTAGGACTGACATTGGATCGAAGACTGACATGGAATCCTCACACACGTCTCACACGAAACACGCTGAACCGTCGACTCAAAATACTCTACGGACTTCTAAATAGACGATCAAAATTAGACATGACACAAAAACGGAACTGTTATACTTACTTACTTAGACCATTATGGACATACGGATCACAGATATACGGTTCAGCAAAAACATCCAACATCAAACGAATTCAGGCATTTCAGTCAAAAACCCTCAGACTGATAACACAATGCCCCCCCATACATAAACAACAGAACACTTCATAACGATCTTATGATACACACAGTACCCGACACAATACAAACTATTTACATACGTTTTTTTAGAAAACTTTACACACATACAAATCCAGAAATACGTACTTTATCTTCACAACACTTACCACAAAACCCCCCAAGCAGGTTGAAGAGGAGGTGGAACCGCGACTTACTGCCACCTTAATTCCTATTCGTTCTTAATATTTTTATTTTTTTTTATTCTTTCACATTATTTCCCTTCACTTTTACCATCTCTCTTACCCATTCCATCAAAGTTGTCTTTCAATTCCTTTTTATTTATTTATTTTTTTTTTTAAATTATTATTATTATTTATTTTTTTTTTTTCCCTTGTCCTTATAATTAATATAAATTTTCGTCCCGAGGACCTACCACTGGGTGGCCTTCCTCTCACATGCCATTCACGCCAACGTCTCCATACCTACCAACATAGATGCTGGTTGTTGCCCCCTAGCAACAGTTGCATCTTTATGAATAAAAGCCAAAAAAAAAAAAAAAAAAAAAATTATGACTCATGCCTGGGTTTTAACTATGAGGTCATATCGCCTTCTACCAGAGAGCTCTTTCCTCGCTCTGGTGGGTATGTCCTAAGACCTAAATTTTGCTTAGCCTAAATGTTTATCCACCTAAGGAAGTGGTCTTTAACGCATACTTGACATCGTACAGGCTCGGGACCATCGCTTAACGTTCCCGCCAAAAGACAGCGTGCTCATGGTTTTCTTTGTTATTTCCCTGATAATAATATATAGATAATTAAATAGATTTAATAGATTAAATGTATTTCTATAAGTCCACCGGAAGAAAGGACTCGAGAAGGAAACAGATGTCGATACATTCATTAATTTGGCAGTTATTGAGATTTATGTGAATGAAATTAAATTTCTTATTCACCTAGGGTAGGGATCTTTAACGAGTACCTGACATCGTACAGACTCGGGACCATCGGAAGGACTGCGTCCCCAAATTGATGTGTCCTGTGACCTCAAATATCTCCATATGCAGAAAACCGACAAAATTTGAAGATAATAGACCTAACTGAAATGATACAAAATTGTTTTTCTCGCCCCTGAAATCTGGCTTTTTGAGATGAGACGTTTTGCACTAAGAGCGTCGGCATAATTTATTTTGTAGCATTCAATGAAATAGCGCTGACGCTCAACAATTTATTGTTATATATTTTTTATTAATGAAATCTAAAAAAGTTAAATAATAAAAAAAATAGATTAGAATATTTAAAGATACCCGGTGTGTTATATTAATTTTTTTTTGATTTATAAATACTGTTATCGAAGATTTATGCTCACTGTTCAAAGCACCGACAAAAAATAAAAAAGGAAAGTAAAAAGCGGTTAGCTGGTGTGGCCAATAACGATAAATCACAGATAGCAATCTAGCGGGAGCCACCTCATGGGAGTAGACTTGGGGCCCCACTAAGGGAGGGGGGCCTTGTCAAGAGCTAATTCAAAGTTTGGAAATAGAGCCGCTTGTATTTGGATAGTTCAGAGGTGGGAATAATATTATATGGGTGATATTGGTAGTACCAAGTGATACAGATATCACATCACAGTTGTGTTGTCACTGGATCAAGTTCCAATTAGATGAACGGGTGTTAGCTCTGTTGTCTGTTGGGTTATCACATCACTCTCATGTGATAATGTTCACTGGTAGAACCAAGTGATACAGATATCACATCACAGTTACCTGACGTCACTGGATCAACGTCCAATCAGATGAACGGGTTTTAGCTCTGTTGCATGTTGGAAGTTGGGATATCATATCACTCTCATGTGATAATGTTCATTGGTAGAACCAAGTGATACAGATATCACATCACAGTTACATGTCGTCACTGGATCAACGTCCAATCAGATGAACGGGCGTTAGCTGTGTTGCATGTTGGAAGTTGGGATATCACATCACTCTCATGTGATAATGTTCACTGGTAGAACCAAGTGATACAGATATCACATCACAGTTACATGTCGTCACTGGATCAACGTATAATCAGATGAACGGGTGTTAGCTCTGTTGTCTGTTGGAAGTTGGGATATCAAATCACAGTTACATGTCGTCACTGGATCAAGGTCCAACCAGATGAACGGGTGTTAGCTCTGTTGTCTGTTGGAAGTTGTGATATCACATCACTCTCATGTTCATTGTCTACCTGTCGCCAAGTCTATCTGACCAGACGCCACATAAAGTTAAGCGGATGAGACCTTCTTGACAAATGTGTCGTCCACTCCGTCTGCTGAATCCACTGGAGGGGTCCTCATAGAACTGCTACACAGCGGTTGCATAATTTTCCTATAATTTTGTTAATTTAGATAAAATACTTTTTGCCCCACATTATTTTGTTTTATTGCGATTTTTGAGTTGAGCCCCTCTGATCCACGCTTTGCTTTTGTTTATTCCGCTGAAAATTAGTGTGTCCGCTTTATTGGGTAATCCTCCGTCCCCTTTGGCCGATTTGACTGAAACTCGATAGGTGTTTTCCTTTTGATATTTTGGTCATATTTGGCTGAAAAACAATATGTGTCGTCGTTTTAGATTCACATACAAAATTTCATGTCGGTATATTCATTCTATCGAGAGTTGTCGTCTTCTGAGACACAGACAGCATTTTTTTTTAATATTTGAAATTTCAAGGTTCGAAAACTTGAAATTCCGTTGAAAACTGGACATCGAATTTCTGACCTATTACATAATTTCTTCTATACTTTGTATAGCTTTGGAAGTAAGCATTCTAGCGACAGCTGCCTTCCACGATCAGCCTACTTTCAACTTAATTAATTTTTATCGATCTGATCGTTTTATTTATAATAATTATCTTATATTGAAAAATAACCTCATTTGTATAAAATATAATTTCGCCAGTTTATACGAAGCCTTGTTATAAAGTAAATATCTGATCTTGTTTAAAAAATAAATAAAATTCAAGACATAATGAAACAGAAATATCAATTTAAAACAACGTTTGTTTGCTAATTCGCAAGCTAAACAAACAGACAAACAGACATGTCCCCCCCCCCCCCCCCCCCCCCCCAGTGTTGACTAATATTGACTAATTTACATAATTTTCTTTTCGTTTTGTCACAACATGATTTTTCTCCTTTTAGACGTTGATAGAGTTTCATTTCTTTTGTATTGATGTGTTTAAACAGGCAACTTTCCCGCGTTACGCCGGACATTTTGTCCACTTTCACTTCCCCCCCCTCTACAAAAGTTTAGCACAGAAATTCGATGTTGACTTTTCTCCGGAATTTAATCTTTTCCAAGCCCCGAAATTTAGTTTGAAGAATCAGAAGTCAAACATTGAGTTTTAGCTTAAAGGGTCGGAGGGAGAGCGAACATCTAATTGATTAATTCGTGATGGGGAAGTACATAGCCGGTGATTCACCGACGAATATATTCTCTTTGTATATTGAAAGTCGCCTCAACTGGTATATATACATACATTAGTGACGGGCTATCTACAGGTTTCCATCCTATACAAAAATGGGAATTCAATTCGAAACTTGTATTAACCGTTTTTGTGTTAGTCACAGGAATAGAAGTCATAAAAAATAAAATTTTTATAATGGGGCGAGTTCAACAGAGACAAACAATTAATTAAACAATGAATTGAAAAAAAAAATGGCGGGGGTATTTAGTAGATCTAATTGGTTATTATTAGAGTGGGCGGGGCCGCATGCGCTATGAGAGCCCGTGTTGCTTATAGTACAAATCAACCTCTCAATGAACGGAGTGTAGAATTAAAGAAAAAAAAATGTTTACAATCTTATCTATATATCATTATTGTTGAGCCTTCTTATGGCGTACTGGCTAAGGTAGCTGCTTTCTGCTGTCATGATTCCCAGACATGCCGGATATTTTCTGGACGTTAAATCAATATTAACATAAATAGCAATTTTTTTTTCTATGATTTTGTCTAAATGTTGTATTTTTTTTTTTAAGTAAATCTATGTGTTGTGGCCATAACCTGGACTATCTTATACCAACCACATTTTTACAGATGCCCCCTCTCTATGTACCTATTTCAAACTGGCATCACTGAGGATAAGAAATTGATTTTGTTGGCAACAGCGGTGACGGTAGTTAGTTATTGTGGCTCATGCCCGGGCTTTAACTACGAGGTCATATCGCCTACTCTTTCGTCACTCTGGTGGACATGAGCCCGACTCTACTTTGCGAGTCCTGAATTTTGCCTACCCTAAATTTTTATTCACCTAGCATAGGGGTCTTTAACGAGTAACTGACATCATTACCTCCCAGATAAAATAAACTAAGGGCCTCGGCCGGGTTTCGAACCCACGTTCTTGAACTCAGAAGGCAAGAACGCATATCACTGAGCTACCGGCTCCCTCCGCTCTGATAGTATAGGATACAAGATATTAGTTAAAAGCCCGGGCATTTGTCACAATAACTAATTTCAAGGTTTACCATATAGTTATTACAGATGTTCTGTAATAACTATATGGATAAATTCGGAAAATCTAGTGTAAACAAATAAGATTTTCATTTTTTTTTTCTATTTGTGTTTAGCCTGTGTGGGATACCACCTAATTAGGGCCGAAACCAGTCCACCTCACAACTCTTGTTTTGAATCATTTAAATTTCTAATGATTTTTTTTTATTGTATTTTTTTAATTATCTTAATGATTTTTGACTAATTTCCAGCTAATAGCCTTAATGTGTTGACACATTTTGATCCGGAATTTCAAAGGAACAGGATAAGAAAAAATAAAAAAATAAAAAAAAAGGAAGCTGAGTCTGTGATTATTTTATAATCGGATTATTATTATTTTTTTGTTCATTCATGGATATGTGCAGCTGTCTTTGTGCTCTCCAAGAAGCTGAACCTTCACTAATTGGGCAGCCCATTGATCCATTTCAAGATATCGAAAAAAAAAAAAATATATATATATGTTAAAAAAAGAGGTCGTCGGTGAATCACCGGCTATGTACTTCCCCAGAACGAATTAAACTATTAGTTTTTCGCTCTCCCTCCAAAGCCCATCGGCTAAAACTCAATATTTGACTCTCCTGTGGCTTCTAATCCTCAGGCAGTTTAAGGGTTTTTGAGTCGAGCCGCCCTTCTCTAGTCTCTTCCTTCCCTTCGACCGATTTCACATAAAAAATTGATATGTGGCATCTTTATGGGGATATTTTATATTAAAATTCCATGTCGATATATTGATTCCATCGGCAGTTATTGAGATTTTTGAGTTTACTTATGGACTAGTGAGTCCACATATGTTCTTATATATGGACTAGTAAATACACATATGTTTCACTTATGGTCATCTGAATCCACCCATAAAATTTCACATCGAAATGTTTAAGTGATGGAAAGTTAATGGGGATTGAGCCCCCCCCCCTCCCCCCCACTCCTCTTTGCTGCCCATTTTTACTGAAAATCATTAAATCATTAGATGTTTTTCTCTGAACATCGTACGCAATTTTATGTCCTTTGTTTTTGGCCTTATGTACGATGCATATTAGCCATGTCACTTATAAAGGTGTTTAGTTATTTACAACATCCCTGGCCCCGGGAGGGAGTTCTATCTACAAAATAAAACTCACTCCCGGAGGGGATTCGAACTCGCAAACCATGGTGATACCATGCGACCAAATCCCTACGCTCTAGCCGCCCGCACAACCACCATGGCCGCCATTGCATTGCGTTATTGTGTGCCCAGACGCATAGATGCAAAAATACATGATTTCAATTTCTATATTTTTTTTTCCTTTACGGTGACCATACGTCCTTTTATTTCATCTCTGTCTTTTAGACTTGTTTATTTATTATTTTCGTTGCATCGTCATTCTGATATCTCCCACAGCCATACGTCAAACCTGCGATCTGTAACTAGGGTGTGTTGTGCGATAGCCCAATCTTAGGGAAAATACGAACATTTTCTGAAAAATCCAGCCCCGGAAATAGGCGCAAAGTTGCCAGGCACTAAAAATAATTGAAAAAAAAAAAACACTAAGGTTTCCATGTTGATGCCTTCATCCATCTCCAGATAACATTTTTCTATATCAAAACCGCTTGCGGGGTTTTTGTTTCGAGACTCAAAAACAAAAACCAAATAACAAAAACGGGCGGAAGGTGTCCACAAAACCAATTCATTAGGTAAATGGTCTATGTTTTGGGCCGTGGTAACCTGTTATTTTGACTAACCGGTGATTGTGACTAACTGTTCCTAATGGCTTTATTAATTTCTAGCCTGTTATTAGTCTCTCCGACCTATACTTTACTACTATATTAGTCACTAACACTATCTCACACTCGGAGCACTCCTTGTGCTTTATGAATCGATTAAAGACTGATTACCAGAATGACTGGACTGGAACCGGACTGGGACTAGACTGGTCCTTGAGAATTTACCAGTTTTCACCGGAATTTCATGTTTCCGACTCCTTGATTCCAAAAATTAAAAAAAAAATATTTCTGTCCGTGTTTGTGAACGCGATAACTCCTGATAGAATGGTACAGAATTTTATATTAGTATCCACCAACCCCATAATTACGAAATCTATTGATTTTTAGTCAAATCGTGTGTTAATCTGTAATCTTGTGCAAGTTAACTATTGATTAAAACAATCGATTAGAGTTAGAGAAGAGTGACAATTTAGTTGATGAATTCTTGCTGGGGTAGTACATTTCTGGTGATTCATCGAAGTCTTTTTTTGGTTGTGGCTTCTGGGAGCGACGAACCATCTTACTTTACACATTCATTATGTTCTTCCTGAAGATGGTCGCCTGAATGGACGGGCTAGGTAATCTAAAAAAACAATACCCATGATGCTGAGATTTTCCAAGTGCCTGTTTCCAGGAACATAAACAAGATGATGATAATGGTGGTAGGGCTTATGTGGCTGAACCAAGGATTTATGCTAACATCAGTCGGATTTGAATCCCTAAATCTGACTCTGATCGGAAACAAATCTCTCCCGTCAGGATCCATCACATTTCTCAAAGGTAGACTTAACTTAGGGCACCCATACACCCTTGAGGCCGGATTTTACCTGTCTCAGAACAGAAATTATACATGTACTGGAATGAACCTAGCTTGTGGCAAGTGAGTTCAAACACTACCACGATAGAAATAGAAAGGAGGCCGCGTACGCGAAAATTTAAAGAAGTGGACGCAAAAGACATTTCCTTGAGGAAAATAGTAAAGGGGAAGTTATGTAATCGGTCGAAAATTCGATGCGGAGGTTTCAACGGAATTTGATGTATACCGAACTATAGATTCCAATGTGCCTTCTGTCTGTAAACACGATAACTTCCGATGGAATGAATGTATCGACACGAAATTTTATATGTGAATCCAAAACCCTCTAACGACAACATCTATCCATTTTGAGCCAAATCGGCCAAAGGAAAGGGAGGAATTAGTGAAGCGGCTTAACTCATAAACTCAGATAATTAGACACAAATTAGTTTTCAGCGGAATCGACAGAAGGGAAGGCTCAACTCATAAACCCCAATAACTGCTTTTGTAACGAATATACCGACATGAAATTTCATATTTTAAGTCGAAATCCTATGAGAACATAACCTTTCACATTTCAGAGAAATCGGCTGAAGGAAGGGGGCTCAGGGGAGGGGGCTCAATTAAAAAAACCTAATAACTGCCTCATGAATGAATTTATCGATATGAAATTTCGCATTAAATTTGAATCCTCACGAGGACGATATCTAATATTTTTTTCCGGAATCGGCCGAAGGGATAGTGAGGATCAAAGGGGGGCTAAATTAAAAAAAAACCAATAAGTGCCGATGTAACGAATATATCGACTAAATTTAGTGTGAGAATTCAGAAGCCCCAACGTAAGACAAATATTATCTATTAGCCCAAAAGATCTATTCGTTTTGGAGAGAGAGCGAAAACTTTTTATTTCCAAACGGTTTTCATCGCAACTGCGTCATCATCAGTGGCACATCTATGAGTACTTTTTTTTTTTTGGATTGGCCTCTGCGGACACCACACTAGCCATCAATGTTTTATTTTAGTTATATTTACGACATCCATGGCCCCGGGAGGGAGTTCTATCTATGAAATAAAACTCACTCCCGGACGGGATTTGAACCCGCAAACCATGGTGAGACCATATGACTAAAGCCCTACGCTCTAGCCTGCACGGCCCGCCATGGCTCCCATGAGTACATATAAAATATAAATAAGGAAAAGTAACTAAAGCATCAAGGTACAGAATCACATTTGGCTTACCCCATCCGTACAGTCGGGAGTCATAAGTTTCACTAGATTAGTTTTATTTTCTGTTACCCTGATGCTTTAGTTACATTTCCATATTTATATGTTTTTATAGATGTGCCACTGTTGATGACACCGGATTAGCGATAATTGACCGATTTAAGTTGGTTATTTGAGGTAAATGTTTGGGAAGAGAGTGACTAAGGTGGGTTGCCTTTGATATAGATAGCACGTCTGGGTGACAGGCCTCTGAGTTATGTTGTGTGTGTGTTGTGTGTCGTGTCAGTGTTGTGTCATCTTGTCTCTGTGTGGAGAGTCGACACTGTACACTGAAATAGACCCCCCCACTTCCAACCTAATAGCCGCTAAATGAGCGAGTTAATGATCTCCCCCCTCTCTCTTCCTTCTCTCTCTCTGATTAGATTTAAAAATATTATTCCCCTCACTGTCTGTCTGTCCCCCTAAAGACTAATGACCCATAAATACAAAAACAGAAGATGCTTCTACAGGAGAAGAGCAATAGAAGACAAGAAGTCGTTAGGTAAAACGGTGGAGTCCTGGAGCCTTCCCTGGCTCTGTCTCACACTCCAGGAAATGAGACATTTAACTATCAGTTTAACTAAATCTAGCGCCTTCCTTCTATTTGCAAACATTATTTTCTACTAACAAAATCTATTGTATTGTTCTACACTAAACTAGCGCCATTTTAAACCCATTTTGGAACATACCAGTTTTTAATATAAGAAGGAATTTTAAATCAAGTTCGCAATCCGGCACAGTTCCTTTAGTTAGTTAGTTGTGACCCATGCCCGGGCTTTAATTACTAGGTCATGTCGCCTACTACCAGAGCGCCTCTGAGCCTCTCATGATATGGGAGTTCTAAATTTTGTTGTCTATCTAGGTTTATTCACCTAGGGTAGGGGTCTGTAACGACCCCCTGACACCGCACAGGCTCGGGCCTGCAGTTTATTTATTTTTTTCATTTTTGGTATCAGGGGGTCGGAAAACATAAAATGCTGCTGAAAACTCAACATTGATTTTCTGCACTTCTCTTATACTTCGTATATCTAAAATTCGTGTTAATAAGTAGTTTTTCAATACTTAAAATATACTATTAATAATAATAATAATAATAGTAAATACAGTAATAATAATATAAATAATAAACTTTTATTATGTAAACAAAAGTGGAAAATCAGTTATTATACTGCACAATATTTAACAAAATTTCTACGTTGACAATTTCGTCTGAGAAATAAGAGAGGGTGTGTAATTTCAGTAGTGGTTTGCGCATTCTTTAGCCACCATTTTACTTTTCAGCAGAATTTCATGAATTTCCCTGATTCGAAAATGAAAAAAAAAAGTTCCCATGTGCTTTATATCTGTGTCTGTAAACTCGTTATCTCCCGATATCATGAATGTATCGACCATTTTTATCTGAATATTTATATCCTGTATTCAGCTCAAGAGAAGGGACAGTGGTGGGGGTTATACTCAAAAAACTCTTAATAATTTGTCGTTATAACGAATGTATCAAGAATAAATTTAGTATGAGGATTCAGAATTTCCCATATATTGATTTTCAAACAGTTTTTTTGATAAATTGGTTTCAAAATGCTGGGGAAGTACATAGCCGATGATGTTTCGACAACTTTATTTTTCCCGATTTGAAAATACATTCTTTTGAAAGATACCAGGAAGAAAAAAAAGAAAGAGAAATGAAAGACAGAAAAGAGATATAAATAAAAAGTCCTCCAATTTTGATTTCTTTTTCGTCCTTTTTCTTCTTCAGTATTGCCTGTTTATTTATTCAATTATTTATTCAATCTGATAAAGTTGCGCCAGTTTCTTGTAAATTTCAATGGGCCTCAATAGATTAGTATCTTTTTATCTTTAGTCAGGTGAAAATAAAGCAGATGTTTCAAGAACCAAATGAAATTAGAGTGAAAAGTATTTTTTTTAAATTATTTATTTGTATTTCTAATGCATTTTTTTTCACTTCTACGTTCAATGCTGGAGAAGCAAGAATTTTGTGGTCTTAAAAGTGTAAAGTTGCCGTATATATTTTTTTTTTAAACTAATTTTTTATATGTATTTTCCTTCAGAACCATATAAGGGTGACACTAATAATTGTCGAATGAATGTTTCAGTGTGAAATTTTGCACTTATTAAGTTTTAGAAGTCAGTTGATTGATTTTAGAGAGAGAGCGAACACTAAGGTTTATAGAGATATTAAAAAACTTGAGTCAAATCTACTCTGAATGGGCTTAAATATTAGCCTGGCGTATCCATATAATCTTCAGGGGGGGGGGCCCTATAAAACATAGCCCCCATCTTGATTTTATGGCCCCGACACACATAGATAGATATTTCCTTGTTGTTTATGGTCCCTGGAGGCGCGGCTTCTCAGTGAATGTCTTAATAATCTTCAACATCTTCGCCCGTTCAGTCCCGCCGATAGAGTCTCGCCTCAAATTAACTATTTATTTTTTTTACTTTCTTTTCTGTATGAAGTATAAGGGAAGTTATGTAATCGATCAGAAATTCGATGTTGAGTTTTCATCGGAAACTCATGTTTTCCGAATCCCTGAATCCAAAAATGAGTGACAAACCTTTCATATCAAACGCGATACCTACATATAGCATGAATATAACGCCACAAAATGTTATGTGTATCCATATCCCAATAAGGATGAAATCTATTGATTTTCAGTCAAATTGGCCAAAGGAAGAAGAGGAAGTTAGGGGACAAACTTCCCAAAAACTGCTCCCTAAGTTCATCTCCATTTAATTAATGTATCGCGGCCTTTTATTTATATTATTTTGTAGCGACACCTGCTGGGTTTTGGCTTAACCAATTACATGAGTTTAGCCACCTGACCACTAGAGAGTGCTCATTTTGCATGAGATGACATCATTTGGACATGATTTTGCCTCCCTCCTCCTTGTTTCACCAGCTTCCAACCAAGAAGGCTCCCCCGGTGTCGCTAAAAAATATTAGAAAATAAAGAGGCCGCTACAAATTTATTGATAAGAAATTGTATATGAGGAATTTTTTATGAAAATTGAGAAATCCGAGAGTAATATATCGACTGATTTTCAGCCAAATTCGCCGAAAGACATGAAAACTTGACATAACTTCTCTTATACTATTCTGAGGAATTATTTATTAATACTGGAAATTTCATGCAAATAGGTTTAGTTTTCTTCCAAGAAAACCTTCATGATTCTTTTTACCTCTCCAGCTGTACCAAGTATAGGGGAAGTTATGTAAACGGTCAGAAATTCGATGCTGTTTTTAACGGAATTTCATGTTTTCCTGATTCGAAAAATGAAAAAGAAAATGTCCTTCTGTGTGTCTCTGAGCATAACTCCCGTTTGAATAAATGTTTTGATACGAAATTTTATGTATGTAACCAGAAACCTTTAAGGACGACACCTACTGATTTTCAGCCATATCGGCCAAAGGGAAGAGGGGGATTATGGGAGAGGCTTAACACAAAGCCTCGCATAACTGCCGTTGTGATGAATGTATTGACATGAAATTGCATAAGTAAATTCAAAGCCCTATAAGAGTGACACATAATGGGTAGCGCGAAAACATAATTGAGTAATACATGCTGGAGAAGTTCATCGCCAGTGATTCACCGACATTTTTTTTGCTGCCTCCCCCCCCCTCCCGGCTTCGAACACATAACTCGATTGGGTGTTTCTCGTTAAGTATAATATTTAAAGCAGGTATTACTGTGAGGAGAGGCAGTCCAAGGTCCCGTCGACCCACCTCTGTCTTGTGTACATCACAGGGACAACTTCCCTCGTTCAGTCAAATCGACTTACCCCCTTCATATTGAAGTGTTAAATACTGTCTGAGTCTGTAGATACATTTCATTTGAGGAGGTGAACTGTCTTTCAAAACGTTGTGACTCACGAAACAACGAGCTGTTATTTCGTTCGTGACGATACGTTCGCAACGCAAGTGACACACAATAGGGTCAGCTGATAATTTAATCAGCTGTTTATATCTTCCAGAGATATATGAAGTATAAGGGAAGTAATATAATCGGTCAGAAATTCGATGTTGGGACGCCCATTTTTTTTAGAAATATGTTTCAAATTGTCAAAATTATTGTTTTCACAACCAAATTTTGGTCACAAATTATGAGATTTAACTAAAAATATCAAAAAAAATTTAAACTTCATAACAAATTTTGTTGGTAACATTACGTTAACGGACTGCGAGGGTCCTGAAACTGACAGTAAATATTTAAAATATGTTGTTCTCCATTGAATACTGGATTTATATCTACTTTCAAACCTTGATTATTGGTGCAGTAAGACGCTTCTCTACATAAATGAATTATTAAATATTATTAGCGCCGGTAGCTCAGTGGTATGCCTTCTGAGCTCATGATCGTGGGTTCGAAATCCGACCGAGGCCCTTAGTTTATTTTATCTGGGAGGTAAAATAAACTTAAGCCCGCCGTCCTTCGGATGGGACGTTAAGCGATGGTCCCGAGCCTGTACCATGTCAGGTACTCGTTAAAGATCCCTACCCTAGGTGAATAAACATTTGGGGTAGGAAAAATTTAGGACTCCCACAGTAGAGTCGGGCTCATGTCCATCAGAGCGCTCTGGTAGAAGGCGATATCACCTCGTAGTTGAAGCCCGGGCATGAGTCATAATCAACTCATATCTAATAGATATTATATCTGTTATTTCATGTGCTTGAAAAGGGTACTTCCTGTGGCGTAGCGGCTTAGGTAGCTGCTTCATGATATGAAAATTTCCGGATTGAGTTCCAGAGATGAGAATAATTTTTTGTTATTTTATTCACATGAAAATATTTAAGAAAACCTGCCGTTACAACGGAGTAGTTTATACAGAACTCATCCTTTCTGCCCAAGTTGGGAATAGGAGCTATACACTCGTGGTAGTCAGAAGTGGGGCCTCTGATCAGAAGGGTGAAGCCCCCCTTCTGTCATAATAAAATAATAAAAAAAAACTCTTAAAAACACGAGAGGAAATATAAGTTAAAAATGATTGTTTCTTTGGTTTGTGGTTGCGTGTCGGGGCGTTGTTTAGCCTCCAGTGTACAATCAAAAACACAAAACAACAAATAGAACACAAACCAAAACAGGTCAAATAATTAAATTCCATTGAGATTAGCCGCTGTAATTTGCCACCTTGTGATGATGTTATAAATCATCTACCTAGGTATAAATTAGACCTCATTTTTTTATTCGCTCTCATTTTTTCAAATCTAATTTATATATTTAATTCGTATTTAAATTTGTTTTTTTCTATTTCGTCTTTTGATATAGCGAGTCGTTGAAGAGGACCACAGAACTCCAGTCTGGGCTGGAGCCGTTCTCGATAACACAATATAATATAATCAAATGTGGTCAATGTTTCAAAAAGGATTTTGAAAGAAATTTTTAATAATATATATTTTTTTAATTTATTACTTCTGCAGTTATACGATGTATAAAGGAAGTTAGAAATATGGTGTTGAGTTTTTACCAAAATTTCATGTTTTCTGACTACCAAAAAATGATGACAAACCCCATAGAGACACCTTTTTCAGCCATATTGGTTTATCTGAAGAAGAGAAACTCAGTTTTCCTGGCAGTCTTTATGTAATATACATTATTATAAATTTCGTCGCAAGATACGTGATGGCGCAGGCTGCTTAGTGGTATGCGTGCTCGAGTGAGCTCGGTGTGTGTGCGAGTCAGATAATCGTTAAAGATCTCTCTCTCTCTCTCTAACCTAGGTGGCCAAAAATTTAGGTCTCTCATGTCCACCAGAGCGATGAAAGAGCGCTCTGGTAGTAGGCGATATGGCCTTGTAGTTAAAGCCCGGGCATTAGTCACAATATCTATCTAACATAGTATAGGTACTTTACCTAGCAATGGGTTCCTGAGTACATTCCTTGCTGTAATGTCTCCAAAAGTACGGAAACAATTATTTCTGTAACGCATGTAAAACGTTCTCATAGAAATAAAAAATGTTGTCTTCTCACTTTTTTATTTTAGAGCAGAACCAGTTTTCGACGCAACAGCGTCATCATCAGTGGTTCACCCCACCCACACAGCACAGCGGCTAGAAGACAACTGGTGAAACACAAAATGGCCAGTTGTCTTCTAACCGCTGTCCTGTATGGGTGGTATGAACCACTGATGATGACGCTGTTGCGTCGAAAACCGCTTCTGGTCTAAAATAAAAAAGTGAGAAGACAACATTTTTTATTTCTATGAGAAATCTCGTCCCACAACATCTTACTATCACATATGGAAAACGTTCTTTCATATGATTCGATAATTTCAATATAACATTTTTCAACACATCTTAACCCCCCCCCCCCGCGACCCAATTGTTGACCTTTTCTGAAGCTCCTCTATCCTTCTTACTAGCCATTTCCTTATTGTTTCGTAACCTCACTTCAACATTTTAACATAATGTTACAATCTAATCAAGTCTATAAACATTCAAAAGAGAGGCTTACTTAATTTTGTTACAGAGGCCCCCCCCCCCCCCCCCCCCCCAAATCCTCAACTACGCCACAGTGCCACAGTTGGCAACTTAGACTAACTCATCTCAGCAAATTGCACTGATACCAATCTCAAACGACCTGAAAAACAATTCTGACTTTATTAAATATTTTTATTATAAATTAATTATTTTCCATTACTCCTCCATATAAATTATCTAACTTTTTATTTATTTCTTATTAATTTGAAGTCGGCTTCCTTTTAATTAATGTTTTTTATATATTTCTCTCTCTGGAGACAGATTTATAGATCCAATAATATCTTATTAACACAACAGCCAACCTGAATTAATGTCCAATTAGTAGAAATATACCATTTTTTGTTCATTTATTTTTATTTTTATTTTGTCTTTATATATATATACATATATATATATATATATTTAAAATACAACAACATTTACATAAGAAGCTGACATTAATATTTTAAATAGGTAGAATTTCTAATCGATGTTTATTAATTAAACTTTAACTGGATTTTAATCGATTATTTCCTGACATTAATGAGTTTTTGGTTTTATGATTATTGGATTCTGTTCTTTAGTTACAATGAAAAAAAATAAAATATAGTGTGACCATGACAGGACTTTCTTATATCCAGTCAGCGAAGTGATTTTCTCTTCTCAATAAACGGCTTAACTCATTTTAACCATATTTGGATGAGAGATACGAGTAGAAGACAAGCTAAGGGATGCTACTTTAGTTTAGTGTCATTCTAAGATAACAGATGGCACCACTTTGGGGGAATAACTTTGCCTCCTTTTTTTCGCCTGTAGAAATAAACCAATTTTTAATCTGAAAACTGCATTTTCTTCAGTGCAAAAATTCAAATTATCGGTTTAGTGTAGACATTTTTTAAAAATTGTTTTTTATGAAATAAACAATTTGTAACAACAACATTTTATACGCGAGAGCGGAAACAGTTTATCAAAAATAATAGGAGCTAGAGAAGAATTGCCTGTGATTCAGCGATGTTTTCTCATTTTGCCGCTCCATTGGCACCGCAGGCGCTGCATATCGCCGGTCTAAACGTGACACTTCATATGTGCAAAAAGCCAACTTTACAGGAGAGACAAAATACTGATTACAAAAATATTCCTTATAGGAAACCTCAATTTTTTCGACATTTGTATTAAGTGAGATGTATATCCATGCTTTTTAAGCTAGTTTACAAATCCAAGTAAAGAATTAACGTACTTGACGGAGTTGCCAGGTTTCACCACAATTTCGTTCCCATTTCTTTAGCAAGGTACGGTTCTTCAAACCGTATTTCATTGTTTTTTCGTTTTATGTCGTATACGAGGTCCCACTAGGTCAATAGAGTTTTTTTTTATTTTTTTTTTGGTAAAAAAAAACAATTTTCGGAAAAATGTCGCTTACGAGGTATCACGTTTATGCCGACGATATAACTTTGTACTAACTTGGATTTTCAACCAATTCGGTAAATTGGTTTCAGAGGGAGAGCGAAAACTTAATTGAATAATTCTCTAGACTTTTTCTCTTATTTGCTCGGGTGCTCTCCCTCAATGATCTCTCCCCCTTCGCTCCCTTACAATAAATAGCTGCCAAGATGCCACGCCTCCCCAACCCAGAATAATTAATTTACTTGACACATCTGTATGTCTCATTAGCCCTTAATGACCCCCCCCCCCCCCCCCCTCCTCCTATAAAAAATATAATAAAAATAAAAATTTAAATATATGAGTTGGTAGAGTTTATTTTTCAAACGAGCCGAACGCGCGGAGTTGTCGCCCCCTCTCAAAAGGCAGTTTGTTCATGTTAAAATATGTCTGAGGGAACTCGTCCAGGAAATTTATATATTAATAAACGTTTAAATGATCTAGTTAATAACCTCTCAGATAATATTCACTACAATATATGGTCATGTACTAGCTCATTATCTACCTCTTAAAATAAATATATACACTTATGTAATAGGCAATAAAAATATTATGTAACTTGGAATTTGTATACAATGTTCATTAAACTGAACGTCTTTATAATTTTGTTTACATATTATAATATAATCTGTAAACAAAATTATAAGGACGTTCAGTTTAATTGTGGTGCTTTGAAGTCAATAGCCGAATTGAGACTATTCGCGAAGTGACTAGACAAAACCAGATACTCCTAACAATCTCAGACAATAGAAGAATCGATTTGTGTTGGCTTTTAGTAGATACTATACTGTCTTATTATTGTCATAATATATAATATATATTAAGAACTAATCATATCATGTATCCTTTATATATAATCATTGGTCCGTTTAACAAAAAGTCAACTGAAGTTGGTCCTTTTAGTGTCTGCGGTCCAGTACAATTTCTTCGCGAATACATTTTGACCACCATCCAGCTGTTTATCGCTACTAAAAAAATGTTTATTAAACTTTGTGTATTTTTTAAATGGATTTCTGACAATTCAATTGTTACTTCACCAGCTCGAAATATGTATAAGTTATATGATCGGTGAAAAATTCGATGTTCAGTTTTCCCTGGAATTTTCTGTCTGTGTGTGTTTGTGAATATAACACGCGATAGATGATTGTATCGACACGAAATTTTATAAAATCCCATAAGGACGAACCTTATTAATTTTCAGCGAAATCGGTCGAAGGGGAGGCGCTCAACTCCAAAACCCTTACAACTACCAATAATAAATTTATCGACACAAAATTTAGTGTAAAGATTCAGAAGTAAGTCAACTATTGATCATTAAGCCCAAAAGTTAATTGATTATATCGTTCTGGGGAAGTACATTGACGTTGATTCACCGCCAATTTTTTTTTTCTCCTATTGGATAATTGAGTCTTCACAGTTTTGTAATTCTACTAGTAGTTTCTAGTGTTCTCTAGCTATGATCCTACCTAAGTAGCCAGCCCTACCTTAGTAGCCAACCCTACCTAAGTAGCCAGCCCTACCTTAGTAGCCAGCCCTTCCTAAGTATCCAGCCCTACCTAAGTAGCCAGCCCTACCTTAGTAGCCAGCCCTGCCTTAGTGGCCAGTCCTACCTTTCTAGCCAGTCCTATCTTAGTAGCCAGTCCTACCTCACTGGCCAGCCCTACCTTAGTAGTCAGTCCTATCTTAGTAGCCAGCTCACTTTCAACTTGCCGCCCTGTACCTCCGTCTGTCAGTTCATTGATTAATTGTTCCTTCCACCTAATAGACTCTCAACTCGTTTTATTTCACTCTTTTCAGCTACCTCATTCAAATTGTTTTTTTATTCGATGTATTTTTTAAAATTTATTTATTTTATATTTTTTATTTATTTTCTGAATTACTAATCTACAATAATTATTATTTGTAGATTTAGAATCGTGTTTAACCAGGATGATTGAAACAGTCCCATGTTGACACGAGTACATATCCAACAATATCGGGGATTCACATTTCAATTATAGAGTTGAAATAAGTTCAGACCGTGGTTATTTATTTAGAACATTATTCACATTTTGATGTTTACTTCTAAAGAGGTTCTAGGAAATAAAATATAGATTTTTCTATGATAAAAATGGTATCGATAAGCATTATAATTCGAACAGAATGAATATCGATACAAAAATATAATGAATATTTCATAACAGAATAGAATGAAATTGAAATGTTGTATGTGATCCCAGAACCCCATAAATTGTAAAGGGTGTTTTTTTTAGAGGTTTGTTTTTCTAATAGGGATTAAACTGTCATATCGGGCAACCCGAATGTCATTTGTGCTCAGTTTGGTGTGACATTTCACCATGAATAGACTTACGCCAGAACAACGCTTGCAAATTGTGTAAATTTATTTCGAAAATCGTTGTTCAGTTCGCGAAACTCACCGTGCGATCCATCCATTTTACGATCTACATAATACGTCCATCCTAGCAACTAATTCGAATAACCATGGATCGTTTTCGCACCACGCATACTCTAATTGATAATACGCATGTGCAGAGACGTCGTTCAGTGCGCAACAGAAGAAGCCATTGCTGCTGTAGAGCCTAGTGTTGAGGAGAACCCGAATGAGTCGATTCGCCATCATGCACAGCAATTAGAGCTGTCTCCATCCACTTTATGGAAGATTTTGCGGAAAGATCTTCACTATACTCGAGCCAGCCGCGGCGGCCATTTGCCCGAATTCATATTTAAACACTAATGGCATAAAATTATCTTTCCAATAAAGCCATTACCCCGATTTTTATATGTTTTATTTCATTTTAAAGTTCTATATCTCTAAAAAAAACACCCTTTATATAAGGGTTGAAAATAAGAATGATTCGCAGCCAAATTAGGTTTCTCCACGGAAAACTCTGTTGGTACCAAGTAAGTCTGACCGTATTTCCAATCAGTACCAGTTAAATTTTATTTATTAAAAACATTTTTTATTAGTTCATTAAATTTAAAATATGAACTGATTTTATTTCTAATTGACGTCATAGATAGATCCAATATTTTTTTAATCACCTTCTTTTGAGATATATTTTTTCCTCATTGATAACTCACAATGACAACAGTATAAAATTAGATTTCACTGATTGCAAATTCCTATCTTATTTATTTTATTTTTTTCTTTCTGTTAAAAGTTTTAATTGCATATTTTTTAATAAAAAAAAAGTTATATATGTGTATTATATATTGACAAAGTAGGATGAAAACAAAATACTGAAATATGAAATAGTATTCCGATTGGATGGAAGGTTATTTATTATGCCCGTAAACCACGAGGTCATATCGCCTACTACCAGAGCGCTCTTTTATCGCTCTGGTGGACATGAGCTATAAGGGTCCTAAATGGTGCCTACTTTCACGAGTATCTGACATATACATAATCGGGACTATCTCTTAACGTCCCAACGAAGGACGGCGTAATTAAGTTTTGTTTTTTTTTTCTCCCAGATAAAATTACCTAAGGGCATTGGGCGGGTTTCGAATCCCGCGATCTTGAGCTCAGTAAGCAAGCACACATACCACTGAGCTACCGTCGTCCTCATTGGAAACATAATAAAATAGAAAGGTTAGGTTAGGTTCTATGACTCATGCCCGTTCTTTAACTACAAGGTCATATCGCCTACTACCAGAGCGCTCTTTCGTCACTCTGGTGGACATGAGCCCGTAAAATAGAAAGGAAATCAATAAGAACATCGTTACCAAGGTCATAAATATTATTTATTTACTAATAAAGATTTATCTTAATCAATGACTGTGTGGTTAGCATGTGAGTCTAATGTTAGTTAGTTATTGTGAGTCTAATGTTAGTTAGTTATTGTGAGTCTAATGTTAGTTAGTTAATGTGAGTCATGCCCGGGCTTTAAATACACGTTGAAAACTCAATATTGAATTTCATGCATATTATATAACTGTCCCGAATTATATGAATAGAATATTGTTTCAGGGAGAACAAAATAACTTTAAAATAATTTTAATTAAAAAAAATGTTGTTACTTTTAAATTTCAAATGAACATTGGAAATGGAAACTTTTGAATTTCTTTCAAAAGATCGGTCTTTTTAAACTTTGGTCGTTTTAAATCTTTTTTACCTCTCTCGCTCCTAAGCTTCATGATCAGAAATTAAGATGACATGTACAAATGGCCTTCCAGCCTCTTTAAACTTTTCATAAAACTGAGAGCGAAAAGTTTGATAAATTAACTAATTGAAGGGGGCCATGGTGGCCGTGCGGGCTAGAGCGTAGGGCGTTGGTCGCATGGTCTCATTGTGGTTTGCGGGTTCGAATCCCGTCCAAGTTTTATTTCCTAGATAGAACTCGCTCCCGGGGCCATGGATTTCGTAAATATATCTAGATAACACATTGACATGGCTATGCATCGTACATAAGGCCAAAAAAAAAATATAATATCAATTGAACAGGTAGGTATATACACTTTTTTATTATTCTGACATGGCGCGACATCTGTTGGCAAGTGTTAACTCCTATCCTCAGCTTCCAGCGACATCGGTATGTTTCAGTTTGAACTATGTTGTCCCTACTAACTTGATGAACCAACGACGATCTGTGCATTGTTCTCGGTTCCTGTGCATTCTAGAATATTGATAACACAATTTATAGTTGAGAGGCAAATGAGGAAACTCATCTTGGGGCGAACAACCGGGTTGTCGACGGTCAAGAGAGTTGACTAGAGCTTCGGACAAAAAACAACTCTTCTTGGCCAACCTCCGGAGGACATTGAGACAATGATCGGGTATCTAACAGGACACCCCTAGGTATGGCTCGTCCGACCCCTGCAAAAAATGTTTTTGTAAAAAGTAGTATAGGAAACAGCCTCATTTATTCGGATGAATTCGGTTTGTCGGCACCCGGCTGGGCTGGGGCGACCATCGATCGCCACACGTTGGTCGACCCCCGGCCTTACTTAAGCACTAGTCAGATCCCGAGCTCCCTCGACAAACAGAGACGGGTGATGTTGCACAAACTCAAGATGCACCCGACACATTACAGAGCAATAAAGATTAGTACAACGGAACGTTTAAGCAGCTTCTGCGTTCCCAAAAAGACGGATGAATACAAAAAATATATAAACTGCGAGGTCCCAAGAGCGTTCTTATACTTCAGTACTCCCCAATTTGGTAAAATGTATTCAATGTACTGGTATTTCGATCGCTTGTAATATCAATAAGATCGATGCATGTTGATTGACTATTCTTCGTTCATCGAATCGAATAATAAGTAGAATGTATAAATCCTTTTTTCACCTTATTCGAACCAATATATTTTCTCCTTACGTTTTTAGGCATTCATTTTTCACATGACAAATTACAGAAACTGTTAAAATAACGTTAAAATAAAATGAGCATCACGTGATAATTTTTTTTTTTCTTCCATCATTAATTAAACTTTGCTTAATTACTAATAATTATTTTAGAGATTTATTTTATCACATTTGACCTTTGAATGACTCAAAATCATTTAATGAGGAGGGGAAAAAAATAGTAAGAGGGATATTTGTGATGCCCCTTAACGAGCGATAAATGCTCGTGCGTAACAGATAACGGCGGATAGCAGATAACAGTGAATCCCAAGAAAATGTTATTTTTATTTTTTTTTTCGTTATTAGTGATTACTTGTGTCACCACGAGACAGATTGACTCCCCATCTTATCGACTTTTTTTTTCTATCATATGCAGAATATGGTAAAATTGTCTTATTATTTGCAAAACAGTGGAATTATATACAGTAAAATAACAGTGTACACCTAGGGACCTAAGCATTCAATGCTCTTATCCCGTACTGCGGGAGTCCAAACTTTTTACAAGCAGGTTTAAATAGCGTGGGGTTCTTGACATCGCACAGGTTTCCCTGTTAGCATTCGCTATCTACTACCGGCGCCCTCGAACAAAAATAACAGTTTTAGTTCTTGTGACTCAAGCCCGAGCTGTAACTACAAGGTCATATCGCCTACTACCAGAGCGCTTTTTCGTCACTCTGGTGGATATGAGCCCAACTCTACAGTGGGAGTCCTTAAAGTTGCCTACCTAGGTTTATCCGCCTAGAATAGGTGTCTTTATCGAGTACCTGACATCCTACAGGCTCGGGACCAACATCCCCTTATATAAAAATAACTTAAGTATACAGTAAATAGTTACTATTACTTTATTATATACTAACTACAGTATATTTAGTTATTCGTTTTACTTATATAATGTAATTCACAAATTCATTTTATATAGAACTTTATATTATTTATAATTTGTAATATGAGAATGAATAATGAAATAGTCGTTACTGATTCATCGGCAATGTACTTCTCCAGCGCGAATTAATCAACTAAGTTTCCGCGTTCGCTATAAAACTAGTCTAAAGCCTCATTGCAACGACACATTTCAACTTTCAGACGAATCGGCCAAACGGCTCAACACAAAAAGACCAATTACTGTTTTAAAGAACATATTGACATACGCGAGTGCTTGTTGCGCCTGTACACACCAAACGAAAAGGACAATGTTCTCTTTACCGAGTGGTGTTTGTTCTGCCCATATTGGATAGTATCTATTTTTGGCGAAGGCTAATTGGCTATGAATTGCCCCGACCCATCCTATCAATTGTCTTTGATTCGGGCTGATGAATGCGACAAACAGACCTCACAACTGATTTTGGGGCTCGTGAGAGATAAGGGGGGTCTCATATTATACGAGCGCTTTGCAGTTCCAGGTGTCTCTCATTTGGGGGATTTCATAACCACCCCCTTTGGCAAAAAACAAACAAAAAAAGATTGAATGTCATGTCGATACATTCATTCTATCGGGAGCTATCATGTTCACAGTCAGACAGACAGTTATTTTCTCATATTTGGAATCTAAAGGTCGGATGAAATTCCGTTGAAAACTCAGCATCGAATTTTTGTCCGATTACATAACTTCCCCAATACTTCGTATGGCTGTGGATGTAAAACATCTTTATTTTATTATATTTATCAATTTTTTTTTTGTTTTTTTGGCCTTATGTTCGATGCATATTAGCCTTGTAACTCTGTGTTATCTAATTATTTACGACATCCATGGCCCCGGGAGGGAGTTCTATCTACGAAATAAAACTCACTCCCGGGTGGGATTCGAACCCGCAAACCATGAGACCAAAGCCCTGCGCTCTAGCCCGCACGGCCAACATGGCTCCCTATTTATCAATTATATGGCAGTGGTTTAACGAGGACAAGCAGGTTGACCCAGCGTTGCCAGGTAGTGACAGTACCCTTATCATGGTTAGAATGTTTGACATACTTTCTTCATATATATTTATTGGAGGGTGCCGGTAGCTCAGTGGTATGCGTGCTTGACTTCTGAGCTAAAGAATGTGGGTTCGTAACCCGACCGAGGCCCTTAGTTTATTTTATCTGGTAGGTAAAATAAACTTAAGCACGCCGTCCTTCGGATGGGACGTTAAGCGATGGTCCCGAGCCTGTACGATGTCAGGTTAAAGACCCCTGCCCTAGATGAATAAAAATTTAGGGTAGGCAAAATTTAGGACTCCCATAGTAGAGTCGGGCTCATGTCCACCAGAGTGACGAAAGAGCGCTCTGGTAGTAGGCGATATGACCTCGTTGTTAAAGCCCGGACATGAGTCATAAAACCTAACCTAAACCTATATTTTATTGTCAAAATCAATAGGAAGGTTCCACAAATGTAAGGTTATAATACACCATTGCCATCTTATATTGGACCTATCACATATGTTATTTTTCTTGATAACATTCCAACAATAATTTAGACGTTTTTCCAAACCAATAGAGATCCATTTGAATTATTTTGTCAACAAAATGAAATTAAGGGGACAATTTATAGAGAAAGAAGATATTAAGAGATATAATTTAGTTGAGATTGGACACGAAAATAAACAGAAAAATATAACTAAATTAGTTATATCTACATTAATATGAAAGTGGTTGGGATGGACGTTTTGGCAAAGTTTCAAAATTTCGAACTTGTATTATTAGAGACTATTAAATATATTCTGTAGAGATATCTGAATTATTATTTGTGTCTTTATGTGAACATTTTCGACTGTCTTCTTCATGCAACCTTATGATAAATTGCACAAAAAACAAAAAAAAATAATTGCATTTCTGATTATAGGTTAGGTTTTATGACTCATGCCCGGGCTTTAACTATGAGGTCATATCGCCTACTACCAGAGCACTCTGTCCTCACTCTGGTGGACATGAGCCCGACTCTCAACGTTCCATCCGAAGGACGGCGTGCTTAAGTTTTTTTTTACCTCCCAGATAAAATAAACTAAGGGCCTCGGTCGGGTTTCGAACCCACGAACAACCAACGATGGCAAGCACGCATACCACTGAGCTACCGGCGCTATCTTTTTTCTAATTATATATATATATATATATATATATCATATATAACTCTACAACGTAGAAATTTCATGAAAGTCTGCTCGTGTCTAGCAATATTTCTTGTCTAATCTTCAAAAATTAATTTAATTTAATAAATGTTTGTTTTGTTGTTTGTCATCTGGGGCGAGAGGTGGTTTGTAAGCTGTTCGTCCAGTCTTCTTTATAGAGTGTCGGCCTCTCACAATGATAGAACTGTTTTTTGATAACCGATATATAATTAAATATATTTTTATATATAAAAAATATATTAATTATGTATTAAATTTTCCCTTTCTTCTTTATAGTGAATAAAGAAGAAAGGGAAAGATGTAAATATTTTCTATCATGCTATCATCTCAGCTTACCTCTCCCTCCTCTCCTGATCAAAATATCCAACATAGATTTGTTTAATTCTGGTGGAGTAATGCCTAAAGAAGATTTGGGGGGGGTGGGGGGGGGGGCTAATTAATCTCATTAACTCTTCTGCTATTCATAAAATTATAAAAGTACTGTCAACCATCAAAAATGCTAATAGAGTTCCGGCTCGAACCAGTGCAAACTGTTCTTTGATTATAGCAAACATTTTTGAAAAGGTCCGCTGTAGAGCTAAAATAAAAAATCTCTATAGGATAAAAAAACTGATGAGAAGCAATATAAAATCGAGTTAATAAATATGATAGGAGAAATTCTGGAGGCTACTCTCCCCTCCCCCCCCAAAAAAAAGGAAATTCAAGAACGCCCCATAGATCATCCAATTAGACTAACCCCCACTCTTCCCAACTCACATTCTTCAAATAGTTTTTATAACTCAAAACTTTTATATTTTGAAAATAGTTCTTGGTCCAGGAGGAATAATGAATAGTTTTCCGATCTGGAACGATGCGAACGAGATTCCACTTTGTATTCTCGGAATGTAGGGAGGCTGGAATCGATTTCAACGCTGTTCCGAGTGGAACGATTAAATCGGCCTAGCGAACCGTTCCATTTCTGGAACTTGTTTCTCGTTCTGTTCCGCCCGGAGCGGCCCCATCCTTGCTTGCGATAAAGTGGCGGATTTATTTTGTGTATTGCGGATGTATTCCCCTCTCCTCCCCCCCCCCCCCCCCCCCCCCTAGCGCAGAAGCTCATAAGTCAATTTCGTTAAGGATAAAAGAAATATGCACGTTAAATTGGAAAAGACATCCTAGTAATGCGCGAAGGACCTGCGATCTAGACTTTAATGACGTCATACTTTCACAGACTCCCCCCCCCCCCCCCCCCCCCCCCCCCCCCCCCCCCCCCATTAAATTAAAATAATCGTAACATAGTCGATTTACGAAAGGAAGCACAGGACCTCTGTTTGTCCCCGCACCTAAACACTGGAGAGAGCTCAGGATGTGTCTTAAGTGGCAACTCAGGGGTGGAGCTCCCCCTCCCTCGGCTAATCTGCTTCCTCTTCTCCCGTCCTAACCTGGATTTATGAAGAGATCTCTCCACTACTCTTCTGACATACCCTCCACTTCACCTCTTCAGCTTTCATCCTTACCTGTTAACGTCCTTTCACACTAAAGCATTGTTATCATTTTTGAAAATGGCTGCTTCGTCAACACCTGACGACACCTATGGTTTTTCAAACCAAAGAGGTCAGAAAGATGGACCTCCACACATAAATCTCAATAACTGCCAAATTAATGAATGTATCGACATTTGTTTCCCTTCTCGAGTCCTTTCTTCCGGTGGACGAAGTACTTTTAATCTATTAAATCTATTTAATTACCTATATATTATTATCGGGGAATTAACAAAGAAAACCTTGAGCACGCTGTCTTTTGGCGGGAAAGTTAAGCGATGGTCCCGAGCCTGTACGATGTCAAGTCTGCGTTAAAGACCACTTCCTTAGGTGAAATGAAATGAAAAATAATCTTTATTCTGGGACTTTCGTCCCCTAAGAATAATAACATAGAAATAGTCAAAAGAGTACAAGTATCGACCAATTGAGACAGAATAAAAATATAAGAAAAGAGGTCTCTAGTAATAAATATTAAATGATAAATAGAGGCAATGATTAAAACAATAAAATAAACTGGTGAAAATTAATGAAAAAAATAATAATAATAAAATAAATAAATAAAATAAAAAATAAGAAAAAACAAAGTGTGAATAATAATGTAAAACATAATAACAATAGTGAGATATATAGGAATTTAATCGCTAAAAAAGGGCTAGGTGGATAAACATTAGGGTAGGTAATACTTAGGACCTTCCCATTGTGAGTCGGGGTCATGTCCTCGACATCAACGAAAGAGCGCTCTGGTAGTAGGCAATATGACCTTAAGTCACAGTAACTAACAGTAGCATTTGTTGTCCTTCACCTCTTGCCCTGGCGAAATTTTATAATATATATATATAATCTTATTTTATTAATTGAAGATGTACTGTTGCGACTGCGTGTAGTTACAGTTATACCGGCCAATCAGACATGCCGTTAGGGTCACATGACTGTATTAATAGCCAATCAGAGACGCCGTTAGAGTCTACATGAGGTATTAATAGCCAATCCGGTGCCTCCTATCTTTGTTATAATTCACACGCTGGTTTTCCCTAATTGACACTAATTGCCGCAGAAACTCTACCGCTTCCATCCTACTTTTTTCAGTTTTTTTTTTTTTTTTTCATTTATTTATAATTTATCTGTTTTTTCTCTTGTCTGTCCGCTTCTGTTTTCTGCGTATGGCAGCCGGTAATTGGCTGGTAATCCTCCTTAAATAGCCATTTCTTGTTTGCTGATATTTTTTTCTTTTATTTCTTTTATTTATTTTTTTGCTTTATCATAATCTTTATGAAGCCTAATATGAGGAAATTATATATGGAAAGACTAATTGTAGAAAACAGGTCGGAATGTCTGCTGTCAACTGTTGTCGATAATTTAATTGGCTATTACAGAAGAGGAGTGAATAACTGTTGAAAAGGTAAACTTCATAATTACGTGGACCTTGATGGGTGAATCGTTAACTAACCCAAGGAGCCAGGGTTCGGATCCCAAACATCCCAATAATTTAAATATATATATATTTATAGTAGTGTTTGTGGTAGAACAACAATCTCTGCTTAACAGAACTTTGAGAATGTCGTTCTTCTGAGGGGACTTAATTAAGCCCTTTTGTAACAAAATTTAGAATTCCCGAAGTCGAGCTATCAAGGAAAGGATGAAAGGATTGGATACTTAGGTCCCTAGTTGTTCCTTACCGTCCAGTATATTTGATTATCTTTGACGATAATTCCACCTGCAGATTCTTGGCCGCCCAGAAAAGCCTCCTCCACCCAGGCATAGAGCTTAACTGCAGCCCTCTTGCCAGATCCGGGATCTTCCTCTGGGTCCGCCTGTTGGTGGATCCCTCTTGTCTACATGTCCAGTCCATCTTCTTCCTGTTCATCTTCAAGGCTCGTTGTTAGTTCTGAAGATGTTCTTCATCTCCAGGTTTGACCTGTAGCTCCAAGAAATCCGTTCTCTTTCTAGCTGACTAGATCGGGCAGTTTCTTCTAAGAACTCACAATTTACACCAGAGAGCCTCAGATCCGTACAAGAGGATAGGTCTGATCATCACGGAGACCTGGAGCCTCCAGTCTGGACAACTGGACACTTATCTCCGTGTCCAGGTACTTGACTGAGCTCCCCTTATTCCTGGATGGATCTTCTGCCGCCGTCTCTACCTCGTCACGGCCACCTCCCTATCCTCACTTCTCCTTGTTTTCATGCCCACACTTGTCTTGTCGGACAAAATTTCCCCCTCACTTTCCGAAATAAACAGTTTCAGAGACTAGATCGAAAACTAGCACTGCGGATTAGGGCAATCAATTAAGTAAGTGATAAATTATTTCTATAGCTACCCCTAATTTTTTTTTATTGTTCCCAATCATAATGGGGGGGGGGTGGGGGGGGAGAAGTTATACACTGGCCCTCCGAAATTTACCCCCCAGGATCCCCCCAGGTGTGCCCACATCTGCGAGCAGCCGCCATCTTGCTCCTATAGACCAATCCTCCCCTTCAGTTAACCCCTTTTGTAACCAATGCTACCATTTTGTACATACAACCCTCCGCCCCATGTCTAATTTCTGCTAGCTAACGCTGTAATATATGGTTAATCCCATGTGAACGTTGGAAGTTGACTTGGCTTTAAGTAAAACTTTTCCATCATTTTTCAGTTAGTAACTTTGCTTTGGTTAGTAACTTATATATTATAGGTCACCACGGGAATAAACTGTAAATCTAAATTCGTAACTTTTCAGGGCAGCACTTTTTTACTTTTGCATTAATCTTGTAAATCCAGGTTTTGGAATAAATAAATTATGTTTGAGACATTATTAATCATATACCTTCTAAATCTATAGGAGTGAATGAAAATGAATATCACTTACTTCATCAATTATTAAGCATACTTTTTGAAATACGCGTGAGTGATGCCTCTCTAAAGTTGAGTAAGTTGATTTATCCGGAAACACCCTCTTCACTTGGAATAGTCTGCCGTAGTGAATAAATAGTTAAATGCAGTTATCTCGTGAATGATTCCTTAAAGAAGTTGATTAAGTTGATTTAACCGTGAACATACACAATTTTACGAGATATCAAGGAACCCACATCTTTATAATTCCGAAAGTATTAGAGTCCTGAGCTCCCAACTTGTTCACAGTGCGCAGATGACTTGGAGATGATCACAGTACACTTAACTCATTTTGGCCATTTTTCGACTTTGTTCATTAATTTCAATGAACATCCGATTAACCGTTAAAGGGATATCACTCATTTTATCTTTTTCCCTCCCCCTTCAACTCATCCTCCCTTTTAAGTTTTGAAAATTTCACTCTAAAAAGGTTCTACACGATATTCTACGTCGTATATGCATTTTTATTTTTAAATTTGTTGAAAAATTTGCCGTAATTCTTCATAAATGTGAAGGCACTAAGAGGTTATCGAAGAGGTTTATAGCCCCTGATGACCGCCATTTTGAATAGGTCAGGAAACTGAGCCCATATTCATCTAACAACTTCATATATTTAATTTCAAACACACCGCCGCCATTTTTATTTCTTATACCTTTATTATAAGGGGAAGTATTGTAATTGTGCCAAAATGAAGGTTTTTTGAAGGTTTATGAGATGCGTTACCGAAAACATCTTAAAATGACATCTCAAAATTTTTTTTTTTTTTCTTTTCTTTTAGGGCGACGGTAGCTCAGAGGTAGCTTTTTAGCCCTACTGAGCTGAAGATCGAGGGTTCGAAACACGTCCGAGACCTTTGAGTTTTTATATTTATATTGGAGGTGAAAAAAAAAAACCCACTCTAGGGTGAATAAATCTCGATAGGTCAAATTTAGAACCCTAACAATAGAGTCGGACTTATGACCGACAAAAGAGCGCTTTGGTAGTAGGCGATATGACCTCATTGTTAAAGCCCGGACATGAGTTACTAACGAACTATCAAACAATTAGTCCATACCAAAAATGTTCCTTATAAAATCAACTATACAAAAGGATTAAAAATAATTGAAAATATATGTAATAAAAGGACATTCTTATACCAAAGAGATCATCTCTAAACTGCATGACTGACTAAGGAAGTAATGTGTTGACATCAGCGGTTTGAGAGAGGGGGTGAGGGATCTTTAAAAACGTCGTTGGTATTCTATTTTCAGACAGTATCACAGAGCCAGGATTTTTCTTAGTAAATTTGATTATGTTGTGGTCAAAAGACGAAGATGTTAAGCCTTACGTGGGGTCATATTGACTTGTTTGTCATATCAACTGTTACATCGGATTCAAGTGAATTTGGTGAGTGTCTGAGAAAGTGAAACCGTTAAAACGCTCCTGATATCCAATCTAAGGTAGGCCTTGTATCCGGAAGTCAACTCAGTTTGATCACCGTTAATCAGTTATGTTAATTTTTCTCTGTTGGTACTCAGTATTAATTACAATTAATCATGTTAATTACTAAAGATAAATAAATATAAATTGTTAAGTAATATTTAAGAGGTTTATAACCGCTGCGAAGGTTCTCATTATATGTTTCCAAGTATTTCATATCATGATGACCACCCTCTTTCCACTTCTACTAAAATAAGAGTTTGGGGCATGATTTTGACCTTGAATTAAATGTTTGTGGTGATGTTTTGTAGCTTATGAGTAGTATGTACAGAACAACGGAATAATCTGGAGGTTTGTAGGCAGTCTTTTTAACAACTCAACCACCAATGTCCTTATCACCACCGAGGTCCATTGTCTTAAGAATTAAATGTACAAGATGTTAGGCGAAAAATAGCTTGGTACCCTGTTTTGCAATTTGTAGGTTTGAATAAGAGAATAATAAAATATCATTTTTCTTAAATAACGCCATTCCCCATATAAAACAAAGAATGTCCTGTTTAAAGTGTTGACCGAGTTGAGTTAAGATGTACCGTGCCTGCCTATTGTGCTCAAGAACACGGGTTCGAGATCAGGACCGAGGACCTTAGTTTTTTTGTTATCTTGAAGGTAACAAAAATCTTGAGCCCTCCGTTCTTCGGTTGGGACGTTAACCCTTAAATTTATGATTTTTTATTTTCTTTATTTTTAAATTTTAATGACTCATTTATCACTTAAATACTCTATAAAAAATCATATCCAACTTACGCCATTGACTTAGAACATTAGAATTTATGAAAGTAACTCATTTATAACATAATTTCCGCCATTACACTACTATACCTACAGCCAGTAACAAAAATGTTCGGACGGTTTGATTTTTCAATAAAAAATTATAATAATTAAATGCAAAAGTAATAAAAAATAATTTAAAAAAATAATTAAAGCCATTTTTCAATCAAGAATAAGAATTCAAAAGTGGGTTAGGATAAAGGAAAAACAGCTTTGATTAGAACAAATAAATATTTTAATTTAATAAATTTTATAACAAGTAATGTAGGTAACAAAAATTTTCGGACAAAAATGTAAACAACTATAAATAAATTCAATGTTTTTTTTACGATTTCACAAATTCAAAAACCATAATGTTAATTAATATTTGGTTGGGTACCCTTTTTGTGTAATAACATCTTTCATTCGATTCGGCATTGATGATGAAACTAATTTTTTGGTGAAATTTGGAGATATTTTACCCCACTCTTCTAATAACTTTTGTTTCAATTCGTTTTTTGAAGCAATGGGTGTTAATCGAATTTTCCTGTCGAGCTCACCCCATACCTACGTGTTCAATTGGGTTGAGATCGGGCGATTGGGGGGGGTTTCATAACTTTAGGGCAGTTATACAAAAGCCAAGTACGTACCAATTCACAGGTGTGTTTCGGATCGTTGTCTTGGTAAAAATGAAAAGTCCGTAAAATCCCAAGTTTTTCAGCACTCTTTTTCAAATTGCTCCTTAGTAATTCGGCATAAACTTTTCCAGTCATGGTGGTTTCAATGAAAACCAGTTCACCAATTCCACTAGACGCCATACACCCCCACACCATCACTGAGCCACCCCCATGTTTTACTATTGGTTTTAAATTTTTTGGATTCAGCTTTCTCCAAATTTTGTCGCGACTGTCGGGACTAAATATATTAAACTTACATTCAAAAGTATTTGCTTGCAATAGAACAAACCGCAATAATAAAATATTCTTGTATCTTGTAACTCTTCACAACATAAAAAGAAATCTCAGGTCATGTAATGTCAGAAAACTAGATTTTTGTGATATGACGTTGGAAGAGAGCGACAGCAGCGCTGACCCTCGGCAGAAACCGTCCCTTCCCCCTACTCTATCCCCTCCACCTTCCCTCTAAAGAAACTAAGTACCCAATTTTTCTAATTTAAACGTTTTTTCTCCGATATTTCGACAAATAAATGTTTCCAGATCATGTCCGTTTACTTCCATGTAATATATGTATACATATACTATTACTTTACTTTTGTTTACTTCCCTATACATATAATATATGTATACATAATAATATGTACTAAAAATTTCGTAATCGTGTGAACATCAGAGATCAATTGCATGCGTGTGTTTATGTGAGAGCTCAAACGCTTTGACCTGACATCGTACAGGCTCATGACCATCGCTTAACATCCCATCCGAAGGACGGAGTGCTTAAGTTTATTTTACCTCGCAGATGAATGACATTACTCAATGACATTTCTGAATGATTCTGGAACTCTTTTGCGAAGCTCAATCTTTTTTTTATCTTTTTTTTCACTCACAAACGGTTTTTGGTACTCTCCCATTATATCCTGCTTCTTTTAGAATTCTTCGAACATTTTGTGGGTGAACTTTCTTTCCCGTTTCTCTGTATACCTCGGCGACGATCTGAGGTGCACTCCTCGAGGGCTTGTTTTTAATTTTCCGGACAACGCTACACCTTTCTCGGTCGTTTAATACTCTTGGACGGCCAGAGGAAGATTTCAAATCTATCCGATCCTCGTGCTTATACCTTCGAATTACATCGGCTACGGTGCTTTTACTCCAGCCTACCATACCACCGATTTTGCGGACACTTAATCCTTTTTCATAATTAAAAATTATTATCTGTTGAACTTCAAAAGATGTTCGACCCATCTTGACAGCAGGAAATACAAATAACTACTGAATGCAGTAATAGAAGTATATAAACACATTTTATTTGTTCGGTATTAGCGGTTGGTTGAGAAGGGATTAAAGATCATGATCAGAGTCGCATTTGTTTACAAAACAAACAACAGGTGTCCAGAAAATTTTGTTACGTGAATTTCTTGTCTTCAATTATTAATGCAAAATTTCCTATTAGCTGTAAATGTTTAATTAATTGTTTTACGGCGTTTTGAAATGATTGATGATCTCGAAATTTAAAACTTTGCTTGAATTAAATATTTTGCCATATAACTATGTGTAACTGCAAAAGAAAAACAAAATTATAAATTGTCCGAAAATTTTTGTTACTGATTGGATGTACATCAATGTAACCTATGAGCTACAACATGCATTCAAACTAATATTTTTTGCTGGTAAATAAGAACTACATTTAATTGTTTCAATGTGAATGTATTAAAAACATCATTGGTTTTATGTATAATGCAGTATAGAAAATGATAATACAAATTGTAAAGTACCTAATGATATATTGACGATAGTCCCGAGCTTGTGCAGTCAGGTAATCGTTAAATACCCCCCTATTCGTGGTAATTAAACTTGGATAGGCAAGACCCTATGTTCTCTCTGGTAGTAGGCGATAACCTCGTAGTTAAAGTCCGGGCATGAGTCACACAAACACAATCTCGATCTTGTTTGACCAGATTCATGTGGATGATTTTATGAAAACCCAATTTGAGTGTTCGTTACTAAACGGATGATTAGTTTTATTTAATTTTCAAAAATAGTTCTATTTAAAAAATAAAAAAACCTTTGTTGATAAGACAAAACCTTTGTTGATAAGACAAAACCTTTGTTGATAAGACAAAACCTTTGTTGATAAGACAAAACCTTTGTTGATAAGACAAAACCTTTGTTGATAAGACAAAACCTTTGTTGATAAGACAAAACATTTTGTTAACTGAAATTCAACAACATCTACAGTATTAAGAATTAGATCTGTCATCAACATTTTAAATTTGGAGATACTATTAACAATTTTATTTGGCATTACCCAGAATTGTCCGGGACAAACTAAGGTATACTCTAGCACGTTGTCAACGATATGTACAGTTCGGCGGCCCCCCTCTTAGCAGATATTGGCCTAATAAACCTGAAACAGGCCCTGATTTATGTCCATTTTCAGTTATGAACCCCCTCGCTTGTATACAGAGGGGAGGTTTTAGTTCGATAGGGTGAGGATAATCGCCCCCCCCCCTCCCCCTCCAGCTTCCAACGATCTGATTCGCTCCCGTCTCCCCCTCCCCTCCCTCTAACAGTCTATTTAACCACCTCCGCCCCTCCTCTCTATTTAAGCACCCTTCTCAAACCTATTTAAGCAGCTATCACGGCCACTTAGCTCCCTATAGCCTTCCCCCCTCCCTAAAGAAACTCCAGTTATTTATTTAGGGGAGGGGGGAAAAAAATCATGAAGGGGAGACAGCTTACACAGGGCCCTTTGTAAACCGTTTTATAAACGATACTTGAGTAAAGTTTTTTGTGCTTCAAAAAGTCAACTTCATCAGCTGTATGTTTTTTAAAAGTTATCCTCAATATAACAGCTTCTTTTTATTTATTTCGATATTGTGGACAATGTTCCAGGTCTCTAAATATTCAAATGTACATTTTAAGTAATATTTCAGTATAAAAACATTCTTATCATTACTATCGATATTAATTATCAAATTTCAGTAGCAATCGATTGACTTAGCGAAGGTTAATTCTTCCGGAGAGCATTGTAACGGTTACCGAATCATGGTGTTTTACTATGAAGATAGTTTCTTTACTGAGATACCTAGTAAATAGAGGCAAATTGATACCTAAACCAATTCGTTTAACAACCTCACTCAATTGTACTTTTTTTTTTGTTACTGGGGAATTCTTTAAAAAATGGATCAATTGAATATGTGAGTGAAGTGAAATTTCATAAGCTAATTATACATCTTTACTAGTCTAATGATTTAAAAGTATTAACAAATAATTTTCTTCAAAAATGAATTATATGGATGCAGGGCAACACTGGGTTCGCCCAAGAGTAGGTTATCTAATGGCTACATTTTTTGTAAGTCTTATCAGAAGTATTCTCCGTTGTTATTTCTTTGTATTGCTATCAGGCAGTAACGCCAGTATATACTGAAGTTAATTCAAAATTACTTCAAGTTTTCAATTTAGGGTCAGTTCTTTTTTGTGGAGCCCTATTTAACTTAGAGGCTTTTAATTTAATCTTTCCTATTTCTCCTATTACGATTTCTGGCTGGGTCTACAATCACTTTTTTTTAACTTTGTGCGAAGTTTCAGTAATAATTCATCAAAATATTCCAAGATTTCCTGGGTGGATAATTAATAATTCATTTCAGTATACGCTTATCACTATTATTCTCCTCAAAATATGCAACAATAACCACCTGTCTTCCTACAGACCGCTGCCACATTTATTAACAGAAGTACTTGTATTTTTAGTTAAACAATCAATAATTATTTTTTTATTTGTTATTTAAAATTCTTTTATAATTCTTAATTGAAACAAGAGTTAAATTAACTTTCGATCAACTTTCCTAAAAAGGGTTTAAAATATGAATTCCAATCTCTAATTGGGGCTAAGATTCAAAATGAGGGAAAAAAATAAAACCTGGTTCTTACAAGTTGTCGGTCGGTGTGTCTCAAGTATTTATTTAATTAATTATTAATTTTACTTTCTTATACATACAGTATAAGGAATTAATATAATCGTGGAAAAAATTAAGATAGAGTTATCAACGAAATGACATGTTTCATGGTCCTTTGAACATGTTTTGACCATTGTCAGTACGTTTGTGATTGCAACTTGAATGCTCTAAGAAGCGATTGTAGCAGAATACCACTTGCTGACTTAGATCTCATTCGATTTTGGCGAAAATTACTATCAATTCTTTAGTTGTTCTCTTGATTTACGTGAAAACGCTTTGTCCTAACAAACAATATACGGAAATAGTTTATGAAATTACATGGCAACAAATATAAAGATATGTTTTTTTTATTCTTTATTATTGTATATATGTTTTTATCTCTGTGAAAATGTAGTGGACTTAAGAAAGTCATATTATAGTGAGGTCAAATAAAACCTGCTTCATTATTATGTCTGTATGTCTTAAGTATTATTATTTGTCTGTTCCCAGAGCCGAACAACGGGGAGCCACCCAAACTGAAGTGTAACCTGCGGAAACACAAACCCAACCGAAAACCTCGAACTCCATTTACGACACAACAGTTGCTCTCCTTGGAGAAGAAATTTCGAGAAAAGCAATATCTGAGTATAGCGGAGCGGGCGGAGTTCTCATCATCACTGCACCTCACTGAAACACAGGTAATGTCGTAAATACAATATCATGTAGTTATATATCTTTCAATATTTAATATTGAACAAAATGAGATAATGCTGTACCGAGTACTAGCGCCAAAACTGTCACTCTACTCTCTCTTTAAGTTCCTAGGAACCTATACTTACTGCTTACACACCACGGATAATCGAGGTCCTCCTGTAATAGTTATTATGACTCATGCCGTCCCCAACTATACCAAGTATGGGGGAAGTTGCGTAGCCGGCCAAAAATTCGATGCCGAGTTTTCAACAGAATTTCATCTTCGACTTTCTGATTCCCGCTAACTTATTAACGGATAATCGGTTGTGAAATTTCACATGTAGTAGTTTCAAAAGCAAAATTTAAAAATTGGCTATGTGACGTCTCAAATTTTTGGACGGGAGGGGCGGGAGTGCATTAATGCTGAAGGAATTTCACATATAGCTTCCTTAAATGTGGTTTATAGCCCGAATTTTAAAAGGGTGGGTTTCCCAAGCATGTATTACCTAGGAGGTCCACCGTTGCATGGTTAATACTAGCCGTGGTCACCTGCGTTCTTTAGCTCAAACTAGCTGTGTTGCCAGCGTTCCTAAGAACTTACTATCTGTGGGGTCCGCCGTTGCAAGGCACATAATAGCTGTGGTCACCAGTCACCTACAGGTCACCATTTATTTATACAAATAACAAATTATATAATAATAATAAATGTTTTATTTTTTTATAAAAATGTCGATATAATATATTTCCCGCCAGATTACTATTTGCAATATTCCAAAATTTCAGGGACTCAGTGAATACTTATAATCGTCAATGCGGCGAGAGGTAATGTGCTGCACTCTTCGTTCTCAATTTGTAGTCTAAAATAACATTCACTCATGATAATTTGTTCATGACATTTTAAGAAGGCATTTCCAGACATTTATAATCTAGTTAACATGTTTTATTTCCCAAGCTGTACGATATAATCAGTATAGGGCAAGTTATGTATTCGGTCAGAAATTCGACGCGGGGATTTTCAAGGGAATTTCATGATTTCCATCGTTCTGATTACAAAAATGAAAAATAAAAATGTCTGTGCGTCTGTGAACACGGTAACTCCCATTACAATAAATTTATCAACACATAATTTTATATGTGTACCCAGAACCCTCTAAGGGCGACACCTAGTAATTTTCAGCTAAAGAGTAGGTGGGAGGCTTAACACAAAAACTCTATTAACTGCCGTTGTAATGAATATATCAACACAAAAATTAGTATGAGGATTCCGAAGCCACTATTTAAGTCAAATATTCACTTTGAACCGAAACGGTCGATTGCCATTGGGAGGGATGTAATTGTTTAATTCGTTCTGGGGAAGTACATAGCCAGTGATGACGATGCAAGCAGCCTTCATTCCCCTCTCTTTTTTTTTTATAATGCCATAATGTTTGTGTTTGGAGTTAGTTATTATGACTCATGCCCGGGCTTTATCTACGAGGTCATATCGCCTACTACCAGAACGCTCTTTCGTCGTTCTCGTGGACACTACCTGTCTCTACTCCGGGAGTCCTAATTTTTGCCTACCTAGGTTTAATCACCTAGTGTAGGCGTGTTTACCGGGTACTTTATATACGTGTATATATGGTGGGCCGGTGTTTTACACCTAGGGATCTAAGCATCCAGTGTTCTTATCTCTTCCTTGGAAGCGCTGGGCTTCCCCTTATATTGTTACCTATGTATGTGTTTATACTACCTACACTAAGTCCTTCATGAAGTACTCAGTCTCCCAGTTTCCTTAATGAACCTGAGAAATCCCAGTAGACCCATTGCATTGTTGGACACTATTGTCAACTAAGGACACAAGTCCAACCGTCATTCTATGCTCCTTAATTTTCTCCAGACTCAAAATATCACTGGCTTCACACCCTGGATATCACCAGTTGAAATGTAGCCCGTCCTGGAGGCAGGAGGGGGAGGTCATTCCAGGATGAACCCCCCCTTGTGGCCCGGTGGCCAACGTCAAAACTGTGAACATACTAATGGCGTCACTCCACCACCAGATCCCTCCCACTGTTCTCCAAATGGTAGACACAACGAGAGGAAGACAGTTGCGATAGTTCAGTCATGCGCGTGACCCTCTCTTCAATGTTCACATCCTAAAGTTATCCAACTTCTTGTTAACTCTTCATCTGATCGAAACTCTATTAAATGAATAACAAACTGTCAATCACATAAGTTTACAACCGAAGTCGGTCAATGTTCGCTATGGTTTGTTTGGAATTTTAAGAAATAAAATATTATTACTCTATTATCGCCCAGAAAATAGTATATGTAGTCAGTCTGTATATCGGTTTTTTTATATAGTAATATTCCATCTTCAGCAGGTTATTCGCTGGGAGTGACTTCTACCAACTAAAAAAACAAAAAATTTCTAAAACCTGTTAAGACTAGATTACGAAGATCTAACAATATTCAGATCAATGAGATGAGGCCTCAAATTATTTCAGTTTTTATTATAATTTTCTCTTCTTTTTCTGTTCCCAGGTGAAGATCTGGTTCCAGAATCGAAGGGCCAAAGCGAAACGACTCCAAGAAGCAGAGATTGAAAAGCTGAAAATGGCGGCGGTGGCTGCGGCCCGACCTCACCACCCTCTGTACGGCCCCGTCCAGTACTTCGGCCCCCCAGGGGCTGAGGGGCTCCTACACCACCCCCTCTCAGGGCTCCTGAGGCACCCCCTCGTCCCAGCCCCCAGAGGCTCCCCTCCGCCTCCGCCCCTCTCGTAGCCACTCCGCCCCCGGCTCTGAACCATCCCTTGTACAGCCTCCCCGTCCACTACTTTGGGACCCTTTGGGCTGAGGGGCTCTTGAGACACCCCACTGATCCCTGCCAAGGGCGGGGGGTCCCCCTTTCCCCTGTCTGGCCCCTCTCATGGCCCTGAACCTCCCCCTTGTACAGTCCCTTATCCTCTATTCTGGCCCCGCCCCGCATCGCAAGATGCTCAACTCTTCCTCATTAGTGCAAGAAGTCTCCACTAAACATACTTTCGTGTTCGTTGTGTTGTGTGAAAGTACGATGGAACACAATCAGTTGAAGACTAAAAGGACATTGTTATTAGTATTATAAAGTATATTAAGGACAGATATTAAAATGTGCATAGTTCCACTGAGTGACTATAGTAGAGGTCATGGATTAAAGGAGCTGGGAGAGCCCCCTCTCTGCCAACGGTGTGGTTGAGGAGAGAAGGGGAGGGGAGAGATCATTGGTCAGGCCTTCCCCCACTCCTCTACACCCGTAACTCATGACCTCTACAATACTACTTTCATTAGCTAATTTGAGCCCGTCATTGTAAAGTTTGTAACTCTCTGCTCGATGATTGGCTGATGAGGCCCATTGCAAGGATGGAGTGCATACAGACTGTGCCACTTTAACCTTGTACCTGTACACAACGTGAGGTGACACTTCTTCCTGGAGGTTCGTCTCCTACTAGCAACTTATAAAACATTGGTGTCTGAGCTACTCATGATCGAATTTGTTTCCTTAACATATATTTTTCACAGGAACAAGAATGCCACATCCTATGGGGACTACTGGCTACCTCAAAGTTGAAGTTTTACCTATGTAATCTTGGGAAGACGGTAAAACAGAATTTATCAAGTTTTAGACTTTTTTTTAAAACCAATCAATAATTTAAGTGCAGAGTTTTTTGAACAAAACTTAAACAAGAAAGTTTGATAATATTGCCTCACTTTTCAAGGTTCAGGTATTTATGTTATATCTCGTAGAATAACTGTGCTCATTTTTATATCTATGCCAGCGCATTTCTCTGACAAACATTTGCGTAAAAAATCAATTATACTAATTTTATGGATTTATATAATTTTTACAATTTTACAAACAACTTCAATAAATCAGAAGGATATTTAAGAAATAAAATATTAAACACACAACGCCTTCTTGCTACTTTTACTGTACTTATCAATTGTTACACTGCTGTAGTTTCGCCTCACAGCATTATCTAGTGTACTGAACAGAGTTAGTTTCAGTGGTGGAGATAGGCTACGCTATATGTTCAATTTAATCACCTTTAAAATGAGCCCAAGTTAACCTCTCTTATTTAAAGAACGCGGGCAACATGTTCTTACACCTTTTCTTTTGTTGTTTAACATGGTATAAATTTCCCTTAAAATTCAGAATGATTGATAAAATTTGTTACGTAGAAACTGCCCACTAACAAAAAATTATAATTTCTCTTTAAGAAAAAAAAATATAGTGGCAATAATAATAAACTATTCGTGAAACTCTTAATAAAATTGGAAGAAAGGTCTTGTTTTCAATTTTCAAAAAAGTGGTAACAGGTGGATTAGCAGCGCTGCCCTTTAGAACTGATCTGAAGGACAAACGACACCAAGCTCCAGCCCGTCCTCCATTACCCACCACCATAAAACCAGCTTCCATATCACTTTTTTTCTCATTATTTTGACTTTTTGATGTTCCATATCCATTTTTCATATATGAATGCAAGGAGAGCCTAAACTAAACGCAGTAGGTACACTTGAGAATGCTGTAAGTGATGAACCTGTATTGCTTTAGCTGCTGACCAATATTGTGATAAATATTGACAAGTATTTGTTTATTATTTTTTGTCTTTCTGAAGATATGAATTTCTTCAAAAATCGTCGGTGAATCATCAGCATTGTACTTCCCCATCTCGAATCAACTAAGTTTTCTCTGCCTTTAAAATTTATCGACCAGTTTGACTAAAAATGCTTCTGAATCCTTTTGCTTATTTTCATGTCTATAAATTCATTACGTATCGGCGCAGTTACTAGAGTTTTTTTGTGTGTGTTAATCTGATACTAAAAGTGTTTTTGATTATTAATTATTTCATTCAAAATGAAAATGAAAGTTACATATACTAGCGATTTCAAATAGAATTTTCAAAAAATTGAGTGAACCTTGGTATTATTGGGATAGTAGCAGCTTATGCTTAAAAATTGACAAATATTACAACTTTAAATAGAATTTTGACCCGAAAAATGTATAAGTAAAAATAAAAATTCAATATTTTATTGCCTGGCTCCCTCTGATTAAATAAATATGTTATACCGCCGGGTTACTGCAAAAAGTCAAGGCGCCCATTTTTGTATTTTTAAGAAATTATTATGTTTAAATTGATAAAATACTAAAAATAATTAAATGAAAATATAATTTTAGATACTCGAAAGTTGAAGTTTGAAATATATCTCAAATATCTTATAGCTATTCAAGCAATATTTATTGGTATCACAGATCACTAACTGTTATCGTATATATCCGTAACGTTAGTGTGTAATTCCTGTAACTACCTGAATAACTAAAGGGTACCTGCGTGTGTAACTCACCCTCAGCTGTTCTAGTTCAAAAAGGGTACCTGCGTGTGTAACTCACCCTCAGCTGTTCTAGTTCAAAAAGGGTACCTGCGTGTGTAACTCACCCTCAGCTGTTCTAGTTCAAAAAGGGTACCTGCGTGTGTAACTCACCCTCAGCTGTTCTAGTTCAAAAAGGGTACCTGCGTGTGTAACTCACCCTCAGCTGTTCTAGTTCAAAAAGGGTACCTGCGTGTGTAACTCACCCTCAGCTGTTCTAGTTCAAAAAGGGTACCTGCGTGTGTAACTCACCCTCAGCTGTTCTAGTTCAAAAAGGGTACCTGCGTGTGTAACTCACCCTCAGCTGTTCTAGTTCAAAAAGGGTACCTGCGTGTGTAACTCACCCTCAGCTGTTCTAGTTCAAAAAGGGTACCTGCGTGTGTAACTCACCCTCAGCTGTTCTAGTTCAAAAAGGGTACCTGCGTGTGTAACTCACCCTCAGCTGTTCTAGTTCAAAAAGGGTACCTGCGTGTGTAACTCACCCTCAGCTGTTCTAGTTCAAAAAGGGTACCTGCGTGTGTAACTCACCCTCAGCTGTTCTAGTTCAAAAAGGGTACCTGCGCGTGTAACTCACCCTCAGCTGTTCTAGTTCAAAAAGGGTACCTGCGTGTGTAACTCACCCTCAGCTGTTCTAGTTCAAAAAGGGTACCTGCGTGTGTAACTCACCCTCAGCTGTTCTAGTTCAAAAAGGGTACCTGCGTGTGTAACTCACCCTCAGCTGTTCTAGTTCAAAAAGGGTACCTGCGTGTGTAACTCACCCTCAGCTGTTCTAGTTCAAAAAGGGTACCTGCGTGTGTAACTCACCCTCAGCTGTTCTAGTTCAAAAAGGGTACCTGCGTGTGTAACTCACCCTCAGCTGTTCTAGTTCAAAAAGGGTACCTGCGTGTGTAACTCACCCTCAGCTGTTCTAGTTCAAAAAGGGTACCTGCGTGTGTAACTCACCCTCAGCTGTTCTAGTTCAAAAAGGGTACCTGCGTGTGTAACTCACCCTCAGCTGTTCTAGTTCAAAAAGGGTACCTGCGTGTGTAACTCACCCTCAGCTGTTCTAGTTCAAAAAGGGTACCTGCGTGTGTAACTCACCCTCAGCTGTTCTAGTTCAAAAAGGGTACCTGCGTGTGTAACTCACCCTCAGCTGTTCTAGTTCAAAAAGGGTACCTGCGTGTGTAACTCACCCTCAGCTGTTCTAGTTCAAAAAGGGTACCTGCGTGTGTAACTCACCCTCAGCTGTTCTAGTTCAAAAAGGGTACCTGCGTGTGTAACTCACCCTCAGCTGTTCTAGTTCAAAAAGGGTACCTGCGTGTGTAACTCACCCTCAGATGTTCTAGTTCAAAAAGGGTACCTGCGTGTGTAACTCACCCTCAGCTGTTCTAGTTCAAAAAGGGTACCTGCGTGTGTAACTCACCCTCAGCTGTTCTAGTTCAAAAAGGGTACCTGCGTGTGTAACTCACCCTCAGCTGTTCTAGTTCAAAAAAGTAACTCATGTTTCTCTTTCTCGTTGTCGTTTTTAACATTTTTTAAAAATTATTTTTCTAGTGTTTTAAGACTTTAAAGTCCCCTCAGACGATCGAGCTCATCTGAAGAAATGTTTCATGTGATTAATTCGGTTTATTAAATTTTTACCTAGCTCTGACTTGGACACATCTTGGTCAAGTCTGTAAGAATGTCACAGCGGATCTCCTCCTGAGCTGTGTATCTTACCGCTTTGGCGACCAGAATACATTTTTTTTGCTTTTATATTTGTTGGCGGATACATTTTCTTTAATTACAAAATGGTTTTATGAGGAGGTTTTAATTACTTTTTGTAAGAAAATGCTTAACTTAAAGGCTGACTTTCTTCGTTCCAGAACTCGATACCGAAATTTCATTGATATTTATTTTTCTTGAAGAAAATTTTTCACTGTGATCAATTTCTTAACCATTTTGGAGTTATTAAGCAAAACAAGTTAAAAAAAACACTTGTTGCGCCATCTAGCTGTCAAATCTAATTCAGACATATTTTATAACACTTTTGAGATTCCAAATAATACACGTTTTTGTTTCATCTCAAATATACATAGAACGCGCGAAAAACAATACTCTTCTCTTTTAAAGTAAAAAGTGCGACATTATGTCTTCAATTATTATAAAAAATGTTAGTGCAAAATTATTTTTATTCAAATACATATGTCGAGTTTTGTGTGTTGAAATTCCCATTTGCCAGACAAAATATCACATTTAAAGCCACAAAAGTAGTGAAGAAGCCACTTTAAGCATCTTTACAATTCACTTCATTCTTTGAGAATTATTCTATTTATTTATTACCACTTTTCTTGTCATTTATTATAAATATTTTCTTGTAAAACTTGTCCTGTTCTTTTTAAAAATTATATTGAACACTTGTCAACAAAGTATTTTGTATATAATCTAATAAATACTCTGTAAAAATAAAAATATTAATTAATTTCTGTATTCATCTTACTATTTTATTAAATACATTTTTAAAAGTGCCATTTTCCTTTTTCTTACGAAAATAAGAAAATGATAATATCTTCTATTGTATAGACTGACATGAAAAAGAAATTCTTTTGTATTTATTATTTATTATGTCTCCTTCTCAATGGATCTATGTACTTAAACTATTGTAAATATATTTTATATAATAAGGACTATTAAATATATAAAAAAACTAAGTAATAACTTTGTGAAGTCAAAGAGCTGTAACAGTTATTCTGTTTCACTGAACTTATTGTGATGTACTTATGTATGTAGTTTATGATATTGTATTATTAATTGTACATACTTGAGAAGAAAGAGCCTGTATTTAATTATAGTAAGTATTACATATACATATATATTGATTGTATAGATAAATGTGAAATATTTAAAAAATCGTATTATAAATGTATATTAAAAGTTACTTATATTATATTTTTATTATTTTTTATTTAAATTTTCCTGAATCCTGGAGTATAATATATATATTATAATACAATAATACAAAATTATTGTAATAATACACATAAGGAATGGTGTGGATTAGATACCTGATTGTAAATCATCTTAGTTATTGAGATTCATGCTCGGGCTTTAACTATGAAGTTATGTCGTCTTCTACCAGAGCGAACATAGGACCCGACGCAACAGTGAGAACCCTAAATCTTGCCTATATATAATTTTAATTACTCAGAATAGGGCTATTTAACCTGAAGTCGTACAGGCTCGGCACCATCGCTTAACGTCCCAACCGGAGAACGGCGATAAAAACCGGCCGGGTTTCGAACCCGCGTTCTTGAGCTCAAGTAAATCAAAAGTAAATCATCTTGTGTTCCTATAGTATCTTCAATTATTTGTGAAGAGCATCAACCCAATGTTGCCATATTTCTCTTCTATTTCAGCCGCCATCAATTAAGGCAAAATAAAAAAAAAAATTGATAACTATACAATCTTGATAAACAAAGAAAAAAATATTGAAAGACAAAGAATTATTACATAGTATTGCTAAACAAAAGAAGGAAAGAAAGAAAAAAAATTGATAACTATACAATCTTGATAAACAAAGAAAAAAATATTGAAAGACATAGAAGTATTACATAGTCTTGCTAAAAAACGAAGAAAAAAGAGATAAATATACATATATGTATATGGTAAACATATTATCTTACTTAAAAAAAAAAAATAACAATAAATATACAATCTTGCTAAAAAATTTAAAAAAAAACCGGTTGTACAATCTTGGAAATGGAAGTATTGTACAATAAAGAAAGAAAAAATAAATAAAAATAACTGACATATATACAATCTTGCTAAAAAAAGAAATGTGTAAAATAAAATTAAAATAACTGATAAATATACAATAATTTATTTAAATAAATAAAAGGAATACAACAAAAAAGAATCATGAGGTGCGCAAACAGTCTGAAAGGAGAGTTTGCGCACACTTTAAGGGACAAGTTAATGTTTTTTTTCTCTTTCCCAGGGTGAGTCCATTAGGCCGTAACTAATTTTCCTTTTACGGAAATTAGCGTACAAATGTACCAACCCTAAAGGACTTAGTAGGCAGCACGCCTCGTGTCCCTTCTCGTTAGAATAAGGTCCAAGTATGTTATTTGATTTGATTCCTCCCTTCTGGTCATATGAAGACAGTCATAAATCGATGGGACAAAAATAATAGGGTTAACAGAAAATATTAAGGAAAATAAATACAGACTGTAAGAATAAGCGAAGAAACTGTGGAAGGAAAAATGTTGTTTAGTTAATTTGTAATGTGTATACTGATATAGACTACTGAGTTCAAGATTGCGGGTTCGAAACGCGGCCGTTTTTTTATTAAGCCTGTACGATGTCAGCATGATGACTCCTAATATCAGCAACTTAGGACTCCCACAGTAGAGTCGGGCTCATGTCCACCAGAGCGACAAAAGAGCGCTCTGGTAGTAGGCGTTATGACCTTGTAGTTAAGGATCGGGCTTGATGGACTGGAAATGTCTGGAAGGTCCACAAGTGATGACTTGATCTAAAACAATATTTTAAATCAATAACAACATTAAAATAAAACAGATTCTCTGGGATGAAACTAAAGGCGATTTTTTCCTAATATGGTTCATGGTGACCAGAAGAAGGGACGTGGAAGTGTCTCAAAATATTGTCTAACGAAAAAAAGAAGACACCTCTGGAAAAAAATGCTGGAAAAAATCTACTTGACTTTTTTCAAATTCAAAAGGACCGAAACAAGATATTTGATTGAAAATAAAGAAATAATATCTGAGTAAAGTCAATAAATCGATTATAAAATAAACAATTTTTTTTTATTATTAAATTCTTTATTTTGAATATTTACAATCGGTAAAAACCATAAGTAAATTTGATGAATGACAAAACATTGAGGGTCAGTCAAAGATGGAAGAAAACACTATTCAGATGCCAACGTTTCGATATATTTTATATCATCATCAGGGCTATGAATAAGCAGGGTTGGGGAGAAGACATGTACACTGGGTGGAGTCGTACATTGCAATGAAAATGTCTTCTCCCCAACCCTGCTTATTCATAGCCCTGATGATGATATAAAATATATCGAAACGTTGGCATTTGAATAGTGTTTTCTTCCATCTTTGACTGTCCCTCAATATCCCTACATTTAGAATCTACAGTCGCTAATCAACATTACATTAAACATTGAATAAAAAAAAAAATATATTAAAAAATATATACCTACATCGAAGCTTATAAAAACTGAAACTATGAAAAAAAAAAAAATAGGTAAAAAAAAAATTATATATAATGAAGTAATAATGGTCTTTATGCAAATAATATAATATATTCTAAACAAAGAGGAAATATTAAATAAATAATAATAAACATAAACATAAAACAATAATAATAAAGATAAAATAAAATAAACATGAAAGTCCTTCAACTGGAGACCCCTCGAAACACCCCACCCCCATCCCTGCAGCTTAATGGGGGCAGGGGAGGCCGCGGGGGCCGAGTGATCCCCCCTGCCAATCACTGTCCAGCAGTGGAGGCATCTCCAGAAGGAAAGGAGAGTTGAAGGTAAGAGGATTACATGAGGGGAGAATCTGGCCATCACCGGTACTCCCTAAATATTTTTACTACAGTAGCAGGTCTATCGGCCAGCGCCGCCTCAGTCTTCGGGGAGGATTATCTGGAAGGAAATGGGATGACAAGAGTCGGGCAATTGGATTGACATGAGAAGAAAGGTTAGAGTGGAATTTGGAGAAGCGGGACTTGATGAGGTCAATAACATAGGGGATTTTGAGGTCATTATGGAGGGTAAGGTTGGACACATAGAAGAGAGCATCGACAATAGTGGAAGGACTGGATACGCTTGATGTTAGATGGCTTAGCCTTCGAATATTGAGGTAACAAAATGGAACTTGTCCTGGACCATTCTAAATGAACAATGAATACAAAAAAAAAAAAAAATGGTTCAGTTCGTAATCATATCACAAAACAGTTTATTTGTAGGTGATGGCCTTCATTGACATTTTTGCCAATTACCATCCTATTTAACATGACATTAGAGAGAGCCATTAGCATATTTAGGACAAAGACAAATAACAATAACTGCCATAATTATCCATTAGAAGGAACATTTAAATAATTAGCAAACTACAATGGATAACAGAATTTAACAAGACAATAATTACTAGGTATTATTTGGACAAAATTTGAATATGTGATTGGGTAAGAATTTTTGCCAATAGTAACGCAATGTTTGAGGTAGACATACTGGGTGGGATGGTGTGGAAGTCTAGGGACCTAAGCATCCAATGCTCTTATCCATTTCCTGCAAGCTCTACTGTGGGAGTCTTAAATTTTGCTTTGAAGCCAATCGACTTAGGGCTTAGGCCAAAGGAATAAAAATACTTTTTCTCGCTGAAAAGTTGGGTTTTTGGGCACATGACGTTTTACATTAACAGCGACGATTATTACCTCCCCAGCTATACGATGTATAGGGGAAGTTATGTAATCGGTCAAAAAAAAGACCTCTTTCTGTGAAAACGATAGTTTCCGATAGAATGAATGTGTCGACAAGAAATTTTCTATGTGAATCCAGAACCTCTAAGTCCTAACACCTATTGATTTTCTTCTAAATGGACTAAAGGGAAGTAGGAGGCTTAACACAAAAAGTCTAACTGACTTTGTAATGAATATATCGACATGAAATTTTATATTTAAATTCAAAACCTCCAGGTTTTATACACTGCGTGGTGTCGGAAGGTCGGAAAATATGTATGATATCACAAAATATCATATGTGAATTTAAAATTCCATAATGACGACACTTATTATTTTTCCTCGAAATCGGCAGAAGGGGAGGGGGATCAGAGGGTGTGCTCAACTCAAAACCCCCAATAACTGCCGATGTAATGAATATATCGACATGAAATTATATATTTAAATTCAAGAACTCATAAGGATGGGACCTATTAATTTTCAGGGAAATCGGTCGAAGGGAGGGAGGGGATCAGAGAAGAGCCTTGACTTAAATACCTCAATAACTGCCGATCTAATGAATGTATCGACACAAAATTTATCACAAGGAATCAAAAGCCACTATGTAAATCAAATATTGAATTTTAGTCCAAACGTTGGATTGGCTTTGGAGGAAGAGCGGAAACATCATTAATTGGAGCTGGGGAAGTATATATCTGGTGATTCAAAGAGTTTTTTTCCAATTTATGCGGTGGAAAGTCAGAGACACATTTGACTACCAGAGATAGCATTATACAATATTTTGTATCAGTTTTTCATCTATACCTTTCTGATTATATAATTACTGTTAATTAACCTATAAGGACATAAATGTTAGGTTAAAGTGTGTTTATGGCTTATATAAATACATAAATACATTGTGAAGATACACCGCCGGTTTGACAAGATAATGTTTTCTCATTACAGTCGGATCAGGAACTCTGCCTATTGGTGAGTTCCTATATGGTAATAAATATGCTTTCATTGGACATCTCTCCTGCTTCTAACAGTTGGGAGAACAATTGGGCACGAATAGGAAATGGAGGGTTGTTATATAACAATCTGTTATTTTTTTAAATTGTTATTGTCTTCTAACAGTAGCAGACTGCAACTTAAATTAAAAAAATAACAGTATCAGTAACCGGAAAGAAGATTAACAGTTTGGTTAGGTTAGGTTTTATGACTCATGCCCGGGCTTTAACTACGAGGTCATATCGCCTACTACCAGAGCGCTCTTTCGTCACTCTGGTGGACATGAGCCCGACTCTATTGTGGGAGTCCTAAATTTTGCCTACCCTAAATTTTTATTCATCTAGGGTAGGGGTCTTTAACGAGTACCTGACATCGTACAGGCTCGGGACCATCGCTTAACGTCCCATCCGAAGGACGGCGTGCTTAAGTTTATTTTACCTCCCAGATAAAATAAACGAAGGGCCTCGGTCGGGCTACGAACCCACAACCTTGAGCTCAGAAGTCAAGCACGCATACCACTGAGCTACCGGCGCCCTCTAAATATTAACAGTTTGTTTTCACAATTAAAATACATAAGAGTATTCCTCTCTTCTGTTACTGATTTGTTATCTGTTGTACTGTTACACAAAGCCAATCCAACTGTTATTCTGCTACTTGATATGCTGTTATTCAGTGAACAAACTTCTTACATAATCAAAATGAATTATTATGGGGATAATTATTTATTGGGGATATAATTATTTTGGGGAATTAGGAGGAAGGGTTAACAAAGAAGCTATAATAACTGCCATTGTAATAATTGTGTTGACACAATATTTAATATGTAAATTCAAAGCTCTATAATGACGACACCTATTGAGTTTCCGCGGAATTGACTGAAGGGAAGACGGATCAGAAGAGATTCTCAACCTCAATAACTGCCGATGTAATTCAATATATGGACCTAACATTTATTACTAGGATATATTATATATATACCTAACTAGGGACCTAAGCATCCAGTGCTCTTATCCCTTCCCTGGAAGCGCTGGACTTTCACCTTATTTTGTTACCTGTATGTTTACACTACCTAAACCAAGTCCTTCATGAAGTGCTCAGTCTCCCAGTTTCCTTAATGAACCTGAGAATGCTCCCGTGGTCTTAATCTTCTAAAATCCTCCTCCGTGATCAAATCTTGACCGTGGAGAAAGATGTGGAATCTCGTTCGCGCGTATACCCAGGAAGTGTGCCGCCGTTTCATCTTATTCCCCAGATGGGACTGTCCAGACACTAGCTAAGTCAAACATTGAGTTTTAGCCCAAACGATCGATTGACTTTGGAGGGAGAGTGGAAACGTTGAAAAACGTGCTTGCTATATTTACCCTGCTTTGCGTTGAGAATATTGTGGGAACAAACTGCTTCCAAAATCAAAATAAATTATTTCGTAATTGTGTCTGTTTTTGTTTTTGTTTCTTGCTATTTAACCTATTATTTTTGTCAGCATGTCATTTCATTGCCGTTTTACGTTTTGTAACTCACAAAAACAGAAAAAAGATTTGTAATTTAATTTTAATTGCTTATTTATTTTCAAAACGTTTACTAAGAGAACAATAGATAGATACATATACAATTTATATAGAGGGCGCCGGTAGCTCAGTGGTATGCGTGCTTGTCTTCTGAGCTCAAGATCGTGGGTTCGGAACCCGACCGAGGCCCTTAGTTTATTTTATGTGGGAGGTAAAATAAATTTAATGGGACGTTAAACGATGGTCCCGAGCCTGTACGATGTCAGGTACTCTTTAAAGACCCCTAGGTGAATAAAACTTTTGGGTTGGCAAAATTTAGGACTCACACAGTGAAGTCTGGCTCATGTCCACCAGAGTGACGAATGAGCGCTCTGGTAGTAGGCGATATGACCTCGTAGTTAAAGCCCGGGCATGAGTCATAAAAACCTAACCTAACCTACAATTTATATTTTTAATTTAATCTCTCCTTGAAGCTTTTCGAGTTGATCTTCCTGTAATATCTGGTCTTCATTCTGTCAATGGGAAGATTTATTTTCCGCCTGGTAGCCCCGTGCGTGGCCCTGAGTCGCTGACTCAAGACATCGATCTAACGTTCGGCTGGTTCTCTCTTCTGGCAATAGTGATACCCATGAGTTTCAATGTTAAGGGATTTGATGTTTCCATATTCGATATTCCTTCAGGATGGGTTTGTCTCAGGGCTGGGGCTACCTGGATGGCTATTGTGGTCGGAATGGCTCCATCTTGTGGGAGCCTCAATGGACTAGCTCCAACACTGCAACAGTCTATAACTCTCCAGGAAGATGAATGACAGACGTAGCAACTTGTCTTGAGAAAGGTCCTGGGCCTCAGGCACCCCCCAGTGGGCCCCCCAACATTGATGGTCCTCCTGGGGTGCATTGTGCAATGTGCATTGTGCAACCCATCATTTCATTGTGTCTCCTCTGACCAGTCGACCATGAAAACGGAGAATGATTCTCATTCACGTAGGGTGGTTTATCTTCGTTAAGCCACTGTTAGCACCTGTCACTAATCAATATGAACAGAAAAAAAAAAAAAAAAAAAAATACCCGTGAAATACATCCACATAGAAAATATAGTGGAAGTTATGTCATCGGTGAGAAACTCGATATTAAGTTTTCAGTGGAATTTCACGTTTCAGACCCTTGAATCTAAAAATAAAAGGGCCGATTAGCCGACTAGGGACAATGCAGATTTTAGGACCCTAGCCAGCACATCGAATCATATTTTTTGAATGCTACTAAAATATTTTAAGTCGGTTAAGTTTAAAAAAACTACTAAAAATGTAATGAATTTCGGCTCAATCGCTTTTTTGAGTTTTCGGGTAGTTTCATTTTTGATACCTTTCGGTTGCTTTGGGTGAGATGCGTATTTGTGGCAAAACTTCGGATTATTTTTTTTATATCGTCATATTCATAATTATTAAAGCTATATTCATTGTAGTTAGTTATTATGACTCATGCCCGGGCTTTAACTACGGGGTTATATCGCCTACTACCAGAGCGCTCTTTCCTCGCTCTGGTGGACATGAGCCCGACTCTACTATGGGAGTCATAAATTTTGCCTATCCAGGTTTAGTTACTTAAGGTAGGGGTCGTACAGGCTCGGGACCATCACTTGATGTTCTATCCGAAGGACGGCGTGCTTAAGTTTTCTTACTTCTCAGATAAAATAAATTAACATTTTATATTATTGAACGTGTTATATTCGCAAGTTCGCTACACAGAGCCTATTAAAAATATAAATAATCTGTGTGGTGTAAAGTGTCGAACGCGCTTTTTTCGTGAATTAAAAATAATTATTTGTTAAACTTATTAACAGCCTTCAAAAGTACATAAAAACTTGCGCTGGCTCTACATTGCACTTTAAAACTGATTTTTTGGTTTCCTGAAAAATAGCGATTTTCACATTCGATACTTTGCATTTATACTACTATGTATATACGTAAGTAGATCGAAAAGTCCCTGAGTAAGACGCCTTTTGATTTTCAGCCAAATCAATCGATTGAATTTAGAGGGAGAGTAAAAACTTATATAATCAATTCACGCTGGGGATGTAGCCAGTAATTCACAGATTTGTTTTTATTGTGGTGGGGGAGGCTGGCTACGCCAGGGTGCAATACTGAAGGGTGTAAAAGAGAGGCAGCTGTGACTGAAAGTAGCAGTGATTAGAGAACAGATGTTGGACTCATCAGGGCTCATTAAAGTTACAAAAATCAGATAACAGTTAACCTAACAGCCCAGCTGTTCCTACCGATAGAGAGCTAACTCACCATTAGATGAGGTGGGGGGGCGCATCTCCAAAATTAAAATGATTATACCGGGGCCGTGTCAGTGCGAGCAGTGAACATCTTGATCGGCCCTAATTGGCCGTTGGAACGATGCCCTCAAGCTATTTTTGGGAGCGAAGTACACTAATTCGAAGTGACATCGAATTCCGTGGCGAGGCGAGCACCCTTTCTCCTTGTACAATATCAAAATTATTATTTTCACTTTCTTATATCTTTAGTATCAGGAAGTTTGTAGTCGTCCCCAAATTCGAAATCGAGTTTTAAAAGGAATTTCACGTTTTCAAGGTTTCCTGAAGATGTTTCACAATGATGTCAGTATATATGTGATTGCAACTTTTTGAGCGCACTAATTTAGCAACAATTTTAGCAATGCACTTAAAATTTGTGTGTAAGCAGACCTCATTAGATATTGACCGAAATAAGACGAAAATTACGACAAAAAGTATTTCGTAACCTAGCAATTTTATGATCAAATCAGAAATCTCTTCAAGCAAAAGTTATAGAGAAAATTGCAAGGTTTACAAGATAATGCTGCAAAAATTACATCGTGAACCCCATTTTTAAAAAATTTTGCTCGATTTACGCAAAAAAGGTTTGTTGCATCGGAAAAATAGTTTCTATAAAAAAAAGTTCCTTATTAAATTTCAAATATTTGCCATTTCTTTGATTTGAGATTGGGTCAATACGACCAACGTTACAGCGTTCAAAAGATGTACAATACATTTCTGTAGGAAACAGTTCAAACTAATGTTTAAGTTGTAATTCAATTATGTGTTTATTATCGGTAGTTTTTTTTATTAAAATGGATTAAAAATATAGAATATATTATTCTTTATATATTGTATATAAATAGTTATAATGAAAATAATGTAAAATAAAAAATAAATAATTAAAACAATTATAATATAAAGAATAAATAATAAATATAAAATTACCACATTTCCTGTAGAAATTATAGCTGGTCTTCTACTAAATTTTTATTTCTATAGTAATTTCCGAAAAGGGCCTTAAAAACTTATCGAAAGTTAAAGAAGTGCAATTTTGAAGAAAGTGCACGTATTTAAAAAAAAAATCAATTAAACTTTTCATTTGGATTTCTTCTAAATTTACTAAAGAGATGCCATACTGTTTTTCTGATTTCTTCAAAAATGTTAAATCTAATCCAAAGGTTTAAATTATCTTACTAGGTTAACAGGGAAAATGAATAGCTTAGAATAAGAGAACAAATATTTGGGTTTATTTACTTAAATCTACATTTAGAGATTTAAATATAAAAAAATCAAATTATTTACAAAAATAAATCTTACAACCTAATTTTTATATCTATTTTAGTCTCTTTTCTTTTTAAATATTGTCCATTTTTCAAATCAAAGTTATTTAGGGCATATGAAACATGTAAATAAATAAAAGTACCTCCTTTGCGCATCGATTTCACTGTTATTTCACACCTTTTTGGTTCACCACACCTTAGCCTAAAAAACAACTCTCTGTCTACCTTCACATCTCATTTCCTCCACAACCCAACATGGACTCCGCCACACTACTAGAACAGCTGATGGTCGTCTTTTGTTCTTTATTCATTGGTTGTTTTAAAACAAAACGCGACTTCATATATTTAATCACTAATTTTGTTAGTTCATTTCTAGCAGTTGTCCTTCTTTTTTTTATACCAATAAATATAATTAATTGTATAATATATTAATAATTACAATGTGTGTAATTTTATACATCACAATATATATATATGTATAATGTGGCTGAGAGAGTAAAAAGTTAGTTGATATTTATAATATTTTTGGGTTTATGAGAGAAAAATGTCGGCACTTGACTATGATGTTTAATAGGAAGAAATAAACTGAAATAAAAATAGCTCATACACAGGAAATTTTGGGGATGCGCAGGAGTAGTAGAGAAGACTCAAAGAGACCTGACGTGAAAATGGCTCAGAAGAACGGTCAGTTTAAAGTTTCTCCAAGTGATAGCGCTCCTGCACGAACCAGAACAGTCTTCTTATCAAATAGTTTCAGATAACTTGAGGTTTATTACATCTATTCTTGTTTGAGTTAAAACAATGTTATTCATTTTTAACCAGTATACGTCAATTGCAAATAATAAACATAATAATAACATTGAATAATTTTAAGAATAATTATTCAATGTTAACTGGTTCTCATTAGTTTTAGAAATGTTACCAAGTATTTTCGCTCAGTATTTATTGGTGTGTCTCTTAAGGTGTGGCAGAGGGAAAAGTGTTATTTATCCGATTTCCCAGCTATTCGAAATATAGAGAAAGTACGTAATCGGTCAGAGATTCGATGCTGAGTTTTCAACGGAATTTGATGTTTTCCGCCAACTGATTCCAAAAATTAAAAATAAGACTGTGTGTCTGTGTACACGATTACTCCCGACACGAAATTGTATAAGTGTATCTAAGGCCGATACCCATTATTTTCAGCGGAATCAGCCTAAGGGTGGGGGGGGGGGATTAGAAGGGAGGCTTAACATAAAAGCTATATTAACACGAAATTCATATGTAAATTCAAAGCCTTTTAAGGGTGCTACCTATTAATTTTAAGCGGAATCAGTCAATGAGGAGGGGATCAGAGACGGGATCAACACAAAAATCCCACAACAGCCAATGAAATGAACGTATCGACACAAAATTTATTATGAGGATTTAGGAGCCACTACGTAAGACAAATATTGAGTTTTAGCCCAAAAAGTGTACTGGCTTTGGAGGGTACGGATTAACACATCAGAGCGGTGGCTTAGGCAGAGGTTTCATGGAAGGGGGCTGAGCGAAGCGGGATCTACTTTTCAACGCAACTACACTAAGACGCTCGTACACGTTTGAAACATTGGTCATACTGAGGTGTCTGCCATAGGTGAAGTGTTGGGACTGGCTACTGTTGATTAGACAATAGTCGCCATGTATCTGACTCACTCATTAACTCACTGACTCACAACTGTCAAAACAATGGTGTCTCTATTGTCACCTTGTAACCAACGTCAATTAATAGTCGTTAGCATGTCATTATTAGAGAACACAACTGGAAAATAGGAAGGAATTAATAACAGCTCTCAACGTGTTCGGTTCAAAACAATAGAGACTGACACTTCAACCAAAATTAACAATTTAAAATTGAGGTTAAATATTCAAAACGTATGGGCATATCAAATACTTCCTGAGGGGGGCTGCAAGATGTGTGTCAACAAAGCGTAGTTGTAAGGAAAACAGCCTTAAGAAGAAACAGTAGTGGGCATATCAAATACTTCCTGAGGGGGGCTGCAAGATGTGTGTCAACAAAGCGTAGTTGTAAGGAAAACAGCCTTAAGAAGAAACAGTAGTGGGCATATCAAATACTTCCTGAGGGGGGCTGCAAGATGTGTGACAACAAAGCGTAGTTGTAAGGAAAACAGCCTTAAGAAGAAACAGTAGTGGGCATATCAAATACTTCCTGAGGGGGGCTGCAAGATGTGTGTCAACAAAGCGTAGTTGTAAGGAAAACAGCCTTAAGAAGAAACAGTAGTGGGCATATCAAATACTTCATGAGGTGGGCTGCAAGATGTGTGTCAACAAAGCGTAGTTGTAAGGAAAACAGCCTTAAGAAGAAACAGTAGCGGGCATATCAAATACTTCCTGAGGGGGGCTGCAAGATGTGTGACAACAAAGCGTAGTTGTAAGGAAAACAGCCTTAAGAAGAAACAGTAGCGGGCATATCAAATACTTCCTGAGGGGGGCTGCAAGATGTGTGACAACAAAGCGTAGTTGTAAGGAAAACAGCCTTAAGAAGAAACAGTAGTGGGCATATCAAATACTTCCTGAGGGGGGCTGCAAGATGTGTGACAACAAAGCGTAGTTGTAAGGAAAACAGCCTTAAGAAGAAACAGTAGTGGGCATATCAAATACTTCCTGAGGGGGGCTGCAAGATGTGTGTCAACAAAGCGTAGTTGTAAGGAAAACAGCCTTAAGAAGAAACAGTAGTGGGCATATCAAATACTTCCTGAGGGGGGCTGCAAGATGTGTGACAACAAAGCGTAGTTGTAAGGAAAACAGCCTTAAGAAGAAACAGTAGTGGGCATATCAAATACTTCCTGAGGGGGGCTGCAAGATGTGTGTCAACAAAGCGTAGTTGTAAGGAAAACGCCTTAACAAGAAACAGTAGACTTTTATCAATATAACTACATTTACGATTTTAACCCGGGGGCCCTATATCATTGCAACTACGCCCCTGATTATGATGCCTATTGATTTTCAACCAAATCGGTAGATTCGTTTCAGAGGCATAATGAAAACTTAGTTGATAAATTCCTGCTGGGGAAGAACATTGCCGAATTTTTCTTGTAAATGAGATTTTAACTGAGGGAAATGGCCGACAAGAAATAAACAGAATAAATAAAAGTTCCGTTGCAAGTGAAGGGGGGCGTAGGGCGCATGTCTTGGATCCTGTGGCGGTGATCGCTGTGGGGGGGCTCCCCTCCAAATATTGATTCGCACCCCCCCCCTCCCCCCACCCACTCTGACGTTACAATGGCGATTGTTGGGAGCGTGGTTTGCTGGCTTGGTGACAATCCGAGCATTTCACCCCGTCATTGCTATCTGGGGCATGTTTCCGTTGTAGACTTCGTACCCACTACCAACCACTTGTTAACCATACTGTCACTCCAGTTATCTCGTAACATTAACGATTATTTAATGTACCTAATAATATGTACAACTAAGGCGATTAACTCGAACCTGGACGATGTCAGGCCCCAAAAGACCCGAACTCTAGGCGAATAAACCTGGGTATCCAACATTTGAAACATCCATAGTAGAGTCGGGGAGAATGAAAGAGCGTACTGGTAGTAGGCGGAATGACCTTGTAATTAAAGCCAGGGCATGAGTCACACTGTGTAACTAGGCGGTGTGAAACCTAAAACATGACCTTGAAATGTTGGTAATATTATACCTATAATATCATCTTCATAGTTTCTCCTTCGAACATTATTTTAATATCTTCTACTTCCTTCCAACTATACGAAGTATAGGGAAAGTTATGTAATTGGTCAGAATTTCACCGAAATTTCATGCTTTCTGATCCCCTGATTCCAAAAATGAAAAAAAAAATTGAATCTCTCGATAGAATGAATGTATCGACATAAAATTTCATGGGTGTGTAGCCCTAAACTCCTGGAAATAGAGGGGTGGAAACAGGTGTAAAGATTCACTAAATAATGGGTTATATACATAGAGAGAGAGCGGAAACTTGCATATCAAAAGGGGTATATCCTCAAATTCAGAGATTGAAAGACCCTCAAATAAGCAAAAACAGGAGTTAAAGATCCACCGACTGAAAAGACTGAAGTTTAGAGGGAGAGCGGAAACATGCACGTGAGTTACCGGTATAGTCTCAAACTCAGAGATCGAAGTACTCTTAAAGACAGATGGTAATAGTCCAGAGACCACCAAGATAGAGATCGAAGGTTTAGAAGGAGAGCGGAAACTTACGTATGAGCAAAGATAGGGACTCAAATTCAGAGATCGAAGTACTCTCAAAAAATAGATTTTAGACAAACGGACGGAAACACGTCAATTGTTAATAGGGTTCCAGTGAGTCGTCGACATACAGAACCCTAAAAATGAATAAATATCACTGAGCCAAGACAACTAAAACTCATCGCCCGTCCCTCCATATTGCTGGTCTAATGTTAGAGTAAATTATTTATACGGATCATTTAAATTGTCATTTAAATGAGAATAGGTTTAAAAACTTTATTTACTTTTTCCCCTGATATATTTTTGTATAAAAACCCATTACTTAATAAACATTGTTTTCGTGTTGCGTGTTGCCAAAAATTAAATTTTTTCTGTTGTAATCTGTCATTTTATTTATATATGTTGTATAACACGGAGATTTAAACCCTACCTGCTTTCTCTGATGTCTCATTTTATTTTGAATGAGACACAATTAAAAAAAATATGATTTATTTCAACAAGTTTGTCCATGCACGAAGTCAGAAAAACATGTCCACACATAGATATAATATGAATCACCTCGAAGAGTAAGTTAGATTGACTTGGAATATCTGAAGTGTACAACAGGTAGAAGATTGGGCCGAGAACAGGCCCATGTGGCACTCCAGCTAACATGGTGGCACCATCCAACACTAATTCATATAATCCAAGATGGCTCAGAAGGATCTGGCCGAGAGACTTGCTGACACTAACGTAGGGAATAATAAGAGATTTTACTAACAAATTTACTAGATATGTACTTCCCTCACCCCGACGTTTGTTATTCACGATACTCGAGGTCGATTATTCTATCTCCGACATAAGTAGCCAACAGTGAGGTAGATTGACTTAGAATATTTGAGTTATACAGCATGTAAAACATAGGGCCCCTGCAATATGTTCTTCTGGCACTCCAGTTAACATGGGGTTACTTACATAGGTAACTCACCAAGAGGTCTCAAAAGAACCTGGCCGCGGGACCTGCTGGCGCTATGACCGGAAAAATCCTTTACATTTATTATTCCGGTCCTTTATATTTATTTGACGCGTTTTACGTTTCCGCGTAAACAGGGGAAAAATAAATGATGTAATAAACTATAGTACTCAATCGAGTATTAGATACTCTTTATGCAAATAAATGATGTAATAAACTAAAGTACTCAATCGAGTATTAGATACTCTTTATGCAAATAAATGATGTAATAAACTATAGTACTCAATCGAGTATTAGATACTCTTTATGCAAATAAATGATGTAATAAACTAAAGTACTCAATCGAGTATTAGATACTCTTTATGCAAATAAATGATGTAATAAACTATAGTACTCAATCGAGTATTAGATACTCTTTATGCAAATAAATGATGTAATAAACTATAGTACTCAATCGAGTATTAGATACTCTTTATGCAAATAAATGATGTAATAAACTAAAGTACTCAATCGAGTATTAGATACTCTTTATGCAAATAAATGATGTAATAAACTAAAGTACTCAATCGAGTATTAGATACTCTTTATGCAAATAAATGATGTAATAAACTATAGTACTCAATCGAGTATTAGATACTCTTTATGCAAATAAATGATGTAATAAACTAAAGTACTCAATCGAGTATTAGATACTCTTTATGCAAATAAATGATGTAATAAACTATAGTACTCAATCGAGTATTAGATACTCTTTATGCAAATAAATGATGTAATAAACTATAGTACTCAATCGAGTATTAGATACTCTTTATGCAAATAAATGATGTAATAAACTATAGTACTCAATCGAGTATTAGATACTCTTTATGCAAATAAATGATGTAATAAACTATAGTACTCAATCGAGTATTAGATACTCTTTATGCAAATAAATGATGTAATAAACTATAGTACTCAATCGAGTATTAGATACTCTTTATGCAAATAAATGATGTAATAAACTAAAGTACTCAATCGAGTATTAGATACTCTTTATGCAAATAAATGATGTAATAAACTAAAGTACTCAATCGAGTATTAGATACTCTTTATGCAAATAAATGATGTAATAAACTAAAGTACTCAATCGAGTATTAGATACTCTTTATGCAAATAAATGATGTAATAAACTATAGTACTCAATCGAGTATTAGATACTCTTTATGCAAATAATTTAAAAAATCAAATATTTGGATAAAAAGTAAAGAAAAAATGTATATATATATATTAAAAATAAAAAATGTTAAGTATCACAAATATTCGGATATTGGAGGATTTCGTCTCGAAATATTAATTTTTTCGGGAGTTATCATGTACACACACACAAATAGACTGTTCTTTGTGAGGGGAATGTAGACTACTCCCAGTGAAGTAAACAAAACGTCTGCAGCGCTCAGAATATTCAAAACAAACGAAAAAATGGTACTATTCACGTATAATTATTTATACGGCAGACGCTAATCGGTTAACCCTGGATCAGTAGCGCTGTTATTTAGGTGCTTTTTAGTAGTGCTACGTAATATTTACTCCTAATCTATTTTTTCTTGTTTGGACTATGTTGCGACAGATACGATTTTGAAGTGAAAACGTCTATTCGCTCAATAAGCACAGTGATAGCCGGTCAAACTTTCTTGTGTTACAAAATACCGTCAAATTTCAATCGATAATAACTACGAGACTAATAATGCGATAACAACGGTTGAGGTCACAATGGATAGAGCATGTCTGTACGTGTTTGTTGTGCAGTGTTTGTTTTGCCTGTGACTTTATCGGGCTAGTGTAGGCACCGGTGGATGATTGTTGCAAATTAGCGATGTGTAAAATTAGAATTTAGTGTAGCGTGATAACGCGTTTATATAGATCGCTGATTCGGGTGTCATTGTAAAGAGCTTGTATTGAGGAGCACTACTAGGACTCGGAAGTGAAACAATAAAAATATTCGCCGAAATATATGTAAAAATAAGTATTAATTTGAAAATTTCAAAAAAAATAATGATGTCGTCTCATATGAATCGTAAATATGCGCGGAATTATAGAAAACGCAAATCAGAGGAAAGCTCGCATGAAAAGGAATTTTAAAAACCTAAAAAGTCTAGTGCCGAGCAAATGCAAGAGCTACGGCAGCATCGAAAAGAAAATGAAAATACAGTGTGAGGTGTACGTGTGTTACTTAAGCTACCACAGACCCTTGCTACATGCAATAAACTTGTAATTTATCTATTCTGTAACCATACTACTCTGTATAACCATTGTATTAAAGAGATTGATAATTAAATTACATATTAATACAAAACACTTGTTATGATTTTATCCCGATGTTTTCACGGAAAATCTATGGCGTGGACCTTGACTACGCCTTAATGTTTTTTTTTATCTGGAATCATCAAAAGGTCAGAAAACCTGAAACTCCTGTTTAAACTAAACATTGACTGACCGATTACATAACTTCCCCTATACTTTCTCGTTTTCACTTATGGTAGGGAGACCATGGTTCTCTGGTTGATGCCGTTCTACCTTCTGCGGTATTAATGTTATTTTTATAAAATACAACGACTCAGAGCCACAAGGATCACTTATAATCTATAGGTAGGAAGGAAATGAAAAATAAAAAAAAGTTCTCGAATTTTAAAGTAGGTATTTGAGTACTAAGTATTGAGTACTGAGTGCTGAGTACTCAGTGCCGAGTACTGAGTGCCTAGTACTCAGTGCTGAGTATTGAGTGCTGAGTGCTGAGTACTGAGTACTGAGTGCTGAATACTGAGTACTGAGTGCTGAATACTGAGTACCTACTGAGTGCTGAATACTGAAAATTAGCTGTTGGACGACTCTGATGAATTTGTTGAAAAAAAAGAGTTGTCTTTTGAATTTCACACATATTGTAATTTCCAACGTTGTTAGAAGTTAAAAGCTTCCTAATGGGTTAATGTTTATGAAAGGTTTCAGATGGAAAACCGACGATGCGCTGCAATCTGCACCAGCCAAACGTGAGAACACTAGTGCAATCTGGACTTGTGACACCAAACGCGGGAGTGGTGCTTTTGTGGGGGGAACGTGGCCAACCCCCCCCCTCGTACCAACCGCACAAGTATCGTCAGCGGCAGATAGGCTGACCCACATTGAAAACCGTTCATCCTTTAAATGAAAAACAGGCCGTCCTTACAATTTAAACAAAAAAAAAAAAATCTTTCCTAAAAGGCAATTAATTTTTGAATGGGGAGCCTCCCTCCTCCCTAATTGGCTGGCACTCCACTCGCCCGACACTCGCCTCTAATGAATTTAACGCTTTCACTTTCCCCGCTATATTCAGTATAGAGAAAGTTATGAAATCGGTTAGAAATTCATATTTTCTCACCTCCTGATTCCTAAAGTGCAAGGTACTTCCCCACTGCGAATTATTCAATTAAGTTTCCGCTCTCTCTCCCTCCAAAACCAATAGTTTTTGGGTTATGTTCCTCTCAAAATCAATAAAGGGTTCTGAATTCACTTTTTGAAGCTATGCTTCTTATGGGACGCCTGGGCGCTGGGGTCAACGAAGAAAAAACGTAACGTCACGTAACGCTCGGCTATATATATATTCCCAAAATTGTTGTACTTCCCCAGCTCGAATGCAGAGTCAGCGGCAATGTACTTGAACAAGCATAATACTTAAAAATTTTGTAAAAGCTGATCCTACGAAAAGTATGCATGCACATGTTTCAAGTTAAAAACATTTGCTACAAATTATGCATATTAAATCTACGTTGATAGGCTTATAAGGGGGGTCCCGAGACCCACCCCTGTTTTGTTTTTTTTAATTTATTTAAAATAAGCAAATATGGTAACTATTTACATAAATAAGCGTCTAGGTCACGTGATGAAAGAAAAGTCAGCCAGCACTGATTGGAAAATAGTAAAATGTTTAAATTTCACTAAAATCTCGAACTTCTCATCAGGGAATGAGGAATGTTTTTAATTTATGTATGAGGAATGTTTTTAATTTATGTATGAGGAATGTTTTTAATTTATGTATGAGGAATGTTTTTAATTTATGTATGAGGAATGTTTTTAATTTATGTATGAGGAATGTTTTTAATTTATGTATGAGGAATATTTTTTAATTTATGTATGAGGAATGTTTTTAATTTATGTATGAGGAATATTTTTTAATTTATGTATGAGGAATGTTTTTTAAATTTACGTATGAGGAATGTTTTTAATATATGTATGAGGAATGTTTTTTTAATTTAATTCTGTAAGAAGATATCTTCTTGCCTCAAGAATATAGTTTTCTCCGTATGGGGCATGTTTTTATAAATATAACTACTAAACTAGAGTTTACAAACGGTTAAACGGGGTTATAATATCATAATAAAAAATATACAAAATTTAAATAAAATAAAAATATTTGCTGGCGCAAACAGTTTGACTGAACCCCATAATTCGAAGCCCATATTCCTATAGTTTTGTAAATTGTCAGTTTGTTGGCAGTAGAGAACTTTGATTTTGGTTCAAGTAGTCTACGTTGTAGTCCATAACGTAAATCCAACTCTAATCGCTAAAGTCGTGCGTGTGGGTTCCACGTCAGTCGGCTGTCAAGGTAGAACCCGAGGTAACATACATGGTTGGAGGAAGGAATTAGAAGCGACGCTCATGAAATTTTGGTGGAAACTCAAGATCGAATTTCTGACCTATTGCATAACTTCCGCAATACCTCACATAGGTACGTGGGGAAGTAAAACATTCCATGTCTGTCTGTGTGCCTGTGAACACGATAACTCCAAACTTAGTGTCATGGATGTAATGTACGTGTAACTGCTTCCTGATTTGAAGCCGACTTATGGCGTTTAGAATATTTGTGTCCATTCGCATGATAATTTTTGAACGATTTCACATTTTTTTGTTTGTTTTTCAAACTTTACACAACAATTATTCTTGTAAAAAATGAGATGTAGTTTGTTTGTGAACCTGATCATTTTGGGGGTGGAGGACGATTAAAAAAAAATTCGTCCCTTGGCACAGAACGCTCGAATTTGTAATTTTTGCTACAAATAGTTTGTAATATACCGTTCAAAATAGTAGCGTCTTTCAGCTTGCATTTCATTTCATTGCATTTAGCCAAAATGATCTGCCATGAGGAAAACAAAAAGGAACCAGATATTTGTTCGTACTGACCACGGAAGTTCTCTAACGTTTTGTAATCTCATGTATAAATGATTGTAATCTCACAAATATTCTTTGTTATGCATCCAGTTAGTGACCCACACTTACTCTGTAGTTCCCATTTTCTCCGTAGGAGCTCTGAGGTGCTCCTTTTCCTTCTGCCTAATTGCGATAATCGCTTCTTCCATTTTCTCATTACCTCAACTCATTACCAAATTGTCCCCCCTTCCCTATATAATGGGTTTTCCTTAGGGCGTCCCCCCCCCCCCCCCCCTGTAATCTCTCCCCACCCCTTCCCCCCTCTATTTACCCTGGAATATAAATTCCGCCCTCCCCCCATCCCAGGGGCTGAGTTCTCATTATTCCGCTATCTTCCATCTCTTCCTTTCACCAACACTCCGCCTCTTCTTCAGCTCTTTGTCCCTACTTTATTTTATCATCTCCCCCCTCCTTCGCCGCTTTTCAAAGGAGATTATTTTTCGGGGGGCCCTGGGTGGGGGGGGGGCGGGGGTTGGTAATTGGCCCCGGAGAATCAATAGAGGCAGGGTGGCTCTAGGTAGTTTTTATCAGGCCTTGTTCGCTTCGACGAATCCTCCCATTACCCTCCTTCTCCGCTATGCCCCAATCAACACAAACCAATTCCAAATATTATGTTCTCCTTTTTTCGAGTCATCAACCCCCCCTCCCATCATTTTTTCGCCCCCTTTTTAAATTATCTTCCCTTCCTCTTCACACTTTATTCAGAGGGAGGGAGGGATATTTTCAATGGGGAAGGTTCTCTTATCTAAAATTGGTTATCAGAGAGCACCTAATTGAGAATCGATTATTTTATTTAACCATTTATTTATTGCCTGAATAAATTGATTTGTTAAATAAAGTGATTTTAATAGAAAATGAATGTTTTTATTTTATTTTATATTTTCAAACTGTTCACTGTGACAAGGCAAAACGATATCTCCTAACTATGCTAATGGGGTTATATATGTAACTAGCAGTAATACCCGGCGTTGTCCGAGGAACTTTGACTTTTCTCCCAATATCTCCTATAAGGCTATTTAGTTCCTCGACAGTACATTAAATTAATTAATCAAATCCATCAAGCCGTTCGTGAGTTATAGCGGTACAACGCACAGACATTTTCAGCTTTATGTGTATGATGATGGGTGGTCTGCACCTAGGGACCTAACCATCCAGTACTTTTATCCCTCCTTCATGAAGGACTTAATCTCCCAGTTTTTTTGTAAACTCTGAGGAAGTGAGCTACTATCTTGTCTTCTTTTGATGATCCCTCATTGACTCCTATAGTATGTATGTGCAGCCTCTTGTTGTGCTCCCTCTGCTCTTCATATGCTAATAAGAGGTTTGTTCTGACGAACGGAAGTTCGTGCGAATATGCTTAACATAATTGAAATAAGAAGAAACAGAATATAAGGGGATGGCACATTCTAATATTGTCAAGCAACACAAGATATCCATAGATTTTAAAGTTATTATTATATGGTAGCTCAGTGGTATGCGTGCTTGTCTTCTGAGCTCAAGATCGTGGGTTCGAAACCCGACCGAGGCTCTTAGTTTATTTTATTTGATAGGTAAAATAAAGTTAAGCACGCCGTCCGTAAATTTAGAGTAGGCAAAATTTAGGACTTCCACAGTAGAGTCGGGCTCATGTCCACCAGAGTGACGAAGCGCTCTGATAGTAGGCGATATGACCTCGTAGTTAAAGCCCGGGCATGAGTCATAAAACCTAATTTAATTTAATCTATTATCAAATGCTTTCAGACATTGTAGTTCCTGGCGGACCAGAACCAAGTTCAGATGGAAGTCAGGACATGTGAGTACATATTAAGGTTGACAAGTCAGGACATCCTCCTGCGGGGTCTCTGACAGCACCACAAGAGCGACAATAAAGAGCCGACTGACCGGGAAACACATACAATTCTGGAGAGAAACACTGTCATACGAACAAATTTCTGCATATTATACAGAAATTTTACTACCCCTAAAATAAAATCTAATAATAGCTGAGGACAAATTTCAGGAAATGCATACATTTCATTGTATTTTCACAATTTTTTTGAAAATTATTTTTACAACATAAATTAAAAGGTTTTCATTTTGGTGCACAAAACTGTATCGAACTTTTACATAACTACTACTAATCTATGTGAAACTAGCTGGCCATTAACTCGCTAACCACTCATCTCTGCTCGCCTCGCTAACCACCCATCTATGCTCGCCTCGCTAACCACCCATCTCTGCTCGCCTCATACCTCTTTCATTGTTGAGAACCTCCCCTATACTATTATTTTCTCCTTGGGTGTACTTTAATGCTAAACGTAGCCAGACAGCGACGGGGCCCCCATCTGGAATGGGGCTCATGTTTTCCTCTATTTCGCCACACTGTCCTCTCCCAATAACCATAATCAGCAACTTTACCAAATGAGGTTCTTGAAGCTTCACGCCTTTCAAACAGATACTTTTTTTTTTTTTTTCTCTCAGACATATTAAACCTTGAAGTAATTAGCCAGTTCTTGTTTTTGCCGGATATGTATTTAAGAGGGCACGCAAGAAGAAGGGAAGCCGCTTTGTTATGGAGCAGTGCCAAAAAGCAAAAAAAAACACACACACACACGCACAATTAGTTGTTAAAAATGTTGAAAAAAAGGGAGATTGGACCACCAGGACTGCCTCATCAGCAGAGGAACTGTGAGGGGGGAAAAGTGCAGTCTTCGGACTTGGGCCAAGTAGGTGTAATTAGGAAGAGGGGCCTAATGAGCAGTCTCCTGGTGGAGTGGTTAGCTTACCTGCCTCACCACCTGGTCCATACCAACCGGCAATGTACTCCACCATCACCAATTAACAAATTTTACCTCTGAAATCAATTAACCGATGTGGCTAAAAATTAATAGGTGTCTTATTCACAGACTTGTGAATCATCATACTAAATTTAATGTCGATACATTCATAACAACAGCAGTTATATGGGAAGCCCTTGCCCCCTCTCCTCCCCACTTCCCTTTGGTCGATTCGGCTGAAAATCAATCGAGATGATCCTTATATGGTCGATATATTCACTCTATTGGGAGTTATCGTGTTCACAGACACACGGGCAGTCAGAACTTTTGGAATTAGGAGGCCGGAAAACATGAAATTCCGGTAAAAACTCAACTTCGAATTTCTGACGATAATATAACTTTCCCTATACCAGAGCTGGAGAAGTAATATTAAAGAAAAGTGAGTCAGAAATAAGGCACTATATGGTTATACGAATAAAATAAGTGAGAAATCGCAAATATGTTATTCAAAATAGATGATCCGATTGGCACCAAAATCACTAGGACCTCACAGTGACGATATTTTAAGAAAATTCGATGAATTATTGCAGAAGTTATCCAGAAGGAAATATTAGAAAATTCCACACATACATTGCACGTTTTGAGGATAGGACAATGTGACCTAATTACAGACTGCAACATAGAAGGGAGAAAACATGATCTCTGATGTCACAATGACAGACTTTTTTTTATACCAACCATGTTTTTATCTGGGAAGTAAAAAACCTTGAGTATACTGTGGCTAAAAATGCATTATGTGTCGTTGTAATACACACACACCGATTATAAAACTTAACCCTATACTTGTGATATGATATTGGTTTAGCTGAATCGTCCTGTTCATAATATGAACCTTATGATATTGTACATGGGCTGTTGTCCGGCATATCGCCCTATTGTACACTATGACAATGTACTGATGATGCGATATCTTGCCTGTTATATCCGAGATAGCAGAGGCAAGACGATGCCAAGATATTGTAGGTGGAAGTGAGAAAGACATTAGGGTGGTTATCGGTAGTTAGGCCTGCAGAGCACAGGAAGGGCTCAATGGGGCATTAGAGCTGGCATGGGAGGGGGGGGGGGGTGGAACAAATTCAATTTTATAGGGGTGGTGGGAGGGGGGGGGGGCAATATGGCGGGTAATGGGACCACTTAGCCAGCCTCCATTGTGACTACAGGCAGGCTACATTCTATATACCAGAGAGGACCAACCAAACCGCGTATCGCGAACCAGCCTTTCTGTTGTAGCTATCGTCTCGATATTAACAACACAACAGCAAATTTAAAATACGAAATTTGTAAAACCTATCTGTCAAATTCCACTGAAATAGCACTCTCTTTAATGAATGAATTACATTTTATCAGAAGTTCCGGAAGAAATATTTCTTATTAGTTATATACAAGACATTAGAAGTTAGTTATATCAGAATCGTGATAGTTGGCATGTTGCAACGATACTAGGGGATGCATATCGACAAGCGATATATCAATGATATCGATATTAATTTTTTAGCACACTACGCTATGCTGTATCGATATTATCAATTTGAATTTATTGTACCTTACTTTTTATGATCTTTCAATATGGTAATTTGAGCAATCTAATTGTAGAATATATGATTGGAAGAGTAAATTATGGATCATTCTGTATTTAGGTGAGTCCTTATCAGTCTTTGTAATATTATATGAAGAAATAGTTATGAGCATTATAATTATAATGTTGTTATTATAAAAAAATTTTTATTTTTAGAATTGAAAATGACAAGAAATCGAAACGTCTTATGAAATAAAGAATTATTGTATCGATGATATTGTTGCACCAAAATATTTATATATAGGGTGGCCCAGATAAGCGGGCCACAAGTGAAATAACTCCTAAACGGTTAGAGATATCAAAATTGAGCATAGGACTAAAATTGTAGCACTCGCCGAGAGCTATAGTTTGGCGTCCTTGAAAAATAACAGACAAAAACGACCCTTTTAATGGTTCAAACAGCCCTTCGAAGGGCGGGGTTCCCTTTTGACCCTTAAGTTTCATTATATTTTATTAAAGTACTAAAGAAACAAGGAAGAACTGTGCAAACAGATTTCTGATACGTCAAGTAGTTCTCGGAACAAAAATGTTTAAAGTTGCACGTTTTTCTTATTCTGAAGTTATTGAATTCCAACAAACTTCAGAATAAGAAAAACGTGCAAGCTTAAACATTTTTGTTCCGAGAACTACTTGACGTATCAAAAATCTGTTTGCACAGTTCTTCCTTGTTTCTTTAGTACTTTAATAAACTATAATGAAACTTAAGGGTCAAAAGGGAACCCCGCCCTTTGAAGAGCTGTGTGAGCCATTAAAAGGGCCATTTTTGTATTTTCAAGGACGCCATACTGTAGCTCTCGGCGAGTGCTACAACTTTAGTCCTGTGCACAATTTTGATATCTCTAACCGTTTAGGAGTTATTTCACTTGTGGCCCGCTTATCTGGGCCACCCTGTATATACTTGAGGGCGCAGGTAGCTCAGTGCTATGCGTACTTGCAAGACCCGGCCGAGGCCCTTAGTTTATTTCATCTGAGAGTTAAAAAAAAAACTTAAGCACTCCGTTCTTCGTATGGGACGTTAAGCGATGGTCCCGAGCCTGTACGATGTCAGGTACTTATTAAAGACAAGATATAGGACTCCCTTAGTAGAGTCGGGCTTCTGAGTGAAAAAAGTGTGCTCTGGTAGTAGGCGATATGACCTCGTAGTTGAAACCCGGGCAAGAGTCATAATAACTAACTATTAGTTTTTTTGCGTTTTAACCGCCGATTAATTATTTTAAATGATTATGTTCTCATGCCATTCTCTATCAGTCTCACCATCGCATCTTAGTCCGAGTGCAGGTTCTCATATTTGCAAGACGTGGTAATACATACCTACTACTGAATTTGGTCAATTTTGTTGGTGTTAAAAAAGCCGTTTTGCAGTAATGGAAACTTAGAAAGGAGTTTGACATACGCTATCTTGCTTAGGGTAAATGGGAAGTTTATTATTTGTAAAGGGCAGATAGGGCGGACATGCAAAGCAAGAGATAAGCAGGGAGGAAGCAGGGAGGCAGCATGGTTGTGGAGGGCGGCAAGCGGCGAGCGCACGTCTCCAGCGCTATCTGAACAGCATTCAGAGCCCTTGTACCAACACCACCTCTCTTAATTGCCACTCTATTGTCTGCATAACTCGCGCTCCTTTCACTGGTGGCAACTTCCGTAATCCGACCTCGGGATTATCTGCATCTATCCACAATGTCAGGATTAACAAATTGGAAAAAGGCAAACGGGTTTTTTCTGTCCCAAAAAAAAGTAGGAACCTCATTCAGTGACGGATCTACCGTTAAGTTTAAGTAAAGCCAATGGGAGCCCAAGGCACGGCCTTATTCCACAGACAGTATTGAAAAATATTTGGGATATCCAGCCTTTTTTTTTTTTAAATAAGGCTTCCTTCTTATAGACCTTCAAGCAGGTGCCGGTAGAGGCGCTTCGATTTGCCGATAAGGCCTCTATTGGATATACGATATATATTGAACCGAAGAAGGCATGTAGAAGTGTCCCTAAATATGTCAAACTAAGCTGAAGACACCATCGGAAGAAACTAACCAACAATTATCCCAGAGAAGCCTAAGAACCACAGATAATTTATTTAATTAAAAATACATAGGATATTATTCTTTATTGTACTCTTCCATACATTTATTGTACTCCTCCATACATTTATTGTATTCCTCCAAACATTTATTTGTATTTTGCAGTAAGTAGCATAGGGGAAGTTATCTAATCGTTCTGAAATCTGCAGAACGGAAGGAGGAAACCAGAGGAGGGCTAAACTCCAAAAGCCTAACTACTGTAGCAACGTGAAATTTTATATTTAAATTTTTAAAAATGTATAAAGAACAAACAAGTTTTGTTATTTATTTTGCACAAAATCGGCCGAAGTGTAGTGGAGAGTCAGAGGAGGGGGACATCGACTCTAAAACTCTAGTAACGAATGTATCAATACAAAATTTAGTATGAGGATTCAGAATCCTCGATGTAAGACAACCATTGATTTTTAGCCTTAACGGTCGATTTGTTTTAGAGGGAGAGCGAAAACTTAATGTATTAATTCCTTCTGGGGAAGTACAGAGCCGGTGACTCACCGACCACTTTATTTTGTTGTTATAACGAAAATAATAAATTATTTATTTATCTGTATATTTATTACCTACTGCAATGAAGGTCGTATAACCCCGAAATTGTATGTGTGGATCCAGAACCCTTTAATGATGTCATTGATTTGAAGGCAAATTGACCAAAGAGGGGGGAATTAGGAAGAAGCTTAAATCAAAAACTCTAATAACTGCCATTGTAATGAAGGCATCGACATAAAATTTCATTTTGTGAATTCAAAACCCCATACCTTAGTTGATTAATTAATTCTTGTTGGAAAAGTTTTTTTATTTTTGAATCGACATGACGGAAATCATAAAATTCCGTTGAAAACTCAACATCGAATTTATGACCGATTACATAACTTTCTTCATACTTGGTTTAGCTGGGGAAGTAGAATTAGTTTTGTTATTTTCCTTGTGCAGCGTCATGTGGTTGTGGTTTATCTTATTTCAGCCAACGGTGGAGCCAGATAAAAGTCTTTTATTTCCTTCTTGGCTTTGAGTTGGCACTTTCTTGGATCAAGTCAACTCAACAATCCTGAACTTAGTTGGATACTTGTGAAGTAAGTGTGTGAGGGGCGGGTTGGAGGAAATGAGGCGGGGCTGCCGCCACCCCCCCGTCCCACTTGATAAAGACTTGTTTGGCGGATAGAGGGCTGACTTTTGGAATATCTCAGAAGAAAGAAAGGGAGTGGCACGCCCCCTCGCATGCAATAAATCCAGAAAGCGACTCTTACAATAGCCCCACCAACTGAGCTCATCTGCATGGCCTCTCTCTGCGAACAGTGTTGCCTCCCCGAACTGGGCTTTATTGCGAGTCCCGCTCTCTATGCATGAGCCCCCAACCTACCCTGAATTGCTTCCCTTTATTCTCTCTCGACTAAAGGGCCCGGACCTATAAACCCCTGGAGTTCTCCAAGTGGTAGCGCCCCCCCTATCTCAGCCAGTCATCTAACAGAACTTCTTTTCAACGCCACTTACTCTGTTCTCTATCAGATCTCACTTTAAAGCATAAAGGTTCATGTAAATACGATGGAGGAGGGGAGACTAACGTTACTTTCCCAATCCCACCATTTTCTCTTCACTGCACCCACCTTAAATGCATTCCGTACAGCTCGAATCGATAGAATTGAAGAAAACTGTATACCGAGATTTCTTATTACAGAGGATTGGCTTTCTCATAACCATAGTTTCATTATTCAATATTTATTACGTACTTTATTTAACAATAAACGTTTATACTTTTAATAATTTACTTCTAGAATTCACTAACAAATAATAAAACAATGACGTCAACCAGACACGATGGAACTAAGATACCCCAAAAAGAAATCATATATAGGTATAAAGCTGAAAATGTCTGTGCCTTGTACCGCTATAACTCACGAACTGCGTGATGGATTTGATTAATTTTTTTTTAAATTTGTTCGTCATCGTCTGTGGAAGGTTATAGGCGTATTAGTACCTCAATATCTGGTCCATTCCAGCATCCACCCACGCAATCTTTGTAACTCAAAAACCACTGCAATGATTAATGAGGAATCTTTTTGAATAGATAAGTTTTATCTACCGGAAGGTTAAGGTCTATTTTTTAATCAACCCCTGGTCCATCCCAGCATCCACTCACGCAATCTTTGTAACTCGAAAACCATTGCAGCGATTAATGAGAACTCTTCTTGAATAAATTAGTTTTAGCTCCAAAGCTAGCGTTACTACAGTTGAAGGACTATAAACCTTATTCCGTATGAATAATTGAAAATTATAACATCATGAATGTACTGTCGAGGAACTGAATAGCCTTGTAGGAGATATTGGGAGAAAAGTCTAAGTTCCCCGGGCAACGCCGGGTATTACTGCTAGTATAAAATATAGGTGAACATTGTTGCAGGGGTTTCTTATATTTTCTGAAAAACACATTGAAACTCGAATCTAAGTAGTGTGATAATTAAAATTATGCAAAATAAACTAAATAAATATAAAATAAAATAACTGAATTAATAAAATTAATAATAATTAAAAATTACCACATTTCCTGTAGAAATTATATCTCTGGTCTTTTACTAAATTTTGATTTCTACAGTAGTTTCCGAAAAGGGCCCTAAAAAAGTATCAAAAGTTGAAGATGTGCAATTTCTAAGAAAGTGCACTATATTTTTAAAAAATTTCAATTAACCAACTTTTTATTTGGATTTCTAGATGCCATTTTTAATAATTTTGAATAATATTAAATCTAATCCAAAGGTTTTCAAATTATCTTACTGGGCCAACAGGGAGAATGAATAAAATAGAATTTACTAGAACAAATAGTTTTGGTTTATTTTCTTAAATCATCTACATTATAAAATAAAAAAACTAAACATTGAAACAAATAACAATCAAAAGAAAAATCTTAAAAACTAAATTCTTAACACTAATTCAATATTTTTTGTTTTATACTTTTGGCCATTTTTTAAAAATTAAGTTATATATTTCTGGGCATATATCCTGTACATATAAACAAATAAAAGTACCTTCTTTTTGGATCAGTTTCACCGTCAATTCACTCCTAATTAGTTCATTATATCTCAAGCGTAAACACCAAACTCTCCATGTTTCGACTCCATTCCTAGGTCTCGACCCGTCTCTATACACACTAAAAAAAACAGCTGATGGCCGTGTTTTGTTTTTTATTCATTTGTTTTAAAAGAAATTTGCTTTTTATATAAAAATAAATATAATTAATTTTTTAATGTTTATAATTTAATAATTTTAATGTGTGTATTATTTTTATACATCACACTAGGATTGCATAGTGTTTAGGATTGTTAAATATGGACGACTGTAAGGAAGGATAAGGGCTGTCTATTTATTAAAGGGACAAAAGATCCTGAAGGGTTGTGATGGGTGACATAGACCAGACTGAATGAGGTTCCATTCTATGAGAACATGGTACAAAAACCATAATTAAAATCAGTTAATCCTGAATGGGCACTATTAGAAGGGAGCAATGTACCATTTGGGGGTGCCACAAAACAGCATGAGCCCCCCCCCCCCCCCCCCCCCTCTTTGTTTAATGAAAACGATAGCTCAATTCTATTTGGAAAACGTCCCCTATTTTAGTAGAATTTCTCATGTTTCATAACTATTTTGTATCATGAGAAAGTTTCGCTACAGTGCTTCTGCTAATAACGCCTTTCTGCTGGCAACACTGCTGTCATTCAATAACTGAACAAAGTCAAGGCTACAAGCAAAAATCAGTTACTGCTTTCTCTGCAACATCTTACGGATTGGCTTCTGTGAAGATTTTTTTTTTTCTTTCTGCCCGAGTTGCGAGTATACAACTTAAGCTTTAACGTCCTTAAACCCTGAATTCATTCTGCCTAGAGACATGTCGCCTGAATTGTTATAACTACCAGACAGTGGCGGATCCAGAAAACCTCTCAGGGGGGTCGAGTTTTTTTTTTTTTTAAGTTACTGAAACTAATGATTAAGGTGAATTAAATAATAATTAGCGATTGATTATTATAAAAACAACAAAAACGGCAGAAACGTTGATAAGTTATTTTTATTCGTGGTTATATTTACATTCGTAATAATTACGGTAATAATTCCGTTATTTTTTATATATTTTATTTTATAATTTATATAATTACATAAATATTTTTTATGACGCCACACGAATTTTTTGCTTAACTGTAGCGACTGTAGCCGTAGACTCATCCACCCACAACTAACTTCATGCCATGTGAGTGGCAAAACGTTATCAAATTTCGTAAAAAATCCGTCAGATGTCACCCGTTATGGCGCCAAAACTTAATTTTATTTAAATATCAATTTTTTTATATGATAAAACGAAATATTAAATTTTTATTTATTCAACTGTAATTTGACAAGAAATGATATCTTAAAATTAAAAAAAACAAAAGCTCTGAGGGGGGCGATCGCCCCATTTCTCTTTCGTCCCTCTACTGGAGATAATATGATACTTAATAATCAGCTGTAACTTAACAAATTACAGTAGAACCTCTATAAGACGAACATCAAGGGAGACGCCAAAAAATTCGAATTATAGAGTTTTCGACTTATGGAGGATTTCGACTTAGGCGGATTTTGATTCGACTTGTAGAGGTTTAAGATTCATTCTAACTAATTTTGAGTTAGAGAGGTGAAATAAATAAATGTATATTCATTAGAACAGCTGTAATTGGTTTTTGAGTTGAGCCCCTCTGACCCCCCCCCTTAGCTGATTCCGCTGAAAATTAATAGATTTTCTCTTAATAGGGTCTTGAATTTACACATGAAAATTCGTGAAAATGACGTTACTGTGTTAAGCCTCCCCCCGAATGGCCCTTTCTCTCAGGCCAATATGGCTGAAAATCAATAGGTGTCGTCCTTAGACGGACACAGGCACAATTTTTTCTCGGTCGGATAACATGTAATTCCGTTGATAACTCCGCATCTAATTTTAGACAGATTACTTAACTTTCTCCATACTTCGTACAGGTGGGGGGAGTAAAACCTTGAGTGCTTGGTCCTCTGGCTGAGTCATGAAGCTTTGATCCCGAGTTTCTGCAGATGGGTCGAAAGTGTGGCTATTGTCAATTATGTGGGTCGCGAATGTAGAACGGTTTCCTCCAGTCTAGAATGTGCGACGTGCAGTCAATTATACATTGGAGAGACAGGACGTCGTTTTAGGGAAAGAATTAAAGAACACACGGCCGAAATAAAGAACCGAGGAAACCGTTCTACATTCGCGACCCACATAATTGACAGTAGCCACACTTTCGACCCATCTACAGGCATCAAATATCTCCATTATTGCCCAAATAGCAGGCTACTTAATAGCTTAGAGCAATTAGAAATAAATAAAGCTAACAAAAGGAACATTTGTATGAATGACCAAATTTATTTCAACTATTCCCCTTTGTTAACATCCTAAACCAGTTCTGTTTCCACATATATGTTTGTATTATCTGTTATTAATATTTGGTTCCACATATATGTTTCAAGTTATCTAAATCTTAACATTATTATTAATTTTATTTCTATTTTTATTATTTACTTGTATTTGTACTTATTTATTTGTTATTTTCCATGTATTAGTCTAGTGACATTGTTTTATGTAAATTTAGAACTAGGTTTTGTTAAGAAATATTTCATGAGCTAGCTAACGGTACAGCCGGGGGACTCCCAAGTTTTAATAGCCTTTGACCTGAGATGTATTTGAAGGGTCGCTCTCTGCAAACTGACTTAGTTCATAACTAGACCTGACGATGGTATAAAGCCGAAACCGGTAGTTATATATGTATATATATCTTTAGTGGAATAGACAATATTTCAAAAATAAGTTTGTTTTATTTATTTATTACAAGTTTCCACAATATGTCCGCGTTCCTCAACTTAGAAGTTGTTAATAAAGCTATAGTTTTTTTTTTTTTTGGAAAATTGAGAAAATGTTGATGTGAGAAGGCGGTACGGGAGGCTGTGCCGCCATGACCCCGCTCCCATCCTGCTAATCTGGAGATAAGGGCGTGTCTGTATCCTGGGGACGAACCAAGTATGCAAAGCACCGAGAAGCAGAGGCCTGTTAAAGTCCCTCCCCTTGGCAATATCAACACTTTATTTAAATGTAATGAAACTGTAGCGAGGGGGGGAGGTGGAGAGGATCGTAAAAATCAAGGAGCTTCTTAGGAGGATAACCTGGCTGGGTGTTACCTCCCTCCCTTTCAGAAAGTGGCGGGTTAATAAGATAACCCTCTGTGAACCTCCTCATCTACCCCACCTCATCTCAACTTATTCTTCAGAAAACGTGGACTTTCTGTACAAATAGCCTGTCAATTGAATTCTCTTTTCACTGCGTAGTCTGTATTCGCTTGTTAATTTAGATAAGGTGGCGAAGTTTCATTCTGATGAAAACATCTGGAATGATCAAAAATGAAAAACAAGGAAAAACCACTGAGCTACCGGCGCCCTCATTTTTTCAAGGTTCTTCAGAGAGTTGTCATTTTGTGTAAATCTTATCTAGATTATAAAATGAAATTACCAGACAACAAAAATAAACTCGATACAATTTCATTTAGAAGCAAACAATAAACTGAACTTAACGTTTTTATTTATTTATTATTTTTTTTTTTTTGTCTTTTATTTATAAAGGTGCAACAACCAGCATCTATGTTGGTAGGTATGGATATGTTGGCGTGAATGGCATGTGAGAGGAAGGCCACCCAGTGGTAGGTCCTCGGGACGAAAATTTATATTAATTATTAGGACAAGGGGAAAAAAAAAATAAATAAATAAAAAAAAAAAAAAAAAAATGGAATTGAAAGACAATTTTGATGGAATGGGTAAGAGAGATGGTAAAAGTGAAGGAAAATAATGTAAAAAATAAAAAAAAAAAATATTAAAAACGAATAGGAATTAAGGTGGCAGTAAGTCGCGGTTCCATCTCCTCTTCAACCTTCGTGGGGAGTTTTGTGGTAAGTGTTGTGAAGATAAAGTACGTATTTCTGGATTTGTATATGTGTAAAGTTTTCTAAAGAAACGTATGTAGGTAGTTTGTATTGTGTCGGGTACTGTGTGTATCATAAGATCGTTATGAAGTGTTCTGTTGTTTATGTATGGGGGGGGCATTGTGTTATCAGTCTGAGGGTTTTTGACTGAAATGCCTGAATTCGTTTGATGTTGGATGTTTTTGCTGAACCGTATATCTGTGATCCGTATGTCCATAATGGTCTAAGTAAGTAAGTATAACAGTTCCGTTTTTGTGTCATTTCTAATTTTGATCGTCTATTTAGAAGTCCGTAGAGTATTTTGAGTCGACGGTTCAGCGTGTTTCGTGTGAAACGTGTGTGAGGGTTCCATGTCAGTCTTCGGTCCAATGTCAGTCCTAGGTATCGTACAGTATTAGTTTGAGGGAGGGGCTTGTCGTAGATGAAAACGGGGGGGGGGCATGTTTCTCGTCGAAGTGTAATTGTGATGTGCTGTGATTTTTCTGTATTAAGTTTTATTTTCCATGTGTTGCACCAGTTTTCAATTTGTGTGAGATGGTGTTGTAGTGTAAATGAGGCGTGTATGTGAAGGTCAGCAGCAGCTAAGATGGCGGTGTCATCGGCGTATGTAGCTGTCATTGTGTGGATGGAGGTGGGCATGTCAGATGTGTATAGTGTATATAATAAAGGAGCTAAGACAGAACCCTGCGGTACACCCGCTAATATGGGTCTTATTGAGGAGATAGCAGAGCCCTGACGGACGGCGAAGTATCTGTTTGATAGATATGAATGAATGATTAATTATATATATATATATGTATAGGTGGGCTGGTGTTTTACATCTAGGGACCTAAGCAGGATAAGAGCACTGGATCTTATCCTTTCCCTGGAAGCGCTGGGTTTCTGTTATGTGTTCTGTTAAATTTTATGTATCATTCGATAATAAAGTATCGCTGTATTTTCAAATTAGATACTTATTAACAGTTGATTGAGGGTGCCGGTAGCTCAGACCTTCGGATGGGCGGTTAAACGATGGTCCCGAGCCTGTCCTATGTCAGGTACTCATTAAAAACCTCTACCCTAAGTGAATAAACATGGGTAGGCAACATTTCGGAAATGTTCACCAGAGCGCGGTAGTGAACGATATGACCTCGTAGTTAAAGCCCGGGCATGAGTCATAATAACTAGGCAGTTTAACTGTGACCTGTAAGAGGGACGTGAAATCTACTCAAAATATTGTCGGGAAAAAGTGGAAGATTTCTCGAAAATATGGAACAAATCTTAGTTGCTCATATTTCTTAATTTTTTTGAAAAATTACTCGATGAAAAGTTGGCTGGGCGCAGGTACTTAGGGCTCGCTTCCAAATTAACATAAAAAAAAATATAAAAACTTGCTTAAAGGAGATTACCCTCATTTTTAATTTAATAATGAAAAAATAATTTAACAATGTATTAAAAACAAAAATAATTATTACAGAGCGGGGGGGGGGGTTGGAGCAATTAAAAAGTTTATTACTGTCGAGAATGGGGTGTGGGGCTAATTACAATGTTTGGAGCTCCCCCTCCCCTCCCAAAAAGGATTATAGCACAGTTTTCTTTGTTCAGGGGGGGGGCGCTAGGTTGAAATTAATATGGCGACAAAGGCTGCGCTGGTATTAACTTTGTAGCCAACTTTTGGGAGCCCACCGTAATTGTGGTTATAAATAAGGTTTTATCGTCCAATAAACCCCGGGTGGGGGGGACCTACCGTATAAATATTTATGTCGCCCTCCCTTAAAAAGACCCCCTGGAAAAATATCACCCTCCAGTTGAGCTGGCAGTATTTCACGGCCCAACAGCTCCGGTCATCCGTCCGCAGTTACAACTTTATTTATTTCCCTTTTTCCCCGTCGGCTTTGTCCGAGCGTTGCTTTTTGAAATATTAAAAAAAAAAAAGAAAGGAAAATGACCAAATTGGTCTACTATATAATCCTTTTTTCCGGATTCACTTCGTAAAGTAATAATAGTTCGTTCTGTAAATTTATCAAACTTCCCCAGCATTATTAATTTTCAAATTATAATAATATTAGCAGTAATACCCGGCGTTGCCCGGGGAACTTTGACTTTTCTCCTAATATCTCTCATTCGAATCCTATTCAACTCTTCGACAGTACATTCGTGATGTTATAATTTTTAATTATTCAAATGGAATAAGGCTTATAGTCCTTCAACGGCAGACATCCCAGCTAGTAAGTGTTTAGGACCATTGGGCACCACAGCTAGTGTGCGCCTTGCAACGGCGGAAACCACAGCTAGTGGGTGCTTAAAACAGCTAGATAGTATGCGCCTTGCAACTCCGTGCAACCAGCTATCAAGTTCTTAGGAACGCTGGGCAACCCAGATAGTACGTAGTTAGGAACGCTGGGCACCGCAGCTAGTATGTGCCTGTCAACAGCGGATGCCCTAGTTATTTTGTGCTTAAGAACACTGATGGGAGCTATTATTAACCGTGCAACGGTGGACCTCGTAGGTATGTGAAATCCATGACAATCTGACCATTCGTTAATGAGCTACCACTATCTTTATGCTAAGGCCTACCAAAACCCCCGTCCCTTTCAAAATTTTGAGCCGTCACACACCCTATTTTTCAATTTGGCCTTTAAAAATACTACATGTGAAATTCCATGACAATCCGACCATTCGTTAATGAGCTACCGGTATCTTTATGTTAAGGCCTACCCCCAAAACCCCCCTCCCGTTCAAAATTTTGAGGTGTCACAGTGGGTATTTTTCAACTTGCGGTCTAAGAATACTACATGTAAAATTTCGTGACAATCCGATCATCAGTTAATGACCTAGCACTATATTTATACTTAGGTCTACCCCCACAACCCCCCTCCCCTTCACAATTTTGTGACGTCACATGCTCTGTTTTTCTATTTGCCTTTAAAAATACTACATATGAAATTTCATGACATTGCGACCATTAGTTAATGAGTTAGCACTATTTTTATGCTTAGCCCCCCCTTACAACCCCCCCTCCCGTTCGAAATTTTGGGACGCCACATAGCCTTATATTCAATCGGGCTCGATAGGATGCTACATGTGAAGTTTTATGGAAATCCGTTCAGCCGTTGTCGGTCGAAGAGAAAGGTTAGATATATCCCCCCAATTCAAAAATCCCAATAACTGCCGATGTAATGAATGTATCAACATCAAATTTCTTATTTAAAATTAAAATCCACTGAGGACATAACCAGTCAAATTTCAGCGATATCAACTGAGGGGAGGGGGGAGTTCTGGGGAGGGGGCTCAATTCAAAAATCCCAATAACTGCCATATGAGTATTTAGAAGCCCCTATAGTTAGTTAGTTATTAGGACTCATGCCCGGGCTTGAAGTACAAGGTTATATTGCTATACTACATAAGCACTCTTTCGCCACCCTGGTGGACATGAGCCTGACTGTACTAAGTCCTAATTTTTGCCGACCATATATAAGTCAACTGTTGAATATTAGCGCAAATGGTCGTCTGGTTTTGGAGGGGGAGAGACAAGTTAATTAATTCGTACTGTTTAAGTATATTTTGAGTGATATACCGACTTTTTTTTTTTCAATTGTGTATGTGAAGCCATATGAAGCCTCTACACGTGCGTTATAAGTCTCAGGTAATGAGACAGACATCATACATATAGTTTCATCGTTATAAGGTTTTCTATTACTGTCTATGACCAACGAGATCCTAAAAAAGAACAATGAAATGAATATTAGAAAGATAAACGTTGAGTGGTCGTAAAACGGGGTTGAAGAAAGGCGACATTGTGTGAAAAGTGTAGGGAAGAGAGCAGCCACTTTTCATATTTCCATTACTAAAGGGCTCCCAGTCAGATTTAGATGCTCTTTTAAAATGCCAATAAAATAAGGGATGAAAACCAGGTTTAATTTCAGAGGGCTCTAAACAGAGAAGTCTACCAAATGTATTCTGGTGTTGGGGGCTCCGCAGTAAACAGTTTACGAGTTCTCGTAAAATTATTGTTTAATATCCGGTGTGGAGCAGGGAGAAGTGGGAATTAAAGAGAACTCCACCCGACTTTGTATTCAGAAGTCGGGCAAAGGGGTTCTTCATTAAGTTGGCTTCTGTGTATATATATACCGTATACCTGGCCTAACCTGAGGCACAAAGAATAACTTATACAAACTCATCTCGTAGCCAACAGCGCAACGCAAATATCATGGAGCTAATTAATAACTATACACTGAAAGGCGGGCTGCAAATGCACGGAAGAGCGTAGAGAAAAATGAGTCAAGCGAACCGGAGAACCAGCGGGATTGGCGTCCACCGGGTTCATATATATATATTTATATATATATAAAATTGAGTGTTTCAAGATACCAATGTGGAGTTTTTTCTGCGAACAGAAGAGCATTTTTTTTAAGGGTTTATTTTATATAAGTTAGAAAAATACATTATCTAAATATTTATACTCCTTTTTAATTTAATTTATTATTATTGAGGCCGTCAGAAGCTTAAATAACATATCCCTTCCTTGCAGAATTTGTAATGATAATCTTAAAAAACTGGCCTAATGAGTGCCCTCACTGTATTACAGATTTGGATATTGTACAATTGCTACACCGCTTAAAATAATAAAAACAATTTTTCTCCACAAATTTTCCACTTACTCCACTGGACTGTTACTCTAGAGTCTGTTACTCTACTGTTTCTTCAGCCCAGTTGGAACATAACTTGGTTATCACTTGTGACAAATTCCTAATACGATACCGTCAATTTTACTTAATGTATTTATATATATATATATATATATATATATAATAATATATATATTTTATTTTTTATTTTTATTGTATTAATCATTGCTGTTTATTAACATTACAACATAATGTATCTTTACTTAATACAAAGAGGCCTCTTTTCTTTTTTCTTTATTCTCTCTTAATTGGTTTATTTATTTATTCTTTTGTTTATTTATCATGTTATTATTCTTAGGGGAGGTATGCCCCAGAATAAAAATTATTTTATTTTTATTTTTTTTTAGTCTCGAAGTTTCGAGCGCGAAGTTTCCATCATTAGACCAATTTGCCAAGATTAGAGTTCTCATGGCAATAAGTTGGCAGACCTGGAGGTTCATCTATGATATTTAAGTAGTCAGCCCTTGTGCCAGACTATATTGAAGACTCCTTGCAACCTTCAGGAATACTGCTTCCACAGTTGACAATGGCTTCTGTCAGTCCCTGGATGTGCTGTTAAATGCCACTTCCTGAAGCTGAACTGATGTGGAGGCATGCTATTCGCCGTCTCCAAGAACTCCATCTTTCCTTAAATCCAATAAATAATCAAATAGATTTGATAAAACTGTTCAGGAGGACGATGAGACGGTCCTCCGGTTTATGGATAATGAAAACACAACATTTTTCTATTGATTCGGGAAATAACCAGCCCTGAAGCAACCGTTGTATAGGCTCTTAAGGAACACTGTACCGTACTGATTGATAGACTTGACAGCATCTTTTCAATATTGACGGTAATTGAGGTTCTGTCGTGTGAATAAAAAACTTAGTATTTAGTAAACGTTTCGGAAACTATTTATTTCCTTCTTCAGTGCCTTAGAATGACTCGACTGGATGTTTGTGGTGAAGGTGTTAACACAAACATTTCCCACCTTCACGACACACATTCACTCAAGTCATTATAAGGCCAGAAAATAAGTAGTTTCCAAAACGTTGGCCATATACTGTGTTTTTTTATTTAGATGATAGAACCTGGATTTAATATACAATTGCTATACACTTTACAAACAGGTTCTTTTATTGAGGTGTGGTTGAAATATGTTAACTTTCATTCAAATAACCTGTTGAAGCTCTTTTATGTTTAAAATTAGTTTTTAAGTTATTTTAATGTTATTTTATTCATCTAAAAGATTGTGTTGAACCTGGGAGGAGCTTAAATGTCCGGTCCCGTAATTCAAAAAATAAATAAAGAAAAAGCCAATATATTTGTATGTAAGAAACATAAATAAAATAATATAAATGGTCTTAATGTTCATGAAAGAAAATGACATAAAATAAAACCTAGACTGCACGAGTGTGTTAACAATTATTGGCCAATAATAATCTCAAATAAATACCGGTGGGGGGCCCCCGTGAGCTCACAGTTCCGTCCAGAAGTCTCAGTAAATGTTCTGAGAGTCTCGAGGTAGAGACAGGCCACAGTCGTGGTAGTGGCGGCGTAGAGGTGCATGGACCTTCCTGGACGAGAGTGGATGCTGTACTTCCTAGGTGCATGGACCTTCCTGGACGAGAGTAGATGCTGTACTTCCTAGGTGCATGGACCTTCCTGGACGAGAGTAGATGCTGTACTTCCTAGGTGCATGGACCTTCCTGGACGAGAGTGGATGCTGTACTTCCTAGGTGCATGGACCTTCCTGGACGAGAGTAGATGCTGTACTTCCTAGGTGCATGGACCTTCCTGGACGAGAGTAGATGCTGTAATTCCTAGGTGCATGGACCTTCCTGGATGAGGGAGTAGAAGCAACACTGTGTAGGGTGCACACCTCACAGGTCGGGGAGTAGATGGAATACTGACCGCACTGGGCATCCTCTCCTATGTTTATAGAGAAGGCTCACAGTGGGGTGGAGTCATTTTTTTTTTGATAAATAAAAATATTCATCTCGAGTTTACATAATATAACAACAAACAATGTGCCTACTAAATGTAAATGAAAAGAAAATTAATTTCGGGCGCAAACAGATTGATTTAGATAATATCACTTGTAGAGCTTCCAGACAGATGCAGTTCAGTTCAAATCTGAGCTCAGTCAGCTTTATGGATTATATTACTATACTAGTAAGTTAAGTAGTAAATAGTTATTTGATCCAGTTTAAGTTGTGAATAAAATTTCAAAGTATAAGTAATGTTGTTAGTATTATAAAGACAGTTGTGTGTTTTCTTCTCACATCTTGAGTTTGTCAAGTTTTCTTCTGGACTGGCCGCGGTCATTAGGGGTGTACTATTGAAAAATAGTGAATAAAGAGTTACTGTTGTATGGATTATTTATTAAGACACAAGTGGACATAGAATTAGGAAGTCTGTCATTGTGTGTGTGTCTGTGTGTGTGTCTACAAGAGATATAATACATGTTTTTTGTGCTTGTTGAGGTCGCGGACTGGAGCAGAGCCCACGCTACAGATTTATGAGGTGAGTTAAAGAGGAACTAATGAGAGACTCAGAATGAGGTTTAGGACGGGTTTGAAGCAGCCCATAAAACTGTTCCTTTGGTTAACATTCTATAATATAATATATATGTTATTTATTATGAAACTCAAATAAAAAATAAATTATATAATAAAAAAAATATATATATAAAAGGAAGAAGTTATTGAAAGAGAGTAAGTTTTTTGTGTGTCAGTTGAAAGAACTCGCCGACGCTCTCCTAGCCTTCTCTTTTCAAATCAACCTTAGAATTTTTTATTAGTGTCTAAGGTAGCTGTAAATATGTCACCAGGCTAATAAAAAAAAAATGTAGAAAAAATACTGAAATAGGATAAGTTCCGCCCACACAAAACATTATCTCAACAAACCATGGTCACATGGAGCAGAGCTGGCGGGAATGGTGGATCCAGCCTCAACCATTGACAGCGGCGATCATATGAACATTTTAGTTTTCATTTTCACTTTCCCACCTATATGCAAAGGGCGAAGGAGGGGAGACACTTTTCCCTGTCTGATATTTACTATATGTTATTATTTTCCCTGTTTGATATTTACTATATATTATTATTTCCCCTGTTTGATATTTACTATATATTATTATTTTCCCTGTCTGATATTTAATATATATTATTATTTTCCCTGTCTGATATTTACTATATATTATTATTTTCCCTGTCTGATATTTAATATATATTATTATTTTCCCTGTCTGATATTTACTATATGTTATTATTTTCCCTGTCTGATATTTAATATATATTATTATTTTCCCTGTCTGATATTTACTATATATTATTATTTTCCCTGTCTGATATTTAATATATATTATTATTTTCCCTTCTGATATTTACTATATATTATTATTTTCCCTGTCTGATATTTACTATATATTATTATTTTCCCTGTCTGATATTTAATATATATTATTGTTTTCGCTGTCTGTTATTTACTATATATTATTATTTTCCCTGTGATATTTACTATATTGTCACATATTTCCTACATCTCAGTCTACTTGTTATTTAATACATAATCCACACTACTGTGGGTGGTGATTCATTATTCACAATGTTTCAATGTGTCACTACTCCAATGTGTATTATTAAAACATTGTGATGCAGCCAAAAGAAAACTTGACAGAACACTATGGATAGTCAGGAAATGGATTCTATCAATATGCCACTTTTCTGTCGTCCCATTTTGTTTCAAGGTTAATCATCCCCTATTTTATTATGAATTTATTTCAAGAGATGGCACCACTAATAGCAGCAATAGTATTAAAGGTATTTTGGCAAAACGACTCAACTTTACATAAATATTTTTTTCCCCTTTGCACTCAATATAGTAGACTTGATATGACACTCCGTTTTTAAAAATTGTAAATTCCGAATTTTTATACATTTTTCTTTAATTTTTTACATGCTATCTTTTTCATTTTTTTAAAATTTACAGATAGGACGCCGAAAGTAGACAGTTCAATGAGTTCAAATCAAAGCTTCGAAGAAAGACTTGTAGAGAATAAAAGAGGACTCTATTGTAATTTGGGTGAGTGGAAAGAAAGATTTTTGTTTAAGATCAATACTTTATTGGGCTCCCGTTTTGTAATAATTTAATATATCGAAACAATGTTTCAGACAAAAGTTTGCTCTTTTTGATGGAGCTTTAAAATGAGGTTCTGTCTACTTGCAACGCCCCTGGAGTAGGAGGACTGAGTCACGTTATATCATCCACCACCTCTAAATTATCTGTATAAAAGCTTTAGTTTTTAATTTTTCCCATTTTTATTTTCATTACTTTTTAATATTTTTTTTTAGTTTTATATATATTATTTACTTCACTAATATTTGTAAATTAATTTTTCTTCTTCTATGTTTCTCTCTTTGTGACCTGAGAAAGAGCTCCTTGATGGCCCCTGAAGAAGAAATATTCAAAAGAATATACAGTAAATATAATTAAAATATAAATAGTACATGTAATATTACAAAATTCATATTCATATTATTATTTTATTTTTTTATTATTATTCTATTATTTATTTTTATTTTTTTGAAAATGTTATTTATCTCATATGTGTTTGTATTCTTAGATTTAATATCGGTTTATGTATATATCCAATTACTATTTTATGGTTTAACGGAAATAAATATTATATTATTGTTATTGGCCCTCGGTGCGATGAAGAACAGACTACCATGTTGACTTGAAGATGGGACATGGAAGTGTCCTGACGTATTGCCAAATCGGAAGGCGTCTCTGGAAGAAATGCCACAAAAAAAAAGTCAACAAGGAACACTTTCTTTCTAAGGAATATACAAATTTAAGGAAATAGTGTATAAGAAGGTGTTGTGTTGGCCACAATAGTTTTGTTATTCGATGAATGTGAGGTAGGCATGTTTGCAGATCATACTGCCGTCTGTTTCAGTGGCCTGCAGTGGGTCTGCAAAGAGCGCCTCCTGTCCTAAACCAACTCCACGGAGGGGCAGAATGGCCTATGCTAACCACACTGTCAATAGCGCCCCATTCTCACTACCTGCTAGCCTCCCTTCTCCTTTGTCGGACGGCCTCCCTTCTAATTCCTAGCCTCTGTTTTGAAAGCCCCCCTCCCCCTTTGTTTTTGATTTTGCCGGCGCCACTCTGGTTTGTCCAAATTAACACTGCCAGGCCCCCCCCCAGCTTCCCTGTTTAACCGTCTTTCAGCTCTCCACTACTATACATTTCACTTCATCAACAACTATTATTTATGCAAAAAATATGGATGGAAAATTATCGATAGTTTTTATTATCGAACACTATCACATGAGAATGGGCGCCTAAGGAGCCATCCATAAATTAACGCAATGCAATTTTTGAACCTTCTTATACTCTTGTACATATCACTGTAATTTTAAAATAGTTACTGTAACTCATGCCCGGGCTTTAACTACGAGGTTGTATCGCCTACTACCAGAGCGCTCTTTCCTCGCTCTGGTGGACATGAGCCCGACTCTACTCTGGGAGTCCTACATTTTGCCTACCCAAGTTTATTCACCTAGGGTAGGGGTCCTTAACGAGTAACTGATATCCCACAGACTCGGGACCAACGCTTAACGTCCCATCCGAAGGGCGGCATGCTGAAGGTTTTTCCACCTCTCAGATATAGAACCTAAGGGCCTCTGCTGAGAGACCTAGCGTCCTTTTAAAATATAATTTTATTATATATATATTTTTTTTTCATAATTACAAAACTTCTTTAGAAAGTAAACGTTTTAAATGAAAAATCCAATTTGAAAGTGTTAAAATAGAATTATTTGGGGCAGAATAGAACTTACATGTGAATGGAGTTTCCAATTACAAACTAAATTACCAAGCTACTAATAGAGGTAAGGAAATTAACTAACCGTTAAGTAAGTTTCATGAAGATAAAGCTGTTAATTTAACGGATCGTTAAAACAGACTCAGTCTCGCACATCAGCTAATCTCCAAGGATCAAAGCAACTGTTATTCTGCCCCTCAACAAACACACCTCAAATTAACTGTGGCTATTTCAAATTTCAATTTGCCTTTTTATTTTTTTTGCAGTGGAACTTTTGACGGGGGGGGGGGGGGGGGGAGGGGGGGCTGTGTTTATTTACGACGGGTCATTTGGCAACCATGCGGTCAGTTATAGATTGTCACCCCTCTCTAGACATCCAAGGCTAGTCACCTGAAATAAATCACTGTACGTAGTCCAGCCAGGTTGGTAGGGGGTTGTCCATTAAGTACCCCTAAGAGGAGGAGGGTCTTGTGAACGTTTTCTGTAAATTTCGTTCTGTTCAGGGTTAATTCTTATACGTGGATGAAGTATGTATAATTACAAACAACAATATTAATGATATATTTTTTTTTTTTTTAAATAGTGAAACTTCTATTTATGAATGATGTATGTTGTTTTTGAGATTACTTTATTTATGTATGACGTCATATTTTGGTTTGTTTTGTTTAAATATTATATTTTATTTATTTTAAAACTTCTGCTCGCTCAGGATACTGTCTTTGTTTAGTTATCATATTAGTTGTTTTAAAATTCTCACTCAGAATATACGTTTGTATTTAGTTTATAATTGTTTTTCTTGTTTAGATATAATATTTTAGAGGTCTTTAGTTTATTTTATTTGGGATGTAAATTAAACTTAAGCACGCCGTCCTTCGGAAGGGATATTAAGCAATGGTTCCGAGCCTGTGCGATGTCAGGTACTCGTTAAAGATCCCTTAACCTAGGTGAGTAAACATTTAGGGTAGGCAAAATTTAGGTCTCCCATAGTTGAGTCGGGCTCATGTCCAGCAGAGTGACGAAAGAGTAGGCGATATGACCTCGTAGTTAAAGCCCGGACATGAGTCATAATAACTCACTATAATATTTTAGTTTATTTTGGTATAAGTAAATTAAATGTTATATGTTGGTGTAGTTACATTTAGTTTTAATGTCATACCTTTCACTGAAATCTAGCGTACATCAACTTATTAAAACACTCAGTGCCGAAAGTTTGGCAAAAATTCTACATGTTTGTTTTTATCCACCTAGCTAATGTCTTAAATATTTTTTAAAAGAAACTATTCGTCCCTTGAAACCTCGCTCAGTTGCAAGTTCGGTATTTTAGTTAGATAGAGCTCTTATCATACACGGAAATAGCGGGAAGGTAACGGAAGTAAACAAACCCTCTTTTTGTGGGAAATTCACTGCATTGAAATTGTCCTGTTTCGATGAGATGCGTGCAAAACGTTATATTTGTTAATGTCTGTTGCACCCTTAGTACCATCAAGTAGAGGACCCTCTGTCACATGCTAATGTTTTCTTTATTGCATAGCAGTTGATCTACTGGGACAAGTCCAACTATCCGGAGCAGAAGTTCGTGACGAGGGACGGGTTTGTGCGAGCTGTGGTGCTGAGCAAGCAGACCATGGTGAAGACAGACGTGGAGGAGGTGATGGAATGCCTGGGGGCGGGTCTCAAGCCCCCCTGCCCACAGAACCTCTGACTCTGGATCCAGAGAACATGGAGGCCTCCAGCCAGAAGCTAGGAGAGACCTCCATCCGCGGAACCTGTTATTGTCTATTGAGTGCGATATTATATTATACATTGTTAAAACTTAACCTGGCAATTATGAAAGTGGTCTACTGCGAACCACTGGACCGTTTGAAGCTAACCTTGGGAGAGAAACGTCCTTCTTTGGTCAATATTATTGGAGTCAAGAAGGCTGTGGTGCCTGCTGCTGAGAAAGGCATTGTATTGTATTTCATTCCTGACTCAAGTCAACTCTGGAACCTGTGAGGGTTGCCCTCGGCCCCCTTGCGTAGACAGAAAAGCTCAATGAAGTGAGAAGAAGCAGAAAAGCTCGCCCTATCGAAATAAATAGCTTTTTTTGTCGCTGATTACTAAACATTCAAACGGACACCAACGTTGTATTATTCATTGCCAATCTGAATAAAGAGAACGGTTAAATCGCTGTATTATAATTATCGTGAATCTCCGCCAGAGAGTGGGGCGTGCGGTGTTATTTCAACCATTAATTACGTGAGGGGGGAGCGCCACGTGTAGCGTCACGGCGCTCCCTCATGGATCATGATAGTCGTGAGAGCTCTAATCCCTCGTGTAAATAGAAATGACGGATTACCCGAGGGCCGCCGCTTCATAAGCCGATTTCAGGATTACCAGTATGGCAAGTAGCCCAGATATCACAGGCCAAGTCAACAATTCAGGATTTCACACAATTTCCAAAATCAGTTATTACACTAAGTTTGACATATTTATCAGTTGAGCGAACGTACCAGCTTAGATCAGCTGATTATTTCAACAGCTTTCAATAATTTCCCGACTGATATCCCACGATAGCCCCATTTCTGGAATTGTCCTCAGATCCAGATGAAAGCTAGTTGTTATTGCAAGGAATGTGGACCGCGAGCAATATTATGCTCCCCTCAAACGGGCAGCATGTGTGCATCACACATAAAAAATCATATACCAATATAATGAAAATTCATTGTTACGAGAAAATCTAAATTTTCGAAGTATTTCTTGCCTATGCCTCTTAATGAGGGTTTACGGTATATTTTATGTTTTATTTCATTTTTTATTTGTATAGTTTTTCACCATTTCAGATAAGTATTTCTATCAAAAATATATATATATATATATACATATAATTTTAAAAAATGACTGCTCATTTGAAGAAATGTTTGTGTTACTGTGTTATATTTTACCTGTCTCTTGTGTTACCTTTTTTTTTTAGTTCCTATAATACTAAAATACACGGATTTATTTTTCTTTTCAATTTGTCTATTTTTTTCAACCCTTTAGCTATAATTGTTTACATATAAATGTTGTATAAAATTGAAGCCATTATAGAAAATCAGAAACTAGAAGTCGAAATACATGAGGACCTTGGTGGGTCCCAGTGCCGGATTAGCCACGTAGCAAGAGTAGCAAATGCTACGGGCCCCGCGAATTGGGGGGCCCCGCGCTCCAACGCCTGTCTGACCGTAAAAAAATATCAATTGAGATAGGAGCGTACAAATATTTTGCATGCCTTAAGCGGGAAGCGCTTAGGCTATGCTTTACTCCCACCTCAAAATCTAAAACTCGATTTCGACTAGATTGGAACTGCAATTTTATAAATTTTTATTAAATAATTCTTTAGAATCGTGTTTCCCAAACGTAGAAATTGCCTTGCGCATTTATATGTCTCTCACGATCACTAACTGCAGTGGCGAACGTTCTTTTTCAACATTAAAACGTATTAAAAATGAGTTAAGGAACACGATGGGCCAAGAACGTCTTAATCATCTCATTTTGATGAATATAGAGCATGATTTGCTTAAAGAAGTCGATATTGAAAGTGTTATCTCTAAATTTGCCCATATTAAATCCAGAAAAGTTTATTTGTAACAGTTTTGTTTTATTTAATACCCTAAACTTGACAACCTAAAGCAGACCAAGGGCCTCTTGACAGAATTTGCTACAGGTCCCTCGCTGGCTTAATCCAGCACTGGTGGGTCCTACCAAATACTGCTGAAAGGACTGACGTCCACCTGGCAGGACAAATGATTATGAAACGAACGTCCTGCCGGCAAGAAGAGACTTATTTTTGGTGCCCGAACCTCTAGTCAACGCATTTTCCGCAATGTCCATTCTTTTAAGACTGTTTTGCAATGAGCCTTCTTGGTTCTTATTGAGATTTAGTACAGGGGAAGTTATGTAATTCCATGTTGAGTTTTCATCAGAATTTCAGGTTAGGGGGTTAGGGTTTATGACTCATGCCCGGGCTTTAACAACGAGGTCATATCGCCTACTACCAAAGCGCTCTTTCGTCACTCTGGTGGACATGAGCCCGACTCTACTGTGGGAGTCCTAAATTTTGCCTACCCTAAATTTTTATTCACGTAGGGTACGGGTCTTTAACGAGTACCTGACATCGTACAGGCTCGGGACCATCGCTTCGAATTTCAGGTTTTACGACGTTCTGAATCCAAAAATGAAAAAACAAAAAAAAAAAAGCAATGTACTTCTCCAGATTGAATTAATCAAAACCAGTCGACCGTTTGCGGTAATACTCAATAGTTGACGTTCATAGGGGCTGCTAAATGTTTATATATATTAAATTGAGAGGGCGCCGGTAGCTCAGTGGTATGCGTGCTTGACTTCTGAGCTCAAGGTTGTGGGTTCGTAGCCCGACCGAGGCCCTTAGTTTATTTTATCTGGGAGGTAAAATAAACTTAAGCACGCCGTCCTTCGGATGAGACGTTAAGCGATGGTCCCGAGCCTGTACGATGACGGGGGTTGTAAAAAAATGGTGTTATGAGTATGTGAGCAGATAACTGCTGATAAAATGCTCAAAAACCTTAATAACTGCCTATGTAATGATTCAACCTTCCACGCCTCAAACTTCTCTTGACTAAAACTTCAGTGAAATAATGAAAAGTTCTAGTTATTATATATTACCCCCCCCCCCCCCCCCCTCCCCTCCCCCCCCCCTGAGAGAGGTTTAAAGAAGAGCTGTGATAGGAGGGTGGCTGGTTATTGTAGCGGCCTGTCTGTAAGGGAGTTTGAAAAAAGGCACTTGAGAGATAAGTGCCTCTGGAAGAGGGGGATCGTTAAAGAAACCAAACATTAACAGATAGTCAGCTGTTTAGAGGGCTGGAGGTGTGGTTAATTAGAACTGAGAAGGCGCTGGGCGCTAGTTTTAGCAGGAGCACTCAGGGAGGGGGGAGTTAGGCAGGATGTGTGAGGGGGTGACATGGCGTAAAAAACTGTAGACTGTTAACTGTAGAAGTCAATTATAGGTTGTATTGAAGAAATGGCCGAGATAGTACATCCCCAGTGCGGATTGACTACGTTTCCACTCTGAAACCGATATATTCATTACATCACAGTTTTTAGGGTGTTTGAGGTGTCCCCTTCTTTGATCCATCCCTTCCATATAGTCGCTTTGGCTGAAAATAATACCTGGATGCACATATAAATTTCGAGGGCTCCGGTAGCGTGCTAACCTACCGAGCATAAAATCGCGGGTTTGAAATTGAAGCCCTTAGGTTTTTTATCAGGGTGATGAAAAAACCTTGACTACGCGTCCTTCGAATGGGACGTTAAGCGATGGTCCCGAGTCAGTTGCTCGTTAAAGAGGCGTATAGACACGCGAGCAACGAGCCGAACATTAGTCAGTGCGCATGCCTGGGGATGAAGTGCGCAGGCGCTAGACGAACAAGGTAGGCTCGGGGTCTGCTCCACCTGTTGTCGGTTTTTTGACGAACCATCCAAGGAATGTTCGGCTCGGGCTGCGGTGTGCGTAGACTGGTACCAAGCCGAACCGTCCCGAGCACTGTTGTTGTTTATAACCAATATTATAACCTTCTCAAATATTTAGGTTTTTGGAAGTGCACGTTCTTTTTTTTTTTTTTTTAATTAAATATGTATTTATAATTATTCAATAAATTATATTTTATTATGGCTTCTGAAGACTGGTCTCAGGAGCTTCCAATTCAGTTTGCTCAGGCTATGAGACAGTACCCAGTCATATGGGATTTAAAACACAAATTACATTTTAATATAATAAAGAGATCGGATGCTTGGGAGGAATTATTCAAACCCTTTTCCATGTCAGTAATGCAATTAAGAAGTAAATGGAGTCTCTTCAGGCATCGTTTCGCAGAGAAAAAAAGAAAAGAAATACATTGTGTGTTGTGTATATAGCGACAGGAAGAGGTAAGCTTGTTAATAAACCTATTTCATATTCATTTTGTAATAATAATAGCAGTAAAACGATTGTAATGTATCGATAGATGCCCACAACTGTGGACTGAAACTTAGGCTAACTTGTGCAGGCTATGTTCGTTAGTATGGTTGTGGAGCATCCAAATGCTCGGCTCGTCTCTGTTCGGCTTGGAGTGTGTTCCTTGAAAACTGCTCGGTTCGCTGCTCGCATGTCTGTACTAGCCTTAAAGACCCCTACTCTAGGTAAATAAACGTAGGTAGGCAAAATTTAGGTAGGATTCCCAAAGTAGTATCGGGCTCATGCCCACCAGAGTGACGAATGAGCTCTCTGGTAGTTGACGATATGACCTCGTAGTTAAAGCTCGGGCGTTAGTTATAATAACTGACAAACTCTCCGAAATAAATTTGAAATATGAAGGTTGCTTGAAATATATTTAGCTAACTCTCCGTAATTAAGGGTCAAACAGATAGGCAGGCAGAAATCAAAACAAAAAACCGCTTGTTTGAGCAAATAGTTTCCAAAAATATCTAATGTACAGACAACCCCCCCTTTACAATTTTTATGTACAACAGTTATGTTATTCGGTAGACATTTTGTTTCTAGAACTCTTTTAAGGCATTTCTTCCAGAGATGTCTTCAACTTGGTTTGAAAATATTTCGGGACACTTCCACGTTCCTACTTGTAAGTCAGAATGAACGTGAACTATTGTCACTGTTATGAAAGAAATGCCTAAAAAAAGTATAACGTCAAAAATATTGTCAAAAATATGTGGACAAATATGTGTGGGAGATATACGAGTATGGTGGACTGGACAGGCTGGAGGCTGTGTGGAGAGCGGCGCGATGAAGAGAGATCTAATGAAGCCTGATCTGTGGTGTCATCTACCCAACTTACATGGGGGCTGTTACTGACGGCCAGAAGAATGGAGAGGTAATACTGCCAAGGATCACCACCAGGTGCGCTCTGTTTGGATACTCCAACAAAAGGGGGCAGGAGTCAGCGCAGCCTCCTTTAAAATCCATAGCGCGAATTAATAAAATAAGTTTTCGCTCTCCCTCTTCGATACATCGACAGTTATTAGCGTTTTTGGCAGAAATTCAGAAAATCAATAGTCGTTTTTCTCACTGTTTTATTTCCACCAGAACCAGTTTTCAACGCAACTGCATCATCATCAGTGGCACTGAACAAATTAAAATTAAAAAAATTACGATGTAAAGAAATGTTTTTATGTTAGTCCATAACCCCATAAAGATGACACCAATTTTAATAATTTAAAGCTGGCAACACTGATAACTAAACTGAATAGTAAACAACTATGGTAACCCGAGGAGGGCATAAGTTGCCCAGAGAGGGGGGAGGGGGGGTGCAGGTGACCGGGAGGCCTGTTTGCCCTCCGATTAGCTCCTAAGTCTCTCCCCCTGTTTGCCTAGGTCCGCTCCAGCTTCCAGTACACTCCCTTTATACCTTGTCCAGACACCGCAACCTCTAACCTCTAACCTCCACTCTCTACAGCTCCACTCAGAAGAACCAATGTCATATAGAGTTAGATATTGTGATTCATGCTCAGACTTAAACTTTGAGCGCTCTTTCGTCACTCTGGTGGACATGAGCCCGACTCTGCTGTGGGAGTCCTAACTTTTGCCTACCCTAAATTTTTATTCACCTAGAGAAGGGTCTTTAATGAGTACTGACGTCGTAAAGGTTCGGGACCATCGCTTAACGTACCATTCGAAGGACGGCGTGCTCAAGGTTTTTTACCTATATTTAGATATCCAGGAAGCCTTACTTGTACATCTTGTGTCAGCAATCCCTTCCATGAACTACCACAATCTAATAACACAATTTTTGTCTTGAGTTTCACCGACTTAGTGATTAAAAAAAAAAAAAAAAAAACCGAAAAAAAAACCAATAACTGCTAATGTAATGAATGTAGAGGGCGCCGGTAGCTCAGTGGTATGCGTGCTTGTCTTCTGAGCTCAAGATCGTGGGTTCGAAACCTGACCGAAGGCCTTAGTTTATTTTATCTGGGAGGTAAAATAAACTTAAGCACGCCGTCCTTCGGATGGGACGTTAAGCGATGGTCCCGAGCCTGTACGATGTCGAAAAAGAAAAAAATTTAGGGTTGGCAAAATTTAGGACTCCCACAGTAGTGTCGGGCCCAAATGGTATATTTACTTTGGAGGGAGAGCGAAAACTTAATTGATTACTCCATGCTGGGTCATTGGCGCGGTTTGACCGCTTCCGATCTACAACGCTCATCCATGGCGGTTTTCCTGCTTTTCCATTTTCCGCTATCTCTTGACTATTATCATTTTCCCTTCTGCAGCGATCTCTTCCTGGTTTATCCTCTTCTATCTTCCTTCTCCTCTTCCTGTCTTCTCGCCGTTCTGCTTCCTTTTCGCTGTACTTAGCCAAATAATGTAATTAAAAGTAAGTTGATTTAAGTTGCAATAAAGTAACACGATGTATCATTGTCAAAATTGTCAGTTTAATTAATGAGCCACTCGTTAATAGGGCTATATCCTCGGCTACAAAGAAAAGCGAGCTCAGTTTTACATATGAAAGGTGGCCCAGACAAAGCAGACTGGGGTAGCTTGCTCCGGCCTGGCTCAGCTCTCTGTTTCACCAGCATCATGCTTGAGCTCCGTCAGAAAGCCAGCTTAATGAATCCCTTTCAAATTGTCTAATTTTTGAGGAAACCTGAGAATTTCATTACCATGAACTGCTTTCAAGTTATAAAGCAACAAACTGGACCATATTTAGCGCACATTCCGAGCCGACATTTTGAATCTTCAACATTTAAATTAAGTACAAAAAGTACTCCAACAATATACTTACCATACATACCCAGCATAGTGGGCTCAAGTTCGGGAGTTCGAAACCAGACCGAGTCCTTTAAGTTTTTTTTATCTGGGAGATGAGAACATATTGAGCATGCCGTCTTTTGAACCAATATTTAAAACTTCATCTTAATTTAGATGGAGTAATGTAGTAAGTAACAACGATCATTATTTAGTATTGCTCTATCAGGAGGAGCTGGCCAGGAGAGGCATCACCAGAGCACTGCCAGCAGCCCTGGGCAACCACGGAGAGGCACTTCAGAGGACTATAGACTTCTTTAGTGATATAAGACTAATGGACGAGCTATAATGCAAGCAAAAATGCAAAAATGTAAAACATAAAAAAAAAAAAATTATGTGTATATATGTATATGGATGTATGTCTGTATATGTATATATATATGTATGTCTGTATATATATATATATATATATATATATATATATATATATATATATATATATATATATGTATAGATGTGTGTATGTGCATATGTATAGTTATGCATCTGTCTCCATCCCAAAGTACTTAGATGCTTATGACCTAGATGTTGATCATCTATAACCCTAATCCTAATCATTATTTAGTGTTTTATTTCTCTAAGTAATGATTTTTGGTTTTGGCGTTTTCGCGCGTTGACTTTCTGACGTATTTAATAAAGCCGCAAGTTCAGCTGCTTCATTTGAGGCAATTAAGAATATGTGTTGCAATAAGAAGCATCATATTATGTGAGTAGGCTTTGATAAATGGTTATACAGGAGGCCTGGGAAAAACAAATAGAACCACCCACGGCCCACAACTAACTGTTTTTTTGTGTTGAGGGGGGGGGGGGGGGCTCTGTAATCCGGGACTTAACCGCATGTTGAGAGGGATCTGACGGGGGCAATATGGATTATAGAGAAGGGGAGTTAGCCCATTAGGACATCTCGACCCACCCCCAGATTGACTCACACCACCCCCACCCCCGTTATTATTTACAAGACATATTACCATCTAAACTAAACGACCCCCTCCCCTTGTAACAGCTATTCAAATACTCCCCTAACGCCTGATAACTCCAATAAAGACCCCATACGAAACATTAAATGTGTAAAAATGATATATTGTATTAACATTGTCTGTGGGGGTTGATTCTGTCTTCCCGGGGGATCACACCCTTAGATTAAATACTTATTTTACACGCGCTATCCTTATATTAAATACTAGCTGTGGTACCCAGCGTTGTTATACTTTAAATCATATATTTTCACTTCCTCTGGGGAATTACGTAATCTGGAATTCGATGTCAGATCAATGATCTTAACCCTTCCCTGCTAACTCTGCGAGAATCCTGAATTCCATTGGTTATTGTCACTCATGCCCGGGCTTTAACTATGAGGTTATATAGCCTACTACCAGAGCGATGTGGTCACTACAGTGGGTGTGATGTATAAAATTACACACATTGTAATTATTAATAATATATTATAAAATTAATTATATTTATTTGTATAAAAACAGTGAAGTAACTAAATTAGTAAATATTATTTATTTATATATACATAATATATATGCCAAAAATATAGAACAGAAAAGACTGAAATAGTTTCAGGAATTTAGTTTGTAAGATTTTTCTTTTAAATAGTTTGATTTCTGTTTGAATCTTAGTTTTTAATTTTATAATGTAGCTTTAAGTAAATAAACCCAATATTTGTTCTCTAATTCTATGCGATTCATTTTCCCTGTTAACCCAGTAGGTTAATTTATACCTTTGGATTACATTTAACATTTTTGCAAAATTTAGAAAAAACAATATGGCATCTCATTAGTAAATTTAAAAGAAATCCAAATGAAAAGTTTGTTAATTGAATTTTTTTTAAATATACCTGCTCTTTCTTCAAAATTGCAAGTCTTGAACTTTTGATATTTTTTTATTAGGACCCCTTTCGGAAACTACTGTAGAAATCAAAATTTAGTAGAAGACCAGGTATAAAATGTCTACAGAAAATGTGGTAATTTTATTTAACTATTTATTCTTTTTGTTTTAATTATCAATTTAATATTTATTTGTATTTAACATAAAATTCTTTATCACAATGGGAGACCTAAATGTTGCCTACCTAGGTTTATTCATCTAGGGTAGGGGTCTTTAACGATTACCTACCTGAGTTCGTACAAGCACGGGACCATCGTTTAACCTCCCATCCGAAGGACGGAGTGCTCAAGCTTTTCTCTCCTTTTGAACGTGTGATCTTGAGCTCAGTAGACTGACACGTTACCTCTGAGATAATGGCACGAGTTTTCAGTGAAACTTCATGTTTCCAACCCCTCCTGAATCCAAAAATGAATAAAAAAATGTGTGTCTATCTGTGGAAACAAGTACTCCCGACAGAAGCAATATATTGACAAGTATATTACGTGTTGTGTATGTGTTCTCAGGATCCAACAAGGACGACACCTATAAATTTTCGGCAGATTTGGCCCAAGGTAAGGAAGACCAGAGGATTAGGGGGCTCAAGCGCCTCTGTAACTGCCAATGTATCGACTAAATCGATTCCATATGAGAATCCAGAAGTCTCTGAGAAATCCGAAGCCAGCAGAAGTAGAATACTGAAGAAATCCGAAGCAGAAATCTCGGTAAACAGCAAGATACCTGTAGATTATTAAACAACAAATTTATTTTAGGATAGTGGGAAAGGTTGAAAGGATTCTGAGAAATAATTATAAAGATCAATAATGTTTTTATCAAATATATTTATTAAAATAAGCATGGAGTAAGTTCTTTTGACATGAAGACGTCTATTCGCTCGTTAAGCACAGTGAGAGCCGGTCAAACTTTCTTGTGTTATAAAATACCTTCAGATTTCAATCGCTAATAACTACGAGACTAATAATGTGATAACAACGGTTGAGGTCACAATGGATAGAGCATGTCTGTACGTGTTTGTTTTGCCTGTGACGTTATCGTGCTAGTGTGGGCGCCGGCGGATGATTGTTGCGAATTAGCGTTGTGTAAAATTAGAAATTAGTGTAGTGTGATAACGCGTTTAGATAGAACGTTGATTCGGGTGTCATTGAAAAGAACTTGAGTAGCACTACTAGGAATCAAAGTGAAACAATAAAAATATTCTCCGAAATATATGTAAAAATTGGTATTAAATTGAAAATTGCAAAAAAATTAAAGATGTCTCATATGAATCGTAAATATGCGCATCAAAAGGAATTTAAAAAACCTAAAATGTCTAGTACCGAGCAAATGCAAGAGCTACGGCAGCATCGAAAAGAAAATGAAAAAACGGCGCAAAGACGTTTTCACGGAAAACCTACGGCGTGGACCTTGACAACGCCTTAATGTTTTTTGTGTATTTTGCAACCTCATGTCATCTTAGTTTTTCAAAACTGTTAAATCTCTGTGAACCCACGAACCTTAAAAATAAGAAATAGAATGAAGAAGAACAATATTTGACAATTAACATTAATCAATTTAACATGGTGATGACTCCTGGGGGAGCCCAACACTCTTTAACATGGTGATGACTCCTGGGGGAGCCCAACACTCTTTAACATGGTGATGACTCCTGGGGGAGCCCAACACTCTTTAACATGGTGATGACTCCTGGGGGAGCCCAACACTCTTTAACATGGTGATGACTCCTGGGGGAGCCCAACACTCTTTAACATGGTGATGACTCCTGGGGGAGCCCAACACTCTTTGACCACCAAATAAATTTAACATGGTGATGACTCCTGGGGGAGCCCAACACTCTTTGACCACCAAATCAATTTAACATGGTGATGACTCCTGGGGGAGCCCAACACTCTTTAACATGGTGATGACTCCTGGGGGAGCCCAACACTCTTTAACATGGTGATGACTCCTGGGGGAGCCCAACACTCTTTGACCACCAAATCAATTTAACATGGTGATGACTCCTGGGGGAGCCCAACACTCTTTGACCACCAAATAAATTTAACATGGTGATGACTCCTGGGGGAGCCCAACACTCTTTGACCACCAAATCAATTTAACATGGTGATGACTCCTGGGGGAGCCCAACACTCTTTGACCACCAAATCAATTTAACATGGTGATGACTCCTGGGGGAGCCCAACACTCTTTGACCACCAAATAAATTTAACATGGTGATGACTCCTGGGGGAGCCCAACACTCTTTGACCACCAAATTATTGTTATTATTTAAATAATCATTTTTTTGTAAATAAATGAAGAATCCAGATATCCGAGGATATTCGCATTCCTACGGTATTGATATGGAGGAAAGCTAGAGCAGGTAGCAGAATGTAGACTGGCTGTAATTGGCTGAAGCTGAAGACAGAAGACGCTAACTCCTGAGAAGAGCGTCAGAGCACCACTTTAAGATTGATGAAGCCCCCCCCCCCCCCCCCCCCCCCCCTCCCCCCCCCCTCAGCCTCATGACAACCCTCTAATTAATAGACTTATGCTAATTCAGATCACGAGATGTTTTTTTCTTTGTTTCTTTGAAAAATGGCTCTTTGATGGTTTCAAAAAACTCGCTCTAATTCATTGGGTTCTTTTCTCAAGAGGGTGATTGTTATGGATCTGCCTAACACTGGTGATGTCTGATCATTGCGCATTCCCTCCTTGTCACATTATCATATGAACAAACACTACTATTACTTCTGTAGTGTGGTATCAGTGTCGAGTAGTTTGAAGAGGGTCATCGGGTAATTACTTCACCAGAGCCTTGGAAACAAGAAAAAAAAACACTCGTCAATGAATCAGCGTCTATGTACTTCCCCAGCACACATAAACAACTACGATTTCGCTCTCCATCGAAAACCAACAGAAAGGACTGACTGAAAATCGTTATCTGTATCACTCAGGGAGCTTTGGATCCTCATTCAAAGTTCCAAGTTCCATGGCAGTTAGTGTTTGTGAGTTAGGTCCTCCCCCATAGTCTCTCTCTCTCTCTCTCTCTTCCCTTGGGCCGATTTGACTGAATTTCAATAGGTGTCGTTCTAACGGGGCCTCGGAACCCAAGAGGTAGTGTGCTAGCTTAAGAGGCGTATAAACACGCGAGCAACGAGCCGAACATTAGTCAGTGCGCATGCCTGGGGATGAAGTGCGCATGCGCTAGACGAACAAGGGAGGCTCGGGGTCTGCCCCACCTGTTGTCGGTTTTTTGACGAACCATCAAAGGAATGTTCGGCTCGGGCTGCGGTGTGTGTAGACTGGTACAAAGCCGAACCGTCCCGACTTGACCCGAGCACTGTTGTTGTTTATAACCAATATTATACACCTTCTCAAATATTTAGGTTTTTGGAAGTGCACGTTCTTTTTTTTTATTTTTTTATTAAATATATATTTAAATATTATTCATTAAATTATATTTTATTATGGCTTCTGAAGACTGGTCTCAGGAGCTTCAAATTCAGTTTGCTCAGGCTATGAGACAGTACCCAGTCATATGGGATTTAAAACACAAATTACATTTTAATAAAATCAAGAGATTGTATGCTTGGAAGGAATTATCCAAACACTTTTCCATGTCAGTAATGCAATTAAGAAGTAAATGGGAGTCTCTTCAGGCATCGTTTCGCAGAGAAAAAAAGAAAAGAAATACATTGTGTATTGTGTATATAGCGACAGGAAGAGGTAAGCTTGTTAATAAACCTATTTCATATTCATTTTGTAGTAATAATAATAATAGTAGTAAAACGATTGTAATGTATCGATAGATGCCCACAACTGTCGATTGAAACTCAGTTTGGTCAATATGTAGTGGCTACTTTATTATATATTATTTCGTCGCGTCTTCTTTTCATTCATAGCCGCATTAATATAAATGTAAGCTAGTGCCGCTACACGTTTCTTCTTCATTTTTGATAAATAAGTAGGCACCTAAAAAAGTGTTCATTTTAAACAATTTACATGTAAAAATAAATTACGTATCATAATAAATACGTATCCTTATTAATTGTACTACAAATATGTAAATTAATTACGTAAGTAGCTACCTACCTTGAGCATTTTCTGATTGAAGACTTTAAATAATAATAAAATGAAATACAAATAAACGTAAATTTGTTATCTGCAGGTTAACTTGTGCAGGTTATCTTCGTTAGTATGGTTGTGGAGCATCCAAATCCTCGGGTCGTCTCTGTTCGGCTTGGAGTCTGTTCGTTGAAAACTGAACACATACTCGCATGTCTGTACTAGCCTTTACTGAGCTCAGAATCGCGGTTCAAAACCAGTTGAGGCCCTTAGGTTTTTTACCTGGGAGCGTTGAAGACGTTAAGCGATGGTCTCGTGCTTGTGCGATGACAGGTACTTGTTAAAGACCACCACTACCTTAAGTAACTAAACCTGGGTAGGCAAAATTTAGGGCTCCCAGTGTAGAGCTTAGGTCCCTGGGTGTTAAAACATTTTAATTAAGTGCAGGAACTCTTTCTTGTAGGCAAAACTAGTCGTCGGTAAATCAGAGGCAATGTACTTCCCCAACGCGGATTAATCAAAAAAGTTCCCGCTCCTCCTTACACTAAAAGCCGCCTTGATACATTGAACATCGGCAGTGTCGTTCTTATGGGGTTTTGGATACACATATAAAATTTCGTATAGATATATTGGTTCTATTGGGAGCTATCGTCTTGAATTTTTTCATTTTTGGAATCAGGTAAAATATGTAATGCCGGTCAAAATTCAACATAGAATGAATAGCCGAAGAAGTAAAAAATCAAGAGAGCGATTGGCAGTTTAGCAAAGTAATTTTACTATCTCGTCCCCCTCCTTGGAGACGTAGTAGTTAGTTGGTTAGTTATGTGACGTATGCCCGGGATTCGAGGTTGGTGACCCCCATGTCATCTGAACAGAAGTCGATTAATTCGCTCTGAGGTTGCTTTTTACACTATTTTTTAGTATCAATGGAAAGTAGGTTGATTAGTTCCCCCGTTTGTTACTTGTAGTTGGGGATCTCTTGTATGCTATAATTGATCCTTCTGACGGGACGGCCCAGACTGGACGATACGGAAGGACAAACAAGACAACTATGGGCAGTGTTGTTTACCGATCATGTCCGGTCAGCTGGACCCTGTCTCAGAGGCTTCGCAGGTTCACATCCTAACAAACATAACCAGAGGTTGACTTCCGTCTGTTTGGCCGATATACACACTACAACAAAAGTAGCAAACACTCTCAGGAAGTAGCCATCACTTCCTCTAGTCTCTGCTACATCCGGATCTAACAAGGGGAGTTCTTCAGGAATTGTTCAAATTTGGCTGCCAACGTAAAAAAAAAAAAAAGGTCAACGAATCTACTGGAATTTGTAAACAGATCATTATAAAATTAAAGAAAATGTCTTAGTTAGAAATTTATTTAGCGAGGGTTTCGTAGATATTATGAGGTGCTGGTAGCTTGCCTAATGGGCAGAAGATGGCAGGTTCGAAACCCGGCCGAGCGAGCCCCTTAGGTTTTATATGTGCAAGGTGAAAAAAACCTTGGGCGGGTATCGACAATCATCACTGTAATGTATATCGACAGACGAAAACAAAGCCCTTCAGAAGAGAAAAGCCAGCCGCGATGTTTTTTTACTCCAAAGTCATAAAATATTATCCAATATCGTAAAATCGGTTAACCCAATAAAATCGGATCCAAAAGTCCACCTCAGTTAACCGCAACATTGGAAAATTGAGGTTTTACTGTAGACGTGAAATTGACGCATCACTCCAAATAACGTTGGAATAATATGACAGAGTGAACTAGATTGGTATCATATAATCCCCCAGTTATAGCCCAGACTACACATGGAAGGGGTCCGACTAAATCCTGGGATTAGAGTGTATTGAGGATGGAGGAGGGGGCGCTAGTGAAAGGGGCCGGGTTGCCATGGTAACTCTGGTAATTGGCGGTCCTTATCACTCCCGCCCCCGCCAAAACCTCCCCCCCCCTCCCTCCTTCCCGGGTAATTGTTCTCCATTTTCTACTTCCCCACTCAGATAGGGGTTGGGAGGGGGAAGCTCCCTAAGTTTTCATTCATTCCATTGAAAACACTCCCAGTTTTCCTTCCTCTTCTACACGTCATCATACTTTTAATTAATAAGTAATTTAATCAGAAGGCTTTTGTGAATAAAATGAAGATATTTTGTACATTGCTATAAAACATTTGAAATGCTGATGTATTTTCGGAAGTGACAGTGGCCAGCATATCTGAGCGGATATGTAGAAAGGCTTCTTACGACGAAAATCAGCTTTAAAACGAAAAAGATGCGTTTTAGGACTCCCACAATAGAGCTAACAGGGAAGAGTTAAGAGCATTGGATGCTTAGGTCCCTAGGTGTACACAAGAATATACCTTAGATCTTCTTCAAAGGAAAATTCACAGAGCCCCCAAAACTGTAGATCCGCCACCGTCCGGTGTTTAAAGATCGAAGATGAAGGATTAGGACAACCCTAAGAAGGAGGATGCCTCTAATACCAAATCTTGAAGTATTATCCCCCAATACCATGATTGATATTGGACGGCCCTTATTGACACTACACTGGCCACACTACCCCCTGTTATCCTTATAATCCCTTCGACTTATCGTTAACCTTATCCTCCATTGTGCTGTCCTTTTCGGTTATTAAATTTCATATATCACGACCCTAATGACATCCAAAGCCCTATGTTTTTATGTGGGGGTGTGTGGTTGCATTATGCGTTTTATAATTCCCAACGACGTTCCTTGATGACTAGTCACTGTGTAATATTCATGACAGTGATTCATATATCATTTCGTCGTTCCCTTGGTTTAAGACAAAATCTTTATAACGGCTAGATATTCAGCTATAAACATTTCTCCTCTTAATGCACAACTTAAAAGCAGGAAATGCGCAAATAATAACAGAAAAATATATGAAAGGCAGCAAGTTGGCTGCCGGAAGTGTTGTGAGAGAGGTTGTCAAAAGGACCGTAAGATCGTGTGATGAGCTGCTCAGTTCCAGATGTTCCTTAAAAAGATCTTTAATTCGGAGACACATGTGATATCTTACTTAATTATTATTATTTTTTTGTTATTTATCTTTCTTTTCATATTTCGCACATTATGAACTGATGAAGGGACGTAAGAACGAAAAATCACCATGAAAAAGACGCTTCTGAAAGAACTATAAAAAATATTCATTATAGTTTAAATTAAATTAAAAACTTTATCTACTGTATTAATATTTTTGTACTAATTTATTCTCTAGTATTTATTTATTTATTTAACCCGTTATCATTACTTTCGATAACAAAATACAGACAATTCCAACTCTCCCTCAACTAATCAATGGCAAAATAGACTGGGACACATTTCGAAATGAACTGGACAAGTCTCTACACATACCAACAGATTACAACGTGACAGACAAAATTGAAAAAGCTATAACTGACTTTACGCAGCATATCAAATCATCCATAGCCAGTGCAACAGTCAAGAAAAACAGTGACAAGAGACAACGACCACATCATCCCATTCCAAACTACATACTAAAACTAATTCAAGACAAAAACAGATTACGACATAACTGGCAACGTACCAGAGACCCAAACATTAAACAACAACTGAACCGACTGACACGTCAAGTGAAATGGGAACTGGACTATCTACGAATTGACAACTATCGCCAGCACTTACAGAACATAACTCCAGGAGACCCAAATCTGTGGCGAGAGACGAAACGGATACTAATACAGACCAACTCCATCCCTCCATTAAAACGGACTGACGGCATCGCTGTGACTGACGACGAAAAATGTAATGTTATAGCGCGACATCTCGAAAACACTTTTACACCCACCATCATCAGCAATTACCACACGCCGGAAATCACATACTTCAAGATTCACCCTCCACACACAGCAGAGTCACCTTTACAATTCACAACACCTTCAGAAATCGAACAATTACTTCACAAATTACCTCTTCGGAAGGCGCCAGGCGATGACCTGATTCCAAATCTGGTTCTCAAGAATCTATCTTCAAAGGCTGTGGCGTACCTGACCAGCGTTTTCAATGGTTGTCTTCGATGCGGGTACTTCCCACAACAGTGGAAGAATGCCATTGTCACTGTATTCCACAAGAGCGGCAAGCCCAAGGACGAAGCATCTAGCTACCGACCTATTAGTCTCCTCAACACTCTCTCAAAGTTGTTCGAGAGGGTCATCTACCGTCGGCTGTTATGCTTCCTCCAAGACACCAACTGTATTCCCCACCACCAATTTGGATTCAAGCCGAAACACTCGACTGTTCACCAGCTGCAGCGAGTCACAGAATACATTGTCACCGGCTTCGAGAGGAAGGAGTACTCTGTAGGACTCTTCCTCGATGTGGCTGCTGCATTCGACAGCGTATGGCACGACGGCCTTATCTTCAAGCTTTGGAGGACGGGAGTTCCTCTGTACCTCCAACGGATCATCATCGGGTTCCTCTCTGAACGGACGTTTCAGGTCAGAGTGAACTCCTCCATCAGTGGGAAGACGTCCATACATTCCGGAGTACCACAGGGGGAAATTCTAAGTCCGATACTGTTCAACCTCTACTGTTACGACATGCCAGACTCTCCATCTACGCTGTTGGCTACTTATGCCGACGATACGATGCTTGTGTCTCAACACAAGGATCTGTCTTTGGCCGCAGTAGCCCTTCGGAGGAGTGTGGAGAGTGTGACAGAGTGGTTCGACAGGTGGAACTTGAAGCTCAATACTGCCAAAACGGAAGCCAAAGTTTTCTCACTTCGTAAAATTAACACTAACACACTAACACCACTTAAAATCAATAATACAGACATACATTGGACACCCAATGACCAAACAGTCAGATATCTCGGCATACACTTCGACACTAAACTTACTTGGACACAACACATAAACAAACAACTCACACGAGCATACACCCGACTGACACAATTATACCCACTCATAAACAGAAACACTCCACTCAAGCACAAATGTACTACACTTCTTTACACCTCATTACTCCGACCACTGCTCACATACGCTTGCCCTGTCTGGCTGGGGGCCAGCAAAACAAACATTAACAAATTAAGGAAGTTTGAAAACAAGGTTCTCCGATTGGCAGTAAAGGCCCCTTGGTTCGTCCGAAACAGTCAAATCGGGAGTGCCGGAAGTTGCAGACCATATCACCCAGGTTACACAGCAGTTCCACGATGGTCTTGTCGATGTGCCGGCCGCTACCTTCTTCACCCTCGGTCGGACCACCCCCAACAGGCGACTCAAACCTCGGCTATACCAGCACATTATATAACCCTTCTATATAATATGCTTTGTTTCTCTTTTAATGTGTAGAGCACTAAGTGTGCTGAGCCAATAATTTTTTTTTTTTTTTTTTTTTTTTTTTTTTTTTTTTTTTTTTTATTTATTTATTTTATAACATTTGTTTTTTTGCCCTTATGTACGATGTATATTCGCCATGACTCTTATAATGGTGTTACCTAGTTATTTGCGACATCCATGGCCTCGGGAGGGAGTTCTATCTGCGAAATAAAACTCACTCCCAGACGACATTCTAACCCATCCGGGAGTGAGTTCTATTTCGTAGATGGAACTCGCAAATAACTTTAATAATCTTTGCCGACTAAGCAGAAAGTTCGAAGTTTAGGTTTTTTTAAAACTAATTATGAAGGGAAAAGTTACAATTTAGACCGTAATCGGAGAACAAGGGCATTAAACAGAGAGAAAAAAAATAGAAGCGGGGGGCCATGGAATGAGAACATTGTAATTTTTTAATAAAAGAAATGTTTGGAGAGAAGGTGAGAAGAGAACATAGCAGTTTAATTGTGCCATAAATCAGGGGCCCCCGAAAGTGTGGGGGGGGGGGGGGGGGTGTAAAAAAGCACCACTTTTCAGAAAGTCGGATCATTTTGGAGGTCTCATAATTACGAAAAAGGGTCCAGATAAAGAGGGTTATAATTCAGAAAGTAGTCGAGCGAAAATTCATTCTCCCGGAGGAACCTTCTCTCTCTCTCTCTCGTTCTCTCCAGGAATAAATTCCCGTTTTTCCAGGCTGGAGGACCCCAGGGATATATAAGGTAAGCGAAGCTAAGCGGTAATGTAATTACGGTTGGGGGGGGGGGGGGGGGGGGGGGGAGTTTGGTTTACCATATAGAGGCCATATTGTAAATATTAACAAGATGGAGGTGTGGCGGATCCTAGGAGGAGAGATGGGGATATGGTGCATAGAAATGTCCTAATTCCGGGACTCCTCTCTTCGTATCCTGAGCAGACCTCACTTTATACAGATAGCTTCGTAGATCAGACCCACATCTGCTAAGCACATATTTTGAATTTCTTATCCACGGTTCGGTTTCATCTTAGTTTTGTCTTGGAAAGATGGAGAAATAATATATTCTTTTTTTTCTTATCTCTTTAATGTCTTTTCTACCATAACTTCCCCAGCTATAAGAATATAGGGAAATTTATGTAATCCTTCTGAAATTCGATCTTGAATTTTCATCGGAACTTTATATATGATCCCCTAATTCCAAAAGTTAAAAAAAAGTCGGTGAATTACACTTGAAATTTAAAACAAAAATTTCACATATGCTAGATTTTAACTGAAATCAGAGCCTGAATACAATTTTCAAATTACCTCTTATATTTATGGCGTAATCCAAAATCTCTTCTGATAAAAGTTGTGGAGAAAATCAAAAGGTACATTTTATGTGAAATAAATTTTTCCGAAAGTAGTCCGGTTTTTGAGATATATGCTGAAAACCTTCCTAAAAATGACATTTACAAACTCATTTTGTAACCTTCTGCTTGATTTATGCAAAAACGATTGGTCCTTTGGAAAACTAGGCCCTGACAAAAAATGTTCCATAGTAAATATAAATAGCAATATAAACAACGTTATCCAAAGAATGTACAATAAGTTTGAAGCCTTCTGTGTGTCTGTGTTTGTCTGTGGCATTGGAGCTCCAAGACGGCTGAACCGATTTCAAATTTTTTTTTTCGTTGGAGTTTGAGCTGAAATGTTTATAAGACCAAGCCCTTCCCCCCCAAGCTTTTCTTTTTTGGAACATACATTTATACAATAAAGAATAAAAGCAAGAGCAAACACCAATCAAGTGTTTATGGATCACTCCCACCCCTTCCACTTTATCAAATTCATTTCAAACTGGCATCACTGCGTGTATTAAAGTCACTCCCTGAATTACGGAGTATAATGAAAAGAAACAAAAAACAGCTGATGCCAAAACATAACTTTCTTATACTCAGTAACGCCAATTTGAGGTAAACTGAGGAGGGGAGGGAGTGATAAGTGTAAACGTTGTCGGTGAATTTCATGTCGATATGTTCATTACAACGGCAGTTATTGAGATTTTTTAGTTGAGCCCCCCTCCCCTTCAACAAATTCCGCTGAAAATTAATAGGTGCTTTGCTTAGAGAGCTTTGAATTTACATATGAAATTTCGTGTCAATACATTCATTACAATGGCAGTTATTGGAGCTTTTATATAATATATTTTAGCTGAAAATGGATAGGTGTAATCTTTAGAGGGTTCTAAATACACATATGAAATTTCATGTCGATACATTCATTTTATCGGAAATAATCATGTTACACACACATTTTTGTATCCAGGAAATCAGAAAAAACATGAAATTCCGTTGAAAACTCAGCATTGATTTTTGACTGATTACATAACTTTCCTTTTCTTTACTTTTTTGAAGGTAAAACGTGATTGGTATAAGAAAATCCCATTATTTTGGATATTTTAGGCACGTTTGAAAAGTAAAAGACTTTGGTACATTCTGAATAAATGTAAAAATGTGCCTTGATGTGTGGATACTGGGAGCAATGCAAGAATGCCGCGCCCCTACCAGAAGCGAATAAAGACAGCCAACTTTGGATCAAGATCTGCACAGACTCACCTTACCTGCTCATGCCACAGATCTCAATACTGATAAACATAAGAATTATTCTCCACTACCTTTTTATTTATTTATTTATTTTCTTCCATGTATGCAATCAGATGTAGCTCCAATACATTCCGTATCTACATTACATCTTTTGATGTCGGTAAATTCAAATTGAATTGGCCAAATCGTGGGCGGATGGATACTTTACTAAAGTCAAGCTGAGCTGTAGTTTGTAAACATAAATTCTTAAAACATTTTATATAACGGGGTTAGAATCAAAACGGTCTAAGTGCCATTTTTAAAATTTTGAAGAAAGTGTGCATTAAGTTCTTAAATGATTTAAAAAATCTATAATTTATCGAAACCGGAAATATTTTGTCTTCTGCTTTTATGGTGAAAGTTGCTGTTAGCAAACCATAAAATTGAATAAAAATCTTAATTTCAAGGTCACTATTGATATGTTTAAGTTACTTGTTCATGTCACCAAAATGGTATAAGTGATTTGCCACTAGATCTCACTTGTACAACTTTTTTCCTGAACAGAACTATCATTTTTGTACCCAATTATGCACTTAACGAAAAATTTTCCAAAATGTCACTTGGACCATTTTGATTCCAACCCCAACATTTAATGTTGTCTAGCGACCGTAGAATATTTACTCTATGACATTCGGCAAATTTTGTAAGCTGCTGAACAAGGAGAAAAAATTCAAATGTCAACCTAGCCAACAATAACTGGAAACTTTTGAGGGATTACAACAAAATAATAATAATAATTATTGTCATTGATGTAATCGTTAAACACATATTACAACTGTATTGTTGGTGAATCATCTGCGATATACTTCCCCAGAACGAATTAATCAATTAACTTTTCTCCCCCCTCTAAAACCAGTCAAGCATTTACGCTAATATTCAACAGTTGACTTACATTGTCGCTCTTAAATCCTCAAACTAAATTTTATATCGATAAATTTATTACATCGACAGTTATTGGGATTTCTGAGTTGAGCCCCCTCTTCTGGACCCCTCCCTTCGTCCAATTTCGCTGAAAATTAATTAATAAGTATCGACCTTTTGAGGTTTTGTATTCAAATATGAAATTTTATATCGATATATTCATTCTATTGACAGTTATTGTAGTGTTTGAGTTAAGCCTCCCCCCTCATCTCCCCCTTCCCTTCGGCCAATTTGGATGAACATTGAAAGTTGTTGTTCTTATTAGGTTCAGGTCAAACATATAACCTTTTGTATCGATACATTCCTTCTATAATTTTTTTTTCATATTTATAATCTGGATATCGGGAAACATGAAAAGTATCATTTCACTTTGTTTAATCCGTCCAAGGTTCATGTATTTCAAAACCATGTAATTATTATCATCAAAAGGCAATTTTATTCAAAAAGTGTGAAATTGAGAATATTAAGCCAATTATTTTCTTTTTTTCTTTATTACTGTCTATCTGAAAAACATTGTTTTATTGAAAGTAAATTCCTGGATGATTTTTTTAAATTTTCCATTTGTGTAATATATTTCATTTTAAGACAATAAAGTTTAATTTCAACTACTAAAAAGTTGGGGGCCATGGTGGCCGTGCGGGCTAGAGCGTAGGGCTTTGGTCGCATGGTCACACCATGGTTTGCGGGTTCGAATCCCGTCCGGGAGTGAGTTTTATTTCGTAGATAGAACTCCCTCCAGGGGCCATGGATGTCTTAAATAATTATAATATAACACATTGACATGGCTAATATGCACCGTACATAAAGCAAAAAAAAAAAAAAAAAAAAAAAAAAAAAAAAACTACTAAAAAGTTGACTTTTTTATCACCTAACCTTATCGTTTAAATTGTTTTATTTATTTTTCTCAACTTGTTTGTAAATAAATTCCTAATATTTTTGTGAATTGTATAAACACAGAGTTGGTAAAGGACAGGTTAAAGTAGGCCTATCAAAGTGCTGGCCCTTTTTCTGTGATGTTCTTCCCGTTTGGCACATTTTGGACCAGAAGGCACTTACAGTTTTGTTGAAATTACCATATGAACTTACAGATAAAGGAAGGGAAGTATTAGAACGTATTCAATGAATAAAATGAACTCAAAAAACAAATTTATTATTAATACTTTTTTTGTATTTAGTTATTTTAAGCCACAACTATACAAAAAATGCACAACCAGCGGCTGGGCTGACATGTACTATACAAAAATAAAATAATAAAAATAAATATGACATGAGAGGCTTGAGAGAGGAAAAACAGCCAGCGGTGAACCCTCATGACATCACTTCATACCAGATCTCTATGCCAAACTCTCTTTAATCTTCTTGAGGGATTGTGGGGTAAATTTGTACTTGAGATTTTGTGAACTTCCGGATTGGTGTGTAAGTAAATTTTGGTGTAGAAACGTTGGTATAAATGTTTAATGGTTGTGTCTATGGGTGTGATGTTCAAGTAGCGGTGTAAAGTCTTGTTGCTGACGTATTGTGGGCATTGCTTGATCGGTCGGAGAGTCTTGGATTGAAATACCTGTATTCTTTTGATGTTCGAAGTCTTGGCTGTACCATATATTTGTAAGCCATAGGTCCAGAGAGGTCGGAGAAGATAGGTATAACAATTCAGTTTTTGTCGAGTAGATAATTTAGAACGCCTATTCAAAATACTGTACAATAGTCTAAGTCGCCGGTCTAGTGTGAGTCGTGTCGTCCGAGTGTGAGGGTTCCAAGTCAGCCTTCTATCGAGGGTTAATCCTAAATATTTTACGGAAGAGGTATGAGGATTTATTATTAATAAAATGTTTATCAACTGCGATAAAATACATATCAGTATCTTCTCTTGAGTTGCTTGCGTGGTTTTGTAGCTGGAAGAGGAGGGGAGATATTTTCTAGGGGAACTTTCGAATTCTCAATAGACACAGGATCACAGTCATTTTCGCCAACTGCCGCAATCTGAAATGAGAAACATTTGTTCATTAGATAAAGGAAAATAAATAAGTCTCGAAATGAGGTAAATAGATGTACATCTCGTTTGTGAAGCCAAATCATTAAAAATAAGGCCGCAACATAAGCTCTACACAATTTTTAGTTAGTGCGTGAAATCCTAAAAATACTAAAAATGAGTGCAATCAACAACACGAGAACTTTAGTACATACAGATACTGAAGTGACGAATATGTCATTTCGAACATCAGTTTTCAAGTTTCAGATTCTAGTTTCACAAATTATTGATAGAATATCGTATAAAACGTGAAATATTTACAGGAAAACATGGAAATTAGTGCTGTTCGGCTCCCATATATTTGTCCCTATTTAGAAAAATATCCGCATCAAATTTTTGATCGATTACATAACATCCCCTATACGAAGTAGAAAGTGGTCGGTGAATGGCCAGCATGAAATGAGGAAGGTCGCTCCTTCAAGAGCTGCTAATATATTATTGATTAGTTAGTTATTGTGACTCATGCCCGGGCTGTAACTTGTGAGGTAATATCGCCTACTACCAAACCTACTACTTACCTGCCCTGTTGCTCTGATGGACTCGAGCCCGACTCCAACAGTGGGAGCTTTAAATTTTGCCTAGTGTCACACCAGTGTTTACCTAGGGTAGGGTCTTTAACGAGAGTACTTGACATCCACAGGACGGCGTGCTCAAGGTTTTCTTGTGACTAATTCTGGTTTGTCAGAAAAATAATAATTCCAGCTCACAACAGAGAAGTTAATCCACAAAAAGATTACTTTAAAATTGTTTATTAAAAGAAACAAAATAAAAAAAATTGTTTAAAATTCAAATTAACTATTTATGATAAAATCACAATAAATAAATTTAATAATATCAAATAATATTTGAGATTACAAACAAGAAGTTATGGCCACATTATGTTGGCAGTTGTAGTATTTTTTTTAAATTCTTTATTCTTTCACATTTTCTTCGTCCCTTATTAGTTGAAACATTTAAATATTCCTATGTAGATGACATTTGAAAAAAATGTCATGAATCTGTTTTTTGATTATTATTTAACTTTAAAGACATTATTAAGAAATAAAATGTGAAAATATATATAAGGACGGATGTGATACCAATTAGCATAAGAATGTACGATATACTCGTATACAGTTGATACGTTTTGATATAGAATACTGATAAAATAATTAGTAATGTTAAAGAGAAAAAATAACAGAAGAAATATAATACTGAAATTAAATAAAATAAAAATGCAGTAATCTGGAGGGGAATGCAATAGACTGAAATTGTTAAAGTGTGCATTTAGTAAGATAAGGGGAGGAATGTGTGCATTTTGTGGGCAGACTTGGAGCAGGCCAGACAACAGGAATCTGATAACAGGTATAATATGTGGGAGAATCGGAATCGGAAACCGATTTGAAAAGAGGGGGATATCCTCAAGGACATCGGAGAATCTACCTACTTCAGTTTATTAACAGTTATTCAACAGTTTTTGGATCTCACAGTGAAACCAAATCGGTAGGTCACAAAAAAATAGTATCCTCTCTGGAAAAGCAGAACTTTCACAATACGCCACTAGCTTTCCCAAGTACCTAGTTAGTTAATTATTGTGACTCACGCCCGGGCTTTAACTTCGAGGTCATATCGTCATAAACATGAGCCCGAGTCGTAAATTTTGCCTACCCTAAATTTTTATTTTCTTTTTATCGGATTTATTCAAGAAAATAACTTACGCGCTCACCCAGATAGTAAGACTTAATGAAACTATCCCCACTTCGTCAAACATGTTTTCCTGAACACGATGACGGGTGTCCCGACATTTTCGTATGTTTTCAAAAAATGAAGAGCCACCTAGGCTACATCCTCACGAAGAAACTCCACACTATAATTCCCTGTATGCTGAAACTACCTCAGCACTCAGCGATTTCCTTTTAGGAAAATTGTTTTAGTTAAAAGCCAACATTTCCTTTCTCAAAAAGTATTTTTTTAGTATGCAAAAAATCTGCTTTTATTAGCAAAGATACAAAAAAAAAAAAAAAAAAGAAAATGTCTTCTAGGTTGTGCCAAAAAATAGCAATAACAAAATACGTTTTTTGACAGCAGACTGTTCGTATCATCGGTCATGAATAATACACATGTTTGCTTCGTGTCAATATCAGCTTTGAGTGATTTATTCTCTGTTCGTTCTCTCTTCCATCTTTTGGGAAAGTTCGAAAATAAATATTTTTGATACAGTTTTGAATATGAAAGGACTTCTATTTGTAGCCAACACCACAATATGTAACAGTCTGTTCATAACGGGCAATCCTCAAACTATTGATGAAGATCTCAGGCTCCACAAAGGACCGGTTCTGGCTAGGAAAAGGAAGAGGAGTATACGAACTTTCAGGCAACTGTGTAACTCTCTATGTTAGTCAAACAGGAAGAAAGAGGAGTATACGAACTTTCAGGCAACTGTGTAACTCTCTATGTTGGTCAAACAAGAAGAAAGAGGAGTATACGAACTTTCAGGCAACTGTGTAACTCTCTATGTTGGTCAAACAGGAAGAAAGAGGAGTATACGAACTTTCAGGCAACTGTGTAACTCTCTATGTTGGTCAAACAGGAAGAAAGAGGAGTATACGAACTTTCAGACAACTGTGTAACTCTCTATGTTGGTCAAACAGGAAGAGAAGTTCCATCTTCATTGGCTGGTCACAAGGAACAGGCAGGAGCCAGTGTGGACATCAGGGCAAGTGCCTTGGGATATGGAGACGGAATACCGCAGTCTGGCGGAGGATAGAGGAACTCGCAGAGGGGGGGGGGGGCAAAGTTAGGCTACGAGGGTGGGGGGTATAGACTCCCGGGGGCACAGCCCGCAGTTTCCGTAGTTAGCGTTGCAGACTTTTTGTTATTAATTTGGGAGACCCGGAACTCTAGAGGTAACCACTGACTGTAATACTTAAGTTGACAACATGATCAGCAAAAACCCAAAGCGCAGCAGCAGCAAATGCACGCTGTGGTTTCTGTGCTTTTAGAATTAAATAACTCACATCCAATAGCGTGCATTTGCTGCTGCTGCGCTTTGCTTTTTTACTGCGCATATAAATTCAGCTTTAAGAGTATAAAGCATAACATAAATGACGATTTTGAGCGAGGAAATGAAATGATGGAATTCATATATATTTAAATAAATGTAATATGACTTGTTTTGTACATGTACATTTATGTAACAGCTGATTGCTGATTTAGGAATCAGACGTACGGCAAATTTGAATATCCTATTGGTAACTTGCAAGCAATCCATTTTTAATAAAAACAATTTTTTTAGTTTATTTAATTTTTATCTTGGTTTTTTTGCTCTGGCCAGGGGGGGGGGGGGGGCGCGTGCCCCCTGGCTACGCCCCTGTTATCACCTCTGAAGAAACTGGTAGTTGTTGACTGAGACCTGAGGAAGGTATAGAAAATCGCCCTAAAATGTCGCAATGCCTACGGAAAAAAGTTGTCGAATCTCCGGCAATGTACTTCCCCAGTACGAATCAAACAATTAAGTAAATCCCCCCTCTTCTTTATTTTTAATTCCCTTCCCGTTGGTCGATTTGGCATATCGATATATTCATTCTATTGGGAGGAGATTGTAAAACATGAAATTCCATTAAAATCGAATTTCTGATCGATTAAACTTTCTCTATACTTGGTATGTCTGGGGAACCGTTAATAGGGCCAGAGAAACATTAGAATGAAGCAGGAAGAAGCCCCATTTGTTAGTCCTTGTGATTAGTGTTGTTGCATGTTCAAAGGGGAAGTGTGTGGGTGTATGTGGACGCGAGAACTTCTGACACCTATTCATTATCAGCCAAAGGGGAGGAGGAGATCAGAGGAAGGGGGGGTTCAACTTATTAGAAATTTAGAGGGAGAGTGAAAACTTACATAGTTGAGTAAGGAGAGCATGTAATGTGGAAAGGGGAGGAGGGGCCACCCTTGTTTCTGGAGAGCTGGACTCCTGGAGGACATGATATACTGGGCAAGTTGGGATTCAAAATGGACGTTGCCAGTTAGTGAGGTCAGTAATGGAGGATGAAGACGTCTCGTTACTGGAGGCGGAGGTCCATGTATAATTAAATAGACGGAGTCTGGAGCTAATAAGGGTGAGATGGTATCTTGGAGGGCTCCTCGCCTAACTGGCTTCCCAATAAGGAGCGTTGGCTAACTGGCCAGGCCTCTAACCAGCAACGCTAGACCACCAGATGAGGAAATTTGGCCCCCCCCCCTCCCCCCCCTGGGTTCCAACAAGATCCTCTCAGCACAATGTACTTCCCCAGCATCAACTAGACCACTAAGTCCTCGTTCTACCCCTAAATCCAATCGACCCTTTTAAAACAATAATTGAGTTACGCAGGGTCTTCTGAGTCGATATATTCATTACATCGGCAGTTATTGGAGTTCCCCTCCACAAAATTTTACTTTTTCCTTTGTTTAAAAAACTCCGTCCTGGGTCTCCCCAAAGAACTCAAACATCTTGTGGCAGGCTATATAGGGCAATTACGCCTTAAAGCCAAAAAATACAAAAAAAAAACAAAACTTTTTTTTCCAGTTTTGGAGTCAGGGGCTCGGAAATATGAAATTCCGGTTAAACTGATTGACCGGTTACATAACTTCTTACATCGTGGGAAGTAAAAAGATCATCGAAATTAATTATTTAATATACAATTAAACAACATGTTGCCATGGAGATAGATGGATACCCATGGAGATAGGTGGATAGCCATGGAGATAGATTGTCAGGTTTGGAAACACGCTGAATTCTATTTTGGGGTTGTTTTTCCGCCCTGAAGACTCCACTGGGGAGACTATTAGTTTTTTGTTTTTTCTCATTTATTGGCAATTTTTGTACAATATACGTTCAATTGTGCTGAAAGGAAACAAAAACAAAACACTGAATGAGGCCGCTGACCAACGTCAGTCCTCTTGGTTAAGGTCGCTGTGATGCTTCCTCTTCAGTCGACGTTCTGGTCTTGGCGGAGGCAGGTGGAGAGGGATGACTCGTAGCGGAGGGTTTTGATGTTCTTGCATGGTCCACAACAGACTGACGTAACAAATAGACAGACATTCCTTTACCTCAGGGATCTGAAGATCGGTCTGTATTGTTTTGTTTTGGACAAACCAGAGCGCTCTGGTGATTATCCTTAAGGCCCGATTCTGGAATTCGTTTTATTTGAGAATCGGAGGCAGAAACTCAGATAGCGCAGCCGTAATGCCACAATGGGCCTGATGAGCAGCGTATAGATGAGCCTCTTGAGATGGAGGGGGAGCTGAGAGTACTTAAGGAGAGATGTCAGCTGATAGAGTCGATTCCTAGCCTCTGCAGCAGCTAGACTAGAATTGAAAAAAGTCTAATTTTAACACAATTTAGGTTGAATTATATCTACAATACCGTACTAGTCACTATATCGACGTCAAATATTTACAACACCGTACTAGTCACTATATCGACGTCAAATATTTACAACACCGTACTAGTCACTATATCGACATCAAATAACTAGAACACCGTACTAGTCACTATATCGACGTCAGACTCTCTAGAATATTGTACTAGCCACGACATAGATGTCAGAAGTTCTAAAACTCCGTTCAACCACTACATCGATGTCAAACACTCTACAACATCCCACTACATGAGGTCAAACACTCTCTACAACATCCTACTACATCGATGTCAAACACTCTACAACATCCCACTTCATCGATATCAAACACTCAACAACATCCCACTAGCCACTACACCGAAGTCAAACATTTTAAGAGTACCAATTACCGTTGTTGACTTATTGAACTCTAAAATTGATCAGAAAACAGTTATTAATTTTCACCACAATAATCAAGCACTAATTTCTGCTTAACAGTTGGTAGGTATTGAGGGTGTTGTGCAAAAGACGCACATTAATGTGTCCATCGATAAGGCCAATAGCCATTTGGTGATAAGGAGAATTGGCTGGCTGGAGCTGCGAAAGTTTCCTTCAACTGGCCTGGCCACATTCCACCAGTAGCCACCCAATTAGCTGCTCGCCTCCTATAACTTGATTAGAAAACTTAATTGGCCGCATAATCAGCCAATATCGGCCCAATTCCACCCCTACCTTAGTATCTATTTCCCTTTCTCACGTCCACTTTTCCAACCTATATACAATACATAGCTACCACGGAAAAACTCTTATCACTTTCCTAGATAAACGTAGTATACGGCAAAGTATTTAATCGGTGGACAACGTACCTGTATCGATACGAAATTTTCTGTGATTATTCAAAGCCTTATAAGGGCAACTACTAATTTCAGTCAAATCTAGAAAAACGAAGGGGCACCAGAAGGGGAATAACTCGAATACTTTAATAACTGCCGTTGTAATGAATTTAATATTATTAAGTGATAGGCTTTGGAGGGAGAGCGAAAACTTATTGATTAGATCGTGTTTGGGAAGTATATAGCTAGTATTATTAATGCTAGATGTAGTGTGTCACAATATAAGTTGAAAGCAGTCTCATCAAAGAGCCTCCTAGCGTACTAGTGGGGTAATACTCGGAAACACGAATACAAATGTTAGAAACCATGGCAACTCACACCCATTACATACACCACCGTCTCTTGTGTTGTCTCTAAGGGCGCCGGTAGCTCAGTGGTATGAGTGCTTGACTTCTGAGCTCAAGAACGTGGGTTCGACCCGACCGAGGCCCTTAGTTTATTTTATCTGGGAGGTAAAATAAACTTAAGCACGCCGTCCTTCGGATGGGACGTTAAGCGATGGTCCCGAGCCTGTACGATGTCAGGTACTCGTTAAAGACCCCTGCCCTAAGTGAATGAAAATATAGGGTAGGCAAAATTTAGGACTCCCACAGCAGAGTCGGGCTCATGTCAACCAGAGTGACGACAGAGCGCTCTGGTAGTAGGCGATATGACCTCGTAGTTAAAGCCCGGGCATGAGGCATAAAACCTAACCTAAACCTTGTGTTATCGCTATTAAATTCACTTGTTGTGCATTTCATTTGCCCAGTTACAGAAGGTACAGGGGAAGTTATATAGTCGGTGAGAAATTTGATGTTGAGATTCACCGACATTTTCTGACCCCCTGATTCCAAAAATAAAAAATAAAAAAAAAGTTGCCAGCGAATCACCGGCAATGTTCAACCTCCCAGAACAAGTTCCTCCAAAACCAGTCGACCGTTTGCGCTAATATTCAACAGTTGACTTACATAGGGACTTCTAAATCCTCAAATTAAATTGTGTTCATTACAGTGGCAGTTATTAGGGTTTTTGAATAGAGCCCCCTCTCCTAAACCCCCTTCTCTTCAGCGAGAACAGGTGACATTTGTTCATTGGGTTTTGACTTTAAATATGAAATTTCATTTCGATACGTTCATTACATCGGCAGTTATTGAGGTTCTCACCTCTGATGGGGCTCCCCCTTCTTCCGATTCCGCTGAAAATGGAAGTCATTCTTATAGGGTTTTGAATTTACATATAAAATTGAATCTAGAGGCCGAAAAACATGAAATTCCGTTGAAAACCGCATCAAATTTCTAACGGATTACATAACTTTCCCTATACTTCATATAGCTGTAGAAGTAAAAAAACTATCATCGGTTATGTACTTCCCCGGCTCGAATTAGTCAACTAAATTTAGTTTAGATACATGAAATGACAGTTGATACACATTAGTTATCTAGCTCAAGAATTCAACAATTCACAACACTGTCTTGCATTAACTCATTGATAAACTGAACTCTGAACTGCATCTTAAGAGATTTTCTTTTGTTTATTAAATAAGTAATTAGTATATAATAGAAAATTAGTATACAAAATTAATCATTTACCGAAGTCGAAGAACTAACAGCAGTTTTCTGGAGGCTTTCTGCGTTGTCCGATACTTCACTGATAGGTACAGCTAATTCATCTTTGCAATCTGAACGCAATGAATCCACAGGCAGCCAACTATGAACCTATTATACTAAAAAAAATAGAGAAGTGCACAAAGTTTAAAGGAAATTAAGTTGACATGGTGTTTATTTCTCGGAATCTAAGATCACATCGATCTGGCTGCGCATGATTATAACCTTTACCACGCGCATCAACATTTAATCCGAGTACCCACATCGCTAACCGTCACAAATTCCGAACAATGAACACTGTTTCAACTCTCCTTAATATCGATAATACACATTTTCAGTTCTTTGTCTTGTAACTAATAAATATTGAGTAAGACATTGTAATAATATGAAGAACCATGTATTTCTATTTGATTTTTGAAGCAATGTAAGCAATATCAAATACAGTAGTGATAATAAATAATGCAAAAACTTATCTCACTTGAAGTCAAAAAAGCTTCCATATTCTTCAAAAATCTAAAACATGGGCCTTTTATTGGAATTAACTCAGCCACTGTTTCTAAGGTGAAGAAAGAGCCAAACTCCCGCCTTCTACAAGGCTTATATTACTTGTAGGCAGAGATGGGCATAATCGTAATCAATGATTACATGATTACAGAGAAAATAAAACTTAATCATCATTGCTATTTTATACTTGATACTATCGCACTGTGAATCTAGCTAAAATGAAACATGATTACATGATTATAATCGTAATCAGAAATCGTGATTACGATTGCGATCAAGTAATCGTGTAATCATAATCAAGTATACATGTAATCATAATCAAGTAATCATTTAATCACAATTACTGTAATCGGGGGATTTCGTGGGTATCAAATTTAAAAAAAATGGTAATAGCACTTTGGTTACGTAATAAACTTAAAAAAAATTACTTATTAGTGTAAAAAATAAAACAATTTAAAATGAAAGGAAATCGAAGGCGATGGTTTGCGCTGTGTAATCATGTGTACATTGTGATTATGATTCATGATTATGATTACATGATTACGATTATATGATTACTCGATTACAATCATAATCATGGCCATGATTATGATTACAATCGTGTAATCAAGTAATCACCCAATTGTTTTGATTATAATCGTAATCATAATCGTAATCTTAATCATTGATTATGATTATGCCCATCTCTGCTTGTAGGGATGGATATCGACCAACAAAACATCGATTAATGACGTTTATTATTATTTTCTACTAATTACTCGATACACTTATTAATTGTTGGTTAAATAATCGATTAATTGAACTCACAAATAAAAGTTAATACAATCAGTCAATCACAACTCACAAATGACAAAACACAAATCATTAGAAATTAGAATTAGAAGTAGAACTATTAGAAGGTTACTTTTTACTTATCACCAGTTCACCACAGAGGCACTGTGTTGTATCGATAGTCGATACGATAGTCTCCTCCCACTTTTTTAGGCGAGTTGAACTTCGGATGAATTATAATTAATTCATTTTTCTTTTTTTTCTCCTGTTTTTCGGATGAGTTTAAAAAACCACAGATTATTTTACCAAAACATCGATTAATCGGTTAATCGATACCCATCCCTAATTACTTGTTCTTGTGACTTTAAATTTAGTCTACTATTTAAATTTATAGTTAGAGGTATCACTAAGAACGTTAGTACCTAATATATACTATTTAAATTTATAGTTAGAGGTATCACTAAGAACGTTAGTACCTAATATATACTATTTAAATTTATAGTTAGAGGTATCACTAAGAACGTTAGTACCTAATATATACTATTTAAATTTATAGTTAGAGGTATCACTAAGAACGTTAGTACCTAATATATACTATTTAAATTTATAGTTAGAGGTATCACTAAGAACGTTAGTACCTAATATATACTATTTAAATTTATAGTTAGAGGTATCACTAAGAACGTTAGTACCTAATATATACTATTTAAATTTATAGTTAGAGGTATCACTAAGAACGTTAGTACCTAATATATACTATTTAAATTTATAGTTAGAGGTATCACTAAGAACGTTAGTACCTAATATATACTATTTAAATTTATAGTTAGAGGTATCACTAAGAACGTTAGTAGCTAATATATACTATTTCTTAATTTACTATTGTCCATAGTAAAGCCAACAACTCTTAACTACTTATTTCAACAAACTACTTTTTTTCAATTTTTTTACAATTCAGAAAGTATTAGAGTTCTGAGGTTCCAACTTCTTCACAGTGCGCAGATGGCTTGGAAGATCATCACAGTACACTTAACTCATTTTACCACTTAAGAACGTATTCCCTGTGACCATAGATATTAACCGTAATATGGTGGATAACATATTATGTTATCAAACTAAATAAATCGATTATTACAAATTAATAATAATAATATTAGGGACATTTCGAAAAGTTAAGGTTACAAAATGATAGTTGACCCAGATCATTCTAGGTTAAGAATGAACACAATAAATAAGCTTCTAATAAAATATAATCTTTAATGACAGATTACAGAAATGCTGATCTCTTACTGTAAGCAAGCGAACGTTCTTACATTCACAACGCACAAACTTGCTTTATTAACATAACCTTTTATTTTATAAAAACATTTCCCACGCTCTGGGTACATGTGTTCAGAAAAAAAGCAATTAAAAATTGCAAAACCGGTTTCGGTTAATTGAGGTGCTTTGTAAAGTGAATGAAAAAAAAACAAAAAACTGTCTATTAAATAGAGATGGTGTAGTGATACAGAAATTAACAGTTCCAAATAAATCAGTAAGCTCCGCCCCTGGCGGCAGATTGAGGAAGTCACCATTAGCATACTGATGGGGTTACATCTTTGTAATTGTGGCGTGGCCACGGAGAAGTATCCAGATATAAATTTTGATAACATTTTTAGTAAACTGTTATTTTTTACGTAAAAAATATTAAATCTAAAGTGGGAGGAAAAAATACAAAATAGGTCATAATTATCATATAAATATTGGTACAAGCATTGACTGAGAATATTACGAAAAACGATGTCCAAGTCATACAGTAGTAGATCCAAACCGATTTTCAATTATCCGGACCAGAAAAATAGATTTTATTGACCCACAGAAGACAGAAAATGTCCCACAGTTTAATTATGTTTTATAGAAAATACATTTTTACTTCCTTACAGTTTTTATGAGTATTGCAATCGTGCTAAAATCCGAGATCGAGTTTTCGACAGAATTTAACGAACACTCCAAAGATATGAAGACACTAATTATAAGTGAATATTACATCTGCTACAGTCAAAAAAAAAAAAAAAAAAGGCTGACTAAATGGTGAAGATCTCCCGTCAGAGTGTATGATCAATAAGATGGAAGATAGGGAAGTGTGAACCGACAGAGGAGGGGACGACAAAGAAGAGGTCTGTGAGGAGATGGAGATGTGTGGAGCGGAAGTGGTCGGAGACAGAGAACTTGTGTTGTGTGGAGACACGGAAGGTTAGCGTAGCGGCAGTTAGGATGCGCTACTGTAGCACACTTAGCGCTAATGTGTCGTCAACAGCTCCCCAAGTGTTACCACCTTTGCAGCGGAACGGCAAACAAAAAACAACAAAAAACACTATTTCCTCTTCCTATATCTTATTTAGTCGAAAATTTTCTGCCTCTAAAAACCAAAAAAACGATTTGCATGAAATTCAAAAGGTGTTGTTCTCATGAGGTTTTGAAATCATCATATATATAAAGCTGAAAATGTCTGTGCGTTGTACCGCTATAACTCACGAACGGTTTGATGGATTTGATTAATTTTTTTTTTAATTTGTTCGTCATCGTCTGTGAAAGGTTATAGGCGTATTAGTACCTGAATATCTGGTCCATCCCAGCATCCACCCACGCAATCTTTGTAACTCAAAAACCACTGCAATGATTAATGAAGAATCTTTTTGAATAGATAAGTTTTATCTACCGGAAGGTTAAGGTCTATTTTTTAATCAACCCCTGGTCCATCCCAGCATCCACTCACGCAATCTTTGTAACTCAAAAACCACTGCAATGATTAATGAGGAATCTTTTTGAATAGATAAGTTTTATCTACCGGAAGGTTAAGGTCTATTTTTTAATCAACCCCTGGTCCATCCCAGCATCCACTCACGCAATCTTTGTAACTCAAAAACCACTGCAATGATTAATGAGGAATCTTTTTGAATAGATAAGTTTTATCTACCGGAAGGTTAAGGTCTATTTTTTAATCAACCCCTGGTCCATCCCAGCATCCACTCACGCAATCTTTGTAACTCAAAAACCACTGCAATGATTAATGAGGAATCTTTTTGAATAGATAAGTTTTATCTACCGGAAGGTTAAGGTCTATTTTTTAATCAACCCCTGGTCCATCCCAGCATCCACTCACGCAATCTTTGTAACTCAAAAACCACTGCAATGATTAATGAAGAATCTTTTTGAATAGATAAGTTTTATCTACCGGAAGGTTAAGGTCTATTTTTTAATCAACCCCTGGTCCATCCCAGCATCCACTCACGCAATCTTTGTAACTCAAAAACCACTGCAATGATTAATGAGGAATCTTTTTGAATAGATAAGTTTTATCTACCGGAAGGTTAAGGTCTATTTTTTAATCAACCCCTGGTCCATCCCAGCATCCACTCACGCAATCTTTGTAACTCGAAAACCATTGCAACGATTAATGAGAAATCTTTTTGAATAAATTAGTTTTAGCTCCAAAGCTAGCGTTACTACAGTTGAAGGACTATAAGCCTTATTCCGTATGAATAATTGAAAATTATAACATCATGAATGGACTGTCGAGGAACTGAATAGCCTTATAGGAGATATTGGGAGAAAAGTCAATGTTCCCCGGGCAACGCCGGGTATTACTGCTAGTTATATATAACTTTTTTGTCTGTAGGTATCGTCCTTAGAAGGTTCTGGATACACATATAAAATTTCGTGTCGATATATTTATTCTATCGGGCGTTATCGTGTTCACAAACATACATTTCTTTTTAATTTTTGGCATCAGGAGGTTGGATTCCGTTGAAAACTTCGTATCGAATTTCTGACTGATTACATATCTTCATACAGCTGGGAAGTAAAAGAAATTGTAATGATTTGTTTTCAAAAAACAATATAGTCAAAAAAAAAAAAATTGAAAAAACGTAAATTTCTTTTTTTAAATGTTGACAAAATAATAAGAATGTTTATAGTTGTTATATTGGGTTACGTAATATATTTCACAACCCCCCCCCCCCCCCCTCCACAAAATTGGAACCCCTCTTTTTAACGCTTCACCTTATTTATGAATGTCCAGACAGACATAGATGCCCCATAGGTCGTGCGACTTCCTGCATTCCTTGTCTTCCTGTACTCCACATCGCGGCCTATCTAGATCAACTCACACGCCCTCATCCAAACCTTGACCTGGGGTCATCATCTTATCTTTTATATACAACTATATACATATTAATAATTATTAGGTAATTTTCATGTGTATTTCAATTCGCTGGTGTATAATCTGTCATGGTCAAAAGAAGTGTAGAACCAACGAGCACGTAATGATCTGAAGTTGTTTGTTTAGTTCTAGTGACTCATCGCCTACTACCAGAGCGCGCAATGGTCGCTCTGATGGCCGTCTAAATGTTGTCTACCCAGGTGTAGTTATAGGCTGCATAGTCCTTATGGGGTTCTGAAATTTATAAATGAAAATTCGAGAGATGTTGTCCTTATGGGTTTTTGGTTTTTTGTCTGAAAAACTATAGGTGCCGTCGTTAGAGAGTTGTGGATCCACATATACAATTGTTTTCGATACATTCAATCTATCGGGAGTTATCGTGTTCACAGCGTGCCTACTTCATATTTGCTTTCTAGAGGTCGGAAAACACGAAATTGCCCTGAAAGTAAAAATGTTCTGCATTTCTGTGTGTGTGTGTGTGTGTGTGTGTGTGTGTGTGTGTGTGTGTGTGTGTGTGTGTGTGTGTGTGTGTGTGTGTGTGTGTGTAAAAACAATATAGAAGGAATATATTGACTCGAAATTCCATGTAAATTGAGGACCACACAAGGAAGAGACCTAACAATTACTACGTTTTCATGCATTTCAAATCGATTTGAATATTGAACAAGGTTTGAAAATTGACAAGGGTTTCCATGGAGTGGGTTCAGATCTATTCCAAATCGGATTGAAAAGAGGATTTTAACTGTCAAAAGTAACCTCACCTAGATTTTATGTGAGCAGGTTATAAACAAGTGATATGCGCTGATAAGCTAGGTTGTTTGTTATTTTTATTTTAAAAGTGTTTTATTTGTTAATATAAATATTAATAATTACAGTGTTTTTAATTGTTTTGTGTACTGCATAATGGATTCCGCAAGAAATGGGGAGTCGTTTTTTTCATTTTTGGGGCAGGGGATAGTTTTAGCTTTAAATGAAATTGTTCTATGTAGTCACAAAATAAATAAAAACAGTCTCTTTAAATAAATAGTCACGTTTTTTTACAAATAAAAACCATTAAAAACCTAACCTCAATAACTTGCAAAAAATATCCTTCCTTATTCAGTACACGAAAAATCCGCCAGGAAAGTCGTGCGCCACAACTGCGCATGCCTCAATACTCAATACTAGTGTGAGGGTTTTCATGACTTCAATACGAATCACTTTCGATACGATCCCAGAAATTAGCGAATTGACCTTGGGATAACACGATTTGAAATCGGTTTGAAACAGGGGTTTTCATGGAACTCAAATCGATTCGAACACGCTATTTGGGATTCAAATCTATTTGAACGTCTATGAAAACTTAGTAAATGTTTAGCCAAATCGACCAAAGGAAAGGGGGGATGAGAGGTGAGGGGGGGGGGGGGTAAACTTAACAACCCTTATAACGGTCGACATAGCGAATATATCAACATGGTATTTAGAAGTCTCTCAATAAGGCACCTGTTGGTTTACAAACAAATAGCTAAGTTGGCTTCAGAGAGAGAGAGTCAACCTGGTTACTTCGCACTGGGGGTGCCATTATATTATTATTTATCGTGTAATGTAAAAAATGTACACACATTAAGATTATTAAAATATTATAAAAATCAATTATTATTATTATTATTTGTATAAAAACAGCTATTAGGAGTGTAGTAACTTAAATAGTGAATAAATATACAAAAAATGGACTAGTCACATTTTATTTTAAAACGAAATGTGAACAACCAATGAATGGAGGACAAAAGTCGACGATCAGCTGTTTTAAATAGTGATAGAAACAGTCTAAGTTGAGATGTGGAAGTGGACAGTCTAGTGAGAGAGAGTTGTTTTTAGGATTAAGGTGTAGTGAACCATGTAGGAGTGAAATAACAGTGAAGTAGATGCGCAAAGGTACTTTTATTTATTTATGTGTTTATATGCCCAAAATAACATTGAATTAAAGAATGGTCACAATATTTAAAAAGAAAAGAGATTAAAGTAGAGGTAGAAATTAGTTTGTAAGATTGTTATCGTAAGTAATTTGATTTTTATTTCATATTGAAATTTAGATTTTATAAAAAATGTAGTTTTAGATAAAGAAACCCAATATTTGTTCTCTTATTCTATTCTATTCTATTCATTTTCTATATGAATCCATTAAGATTATTTATATCTTTGGATTAGATTGAACATTTTTACAAATTTAGGAAAACAATATGGCATCTCTTCAGTAAATTTAGAAGAAATCCAAATGAAATAGTTATTAATTGAATTTCTTTTATATACGTGCACTTTCTTCAAAATTGCATGTCTTGATTTTTCGATGTTCTTTTAGGGCCCTTTTCGGAAATTACTGTAGAAATCAAAATTTAGTAGAAGACCAGCTATAGTTTCTACAGGAAATGTGGTAATTTTATTATTTCAATTATTTTAAATTTTATTTTAATTATTTATTTATTTTACACAATTTTTTTATTATCACAATCCATATATATTATTATCGATTATCATAGAATGGAAAAAAATGTTAATCATAAATTTTAGTTATGACGATTTCTAAGATTTTCATTGAAGGCACGAGCAGAAGAGAATTTAAATAGCGATCATTATAACATAATTTATGTGTTCAAAATTTCCATTTTGACACTAGCCTGCGGATGGACGAACTGATGAGGAAGCTGTGAAAAGGTGCACAGTGAGTATGATGAAACATATGTTTCAACAGTTTATGTTGTAGCTGTGAACATAACAGCACATAAACATAACAGAGCTGCAACATAACACATCTGTCTGCACAATTGACACATTTCACATCATCAACTTCTTCAATCACTGAATACTAATCGCTTCATTTTCTTCTTTTTTTCGGCAGATGTTTTGATAATATTTCTGGTGACAGGTTGTGTGTTCGAATTTTGAGTTTCCTCAAACTTAATACAATATGTTTTCTACTTTTTTTTTTTTTCCTAATTTCGAATTTTGATATCTTAATTCAAAAAAGTTGTCAACCGGCCAATGACCTGACCAATCGGAAGGAAGAAGATTCAAATTTATAGACTTATAAAATGGACAGCAAGTGTAGATGTTGTTATAAATTTAGAGAGAAAAAAAATTATCATAATCAGCTGATGAATCAAGTTGAAATTGATGATAAAATCTCAAGGAGATCGTTAGGGTTGAGGGAGCCTTCAGGAACATACCTGTGTGCATCCCTCCTCAAATTTAAATACTTATCAGTTACCAATTGATCATTTATTCACCACTAATCTAGAGGGCACTGGGACAAGTTCCATTTTGTAATCGTAATAACCGAGCTTACACATGTTCATTTCATAATCGACTTATTTATTGAGTTGTGATCAATTCACGTAGTGCTAATTATTTTGTGTTCAAGGTAGTTTTAGTGGGCGCCGGTAGCTCAGTGGTATACGTGATTGCTTACTGAGCTCAAAGCGGCGGGTTCAAAACCCGACCGACCGAGCTCCTAAGTTTGTTTTATCTGGGAGGTATAAAAAACGTTAGCATGCCTTCCTTCGAATGGGACGTTAAGTGATGTTACCGAGCCTGTACGATGTCAGGTACTCGTTAATGATCCTAGGTGAATACAATTTTAGGATAGGCAAATTCTAGGGCTCCCAGAGTAGAGTCGGGCTCATGTTGGAGTTAAGAAAATCTATGTTTTTGTTTTCAAGTTATTTTAGTGTTGTTATCCTTGCAAAATATTGTTTGAGATCAGGTTATCACTTTTAGACTTCCCAGACAGTTTCAAATGATTTTTTATTATAACTCATGCCCGGGCTTTCTCTCTGGTGAACCTGAGCCCGAATCTACTTTGGGAGTCCTAAATGTTGCCTACCTAGATTTGTTACTATTATAAATATATACTTGAATAGGAGTGTTTAACGAGTTACCTGACATCGCACAGGCCCAGGGGTCATTGCTCAATGTCGTCCCATCCGAAGGACGGCGTGCTCAAAGTTTTTTCCCTCTCAGATAAAAAGTTTAAGGGGCGAGGCCGAGTTTCGATCCCGTGATCTTGAGCTGAGTTAGGTTACATCTGAGCTACCGGCGCCCTCGGGGTCTTTCATGTATAATGAAATCTTGAGAGTCTGTCACTCAGCTCTCCAGTCAACTAAGTTCGCGGTCTATCGATCATCTAAATACTAGTTGAGAGGGCGCCGGTAGCTCAGTGGTATGCGTGCTTGTCTTCTGAGTTCAAGATCGTGGGCTCGAAACCCGACCGAAACCCTTAGTTTATTTTATCTGGGAGGTAAAATAAACTTAAGCACTCCGTCCTTCGGATGGGACGTTATGCGATGGTCCCGAGCCTGTACTATGTCAGGTACTCGTTAAAGACCCCTATCCTAGGTGAATACAAATTATGGGTAGGCAAAATTTAGGACTCCCACGATAGAGTCGGGCTCATGTCCACCAGAGTGAGGAAAGAGCGCTCTGCTAGTAGGCGATATGACCTCATAGTTAAAGCCCGGGCATTAGTCTTAAAACCTAACCTAAACTCATAATAGTTGTAAATATTTTCTTTCAGTATTTATTGGAGACTGTTATTTATCATTTGTTTTTGAATTAACCTTCCGTAATGTAAGTAAAGCTGTTTCTTTGTAGGATGTTGATGAGGTTGTAGGGTGCTTGATCCGATCTCACTCATCTCATCCTCTTCTCCTCCTCGGTGCCTTCATTATGAGGTTTCGCATATACACATAACGTTTTCATCGCTAATTCGATATATCGGGAGTTATCGTGTTCACAGGCAGCATTTTTTTTTTCATTCTTGAAATCAGGGGGTCCGAAAACACGAAATTTCGGGGAATACTCAACACCGAATTTCTGTCCGATTGCATAACTTCCCCTATACTATAAGTAAGACTGGAGACATCGAAATTGTCTTTTTTACTTCCCCAGAAAATGTTGGTGATCGGTAAGGAATTTGATGATTCGAATTTGTTTTCAACGTAATTTCATGTTTTCGGACCCTGATTCAAAATATGAAATGATTTTCAGACAAATGGAAAGGTTTAACTCAAATAACTTCAAATTGACACAACATTTCATATGTAAATTCAAAGCCTTGTAAAGGACAACACCAATCAATTTTCAGCTAAATGAGAGGCTGGTTTCAGAGAGGTGCTCAACACAAAAATTCCAATTACTACCGATGTAATGAATGTATCTTATTGACTTTGGAGGGAGAGCGAAAAAGTAATTGATTAATTTGTGGAGGGGAAGTACATAGCCGTTGATTCAACATTGATTTTGAGGATTGGCTCGGTAGGGCCGGAGTCAGTAGCTGTAGACGTGAAATGGAAAGAAACAGGTCGCTAATTGGGCCAGAAGCTGGCTGCCGTAATGAGACAGATAAACGGGGGGACAGACAAAAACAGAACAAGAACCAGAAACAAAACAGAACAAAGACAAAAACTGGGGAATACAATAAATACAAAAGAGACAGTCGAGTCCAGTGGGGAGTGTCTCTGTTGGAGGTGCCCACTTTTGTAAAACCACCTTATCTACATAGTGTAGAAGCTCTATATAGCATAGTTAGTTATCATGACTTATGCCCGGGCTTTAACATCGAGGTCATATCGCCTACCACCAGTTTTTCGTTGTTCTGGTGGACATGAGCCCGACTCTACTATGGGAGTCCTAAATTTTACAAGCTTAAGTGTATCAACAAATCCGATGTAAAACACATTTTCTTAACTATATTAAATTTCCGCTCTCCCTCCCAAACCAAAATTATTTGACCACCAAAATTGAAAGTTGACTTACATAGAGAGTTTTATATTAAGCCTCCCCCCTAATCACCCTTCCCTTTGGCCGATTTGACTGAAACCAATAGGTGTTGTTCTTCTTCCTCTGTAGGGTTCTGGATTCACATCACAAAACTTGGAATTCCGGTGAAAAACCAGTATTGAATTTCGGACCGATTACATAACTACCCCTATACTTCGTGCAGGGAAATGAAAATTCTAAGAAAAGGTTCTCAATAATTAGGGGAAGTAAAAACTAGTGAATCACTCGTAATGTACTTCCCCAACGCAAATTAATCAACTACGTAAGTTATTGCTCTCCCTCTAAAATCAATTCCCACTCAAATCACCCATTTGGATGAAAATCATTAGGTTTCTCGTAGCCAAGAATTTCTGAGACCTTATATCGTGTTGAAACATTTATTACATCAGCAGTTATTAGGGTTTTTGTGTTGAACTTCCCTCTCTTCTTTTGTTCGGCCGATTTAGCTGAAAATCAACAGTTGCCATCCTAAACTGGACCGACCGGAATTTCATAATTTCCGATCCTTTGATTTTAAAATGATATTAATAGAAATTCCTTTCAGTGAACACGATAACTTCCGATAACATGAATATCCGGAATGGAAGATGACACCGATTATCAGCGAAATCGGCCGAAGAGAGGGGATTGAACGTGAAACGCCTAGGGGTGGGATTACACTATTTCTAGGGGAGATGGTTCAATTTTAGACTACTCATAGGATTCACATACGTAAAAATGGTAGTCAGTTATTGTGATTCATGCCCGGGCTTTAACTACTAGGTCATCTCGCCTACTACCAGAGCGCTCTTCCCTCGCTTTGGTGGAGGTGAGCCCGACACTACTATAGGTGTTTTTAACGAATACCTGACATCGTACAGGGAGCATCGCTTAGCGTCCCATCCGTAGAACGACGTGCTCATATTGAGTTCAGTAAGTAAGCACGCTATCGGCGCCCTCTGTAAAAATATTGATAACCCTTGAAACTAAAACAGTGATCATTAGTCGATATGGGAATTAATGAGTTGTGATGAGGAGCGGAACGGGTCGACGAGGGCGCGACAGTGGCCACAAAGCCAACTAACTACCCGCTATGTAGATCCACGTATGATGGATGTACCCGTCTTGGTAATTAATAACCTGAACACAGTCTGGAGGGCTCTCATCTCGATCTGACTATCGATCTCTCGAGGACCCACCTCTCGATAGTGAGTAATTGATCGTTAAGTGATGCTCCGCCTTCCTATCTTCCTAGACCCGCCATAATTGACTTCTGAAACGATTTTTAAAAATGAAATGATTAATTAAAACTCGATATTTGATCAGTTACTTCCAGAGATACATCATTCTGACTGCTCCACATTTATTTTATTTTTTTTGTTTAATCACAAATTGCTACCTGACTTTATTAACTGTAAAAAGTCTCCAAAGAGTATTATAAAAGTACTAAAACTCACCTTTCTCTGTCGAAAAACATTTTATAATGTACTTCCCCACCTCGAATTATTTCTAAGCAACTAAGTTTTTTTTCTCCCTCTAAACTGTTTTCCCCTTAGGGCACATTGGCAAAAAATCAATGAGTGTATTTCACACCAGGGACTTATCTAACCTTATATATTATTGTTAAGTCTTTATTTATTTATAAATAAAATACAAATATACAAAAAATCGAAAATCAAAAATCATATACTAAAGACGACCTCCTGTTCAGATGACGTCAGAGTGTAGTCGTCATATTTACAAATTAAGAAGGAATTAAGTACATCTATCACTTAGCGTTCAAGTATAGAACAACAAAACACAATTACAACTTGTTTAAAGATGAAATTATACCTTCGCCTAAGTACATAATAAATTTTATTTAAATAACAAGAAGGGATCTTGTCAGTATAAATATATATCTTTGACCTTTAAAATTCAAATCAAAATAATCATAATCTTCTGGTTCGGTATAATAATATTAATTTCAGATATTAATTGTGAATCAGAAGATTTTAGCCTAGTTATAATAAATGTTATAAAATGATAATAAAAATTAATACGACTTAAAAAAATTAATAAATAATAAATATAATAGGATTAAATAGTAATAAGTGATATTATGTATAATATTAGGGAAAATAGAATAGCATTAGATCAGAATAATGATTGAAATTGGATTCTGGTTAAACTATGATAATTTAATAATTAGCAAGAGAGGTCCAACATTTTCCAAACCTTATGCAGGGTGTTCATTTTATCTTGACCCAGGTATGTAAATAACTCGAAAAATAATGATTTTATCACAAAAAGCTTAAGGCAAAACATGTAGAGTAGAATTAACCTCATTATTTGCTGTAATCTAATTTTTTAACAATTGAAAAAGTTATTAAAATCTTCACCAGATAGAGCTTGCTGAAGAGAAATATGGTAAGGGTGAAATTTATGGTTCTTCAATATTATGAACACTACCATCAGAAATCCAAGAAACTTGAGCAATTTTCCGGATTCTAAAATTAGGATTAGCTTGAACTGCAATCTGATTATTGCGTAACATCCGTAACAGTTGATCTACGTTTTTTAATGTTTGCTTGCACACTCCCACTCTTAACAAATGCTTTAACGACACCATTAAATGTTCTACGAGATGGAATATTTCTATTAAGAAAATTATTAGCATAATTTCTTATTGCTTGATTAACTTTTGACTGATTCACCATAAGCAAAGATCATGTTCACTTTTTCCGCAATTGAAAAACTCTCCATGTTGTAGTCCTTTCGGTTATTAATATTAATAAATTTAACTCTATTAACGTTTATGACAATAAAAGATATTAATACTGGAGAAAGAATTATTGTTCACTGAAATACACTAGAAAATGTAAACAATAATAGAATTAAGGAATTACAAACAAAAGAAAAGAGAAAGAAAATATTAATAACATTCATTATATGGACAGTTATTGAAGTTTTTTGCGTTAAGGTCTCTGATCTGAAAACATGAAATTTTTGTGAATACTCTAAATATAATTTCTGATTACATAACTTCTGGACAACTGTGCTAAAAAATCGTACGTAAAGAACTTTTCCACAAATATAGGATACCGGGCGGTTGAGGACAGTGACCGCAATACGTTAAATGAAGCGAGAAAGGTCATGTTTCGACAAATAACTCGATTAATATTTAACTTGGAGATCTTATCGCCTACTACCATAGCGCTCTTTCGTCACTCTGGTAGATCGCCCTAAATTTTGTCTACCCAGATACAGTTACCTCGGGTGTCTTCAACGACTAGCTCACCGCAGAGGCTCGGGACCGACCATCTAACATCCTGGGCCGGACCTCGAAACCTTTTTCTTGAAGAGAATTGGAAAAATGTGAACGAATTACCGGCTATGTACTTCCCCAGCAAGAATTAATCAATTATATATTCGCTCTCCCTCCAAAGCCAATCGACCGTTTGGGCTAAAACACAATATTTGACTTACATGATTCTGAATCATATTACTAAATTTTCTGTCGATATATTCATTGCATCGGCAGTTATTAATTTAAGTCGAGCCCTACTTCTCTTGTCCCTCTTTCCCTTCGCGGAAAGTTAATAGGTGCCTTTCTTATGAGATTTTGTACTATAGGTTAGGTTAGGTTTTATGACTCATGCCTGGGCTTTAACTACGAGGTCATATCGCCTACCACCTGAGCGCTCTCTCGTCACTCTGGTGGAAATGAGTCCGACTCTACCGTGGGAGTCCTAAATTTTGTCTACCCTAAATTTTTATTCACCTAGGATAGGGTTATTTAACGAGTACCTGACATAGTACAGCCTCAGGTCCATCGCTTAACGTCCCAGATAAAATAAACTAAGGACCTCGGCCGGGTTTCGAACCCTCGATCTTCAGCTCAGAAGGCAAGCACGCATGCCACTGACCTACCGGCGCCCCCTTATGAATCTGTTCATTGGTGATGGATCACACACTTGACTAAATTTTTTCTAAATTTTCAGAATATATATCACAGTGCGGGGAAGTTTTAGTGCTCGCCCCTGGCGCCATACTTCCCAAATCCGCCTCTGGAAGACTCCAAGTTCAGCGAACTCACAAAACCCCTACAGCGCTTAAGTATGACATAAATGTCTTTATTAGCAGAGAAATATAAAAGAATTTACAAAGTTCTACAAATTAAAATATCTTTTTGTTTGTATTTTGTTTTTTTAAATCATAATACAAGTTGAATTGGCCGTGATGTTCCTTGATAAATCAGCTTCTGTATAATAATGTTGTTATTATAATTTTATTTGGTTGGGGCCCTAATTAAATACCGCCCCCCCGCCCCAATGAGGCAATTAGACAAAACAATGATGGATATAAATTTCCCGTTTGGACGCTACCAACAGGCTCTGTATTATAATTATTTTATTATTCCAACTCTTCTAGATCTTCTTCTTTTTTGTCTCCTGTTCGGGAGCCAATTAGCCGTCCTCCTCCCAGGATAGCTTCCCCGACGGTGGGGATATCTGAAGAATCCGGTCCTGGGAACAAGTCAATTAGAGGAACAAACACACAGATATGGGATAAGGAGAAGGGAATGGATATATAGGATAGAGACAGGGGGACTTAGTGGATGGTGCTGTGGTTAGCATGACTGGCTGAATACACTGAGACGTTGCCCTAAAGTTGCGCAGACTGACTTATACGTTTGGGATTTAAGAAAATTAGAAGAATTTCATGTAAAAAAAACCTTTTTTGATGTTTGAAGAAGAAATGTGTATGAACCGACTTGAATAAATCTTTCGCTGGCGGATAACTCTGATCTTCAGAAGTAAAATAGACTCTGAGGCATTATGGCATGTCCTAAAGGAACTGATAGAGAGAGGAAATTCAAGAAAATTCTGATAAAGCGGAAAACTCACCCAACCTGCTTACAGTTAATCACCGGACAAAATCGGTAAATCCGCTAGTTGAATATTAAAATTAAAAATGGCTGCCCTAGGAAATTGCACCGGTTTAATTGGCTATTACTGTGTGGGCGGGGCTTATTTTTTAGGTAAATTATTCACGAACGGAGTACTCGTATGGTGGCTAGCATCATTGGCTTCATGGAGATGTGCGTTTTCTCCCTCACGAATGTCAAGACTTTTAAATACTTCCCGCCCCCCCCCTCATGTTGCAAATGTTGCAGTTGTCTATTAGAAAAACTCCGGAATCCCGAGATTATCGGTACTGACCCCAGTGGTCACTCACCTGAGATGCTGTAAGGCTGGAATCTGTCGACTGATACTAGGAGTGTAGTCTTGAGGTGATCCTGGAGGCTAAGAGAGAGAACACAGATCAATATTGACACAGACTTCTTTAGTGTCTGCTTGTTGTAGGTCTGGTAAAGTTCCCCAAGACATTGTCTGTCAACAGACCATCTTTAAGGAGTAGCTCACTAGAACGGCCCGGTTCATGGAGATCTCTTTTAAATAAACCTTGCGGATGCCGAACTTGCTTTTTGTATTTTTGTCTACAAGAGTTTCTGGGTTAGATGAGATTCCGAATTGCCCTTCCGCTCCAATCTTTCACAAATTTGAAGTTTTTTTTTTTTATTTTTAGAATCAAGGAGTCGGAAAACATGAAATTCCGGTGAAAACTCCATATCGAATTTCTAACCGATTACATAACTTCCTCTATACCTCGAATAGCTGTGGAAATAGAACTGCAAAACATCTGTGAGACCATGCAGTCAATAAGCTTCACAAGCTGTCAAGATAACAAAATACATGTCATGAGAAAGCTTCTTGTTGGAGAGTACCTACATACCGTAAATACGTTGAAATAATGTCAATATAAAAACGTACAGACATTTCCAGAAACATTGCTTGAACATATGAACTATTATACGGAGGGCGCTGGTAGCTCAGTGGTATGCGTGCTTGACTTCTGAGCTCAAGAACGTGGGTTCGTAACCCGACCGAGGCCCTTAATTTATTTTATCTGGGAGGTAAAATAAACTTAAGCACGCCGTCCTTCGGATGGGACGTTAAGCGAAGGTCCCGAGCCTGTACGATGTCAGGTACTCGTTAAAGACCCCTACCCTAGATGAATACAAAATTTAGGGTAGGCAAAATTTAGGACTCCCACAGTAGAGTCGGGCTCATGTCCACCAGAGTGACGAAAGAGCGCTCTGGTAGTAGGCGATATGACCTCGTAGTTAAAGCCCGGGCATGAGTCATAAAACCTAACCTAACCTAACTGTTATACGTATTCCACCTCTAGAAATGTTATAGGAAATTGAATGAGTTTACAGAATACAGTAGAGCGTCGATTATCCGAACTAATGTTGTGTAGGGTATTTCGGATAATCAAAATGCACTTTAAAAAAAAGAGAAGATGTAAAATAATCAACTAAGTTTGTACAAAAATCATCTTTGTTTATTTATCTATAGTACATAGTGAAAAAAATTAATGGCATAGCAGCCAGCTCTCTTAATTCTTTTGAACTGCAATAACTGGGTGTGATCGGATGTTCCTTGCCGTTCGAACCACCGGAATGGGCCTCAGCATGAGATGGTCCCAAGTCATCTCCATCCGGATCGTCATTTTTTATCAACATCCTCTGTTGTTCGATCGTTGTCATGTAGTAGTAATTCATGAACAATTCCGTCGTCTGTCAGCATCTGATACCCTGGATAGTCAGTCACTGTCCACGTCACTCATCACCCCCTAAATGCCTTACGTAATTTATGAATGACCCCTTATTCCACGATTTATGCAAGGTGCAGTTTTTTACTCCATTCCATGCTTTGAGCAAAATGTAACAGCACCCTTTTAAATCGATTTTTTTGTACACAGACAAAATTGTTTTTTCGTCATTACATTCGGATAACGTTCGGATAATCGACGCTCTACTGTACCTCCCTCGACTTATCCTCTTCTCATTGAGGAAGAGTGAAAACATATTTGACTATAAACCATTTGAGCAGCGGAAGTACATTGTCATTTATTCATCGATTATGTTTTCGAAATCAACATGAACTTCCGATGAAAACTTAAAATCGATTATATACCTTCCCCTATATTAAGTTTTAGAGAAGACACTTATAGGAAGTTTTATTTGAATATGGTAGGTAAGTTATCCCATCTACATAAATAAGACAGATAGGATCTGTGAGGCTGTGATCAGAAGTTAGATAGAGAGGCTCTCTGATTGGTCAGACATTCCACCTCCAGACTGCCCTGCCATCTATACATAAAACACACAACTAAATGTAGAGACAAAACAGCTACTCAGCCCCTTATTGTGACTTTTTTTTTATTAATAGGCTCTCGTAGAACAATCGAAATACTTATATTTTTTTTTTCCTTTTGTGTTGGGCTCTGTAAGGACATTTTGAAGTCTGGACAGAATGTTTCATTATAAAGTCGACCCAAATAACAAGACTGTAGAAAATTAAAATGAAGCAATGTTATAAATATTAAAAAGAAAATAATCAATAAATACAAAATAACAAATGATGTGACCTCAATGCCACTTTGTTATACCAACCACTGTTGTACAGATCACTCTCCAATAATATGAAATGAAAAATAATCTTTATTCTGGGACATACCTCCCCTTAGAATAATAACATAAAGAATAAACAAGAGTATACAAGTATCAACCAGTTGAGAAGAATAAAAATAAAAGAAAACAGGTCTCTAGGAATAAATATTAAATGTTAAAAACAGGCAATGAGTAAAACAATAAAATAAACTGATAAAGAGAAATAAAAAAATTAAAATTAAAAAAATAAGTATGAATAATAATGTGAAGCATGGTAACAATAATGACTTGTATATGAATGAATTGTAAAAAACTGGACTGATCAGAAGAGTAACATTCGGTGCAATGGAGGAGAGACTTATAGGTAGACAAGAACTATCTCATAGGAGCCAGCCTTAGGAATCAGAGGTTTGTTGAGTTAGGAAATAATGGAAAAGTAGGGACTTAAATGGAAGAAGGGTAGGAGCATGGCGAATCTGGAGAGGGAGAGAGTTGCAGATATGAATATGAATATGAACATGGCTGAGGTAGTGAGAAGTGATTATTTCACAGGTTGTCAAATTGCTAGCCGACTTTCGAGGTTGCCCTCATCATCAGGCCGTCTGATAAAATAATTTTTAAAACAACATAATTTAAAATGGTTTAATAGACAAGTTTCAAAAATTAAAATAAACGTAGGTATAAAAAACTATTTAAAAACAATTTAAAATTTCATGGATGGGGACAGATATGATATTCCTCATATCCCCCACCGGAGTTACAACTCTCAGACTGGCAATGATGAGGGCAACCTCGAAAGCCGGTTAGCAAATAAATAAAATCTGTGAGAGGTCAGATTATATTTTAGTTTACAACCTGTGAAATCACTCTCCCTCCCTCTCTCATATTCATTTCACACTACCATAGCTGGGTATTTGGCCACATCACACTACCATAACTGGGTATATGGCCACATCGCACTACCATAGCTGGGTATATGGCCACATCACACTACCATAGCTGGGTATATGGCCACATCACACTACCATAACTGGGTATATGGCCACATCACACTACCGTAGCTGGGTATTTGGCCACATCACACTACCATAACTGGGTATATGGCCACATCACACTACCATAACTGGGTATATGGCCACATCACACATAATAACTGGGCGTATGGCAACATCACACACACAAGTAGTAACATACGAAATAATCAACAAATCAAATAATCAGACTGCCAATGATGAGGGCAACCTCGAAAGCCGGTTAGCAAATAAATAAAATCTGTGAGAGGTCAGATTATATTTTATTTTACAACCTGTGAAATCACTCTCCCTCCCTCTCTCATATTCATTTCACACTACCATAGCTGAGTATTTGGCCACATCACACTACCATAACTGGGTATATGGCCACATCGCACTACCATAGCTGGGTATATGGCCACATCGCACTACCCTAGCTGGGTATATGGCCACATCACACTACCATAGCTGGGTATATGGCCACATCACACTACCATAACTGGGTATATGGCCACATCACACTACCGTAGCTGGGTATTTGGCCACATCACACTACCATAACTGGGTATATGGCCACATCACACTACCATAACTGGGTATATGGCCACATCACACATAATAACTGGGCGTATGGCAACATCACACACACAAGTAGTAACATACGAAATAATCAACAAATCAAATAATCAGACTGCCAATGATGAGGGCAACCTCGAAAGCCGGTTAGCAAATAAATAAAATCTGTGAGAGGTCAGATTATATTTTATTTTACAACCTGTGAAATCACTCTCCCTCCCTCTCTCATATTCATTTCACACTACCGTAGCTGGGTATTTGGCCACATCACACTACCATAACTGGGTATATGGCCACATCACACTACCATAACTGGGTATATGGCCACATCACACATAATAACTGGGCGTATGGCAACATCACACACACAAGTAGTAACATACGAAATAATCAATTGTTTTCCGTAGCCAATCCGAGTTTCGACTAACCCCCCCCCCCCCCCCCTCTCATCCCCCTTCCCTTTGACCAATTTGCTTACAAATCAACAGGTGTTGTCCTTTGGAAGTTCTGGATGCAATTATACAATTTCTTGTCGATATATTCATTTTATTAGGAATTATCGACTTGACAGATGGACATACCCATACACAAACAGGGGCTTTACTTCTACAGCTATATGAACGTATCGATATGAAATTTTATATGTTTATCCAGAAACCTCGAGGATGACACCTGAAAACGAACCCGACTCAAATATTCTAATAACCTCCAACGATTGCAACGACACAAAATCTAGTATGGATAGAAGCCACTATGTAAATATTGAGTTTTAGCCCAAACGGTCGAATGGCTTTGGAGGGAGAGCGGAAACACTGTTGATAAATGTGTGCTGGGGAAGTACATGGCCAGTAATTCATCGATTAATTTTTTTTTTTTCATTTTTGGAATCAGGGATCGGAACACATGAAATTTCGGTGTAATTATAAAACATATTTTTCATAAATTCAAACATAATTAAAAAATAAATGGTCTCATTTAATTTTTAAGAACCTAAAAAATGAAAAAAAAAAAAAAAAAAACTAAATACCCGAGGGGTGAGGGGTGTGATGACATCACCTTCCTCACAACACTTGTTTCAGAGCTCATTCCAAAACTATCAAAATGATTCACACAATACACACAAATAACAAACTAAAACTCCTACTGTGGAATGCCAATGGGCTGATCTCCCATAAACATGAACTGGAAATACTTCTAAACGACAAAAAAATTGATATAGCACTAATTACTGAGACACATTTGACTTCCAAACTATACTTTCACATCATGGACTACGTAACATACAGAACAGACCATCCTGACGGAACAGCACATGGCGGCAGCCTCATCCTCATACATAACAGCATCCAGCACACCGTCATACCACAAACACCTACCATGTCACTTCAATACACAACCGTCTCTATTAATTGCAACTCCAGCCCATTAACAATCTGTTCAGCTTACAGCCCACCCAACAAGGCACTGACACAACACGACATGACCACATTCCTCCAAGGCCTGGGTTCACGATTCATAGCTGGTGGCGATCTGAACGCCAAACATGTGCATTTTGGGTGCCGCACGACCAACACTAGAGGACGGAGACTACTTGGACTACTAAATTCTTCCCGTTACGACATCATAGCCCCAAGACAACCAACGTATTGGCCCACATCCATCACTAAATCCCCTGACTTACTCGACTATTTTATTACATCCCATATAAACGCATCTCATACTTACGTGACTGCCTTAGACGACTTATCATCAGACCACTCCCCAGTTTTACTTGAACTAGCCTCCAAACCCCTGGCCCGGCCTCAGAGGCCATCATTAGTAACAGGACCAATAAACTGGGACTGTTTCAGTGAAGAACTGGAGGACAAAATAAACTTAAACAGTACCATAAGGACACAAGACGAACTTGACGACGCAGCAGGTAACTTCACAACTTGGATTCAAGAAGCTGTGACAAAATCGTGCCGACCACCCAGACCAAGACGCTCACACAACAACATATCCCTCCCACCACACATCCTGCAGATGATAAGAGAGAAAAGAGCGGCCAGGTCTCGATGGCAAAGATCAAGGTACCCTTCCGACAGACAGACATACAATCAACTCCGGCGAACCCTCTCTACAGAACTTTCCAAACTGAAACAAGACAGACATGAGACATATATCGACTCTGGCGGCTCGAGATAACTCACTTTGGACAGCGACGAAACGGCTTCTTGGCAATGCTCGGGTATCACACCCCCTTCGGCAGGATGACGAGGCTTGGACTAGGTCAGACCAGGAGAAGGCAGACCTCTACGCTGATTATCTTTCCAAAGTATTCACTCCCCACGAGGACATAGGAGACGAACAGAACACAGGCCGAGTACTGACAGAACTTACCACCCCTCTTCAGCTAACTCCCCCACCTAAGGCATTCAGTCCCAATGAAGTTGAACTGACAATTAAAAAACTCCCCTTACGGAAATCTCCATGTCATGATCTGATAACCGCTGAGATACTAAGACAGCTACCGAGAAAAGGACTAATTTACTTGACGAACCTATACAACTCAGTATTACGACTATGTTACTATCCCCTTGTCTGGAAGATATCAGTAGTCAGGATGATTCTTAAGCTAGGGAAAACCCCAGACCAGGCCTCGTCATACCGTCCTATAACTCTGCTTCCTGTGATATCCAAACCACTAGAGAGACTTCTACTGGACAGACTAACCTACATCACTGCACAAGATAACCTTCTCCCAGACCATCAATTTGGCTTTCGACAAAAACATTCGACAATACACCAGTGCCATCGTTTGGTCGATTACATCGCCACCAGCTTTGAAAGAAAAGAGTTTTGCACAGGCGTATTTACGGACATTGAAAAAGCGTTTGATCGTGTCTGGCACCCAGGCTTGCTATACACACTTAAAACTCACCTTCTTCACACATATTATTTAATACTTAAGTCATTCTTAGAGAACAGAAACTTTAGGGTGTCTGAGGGATCTTCTTCATCGCATTTTTTGGAGGTCAAAGCTGGAGTCCCCCAAGGAAGTTCCCTCAGTCCCCTACTCTTCTCTCTCTACACATCACACATTCCACAACACGAAAACACACTACTCGCTACGTACGCAGACGACACAGCCATTCTCTCAACACACTCAGACCCAACACAAGCAAGCTCACACTTACAGGAACATTTACACCAGCTAACAGATTGGGCCAACAAATGGAGAATAAAAATTAATGGAGACAAAGCTCTGCAAACCACATTTACCCTCAGACACAACACTTGTCCACCAGTTTACATTAACAACCAGCCCATTCCTGCATCCGACACTGTACGATATCTAGGACTTCATTTAGACAGACGTTTAACTTGGACAACTCATCAGACTGAAACGCACAGACCTCAAAAGACGATTTGGACGACTGAAATCAATCATCGGACGACGATCGACATTATCGCTTGAAAACAAACTTCACATTTACAACACTATACTAAAACCCATCTGGACTTACGGCATCGAGATATGGGGATCAGCCAAAAAATGAAACATACAACGCCTTCAGTCAATACAATCCATCATACTACGCCACATTGCCAATGCACCATTTTACGTTTCCAACCTCACATTACATAATGACCTCAACATCCCATTTGTACCTTCTGTTATCAAGACACGATATCAAAATTTTCACGACAAACTCCATCATCACGCCAATCCACTTATACAAGAATTATCTACAAACACTCTCCCCACAAATCCACCACGACGCCTCAAGCGGATATGGCAGAGGGACCTGCTCCAGGACTAGCCTGGACTCCTCTTCGGTCACGTACCTCAGCAGTACAGCCACGCACCTGACTCTGCTCTATTTATCACAATTGCTAATGGCAAATATTATTATGCCGTTGTAAATATATAAATAAATAAATAAAATACCCGAGGGGAAATTTAAAATATCGGTGAGTTATTTAGGTTAGTTATATTGGTGAGTTATTACAAGGCGTTGAGCACTATACTTACTTCTGAATGTCTACCCGCCGACTGGTGACATAATGTGACAAAACTGTCTGTCGTCACAGGAGGATAGGGCCAATCAGATAACGAAAAAGTACAAACGCTGTTAACTGATTGGTTCTTGTTCATGCTGTAATGCTATATTTTATCACCAGACGGCACATCATCCCCTGGATAAGTGTAAAAGTGGAATTTCTTTCTTACATAACGTTGTTAAATCTTGAGATGGAGCTCAAAGCAGAAGTATACACACATAAATCAGGTTTTAAAAGATCTAAAAAAAAGGACAGATTTCATCTTTACTTGTATCCTGTGTA